>JAJGMV010000096.1:0-600000 GCA_021527685.1 Aphanomyces euteiches
ATGAGAAGGACTTGTCGGACGCTGTGATGCCATATATTTTTCGCTCAGTTGTCGAAAGCGAATCGAGCGTCAAGCTCGACAGGAAATCATGTGGTGTGGCCGTAATTGTGTGCAAGTCAGATGACTTGTGCGATGAGATCGTGTATAGTGTGTTTGGGTGTGGGATATGTGTGTCATGTTTTGTTGAAAGTGGTAAGAATTTAGTGTGTGCGTAGGATGAGGAGTGTATGTTTTGGGATAGGAAGGGGCGTGAGTCTAACATCATGATCAATTGGCCGAGCGGTCTAAGGCGCCAGTTTAAGGCACTGGTCTGAAAGGGCGTGGGTTCGAATCCCACATTGGTCATCCTTTTTACACCCACAACACGTACGCTAACCATCCACAGCCTCCTCTGGCACACCATTTTGTATCTCCCAATCCACCACACGTGCACAATCGCCTCCGTCACCATGTAGGCATATACTGTCCATCGCATTTACACAAAAATGATCCCAAACCTTCGAACAATCTATGGGTTTTGAACGTAAACCTATCTCTCAGGTTGGACACACACAAGTGGACAATGGAATCCATCCCGTCAAACGTAAAAGGACTCCATATCAGCGAGTCCTTCTTTCAAGTATTTCCGTTCATGCGTGCAACCTTGTGGGAATGTATATTGTCGACAGGCGTTTTGAAAACGTCTTGATCCTTTGTCATTTTGTCGTTGTTTGACAGACCATGAGAAGGACTTGTCGGACGCTGTGATGCCATATATTTTCGCTCAGTTGTCGAAAGCGAATCGAGCGTCAAGCTCGACAGGAAATCATGTGGTGTGGCCGTAATTGTGTGCAAGTCAGATGACTTGTGCGATGAGATCGTGTATAGTGTGTTTGGGTGTGGGATATGTGTGTCATGTTTTGTTGAAAGTGGTAAGAATTTAGTGTGTGCGTAGGATGAGGAGTGTATGTTTGGGATAGGAAGGGCGTGAGTCTAACATCATGATCAATTGGCCGAGCGGTCTAAGGCGCCAGTTTAAGGCACTGGTCTGAAAGGGCGTGGGTTCGAATCCCACATTGGTCATCCTTTTACACCCACAACACGTACGCTAACCATCCACAGCCTCCCTCTGCACACCATTTTGTATCTCCCCAATCCACCACACGTGCACAATCGCCTCCGTCACCATGTAGGCATACTGTCCATCGCATTTACACAAAAATGATCCAAACCTTCGAACAATCTATGGGTTTTGAACGTAAACCTATCTCTCAGGTTGGACACAACAAGTGGACAATGGAATCCATCCCGTCAAACGTAAAAGGACTCCATATCAGCGAGTCCTTCTTTCAAGTATTTCCGTTCATGCGTGCAACCTTGTGGGAATGTATATTGTCGACAGGCGTTTGAAAACGTCTTGATCCTTTGTCATTTTGTCGTTGTTTGACAGACCATGAGAAGGACTTGTCGGACGCTGTGATGCATATATTTTCGCTCAGTTGTCGAAAGCGAATCGAGCGTCAAGCTCGACAGGAAATCATGTGGTGTGGCCGTAATTGTGTGCAAGTCAGATGACTTGTGCGATGAGATCGTGTATAGTGTGTTTGGGTGTGGGATATGTGTGTCATGTTTTGTTGAAAGTGGTAAGAATTTAGTGTGTGCGTAGGATGAGGAGTGTATGTTTTGGGATAGGAAGGGCGTGAGTCTAACATCATGATCAATTGGCCGAGCGGTCTAAGGCGCCAGTTTAAGGCACTGGTCTGAAAGGGCGTGGGTTCGAATCCACATTGGTCATCCTTTTACAACCCACAACATGTACGCTAACCATCCACAGCCTCCCTCTGGCACACCATTTTGTATCTCCCCAATCCACCACACGTGCACAATCGCCTCCGTCACCATGTAGGCATATACTGTCCATCGCATTTACACAAAAATGATCCCAAACCTTCGAACAATCTATGGGTTTTGAACGTAAACCTATCTCTCAGGTTGGACACACACAAGTGGACAATGGAATCCATCCCGTCAAACGTAAAAGGACTCCATATCAGCGAGTCCTTCTTTCAAGTATTTCCGTTCATGCGTGCAACCTTGTGGAATGTATATTGTCGACAGGCGTTTGAAAACGTCTTGATCCCTTTGTCATTTTGTCGTTGTTTGACAGACCATGAGAAGGACTTGTCGGACGCTGTGATGCCATATATTTTCGCTCAGTTGTCGAAAGCGAATCGAGCGTCAAGCTCGACAGGAAATCATGTGGTGTGGCCGTAATTGTGTGCAAGTCAGATGACTTGTGCGATGAGATCGTGTATAGTGTGTTTGGGTGTGGGATATGTGTGTCATGTTTTGTTGAAAGTGGTAAGAATTTAGTGTGTGCGTAGGATGAGGAGTGTATGTTTTGGGATAGGAAGGGCGTGAGTCTAACATCATGATCAATTGGCCGAGCGGTCTAAGGCGCCAGTTTAAGGCACTGGTCTGAAAGGGCGTGGGTTCGAATCCCACATTGGTCATCCTTTCAACACCCACAACATGTACGCTAACCATCCACAGCCTCCCTCTGGCACACCATTTTGTATCTCCCAATCCACCACACGTGCACAATCGCCTCCGTCACCATGTAGGCATATACTGTCCATCGCATTTACACAAAAATGATCCCAAACCTTCGAACAATCTATGGGTTTTGAACGTAAACCTATCTCTCAGGTTGGACACACACAAGTGGACAATGGAATCCATCCCGTCAAACGTAAAAGGACTCCATATCAGCGAGTCCTTCTTTCAAGTATTTCCGTTCATGCGTGCAACCTTGTGGGAATGTATATTGTCGACAGGCGTTTTGAAAACGTCTTGATCCTTTGTCATTTTGTCGTTGTTTGACAGACCATGAGAAGGACTTGTCGGACGCTGTGATGCCATATATTTTCGCTCAGTTGTCGAAAGCGAATCGAGCGTCAAGCTCGACAGGAAATCATGTGGTGTGGCCGTAATTGTGTGCAAGTCAGATGACTTGTGCGATGAGATCGTGTATAGTGTGTTTGGGTGTGGGATATGTGTGTCATGTTTTGTTGAAAGTGGTAAGAATTTAGTGTGTGCGTAGGATGAGGAGTGTATGTTTTGGGATAGGAAGGGCGTGAGTCTAACATCATGATCAATTGGCGAGCGGTCTAAGGCGCCAGTTTAAGGCACTGGTCTGAAAGGGCGTGGGTTCGAATCCCACATTGGTCATCCTTTTTACACCCATAACACGTACGCTAACCATCCACAGCCTCCCTCTGGCACATCATTTTGTATCTCCCCAATCCACCACACGTGCACAATCGCCTCCGTCACCATGTAGGCATATACTGTCCATCGCATTTACACAAAAATGATCCCAAACCTTCGAACAATCTATGGGTTTTGAACGTAAACCTATCTCTCAGGTTGGACACACACAAGTGGACAATGGAATCCATCCCGTCAAACGTAAAAGGACTCCATATCAGCGAGTCCTTCTTTCAAGTATTTCCGTTCATGCGTGCAACCTTGTGGGAATGTATATTGTCGACAGGCGTTTTGAAAACGTCTTGATCCCTTTGTCATTTTGTCGTTGTTTGACAGACCATGAGAAGGACTTGTCGGACGCTGTGATGCCATATATTTTCGCTCAGTTGTCGAAAGCGAATCGAGCGTCAAGCTCGACAGGAAATCATGTGGTGTGGCCGTAATTGTGTGCAAGTCAGATGACTTGTGCGATGAGATCGTGTATAGTGTGTTTGGGTGTGGGATATGTGTGTCATGTTTTGTTGAAAGTGGTAAGAATTTAGTGTGTGCGTAGGATGAGGAGTGTATGTTTTGGGATAGGAAGGGCGTGAGTCTAACATCATGATCAATTGGCCGAGCGGTCTAAGGCGCCAGTTTAAGGCACTGGTCTGAAAGGGCGTGGGTTCGAATCCCACATTGGTCATCCTTTTTACACCCACAACATGTACGCTAACCATCCACAGCCTCCCTCTGGCACACCATTTTGTATCTCCCCAATACACCACACGTGCACAATCGCCTCCGTCACCATGTAGGCATATACTGTCCATCGCATTTACACAAAAATGATCCCAAACCTTCGAACAATCTATGGGTTTTGAACGTAAACCTATCTCTCAGGTTGGACACACACAAGTGGACAATGGAATCCATCCCGTCAAACGTAAAAGGACTCCATATCAGCGAGTCCTTCTTTCAAGTATTTCCGTTCATGCGTGCAACCTTGTGGGAATGTATATTGTCGACAGGCGTTTTGAAAACGTCTTGATCCCTTTGTCATTTTGTCGTTGTTTGACAGACCATGAGAAGGACTTGTCGGACGCTGTGATGCCATATATTTTCGCTCAGTTGTCGAAAGCGAATCGAGCGTCAAGCTCGACAGGAAATCATGTGGTGTGGCCGTAATTGTGTGCAAGTCAGATGACTTGTGCGATGAGATCGTGTATAGTGTGTTTGGGTGTGGGATATGTGTGTCATGTTTTGTTGAAAGTGGTAAGAATTTAGTGTGTGCGTAGGATGAGGAGTGTATGTTTTGGGATAGGAAGGGCGTGAGTCTAACATCATGATCAATTGGCCGAGCGGTCTAAGGCGCCAGTTTAAGGCACTGGTCTGAAAGGGCGTGGGTTCGAATCCCACATTGGTCATCCTTTAACACCCACAACATGTACGCTAACCATCCACAGCCTCCCTCTGGCACACCATTTTGTATCTCCCCAATCCACCACACGTGCACAATCGCCTCCGTCACCATGTAGGCATATACTGTCCATCGCATTTACACAAAAATGATCCCAAACCTTCGAACAATCTATGGGTTTTGAACGTAAACCTATCTCTCAGGTTGGACACACACAAGTGGACAATGGAATCCATCCCGTCAAACGTAAAAGGACTCCATATCAGCGAGTCCTTCTTTCAAGTATTTCCGTTCATGCGTGCAACCTTGTGGGAATGTATATTGTCGACAGGCGTTTTGAAAACGTCTTGATCCCTTTGTCATTTTGTCGTTGTTTGACAGACCATGAGAAGGACTTGTCGGACGCTGTGATGCCATATATTTTCGCTCAGTTGTCGAAAGCGAATCGAGCGTCAAGCTCGACAGGAAATCATGTGGTGTGGCCGTAATTGTGTGCAAGTCAGATGACTTGTGCGATGAGATCGTGTATAGTGTGTTTGGGTGTGGGATATGTGTGTCATGTTTTGTTGAAAGTGGTAAGAATTTAGTGTGTGCGTAGGATGAGGAGTGTATGTTTTGGGATAGGAAGGGCGTGAGTCTAACATCATGATCAATTGGCCGAGCGGTCTAAGGCGCCAGTTTAAGGCACTGGTCTGAAAGGGCGTGGGTTCGAATCCCACATTGGTCATCCTTTTTACACCCACAACACGTACGCTAACCATCCACAGCCTCCCTCTGGCACACCATTTTGTATCTCCCCAATCCACCACACGTGCACAATCGCCTCCGTCACCATGTAGGCATATACTGTCCATCGCATTTACACAAAAATGATCCCAAACCTTCGAACAATCTATGGGTTTTGAACGTAAACCTATCTCTCAGGTTGGACACACACAAGTGGACAATGGAATCCATCCCGTCAAACGTAAAAGGACTCCATATCAGCGAGTCCTTCTTTCAAGTATTTCCGTTCATGCGTGCAACCTTGTGGGAATGTATATTGTCGACAGGCGTTTTGAAAACGTCTTGATCCCTTTGTCATTTTGTCGTTGTTTGACAGACCATGAGAAGGACTTGTCGGACGCTGTGATGCCATATATTTTCGCTCAGTTGTCGAAAGCGAATCGAGCGTCAAGCTCGACAGGAAATCATGTGGTGTGGCCGTAATTGTGTGCAAGTCAGATGACTTGTGCGATGAGATCGTGTATAGTGTGTTTGGGTGTGGGATATGTGTGTCATGTTTTGTTGAAAGTGGTAAGAATTTAGTGTGTGCGTAGGATGAGGAGTGTATGTTTTGGGATAGGAAGGGCGTGAGTCTAACATCATGATCAATTGGCCGAGCGGTCTAAGGCGCCAGTTTAAGGCACTGGTCTGAAAGGGCGTGGGTTCGAATCCCACATTGGTCATCCTTTTTACACCCACAACACGTACGCTAACCATCCACAGCCTCCCTCTGGCACACCATTTTGTATCTCCCCAATACACCACACGTGCACAATCGCCTCCGTCACCATGTAGGCATATACTGTCCATCGCATTTACACAAAAATGATCCCAAACCTTCGAACAATCTATGGGTTTTGAACGTAAACCTATCTCTCAGGTTGGACACACACAAGTGGACAATGGAATCCATCCCGTCAAACGTAAAAGGACTCCATATCAGCGAGTCCTTCTTTCAAGTATTTCCGTTCATGCGTGCAACCTTGTGGGAATGTATATTGTCGACAGGCGTTTTGAAAACGTCTTGATCCCTTTGTCATTTTGTCGTTGTTTGACAGACCATGAGAAGGACTTGTCGGACGCTGTGATGCCATATATTTTCGCTCAGTTGTCGAAAGCGAATCGAGCGTCAAGCTCGACAGGAAATCATGTGGTGTGGCCGTAATTGTGTGCAAGTCAGATGACTTGTGCGATGAGATCGTGTATAGTGTGTTTGGGTGTGGGATATGTGTGTCATGTTTTGTTGAAAGTGGTAAGAATTTAGTGTGTGCGTAGGATGAGGAGTGTATGTTTTGGGATAGGAAGGGCGTGAGTCTAACATCATGATCAATTGGCCGAGCGGTCTAAGGCGCCAGTTTAAGGCACTGGTCTGAAAGGGCGTGGGTTCGAATCCCACATTGGTCATCCTTTTTACACCCACAACACGTACGCTAACCATCCACAGCCTCCCTCTGGCACACCATTTTGTATCTCCCCAATACACCACACGTGCACAATCGCCTCCGTCACCATGTAGGCATATACTGTCCATCGCATTTACACAAAAATGATCCCAAACCTTCGAACAATCTATGGGTTTTGAACGTAAACCTATCTCTCAGGTTGGACACACACAAGTGGACAATGGAATCCATCCCGTCAAACGTAAAAGGACTCCATATCAGCGAGTCCTTCTTTCAAGTATTTCCGTTCATGCGTGCAACCTTGTGGGAATGTATATTGTCGACAGGCGTTTTGAAAACGTCTTGATCCCTTTGTCATTTTGTCGTTGTTTGACAGACCATGAGAAGGACTTGTCGGACGCTGTGATGCCATATATTTTCGCTCAGTTGTCGAAAGCGAATCGAGCGTCAAGCTCGACAGGAAATCATGTGGTGTGGCCGTAATTGTGTGCAAGTCAGATGACTTGTGCGATGAGATCGTGTATAGTGTGTTTGGGTGTGGGATATGTGTGTCATGTTTTGTTGAAAGTGGTAAGAATTTAGTGTGTGCGTAGGATGAGGAGTGTATGTTTTGGGATAGGAAGGGCGTGAGTCTAACATCATGATCAATTGGCCGAGCGGTCTAAGGCGCCAGTTTAAGGCACTGGTCTGAAAGGGCGTGGGTTCGAATCCCACATTGGTCATCCTTTTTACACCCACAACACGTACGCTAACCATCCACAGCCTCCCTCTGGCACACCATTTTGTATCTCCCCAATCCACCACACGTGCACAATCGCCTCCGTCACCATGTAGGCATATACTGTCCATCGCATTTACACAAAAATGATCCCAAACCTTCGAACAATCTATGGGTTTTGAACGTAAACCTATCTCTCAGGTTGGACACACACAAGTGGACAATGGAATCCATCCCGTCAAACGTAAAAGGACTCCATATCAGCGAGTCCTTCTTTCAAGTATTTCCGTTCATGCGTGCAACCTTGTGGAATGTATATTGTCGACAGGCGTTTTGAAAACGTCTTGATCCCTTTGTCATTTTGTCGTTGTTTGACAGACCATGAGAAGGACTTGTCGGACGCTGTGATGCCATATATTTTCGCTCAGTTGTCGAAAGCGAATCGAGCGTCAAGCTCGACAGGAAATCATGTGGTGTGGCCGTAATTGTGTGCAAGTCAGATGACTTGTGCGATGAGATCGTGTATAGTGTGTTTGGGTGTGGGATATGTGTGTCATGTTTTGTTGAAAGTGGTAAGAATTTAGTGTGTGCGTAGGATGAGGAGTGTATGTTTTGGGATAGGAAGGGCGTGAGTCTAACATCATGATCAATTGGCCGAGCGGTCTAAGGCGCCAGTTTAAGGCACTGGTCTGAAAGGGCGTGGGTTCGAATCCCACATTGGTCATCCTTTTTACACCCACAACACGTACGCTAACCATCCACAGCCTCCCTCTGGCACACCATTTTGTATCTCCCCAATCCACCACACGTGCACAATCGCCTCCGTCACCATGTAGGCATATACTGTCCATCGCATTTACACAAAAATGATCCCAAACCTTCGAACAATCTATGGGTTTTGAACGTAAACCTATCTCTCAGGTTGGACACACACAAGTGGACAATGGAATCCATCCCGTCAAACGTAAAAGGACTCCATATCAGCGAGTCCTTCTTTCAAGTATTTCCGTTCATGCGTGCAACCTTGTGGGAATGTATATTGTCGACAGGCGTTTTGAAAACGTCTTGATCCCTTTGTCATTTTGTCGTTGTTTGACAGACCATGAGAAGGACTTGTCGGACGCTGTGATGCCATATATTTTCGCTCAGTTGTCGAAAGCGAATCGAGCGTCAAGCTCGACAGGAAATCATGTGGTGTGGCCGTAATTGTGTGCAAGTCAGATGACTTGTGCGATGAGATCGTGTATAGTGTGTTTGGGTGTGGGATATGTGTGTCATGTTTTGTTGAAAGTGGTAAGAATTTAGTGTGTGCGTAGGATGAGGAGTGTATGTTTTGGGATAGGAAGGGCGTGAGTCTAACATCATGATCAATTGGCCGAGCGGTCTAAGGCGCCAGTTTAAGGCACTGGTCTGAAAGGGCGTGGGTTCGAATCCCACATTGGTCATCCTTTTTACACCCACAACACGTACGCTAACCATCCACAGCCTCCCTCTGGCACACCATTTTGTATCTCCCCAATACACCACACGTGCACAATCGCCTCCGTCACCATGTAGGCATATACTGTCCATCGCATTTACACAAAAATGATCCCAAACCTTCGAACAATCTATGGGTTTTGAACGTAAACCTATCTCTCAGGTTGGACACACACAAGTGGACAATGGAATCCATCCCGTCAAACGTAAAAGGACTCCATATCAGCGAGTCCTTCTTTCAAGTATTTCCGTTCATGCGTGCAACCTTGTGGGAATGTATATTGTCGACAGGCGTTTTGAAAACGTCTTGATCCCTTTGTCATTTTGTCGTTGTTTGACAGACCATGAGAAGGACTTGTCGGACGCTGTGATGCCATATATTTTCGCTCAGTTGTCGAAAGCGAATCGAGCGTCAAGCTCGACAGGAAATCATGTGGTGTGGCCGTAATTGTGTGCAAGTCAGATGACTTGTGCGATGAGATCGTGTATAGTGTGTTTGGGTGTGGGATATGTGTGTCATGTTTTGTTGAAAGTGGTAAGAATTTAGTGTGTGCGTAGGATGAGGAGTGTATGTTTTGGGATAGGAAGGGCGTGAGTCTAACATCATGATCAATTGGCCGAGCGGTCTAAGGCGCCAGTTTAAGGCACTGGTCTGAAAGGGCGTGGGTTCGAATCCCACATTGGTCATCCTTTTTACACCCACAACATGTACGCTAACCATCCACAGCCTCCCTCTGGCACACCATTTTGTATCTCCCCAATACACCACACGTGCACAATCGCCTCCGTCACCATGTAGGCATATACTGTCCATCGCATTTACACAAAAATGATCCCAAACCTTCGAACAATCTATGGGTTTTGAACGTAAACCTATCTCTCAGGTTGGACACACACAAGTGGACAATGGAATCCATCCCGTCAAACGTAAAAGGACTCCATATCAGCGAGTCCTTCTTTCAAGTATTTCCGTTCATGCGTGCAACCTTGTGGGAATGTATATTGTCGACAGGCGTTTTGAAAACGTCTTGATCCCTTTGTCATTTTGTCGTTGTTTGACAGACCATGAGAAGGACTTGTCGGACGCTGTGATGCCATATATTTTCGCTCAGTTGTCGAAAGCGAATCGAGCGTCAAGCTCGACAGGAAATCATGTGGTGTGGCCGTAATTGTGTGCAAGTCAGATGACTTGTGCGATGAGATCGTGTATAGTGTGTTTGGGTGTGGGATATGTGTGTCATGTTTTGTTGAAAGTGGTAAGAATTTAGTGTGTGCGTAGGATGAGGAGTGTATGTTTTGGGATAGGAAGGGCGTGAGTCTAACATCATGATCAATTGGCCGAGCGGTCTAAGGCGCCAGTTTAAGGCACTGGTCTGAAAGGGCGTGGGTTCGAATCCCACATTGGTCATCCTTTTTACACCCACAACACGTACGCTAACCATCCACAGCCTCCCTCTGGCACACCATTTTGTATCTCCCCAATCCACCACACGTGCACAATCGCCTCCGTCACCATGTAGGCATATACTGTCCATCGCATTTACACAAAAATGATCCCAAACCTTCGAACAATCTATGGGTTTTGAACGTAAACCTATCTCTCAGGTTGGACACACACAAGTGGACAATGGAATCCATCCCGTCAAACGTAAAAGGACTCCATATCAGCGAGTCCTTCTTTCAAGTATTTCCGTTCATGCGTGCAACCTTGTGGGAATGTATATTGTCGACAGGCGTTTTGAAAACGTCTTGATCCCTTTGTCATTTTGTCGTTGTTTGACAGACCATGAGAAGGACTTGTCGGACGCTGTGATGCCATATATTTTCGCTCAGTTGTCGAAAGCGAATCGAGCGTCAAGCTCGACAGGAAATCATGTGGTGTGGCCGTAATTGTGTGCAAGTCAGATGACTTGTGCGATGAGATCGTGTATAGTGTGTTTGGGTGTGGGATATGTGTGTCATGTTTTGTTGAAAGTGGTAAGAATTTAGTGTGTGCGTAGGATGAGGAGTGTATGTTTTGGGATAGGAAGGGCGTGAGTCTAACATCATGATCAATTGGCCGAGCGGTCTAAGGCGCCAGTTTAAGGCACTGGTCTGAAAGGGCGTGGGTTCGAATCCCACATTGGTCATCCTTTTTACACCCACAACACGTACGCTAACCATCCACAGCCTCCCTCTGGCACACCATTTTGTATCTCCCCAATACACCACACGTGCACAATCGCCTCCGTCACCATGTAGGCATATACTGTCCATCGCATTTACACAAAAATGATCCCAAACCTTCGAACAATCTATGGGTTTTGAACGTAAACCTATCTCTCAGGTTGGACACACACAAGTGGACAATGGAATCCATCCCGTCAAACGTAAAAGGACTCCATATCAGCGAGTCCTTCTTTCAAGTATTTCCGTTCATGCGTGCAACCTTGTGGGAATGTATATTGTCGACAGGCGTTTTGAAAACGTCTTGATCCCTTTGTCATTTTGTCGTTGTTTGACAGACCATGAGAAGGACTTGTCGGACGCTGTGATGCCATATATTTTCGCTCAGTTGTCGAAAGCGAATCGAGCGTCAAGCTCGACAGGAAATCATGTGGTGTGGCCGTAATTGTGTGCAAGTCAGATGACTTGTGCGATGAGATCGTGTATAGTGTGTTTGGGTGTGGGATATGTGTGTCATGTTTTGTTGAAAGTGGTAAGAATTTAGTGTGTGCGTAGGATGAGGAGTGTATGTTTTGGGATAGGAAGGGCGTGAGTCTAACATCATGATCAATTGGCCGAGCGGTCTAAGGCGCCAGTTTAAGGCACTGGTCTGAAAGGGCGTGGGTTCGAATCCCACATTGGTCATCCTTTTTACACCCACAACATGTACGCTAACCATCCACAGCCTCCCTCTGGCACACCATTTTGTATCTCCCCAATACACCACACGTGCACAATCGCCTCCGTCACCATGTAGGCATATACTGTCCATCGCATTTACACAAAAATGATCCCAAACCTTCGAACAATCTATGGGTTTTGAACGTAAACCTATCTCTCAGGTTGGACACACACAAGTGGACAATGGAATCCATCCCGTCAAACGTAAAAGGACTCCATATCAGCGAGTCCTTCTTTCAAGTATTTCCGTTCATGCGTGCAACCTTGTGGGAATGTATATTGTCGACAGGCGTTTTGAAAACGTCTTGATCCCTTTGTCATTTTGTCGTTGTTTGACAGACCATGAGAAGGACTTGTCGGACGCTGTGATGCCATATATTTTCGCTCAGTTGTCGAAAGCGAATCGAGCGTCAAGCTCGACAGGAAATCATGTGGTGTGGCCGTAATTGTGTGCAAGTCAGATGACTTGTGCGATGAGATCGTGTATAGTGTGTTTGGGTGTGGGATATGTGTGTCATGTTTTGTTGAAAGTGGTAAGAATTTAGTGTGTGCGTAGGATGAGGAGTGTATGTTTTGGGATAGGAAGGGCGTGAGTCTAACATCATGATCAATTGGCCGAGCGGTCTAAGGCGCCAGTTTAAGGCACTGGTCTGAAAGGGCGTGGGTTCGAATCCCACATTGGTCATCCTTTTTACACCCACAACACGTACGCTAACCATCCACAGCCTCCCTCTGGCACACCATTTTGTATCTCCCCAATACACCACACGTGCACAATCGCCTCCGTCACCATGTAGGCATATACTGTCCATCGCATTTACACAAAAATGATCCCAAACCTTCGAACAATCTATGGGTTTTGAACGTAAACCTATCTCTCAGGTTGGACACACACAAGTGGACAATGGAATCCATCCCGTCAAACGTAAAAGGACTCCATATCAGCGAGTCCTTCTTTCAAGTATTTCCGTTCATGCGTGCAACCTTGTGGGAATGTATATTGTCGACAGGCGTTTTGAAAACGTCTTGATCCCTTTGTCATTTTGTCGTTGTTTGACAGACCATGAGAAGGACTTGTCGGACGCTGTGATGCCATATATTTTCGCTCAGTTGTCGAAAGCGAATCGAGCGTCAAGCTCGACAGGAAATCATGTGGTGTGGCCGTAATTGTGTGCAAGTCAGATGACTTGTGCGATGAGATCGTGTATAGTGTGTTTGGGTGTGGGATATGTGTGTCATGTTTTGTTGAAAGTGGTAAGAATTTAGTGTGTGCGTAGGATGAGGAGTGTATGTTTTGGGATAGGAAGGGCGTGAGTCTAACATCATGATCAATTGGCCGAGCGGTCTAAGGCGCCAGTTTAAGGCACTGGTCTGAAAGGGCGTGGGTTCGAATCCCACATTGGTCATCCTTTTTACACCCACAACATGTACGCTAACCATCCACAGCCTCCCTCTGGCACACCATTTTGTATCTCCCCAATACACCACACGTGCACAATCGCCTCCGTCACCATGTAGGCATATACTGTCCATCGCATTTACACAAAAATGATCCCAAACCTTCGAACAATCTATGGGTTTTGAACGTAAACCTATCTCTCAGGTTGGACACACACAAGTGGACAATGGAATCCATCCCGTCAAACGTAAAAGGACTCCATATCAGCGAGTCCTTCTTTCAAGTATTTCCGTTCATGCGTGCAACCTTGTGGGAATGTATATTGTCGACAGGCGTTTTGAAAACGTCTTGATCCCTTTGTCATTTTGTCGTTGTTTGACAGACCATGAGAAGGACTTGTCGGACGCTGTGATGCCATATATTTTCGCTCAGTTGTCGAAAGCGAATCGAGCGTCAAGCTCGACAGGAAATCATGTGGTGTGGCCGTAATTGTGTGCAAGTCAGATGACTTGTGCGATGAGATCGTGTATAGTGTGTTTGGGTGTGGGATATGTGTGTCATGTTTTGTTGAAAGTGGTAAGAATTTAGTGTGTGCGTAGGATGAGGAGTGTATGTTTTGGGATAGGAAGGGCGTGAGTCTAACATCATGATCAATTGGCCGAGCGGTCTAAGGCGCCAGTTTAAGGCACTGGTCTGAAAGGGCGTGGGTTCGAATCCCACATTGGTCATCCTTTTTACACCCACAACACGTACGCTAACCATCCACAGCCTCCCTCTGGCACACCATTTTGTATCTCCCCAATACACCACACGTGCACAATCGCCTCCGTCACCATGTAGGCATATACTGTCCATCGCATTTACACAAAAATGATCCCAAACCTTCGAACAATCTATGGGTTTTGAACGTAAACCTATCTCTCAGGTTGGACACACACAAGTGGACAATGGAATCCATCCCGTCAAACGTAAAAGGACTCCATATCAGCGAGTCCTTCTTTCAAGTATTTCCGTTCATGCGTGCAACCTTGTGGGAATGTATATTGTCGACAGGCGTTTTGAAAACGTCTTGATCCCTTTGTCATTTTGTCGTTGTTTGACAGACCATGAGAAGGACTTGTCGGACGCTGTGATGCCATATATTTTCGCTCAGTTGTCGAAAGCGAATCGAGCGTCAAGCTCGACAGGAAATCATGTGGTGTGGCCGTAATTGTGTGCAAGTCAGATGACTTGTGCGATGAGATCGTGTATAGTGTGTTTGGGTGTGGGATATGTGTGTCATGTTTTGTTGAAAGTGGTAAGAATTTAGTGTGTGCGTAGGATGAGGAGTGTATGTTTTGGGATAGGAAGGGCGTGAGTCTAACATCATGATCAATTGGCCGAGCGGTCTAAGGCGCCAGTTTAAGGCACTGGTCTGAAAGGGCGTGGGTTCGAATCCCACATTGGTCATCGTTTTTACACCCACAACACGTACGCTAACCATCCACAGCCTCCCTCTGGCACACCATTTTGTATCTCCCCAATACACCACACGTGCACAATCGCCTCCGTCACCATGTAGGCATATACTGTCCATCGCATTTACACAAAAATGATCCCAAACCTTCGAACAATCTATGGGTTTTGAACGTAAACCTATCTCTCAGGTTGGACACACACAAGTGGACAATGGAATCCATCCCGTCAAACGTAAAAGGACTCCATATCAGCGAGTCCTTCTTTCAAGTATTTCCGTTCATGCGTGCAACCTTGTGGGAATGTATATTGTCGACAGGCGTTTTGAAAACGTCTTGATCCCTTTGTCATTTTGTCGTTGTTTGACAGACCATGAGAAGGACTTGTCGGACGCTGTGATGCCATATATTTTCGCTCAGTTGTCGAAAGCGAATCGAGCGTCAAGCTCGACAGGAAATCATGTGGTGTGGCCGTAATTGTGTGCAAGTCAGATGACTTGTGCGATGAGATCGTGTATAGTGTGTTTGGGTGTGGGATATGTGTGTCATGTTTTGTTGAAAGTGGTAAGAATTTAGTGTGTGCGTAGGATGAGGAGTGTATGTTTTGGGATAGGAAGGGCGTGAGTCTAACATCATGATCAATTGGCCGAGCGGTCTAAGGCGCCAGTTTAAGGCACTGGTGTGAAAGGGCGTGGGTTCGAATCCCACATTGGTCATCGTTTTTACACCCACAACATGTACGCTAACCATCCACAGCCTCCCTCTGGCACACCATTTTGTATCTCCCCAATACACCACACGTGCACAATCGCCTCCGTCACCATGTAGGCATATACTGTCCATCGCATTTACACAAAAATGATCCCAAACCTTCGAACAATCTATGGGTTTTGAACGTAAACCTATCTCTCAGGTTGGACACACACAAGTGGACAATGGAATCCATCCCGTCAAACGTAAAAGGACTCCATATCAGCGAGTCCTTCTTTCAAGTATTTCCGTTCATGCGTGCAACCTTGTGGGAATGTATATTGTCGACAGGCGTTTTGAAAACGTCTTGATCCCTTTGTCATTTTGTCGTTGTTTGACAGACCATGAGAAGGACTTGTCGGACGCTGTGATGCCATATATTTTCGCTCAGTTGTCGAAAGCGAATCGAGCGTCAAGCTCGACAGGAAATCATGTGGTGTGGCCGTAATTGTGTGCAAGTCAGATGACTTGTGCGATGAGATCGTGTATAGTGTGTTTGGGTGTGGGATATGTGTGTCATGTTTTGTTGAAAGTGGTAAGAATTTAGTGTGTGCGTAGGATGAGGAGTGTATGTTTTGGGATAGGAAGGGCGTGAGTCTAACATCATGATCAATTGGCCGAGCGGTCTAAGGCGCCAGTTTAGGGCACTGGTGTGAAAGGGCGTGGGTTCGAATCCCACATTGGTCATCCTTTTTACACCCACAACATGTACGCTAACCATCCACAGCCTCCCTCTGGCACACCATTTTGTATCTCCCCAATACACCACACGTGCACAATCGCCTCCGTCACCATGTAGGCATATACTGTCCATCGCATTTACACAAAAATGATCCCAAACCTTCGAACAATCTATGGGTTTTGAACGTAAACCTATCTCTCAGGTTGGACACACACAAGTGGACAATGGAATCCATCCCGTCAAACGTAAAAGGACTCCATATCAGCGAGTCCTTCTTTCAAGTATTTCCGTTCATGCGTGCAACCTTGTGGGAATGTATATTGTCGACAGGCGTTTTGAAAACGTCTTGATCCCTTTGTCATTTTGTCGTTGTTTGACAGACCATGAGAAGGACTTGTCGGACGCTGTGATGCCATATATTTTCGCTCAGTTGTCGAAAGCGAATCGAGCGTCAAGCTCGACAGGAAATCATGTGGTGTGGCCGTAATTGTGTGCAAGTCAGATGACTTGTGCGATGAGATCGTGTATAGTGTGTTTGGGTGTGGGATATGTGTGTCATGTTTTGTTGAAAGTGGTAAGAATTTAGTGTGTGCGTAGGATGAGGAGTGTATGTTTTGGGATAGGAAGGGCGTGAGTCTAACATCATGATCAATTGGCCGAGCGGTCTAAGGCGCCAGTTTAGGGCACTGGTGTGAAAGGGCGTGGGTTCGAATCCCACATTGGTCATCCTTTTTACACCCACAACATGTACGCTAACCATCCACAGCCTCCCTCTGGCACACCATTTTGTATCTCCCCAATACACCACACGTGCACAATCGCCTCCGTCACCATGTAGGCATATACTGTCCATCGCATTTACACAAAAATGATCCCAAACCTTCGAACAATCTATGGGTTTTGAACGTAAACCTATCTCTCAGGTTGGACACACACAAGTGGACAATGGAATCCATCCCGTCAAACGTAAAAGGACTCCATATCAGCGAGTCCTTCTTTCAAGTATTTCCGTTCATGCGTGCAACCTTGTGGGAATGTATATTGTCGACAGGCGTTTTGAAAACGTCTTGATCCCTTTGTCATTTTGTCGTTGTTTGACAGACCATGAGAAGGACTTGTCGGACGCTGTGATGCCATATATTTTCGCTCAGTTGTCGAAAGCGAATCGAGCGTCAAGCTCGACAGGAAATCATGTGGTGTGGCCGTAATTGTGTGCAAGTCAGATGACTTGTGCGATGAGATCGTGTATAGTGTGTTTGGGTGTGGGATATGTGTGTCATGTTTTGTTGAAAGTGGTAAGAATTTAGTGTGTGCGTAGGATGAGGAGTGTATGTTTTGGGATAGGAAGGGCGTGAGTCTAACATCATGATCAATTGGCCGAGCGGTCTAAGGCGCCAGTTTAGGGCACTGGTGTGAAAGGGCGTGGGTTCGAATCCCACATTGGTCATCCTTTTTACACCCACAACATGTACGCTAACCATCCACAGCCTCCCTCTGGCACACCATTTTGTATCTCCCCAATACACCACACGTGCACAATCGCCTCCGTCACCATGTAGGCATATACTGTCCATCGCATTTACACAAAAATGATCCCAAACCTTCGAACAATCTATGGGTTTTGAACGTAAACCTATCTCTCAGGTTGGACACACACAAGTGGACAATGGAATCCATCCCGTCAAACGTAAAAGGACTCCATATCAGCGAGTCCTTCTTTCAAGTATTTCCGTTCATGCGTGCAACCTTGTGGGAATGTATATTGTCGACAGGCGTTTTGAAAACGTCTTGATCCCTTTGTCATTTTGTCGTTGTTTGACAGACCATGAGAAGGACTTGTCGGACGCTGTGATGCCATATATTTTCGCTCAGTTGTCGAAAGCGAATCGAGCGTCAAGCTCGACAGGAAATCATGTGGTGTGGCCGTAATTGTGTGCAAGTCAGATGACTTGTGCGATGAGATCGTGTATAGTGTGTTTGGGTGTGGGATATGTGTGTCATGTTTTGTTGAAAGTGGTAAGAATTTAGTGTGTGCGTAGGATGAGGAGTGTATGTTTTGGGATAGGAAGGGCGTGAGTCTAACATCATGATCAATTGGCCGAGCGGTCTAAGGCGCCAGTTTAAGGCACTGGTCTGAAAGGGCGTGGGTTCGAATCCCACATTGGTCATCGTTTTTACACCCACAACATGTACGCTAACCATCCACAGCCTCCCTCTGGCACACCATTTTGTATCTCCCCAATACACCACACGTGCATCACGAGTAGAATACAATGAACGCAAGCATTTGAATAAAAAGAGGAGAAAAGTCCGAGGTGCATACACGAAAAGGTGGTCAACAGACGAATGATGAGGGCTTCATTACGACTGGCTCCAAATTTGCGGACGTACGCGCTGAAGTCCGCCACCGATGGCCACAATTCTGCGACGAAGACACCCCCTTTGTAAAACCTCTGCGAGCTTCGTTCTCGCTTTTCGGAAATATATTGCCCAAATCCAAGTGCAATGAAAATCGACAACTATGATTCAAAATATGCATGAGAATTACAAAACAACCCACGGAACCAGAAGATGATCAAACCCTCAGTCCAGCCGAAAACACAATCGTCCAGCCATCGATATCTACTAAGGATGCGCGTGGTTATGATGTATCTGGAATGTGTGCTGCATGTGGTCATCTTCTATCTCGCCGTTGTTCTGCCCGAGCCACCGATGATTTGGTTGATATGCCTGCTAGGAGCTTCCCGTCAAAGGAGATTTCCATCGACGATCAAAACTACCTCATCGAGACCGCGTGGTCAAACCACGATCAACCGAACTCCCTTGTGATTGGCAGGACAGCGATGTGGAACGATGAGGAGTGCATACTTTGAGAACAGCGTGAGCCTAACATCATGATCACTGGGCCGACCTCAATTGGGAATGCATATCGTTATGAGAATGCACTTAATATTTCACTCTACTCTCCTTTCACCGTGGTAGAAGGAGTCGTTCTGTTGTGTGGTGTTAAGCGTCTTGTAGGAGTTTGGAGATGTCAGAAGGTGTTGCCATGTAGAGGTAATGGGGGTGCTTGAGTTTCAACCCTTGTTACTTGTGGTTGAAAATGCGTTGTGTGATGCTCCGTATGTTTTCCCGAACTGCTACAAATTCGGGATTTCGTATCCAGGAGCGGATTTGGGTGGTCCAGTGTTGGAGGATTGTTTCGACTAGTGCTGGGACGTTTGGGAGACTTTTGTTTCTGAATTTTGTGTGGCATCGATGTTTCCAGATGAGGTAAATGATGTTGCGTATCAGTGCGAATCACATTTTTGTAGGAGTTCTTTGTGGTTGAGTAGTGTGGCTGCGCTTTGAGGTTGTCTGAGTTGCATAATTGCTTGCCAGGAAGGTGTGAATCCAAGGATTGTCCATGGTGGTTGCAATTCTGCCCAGATTTGGCTTATTCGTGGACACGAGAAGAACGCATGTTCTTCTGTTTCGATTTGATTGCATCGATTGGGTCATAGTTGGATTGTGGAATTACGGTTTTCTGAAAACCAGAATCGTCTCTGCACCGAAAGGATGCGAAATAAGATACGGAGGAAGGTGATACAAGGGTTATTAGGTGTTGTAGGAGTTTCTTGAGTATTGCCAGGTGTTTTGTGATATTGGATGTCTTTATAGACCAGTGCTTCAATGGGCGGCGGGTGGTGTTGGATTGGTGCTTTTTGTGAAGTTGTATTTGAGATGCTTGGTAGCAAATGCGAATGATCGGTGTATGGATGGTGGGGTTAGGTGGAGTAATTGCAAGTATATGTTGGTATATGGTGGTGAGGTGGTTGTATGTGATTTTGTGTGAGTGGATGTGTGGCCATGGGTGCAGGAGTGATACAATTTCAATCCTCGCTTTAAATATTGGATACGATGGCCAGATTGTGAATTGGTCAAGGATTTACTGTAGACAGTAGATGTTGTTGTTTTCGATGTACAGTACCAGAGGAACCATATGTTTTGTTTGAAGAGGGTGTATGCGGGTGGTTGAGTCTTCCCTTTACGCACTCGTGTTCGTAGGTCAGGATGTGCACTGAACCAGAGAGGGCTCTTGAGTTGAGCTTCTCTTGTCCAAGGAAGTTGATGACTTTTGTAAGCTAATTTGTGCCATGTAGTCTAGCTGTGGATGGTTAGCGTACGTGTTGTGGGTGTAAAAAGGATGACCAATGTGGGATTCGAACCCACGCCCTTTCAGACCAGTGCCTTAAACTGGCGCCTTAGACCGCTCGGCCAATTGATCATGATGTTAGACTCACGCCCTTCCTATCCCAAAACATACACTCCTCATCCTACGCACACACTAAATTCTTACCACTTTCAACAAAACATGACACACATATCCCACACCCAAACACACTATACACGATCTCATCGCACAAGTCATCTGACTTGCACACAATTACGGCCACACCACATGATTTCCTGTCGAGCTTGACGCTCGATTCGCTTTCGACAACTGAGCGAAAATATATGGCATCACAGCGTCCGACAAGTCCTTCTCATGGTCTGTCAAACAACGACAAAATGACAAAGGGATCAAGACGTTTTCAAAACGCCTGTCGACAATATACACTCCCACAAGGTTGCACGCATGAACGGAAATACTTGAAAGAAGGACTCGCTGATATGGAGTCCTTTTACGTTTGACGGGATGGATTCCATTGTCCACTTGTGTGTGTCCAACCTGAGAGATAGGTTTACGTTCAAAACCCATAGATTGTTCGAAGGTTTGGGATCATTTTTGTGTAAATGCGATGGACAGTATATGCCTACATGGTGACGGAGGTGATATAGCATTAAATATTCCTAGATCTAAAATGTTGAAATCTGGACTGTGCGCAGGCTGATTAGCCACGCTAATGTTACTGAAGCCCTCAGAACTAAGGAACCCAGAGGTAATGCAACCGTGTGGTCCAGCGTTGTCTTGTTGTATCACCACACCACGCTTCAGGTAAGCATGGGGAAACTTTGACAGTATTGCGGGGACAATGTTTCGCATGATGCACTCTCTGTACGCTTCGCTGTCCATACTCTTCGCCACGGTTTCAATTGTGCCTTTTGGTCTGTTCTTGCTGCTCCGAGCAGCGGCAACGTACGACACGAACGGCCCGATTCCCAGTTTGCCATCAAACTGCTGTCTGGTATGTGCATCATATCGCGGGCGGGTAACAGCCGCCAGGAACATGACCTTCGTGATAAAGCTGGTCGACTTGGCAGATCGCAAGGCCAGCTCTTCGTCTTCGTAGACATATAATGTTCTTTTAACCTGAGTTAAATAGAACCACTTCTCATCAACATGTACTCGGTTGTACATGTTCTCAAAGAAGTGGGCTCCATGCAACCCAGGCTGAAGGAATCCCAGTGCGAATCGCAGCCGTTTCTTCTTGTTCTCGTCAGACAGGAGCGGCTTGATGCGTTTGAGCGAGCCTTGAGTCTCCTTTCTTCAGCCATATGACGTAAGATTGTCGTCTTGGGAACGAAGCACTTGGCAGCAAGCGTGCGCAGAGTTTGGCAGTCTTCTTGCGCCACAGCTTTGGCGGCCTCTTCAGTTGCTTCTGGCGACCGAATTCGTGGCTTTCCACATTTTCCTAAACAAAGTAACCTCTTAAAATTTATACCCCCAAATTCGATGTAAACAACGAATATATAAATTTTCAGAGTAATTACCTCGCTTTTTTTATGCAATGTTGGCGACCAGATCACCGCGCAGGAAGGATCGATGGGCGCGTGCTCAGAGACGTGATATAGACGTGCAATGGCAATGGAACTGCTCAGCCACCTTAGACACAGCACCGTATGGCAGCTGGCCGTCCACCATAGTTCTGAGCAGCGTTTCGTAGGCCCCGCGGCGCTCGTCGATTGAGAGCTCTCGTTGAGCCTTTGCCGTCCCCTGGGGTTGGTTGTTCTCGCAGGAAGAAGTCCGAGACATTTAGATGGTGCTGGCGATGCTGTAGACAAGTTGAGAAGGATTGACATGAATTAATGAGCTCGCAGCGAAAGGAATGAAATCTCAGCTGCACGTTGTCATTGCTTTCGCGACTCATATCTCCTGATTCAGAAGGAATTGGCGCGCTCTCTATACAGCCAATCAATGCTGGGATCTTGTTCTTTCTAATGAGCCAATCATATGCCTGAAAGGGGAAGTATTAGGAAAATTCCGCCAATCAAAACAGAACCGTAGCAAGTAAAATGGACCGGAGTAGTATTGACTTTTTATAAATGCAGTTGAGGGCAGTGAGATTAAATTGAAGTGCAGTTGCGTCTATTGAAATGCCATTGAACTTAAATTCTTTTGAACAGATCAAATCAATAAAAAAATGACCCAACTTAAACGCAGAAAGGTGTACTCTGTTTCAATTTGTTTGTCCACGCTATCTTTGCATTGACAGTTATATTGCAAATCGTCCCATCATTCCCTTTTAATGAGATTAAAAGGGAGCTGACTGTTTTAGCTTTGATTGGCTATATTTTGCGCTTCATGAATCCATCATACATTTCTGTTATGAAGCCACGAAGAAGCAAAACATAGACAAAAGAACAAGTTTTCACCCGCTGTGCATTCAGAAAGCTATTCTTTGCTTGTCTTTATACATCGATCATGTTCAATTAGCACTGAGAGTCACGAGACTATACGCATGTGATCGTTTGACTCATGGACTTACCACACCACGACACAAACAAGCCACAGGCAACATCAAAATACGGTGAACGAGTAGAATATTTTGGAAATCGTATTGTGTGTTGTCTGGAAACCTGTGCAAAAGCTGGGTACGAAGGTAACTTAGAGGTAACAGAGACACTCCAGAAGGACATAACTATAATCACCAACCGCAAGCTAGAAGCATATATTCTAGTATTTCTTTCACCAACGACAAGCACTTCAAACCCCAGGCGAAGCCGCGCAGCTCTGCTAGTTTTATAGTATAATCAAGATTTGCTCAAAGTCTGAATCTTTGAGAAGCGACTCTCAAAGATTCAGACTTTCCTACCCAAACGTCCACCACTACTACAGCGGTATACAGGTATTCAACAAGTCGACTGAAGAGTCTGAGTTGTGTGAATTTACAACATAACAGTAACGTAAACGACCAATTATGGCCGATTTTATATTCACATTTGATTGGGTAATTCTAGGACTGATAAAACTGACAGCAACTCATAACCTTGATAATTTATACAAAGCATGTCGACATAAACACTCTTCAATTTCAATACCTCTCATGTATGATACTGATTTCTCCTGCGTCTCCTCTTTCACAGGTACCTCCAGATTTTCGATATTCGTTATGGAAGGTGAGATACGACAGGAAATTCGAACACTATGAAATAATCGGCCATTATTGGTCGTTTACGTTATTGTGTGTTTCAAACAAAGTTGTGCAGATCGACCGAGCGCAATTCCGAATCGAATGGAATCCTTTGATTGGCTAAAATAACTATGTAATAGAATATCCAGCAGCCAATCAGATTCGAAACTCATGCGTAATCGATTTGAAAATCAATTGACTTGTCTTCGGAATCCACAGAAAAATAATCCTACTTTGTATATTTCAGCCAATCAATAGTTATTAAAAGTTTTGCGGTGTTTAATTGGCCAAAAACACAAGTCTTTGACTCTAACTTTGTCGATCGGAGACGAGCTTCTCATGGATGGAAGAGACGTTCGTTGACTTCAAGGAGCCACGGTCTCAAAGAGAAATCCAAGAGGATATCAAAGCCGTAGAGCTCATAGCACGCCTCATGAGCATGCTTGAACGAATTCAACGAGGCCACAAATGCAGCTTCCACGCTCACGGCAACCGAAAATGCCTTTATTGATTCAAAAGGCATGAAATCATCAGCATACTTGAGACTAACTTAGAGTTTAGTGTTTATTCTAAGGTTGTTATATCTCTAATACAACGATGAGTGGCAAAACTACGCTAGTTGATTCCAGCCACAAGTTGAAATGAAACATCACGTTGCGAACAGAAAGGGAATAGAACACCTCACTGCTCAACACTTATCACTATCTTTGCTTGTTGTGCTGCTCATCTTAGCAATAGAGTTTTCATCGTATTGCATCTCATCTACGAATCGTCAAACGTCAGTCAAGGTCAGACTGAGTTTTGCTCCCCAGTTCTCTTGATGCTATTTTTGGGATTTTCTCGAAATGTGATTGGCTCATTTTCCCACAGAAAAATCCTTCTGTGGATTGCATTCCACTCGCATTCCAATCAAACTTTATTTCATTGCATACAAAACGTAGTACTACAAATAATTAAATCATGAAAAGAATTTTGAGTATTTTGGAAAATACAGGACAAGTTTTCTGTAGATGCCTAAAAACGGCAATATTTGTCCGATGTTTTCCGGAGAATGACTTGTTGATGGAATTCGCAAGGCGGATTGCCGTGCCCTTGATTATCGTCCAATCATATATTTTTAATTACGATTGGTCGATAATTTGTTGTGTTTGTTGTTTTCCACTTTGAAAGAAAGGAAGACCACAGAGAAGGCTTGGAGAGCAGTGGAATGGCACCTGACAGAGAACTTGGCATGGCCCTGGGTTGGCGTATTGCTTACACCAATCAAGAGATTTCTGCACGGCATGCAGCCGCTCGAACAAGTGCAGTCAAGATCTCTGTCGCGCAATACCTGGACAGTGTTGCCAAGATGAAACACAAACAGGTGATTAGTCGGTGTCCAAACGAATGAAATATACTCATATTTAGAGACAATTAGGACAAGTTAGAGCACGAACGCATGCTTCACTAGCTCAATCACTGATCAACGGTGCTAGTACACTGAAGCAACACTTGGGCTTGGTCAACAATTTCGACGCCAAATGATGGGGATCGAGCAAACGAAGCCACACGACAAAGAATACTGAAAATATCGTCGTTAGATTCGAATTACAATGATAAAATGCATGACGCATCAATGTAAGGACGTTTTGACTCTAATGAATGACGGTGTGTATAAAGGGTTGGAGCGAGTGATATTATGCGCGCGACTTGCGCTTTTTAAAAGGGCGATGGGTTTTACTGCCCTCAGACAAGCGATTTATCTTGACAACTGAGCATACCTTTAGCTGATCAAATGGCCTCTTGTTGTAAGTTGTATCTCGAAACGAAAATTGCTCTAAATACAACTTTGCAATCTCAAATGATTTAGCCACGTCGACTTAACTTGGGTTTTTAGCCATGACATGACCCGTGTCGGTAAGATAGTTCGCTAGTCGACTCATTAGCATTTTCCATTCACTTAGAGTGTCTCGTTTAGATTTCACAGCAAGATCAAGAGGTGAAATTTTCGAGTATGGGATAATGTTTTGAGCGCTGTTTCCAAGCCACCACAATCCCCAAGCAGTTGAAACATTTACGCTGGGGAAATTAAAGCTCTCTGGCAAATTCCTGAATATACCACCCCACTCAAAAAATATTGCATCGTTGTCTACAGTCGGGCTCATCAATTTGATTCGTGTGTTGCGTTGTGGCAAGAAGTTGGGATTGGAACAAAGTTGACAAAGCAGTTGTCAAACATGCTTCTAAAACGTCTTTGGTGACGTGAGGGGCTGGAGCTCCATGCTCGTCAAAAATCTTGTTAACTCCAGCCAATATCACATCAGGAACTGCCGATATAGACTTTTGTGCTTTGTCAAGTTCTTTGTAAACGTAAATATGAGGAGGAATTCCGCTCGCACACAGTATTATCGAGTCGTCAATTTCAGCTAACTTGGAGGAAAGACTTTCAACCACACCATACGTAGAAAATAATGGAGTTTGCAGCAACGCATGAGTCGACGTCAATTTCGACAGCAAAAACTCATGATGATATATCAAACTGGCCAACACAAGACGCAACACGCCAAACAAATGGCTGATTTTACACAAGTGAGGAAACATGAGTCGTACCATGCTAACAACTTCAGGAGAGTCAGGATAAGAAAATACGGTGGGAGAAGAGCAAAATCAGCACTATTCACCGGCAAACCAGCCACCACACGTCCCAAAAACTGATCACCCACACTTTCATAGCGGAAATACCGCTCCATCACATTTCCTAAAGACCATCCACATCTGAGGCAAACACTGACAATAGAGGGACCACCAGTAGTCCCAGAGCATGCAAAAGTTGCCACACCCTTTCGTATAGAGTGTGTGCCGATCTCGCGCTTTGAAAGAGATCCCAGAGCCTTTGATTCGTCCAAACTCACTAACAATCAGGCCAAGGACTTTCCAAATCGATCCTATTTCATGTTTAGGTGCATTTACTATTAATCAGCTTAGAGGAACCTTTTGTTTAGATCCAGGAAATAGATCAGTTGGATTGGCATGAATATTGAATGCTAAACAAATTCCCAAAGCAAGAAAAACACAAACCTCAGGCTTCTGTGAATTTGCGAAACAATGCCTCGGTCACGGATGGTAGTTCCTACACGATATACTTTGATAAAAATACAATCGATGGTAATTCAACCTTCCTGCTTTGTTTTTGTTTTGTAAAATTTTATACCAATAGCATCGTCTTCTAAACTCAAGTGATCTAAACTATAACAATATAAGATATCACAAATGAAACGTTGCTTATCTAACCTGGTGGTTTCAGTTGATTGGGACCTACACATTAAATTCCAAGTGACGATAAGAAAAGGATGTGTGAAGCCACTGACGTCTAGAGACCAACTAGCTTCGCCAAGGCGCAAATAAAGAGACCATTTCAGTGGTATTTTCCCGGAGTCTTGCAATTTGCCAGACTGCAAATCACTGGCAAAGGATTTCTTTAAACCTATACATCCAATATTAAGTCGTCATCAAGATTTTATTATACCAGAGTAGAATTCATTGAGATCCTCGCCATAATCAATTGGTAAAGCAATTTGCTGATCTCTGTAAAGTCTTTTTATAGCACTTCGGTAGCCACTTAGCGTGCTTGTCTGAATTGATGTCCGTTTTCTAACCGTCCAAATAATGAATTCGAAGAAGTCGCTGTATACGAAGGTATTGAGGTTTATCAAGTACAGCTGTACCCCATTCGACGAGGTTGGATCCTGAAGGAGCAAGTGTGTGCGACCTACAACTGTTGACCATTTCACAATCTGGTTGATTCCAGACGTGTGGCCTGCTCAGGTTTGCGCGCTTATCCTATTTCGACGAGCGTCTTCAAGAGTGTGGAAGTGTCACACACCAAAATGGAGATTTACACACAGAATTTGGCGAACTGCACACCAAAAAACATATGGTTGAGACGGTTATCATAGAACAGTACAAACCAAGTACAGCCAGAACAGGCCTCATCTGGGTGGCGGCACGGCCTTCGGCCTACCTGCCGCCTTTCCCGATGAGATTAAAATAAAGAAATCCCTTTTTGGTGCACGTTGGGGGCTCCCTCCTCCGAGTCATCCGCCTGCAGAAAATTTTACCTCGACCTGCGCTTCGCTCCGGTGAGCGCAATTTTCTGGGCGGATGTCTGACGTCGTCCGCGCAGTATGAGGCTTTATCACTACACGTAGGTAATGTTACCGTGTACTTGTCTAAGGAAACAGTTTTCATCTGCTGTGTGCGATTCTCCATTTTTGGTGTGTACGTGCATTTTACTCCGTCTTCAATTGTAAAGTTTTCTCGGCTGCTTGACATTTCGAACAATCCATAAATGACGGGTATAGTCCATTAAAAAACTTGATTAAGCTAAATTTCCCTGTATCTCTGGGTTTTGATTGGGTGGAACTTCGGCAAGACAGCTTGCCTTGCAAATGTGTGGATGAGATGTGGATGAGATGGAGGTGGCCATAGCCACTGCACGCACTGTAGTAGTGAAACTTACTATGTCGCCTTACTATTTCTGGATTATGGATTTTTGGTTAAAAAATACAAATTCGGTTGAAAATGACAATACACTATTTAAATCACACTATTTACTATTTTCGTCATTGCACTGGAAAAAATGCTGCACCGCAGACAAAGCCTGAGGCCACGGCAGTTAGACGTCCATTCTCGTATACGTCTTGTACGCTCCGAGGCTGATATTGACGTTGATAACGATCAAGACGGAGGTGCGCTCTCCAACAAGGTTGCTTCCTTCCAAGAGCTGGCTGAGGTACGACTTTTGTGGTCAATTTGATTGCAATATTGATCTAGATGGTGGAAGACCAACCCGCCAAGCCAAAACGAAAGAAGAACATCCCAATCCCAATAAATAAGACAGTTCCCAACTACGAAAAAGAAGTCTCGCCAGATTTCCACCTCCCAACAAGTTACATAAAGCTCAGCTTGAATTTTCAAAATTCAAGCAGCAGCAATGCCGTCGCACAACCGACAAGCGACAAAGTAGAGATTGATCTCGAAGTCGAAGACATTGAATGGCTGCGAGCACATCCTCGCTATGGTGAACTCGCCGATCCACGCTATCAACTTTCATTGGATATTTTTGCTACAATGCTGGATTTGCTTGAAAAAGCTTCGGCTTTGATTAATCCCAGCGTGATTACCCTTGCAGAAGCCGATGAAATCTTCTCGAAGAAGCTGCAACTTGTGAAAAGCCCATGCCATAAAGTATCGACAGATATTTACAACTATTGGGTGGCCAAACGCCAATTACTGAAGCGACCACTGCTCCGCAAATATTGGCCGCAGACTCCACTGAACGACACAAACCCGCACTTGGTATTTAGACCGCGTGAAAAGGTAGAGATCCTATTGAAGCCGATTCTTACCCCCGGCAGGAGCGATACAAGCTGCGAAAACATCGAAAGAATGACATGGAAGGTCTCCGAAAGCTACAGCAACTTCGCAATGATTTTGACCGAGTGCGCTCGTTGCTGGATATGGTCAAACGTCGGGAAAAATTCAAGCGTCTCCTTGTGGACTTTATGGACGAAACTCGCCAGCAACAGCTCCATGAAATTCTTGGGGAGCTTGCACCACATTTGAAGCTGCCGCCTCGACAACCAAAGGTTAGCCTCATAGATGACAATTTCTCATTGTGTTGCTTCAGATACCAAGCGAAGACGACCTTAAGCCCAAGAAGAAGAAGAAAAAGAAGCTTCTCGATACACCACCGGTCATGGGCTCATCTCAGCCAGCTCTGGCCTTCACCGACGTACAAAAAATTGTCGTTCCGTCCTTTCTTGAAGCTGCCAGTCAAGGAGATGTGGTTGAACCGACAGCAGTCTCCGAGATATCTAGCTATCCCCCGTCGACAGCAGAACTTTATTCAGCCTTTTTCCATGAACCACCCGTTTTCCGAGGGTACATCCTGTTGTATAGTTGCGATCGCTTGACATGGAATTTAGACGATGGCGTCGTGGTCGAGGCGGGCGTGTGATTCTTGATAGAATTCCTCAATATCACACGACTCATCAAATATTGGCCCCTCCACAGTTGACTCCAAGTGGCCATACCAATGACGCACAGACTCCACATTCGCGTATTTACAACCGCAGTACTCTCGAGACAATTTGCAACATGAGTGACTCTGAAGATGAAATCGTGGATGTCCATCCTGAAGAGGACAAGGCACGCCCAACCAAGTACATTTTGGCAGTTTAAGTAAAATATACGTCCACCCTGTGATGCTTACCACACGCCATTCTGTTAACTTTCACGACTCTCAAAACGATGAAACCAACAAAAGTTTACTTTCGTAACTGGCGGCCATGAGCACACTTACTCCAAGCGAGGAGCTACGTGAAGCCATTTGCGATGGAGCGGTGGACAAGATCGAGTCTCTCATCCACAACGGAGCGAATGTCGATTTTATTGACGACGAGAGCGACTGGGCTCTCGTGCTTTGGGCTGTGAAAGCAAATCAAGTCCAGGCCTTGGATCTGCTACTACGACACGGCGCCAACGTACACGTTGCAGGTAGGTAAAGCACCATCTTCCTTTGATCTGACATTTAAAAGACCCCTCTGGCAATACGGCACTTCACAAAGCTGCATATTTGGGCCACGGCGAGTGCGCCAAACTTCTTTTGCTGTACGGCGCAAATTTGCAAACTTGCAATAAAATGCAGCAGACTCCATTGGAATTAGCCACACTCTTCGACAGGCTCGACATGGTGACACTCTTAAGCCAGCCTTTAAATTAAACAACTCCAAAATTCGTGCGCAGAATGTGAAGTGCGTAGATCGCCTTGGCATGGGAGGGCACTAAGGTCAAAACTGCAGAAAACTGCAAACACAACGAGTCAGGGGCTATGCCATATCGCTGTACGTACCTTCAAAGCCGCGGTTTGGACGTCGCCCTGGTGCCAATATGCTAAACCGCAGTTGTACATGGCCTTTGCATGGTTGGGCTGTTGGTGCAGAGCAGTTTCAAATGCGTGCAGCGCCTTGGCGTAGTTGCCTTCGCACAAATATGTTGCTCCAATATTGACACTCAGGCTGATGAATGATATCCCTGCGCCACGAATGAGCTGTGGTCATTATGACGGCTGAGGAACCGTACTTGCTTTGAGATCGACAGCCGAGTCGTAAGCTTCTCTTGCGAGTTCGTACTTGCCTTGCTTGTGGTACTGCAAACCACGGCAGTAGTTTGCCTGAACTTCTCGGAGAATGTACTCGTGTTCATTCCGCTCGAAGAGTTGAGCATCGAGGTCTCCAAACGCTTGATTTGGTGACAATTGAGATGCTTCCCTCTGTTTTGAACTGGTCGGTGGAGCCACAGAGGTTTGCTTGAGAATCCGTCGAAAGTAGCGCTGGAGACACTTGGCAGCTCGATGTTGGTCGAGTGAGTTGGTTGGGGCGACTTTTGTCCGTGATGTCGTGGAGGGGAGTTTCGGGAGCGGTGGTTCATCCCTGCTAGCTTGGTCGTCTTCCTTGGTATTTCGCAAGGGCTTGGGACATTTTTTCGCCCCCATGGGTTTAGTCTCTGGCTGTTTGACGCCAATACGCTCTGAAATGGCCATAGGTTCCACAAAGAGTGGGGAGCTACAGTATGCTCGCAACGAAGGAGACATTGGCGTCAGTCGCTGACCTAAAGAAGATAAATTAGACCTGGCAAGAGAGACGAGCATACGATTCGGCTGCTGGGCAGTCCACGGTTTGATTCCAAAGTCATGGACATCAATCGTCAAGTTGTCAAACGTAGGGCAACTTTCCGGTCTGGCCAAGACTGGTTGGTCGGGTGGAGGCGTTTGAGCCACCAAGACGAAGTCTGGGCTCAGGCGTGGAATTTGCCTGCTTGAAAGTGCTCGTCGTAATTTTGACTGCGACAGCTCGGGCGTTCGACTTCTTTCAGCAAGAATTTGTGATTTCGCACTGACCTACACAAGTTCCAAGGCCTGGCCATTCTACAAGTCGTACTAATTGAACAGGCTCGACTGGGACTGCATGAATGTGCTTTGGACAGCTCGGTTCTGGATTCCACAGCATCTGCCGGGCTGTAGGAGTTGCGGGCTGGCTATCAAAGTAGGCAATTTGAGCAGCTCTGGTCTGCCCTCGTGGTTTTGCCGGCTCGGTGATTCTAGATGAGCATTTGAATCTTCTTGGCAGATGCAAGAGATACCTCAAAGTATGAAGCAAAGACGCTCCATACTGCTGCAAACGATCTTCAGTTGGATGGAGAGCCATCGTTTTCGCAACCAACGTCGCTGCTGATTCCTATTCCCCATAAAAAGTGTGCTAGTCCATGAAGCAACCAGTCAATTGTACATGTAGAAGTGCCTGAGCATGTTCAGCAGTCATCTTGGCTAGAAGCATCAAAGTGTGCAATATATCAGCCTACGAGAAATCTTTTTCAGCCGTCCATTGCAGTGATGAAGTGTTACCTGAAGAGGCGCGTGAAAGCGGAATTCCCGCACGAGGCTCAAGAGGAGAACCACAACGTCATTTCTTGCCAAGGAGTGCAGGACAAAATCGGACGGTTCATGGCGCAAGATGGCCAGCAGCTTATGCACACATACCACTTGGGTTTGCAATTCTTGCTTTTTGTCCCGCATGAGTGCAAACATGTCTGCGCCACTCAATTCAGATATTGGATTGCCAATGCCTTACCATCAATGTTGTCGCCATGGAGTTTGATATCATGAGGTATATCAGTGTGAGACTCTTTGCTTGTGGAATGCCTGGAGTCTAAAAGTGTCAACGCTGGTTCCTTGAGCCCCGCGGAGGTTAGAGAGGATAGCTTTTGCAGCTTGGGGACTGACATGACTGAGGCGATAGTTTGTGGAGGCTGGATCGAGGACGTGATGGCCGCTTCAAGAACACTCAAGTAAAACCGGCTAACTGCAGACTGCGGTTTTGTCGATGAGCTGTTTCCTTTGTAAGGCAGCGAGGAGTTCATGGGCTGGCTGGAGTCGTCCACGGCGATCAAGCTCCTTCCTCTTCCACTCGCCATGGACGCTGTGAAGCTAAAAATAAATCACTGTCAAGTGGGAAGGTTGTCACTTTAGTAACAATTTATTCATTTCGCACTTTAGCTTCGTCGACAACTTGGATCCAGTTTAATCGCTTGGTGAAATAGAAAGCGTAGATACAACATGCACAGAGAGAAGCGGACGTAAACCCGCTCCAGAGTCCTTCGCTGCTCCAGTGAAGGCCAAACGCAAAGGCGGCAGCGAGGGGAATTCCAACGAGGTAGTAGGCACCGGCATTGACGTACGTGGCGAACGCCGGTCTGCCCAGTGCGCGCAGCACTGCTTGCGATAGTCCATTCAATGCATCCATCATATGCAATGGGACGATGTATGGAATAATTTCTTCAGCTCGTCTTCCACAAATGTCAGCCACGACCACCGAAAGAGAGCAATGAGACTTACTTGCTAATGTCGACATCGCTGACGAAGAGAGGCGGCAGCTTGGTTCGCAAGAAGTAAAACAAGAGAGCTGTCAAGACAATGCAGCACAGAAACGTTCCAAACGCAAGCTTGAGGATGCATTTGGCATGAGCAATTTGTCCAGCGCCAACCATGATCCCAACGCGAACGCCGCTCGCAATCGCCATGCCGAGGTAAGTGTTGTAGAAGAGAATGATAATGTTCATTAGAATCTACGACAATGCTGTGAGATGATGCCGTGCAAGTTGTGACGAGCACCGTACCGAGTTTGCGCCGAGGGCGACTAAATTGTCAGGCAAGAGCCCCGAGAGGAGCGTGAGGATTTCAAATGCTGTAAATTCCAACATCATCATCAAGAGCCCAGGGAGACCAAACTGAAAAAATTCACGCAGGTTTGTCCAAGCGGTTTGCAAACTCCATTGAATGTGCCACTGCTTGTACACTGGACGAAACCAAAGATAAACTGCGAGCAAGATCGGATACACCGCTTGACAGAGCACGCGGGCGAGGCCAGCGCCGTCGTACCCGAAAACTCGCGTCAATGGGATGCCAGCCCCAATGTGAATGGCGTTACTGACGACCGCGAGGAAAAACATTGGATAGACAATGTTGTGGGCTTGCAGGAGTTTTCGCACAATTTGCTGGAAGGCGTAGAAGGGATAAGTGGCAGTAATGTAGAGCGTGAAGCGTTTCGAGAGGACACAAACGACAGGGTCTTGGCCCAAGCCCATGAGGATATGATCGGAAAACCAATTGATCACAAAGATGGGGACAAATGCCTACATAACAGCATTTTGAGACCGATGTCAATGAGATGGAGCTGTACCATGGTCATGGCTAGAAGTGCACTTTGCAAGGAGGTTCCCATTTTAGCCATGTTACCAGAGCCATACGCTTGCGAGCAGAGCGTATCGAGGGCCGTGGGAAGACCAATGACAACTGCAATGACAGTCAAAGTCGTAAACGAGGTGCTGAGCGCGGCTCCATTGACAAGCTCCTTGGTTTGCTCCGACTCGATGCTGCCGACCAAAGCCACGCTGATGGTTGATTGTGTCGACTCGATGAGGAATGTCAAGCACTACGAGTCCATGCTCAGCTCGTAGAGAAGGGGAAGAAACGTCCTACCATCGGTCCAGCCAATGCCAATAGCTGCTTCAGCTCCGCCTTGACATTCACAGGCTCCTCTTGAGCGCAAACAAAGATGTCGTCGGACCTTGGAGTGACCACAGCGTGGTGGGCAAAGTCTGCCATGACTAGCAAAATCAAAAGTGAATCAACAACTCTGTCGTGGGCCGTGATTTGAACCAGAGTTGTCGTCCAACTTGAGACAAGGCGTAGACGATTTTGTCAACGTGAAGACCACTTGAAAGAAATTCAAACTGGCTAAAAGTATAAACTAGGCACATTTGTGGGCCAACTTGCTTGACGCGCTGGCAACTCCGCAGTGGTTATAAGAGGCTCTCGACTTGGAGAATCATGCTGCTCGCTCTAAGATAACTTAGAGATTGTGGCGTGTCGCACCAAAGTTGACTGAATGAATGTCGAAAAACGCAATCAACCAGCAATCAAGGTCCACTGGACATCCATGATTATGATAAACGCAAGCACGATTGAAGATGCAGAGAGTGCAGCAAAGCATGTTCCTCTTCCCGCTTCATGCGTGGATACAGTAAGCCTATAGTCTCCCAGAAGCGATGCGAAGATTGCAGCTTTGCGACACTCGGTCGTGCTTTCGAAAGAACATTGAGGAGCTGCAACGAACAGTCTGTCGAAACCCTGCCTCCAAGGATTTTATTGATGGCTAGCGGTAACAGTTCGGAGCTTTGGCCCTGGAAATTTGCTCCTTGTCAGAGCTTGGATGCCCTTTGACACATACTGTATGATTCCGAGGTTGGGTTAAAGTATGACAACAAAAGCCCCCGAGACGAGCATAGAAGCTGGGTGGGCTCGAACTCACTGATATGAAGAAGCATCAAACAACCAACCAGAGACTATGAGCGATTTCTTGTTTCATCGTGAATTGGCGACGTACCTCACTGTACGTACTGCTGTCGCTGGAGAAGAAAGGTTCCAAATTGGATCAGCAACGATTCTTCCCCTGAGCGAAATGATATTTTCAACCAAGCGCACATTTCAAACGTGAACCTTTGAGCAAAATTCGAGAAAGCCGCATCTTCGCAGGGCTGGCGACTTTGTTCCAACTGGCATGCCAATATCGTCCTACCTTCAGTCCTTGCAGACTGCGCCTGACCTAAGTAGAATTTGTCTTCTCAAAGCTACAATCTAGCCCGTCTGATGAGCTCCAGGAGTCAAACAATAGCACAACTGCCTGCAGAACGTCGTACGCACCGACTCGTATGCGTTCTTCACCGGGAATATTTTGAAAATCGCTCCATGGATGACATTTTCAAGTAGAGGCGCACAGATCTCGTTGACAGTTTCCGCTGAAAGGTTCTCCCAGTCGATGGGTTGATAAGATGCATACGGCGCAGTGAAGCTCCGCTATCAGCTCCGCAATGTATTTGATGCTCATTCGCGTACAATAATTTGACCAGACCAAATGCGTTCTGTCCGTCTGGGCACAGAGAGTATTCACCGAGCAGGAGGATCACTGAGTCGCGGCGAACTCCCTCCATTTCTCCAGATTCAACTGTCTTTGTGTAGCACGGCTTGCATATCAATGATGCTACTCGAAGCAAGAGATTGTCGTGGTTCAGTGTACATTCCCAGCTTGTGCGAAGCCATGGCTCCAAGTTCGTGCGAGAACGACGCAGGTGACGAGTTGCCGTGTCCATCAAACGATTAGCCAATACTACGCTGAATGTGCAGTCCACCTTCAACAAATCGAATTCCTGTCACTTACCCAGACGGCCTTTCCACCTTCATTGCAGAAAAATGACCCACGGCGTCGTGTTTGGCGTGGCAGCGAATGTGATTTGGGGCGTGCAACCTGTCTTCTGGAAGCTCTTCCACGCCGTGCCAGCCATGGAGCTCCTCATGCATCGCATCGTCTGGTCCTTCATCATGCTGATCGTTCACATTTTCGCAACCAAGCAATGGACAAACTTCCGCGACGCAGTTGTCCACTGGCGAACGATTGCCATCTACACGCTCTCTGGTGCTCTTCTTGGTGTGACCCTCTATGTCACGGTCTGGGCAATCCTCGCTGGCTACATCGTTGAAACGAGCCTGGGGTATTTCATGCTGCCACTTGTGAATGTTCTCCTCGGTGTCGTCTTCCTCCGCGAGCGACTTCGATTGTGGCAATGGATCGCCATGGCTCTTGCGTTTGGTGGTGTCCTCGAAGTTGCGATTGTCCATGGTGCATTCCCGTGGGTGGCGTTGACTTTGTCCTTTTCGTTTGGCTTTTATGGGCTCATCAAGAAGCAAGCACCACTTGGTGCCTTGTACGGCGTAGCTCTCGAATTGGGGATCTTTTTTATCCCCGCGGTGATTTACTTGCTCGTGCTCGAGGTGCACAACCACACAGCCACGATGTTTCATTGCGACTGGTGGATGAACCTCTTGCTTGTCGCGTCGGGTTTGGTCATGGTGGTGCCCCTATTGTCGTTTTCCACGGCTGCTAAACTCATCTCCATGACAAACCTTGGCCTCCTGCAGTACATTAGCCCGACAATGCAGTTTGGAATTGGCGTCTGGGGCTACCATGAGCCATTCTCAACGTCGAAACTTGTTGGGTTTTGCCTCGTTTGGCTCGGTCTTCTGATTTACACTGCGGAAAGCATCGTGCACCACCGCCAAGCCAACGCAAAGACAGAAGAGGACCAAGCGTACTCAGCGGTGAAAGAAGAAGCATAAGCGACCACATGACACGAAGGAAGTTTACGTATCAAGATACGTTTCCCCAAGGACACCAAGATTATGAAAACCTTCCAAATATTATATTTCATGCTAATTTTCAATATTTTCGAGGTAAATTGTAATTAGTGTCAGGTGAAGTTATATCTTTTTCAGTTTTCCACAGGACACTAATTTTCAGAGGTCAATTGTTAAGTTCTACAGGCATTTGTTTATAGCGTTGTGAAGACTCCAGCTTGAAATGGTAGTGATGAGGCTATCGTTTGACGACGCCTTCGCATTGGTAAAGATCTTTGGATACTCAACGATATGCATATTTTCATGCGTCAGCTTTTCTCAATCATTCTGGTGTCATGATATACATCTACTAATGCAGTTCACTAATACAGTTGTAAACCAAAATTAAAGCGGCAGAAATTTTACGAGCTTGATACGCCTCTGGGTAAACTTACGTCAATAACGTGGTCATTCTACTACACTCGAGGTGTAGAAATAATTGAGTCCTTTCGCCAAAGGCTCAATTGAAACAACAGACTTTGATCTGAGCCAATACCATACCTCCGTAAAGCTATAAGTCACAAAATATAATTTATTTAGATTATTATTTTAAATAGGTTTGCCTGTAAATTTGGCAAGAAAGAGTTCAGACAGTAAGGAAGACAAAGTAGAGAATCTGCGCAAAGTGCATGGTAGCTCCATTGGCCTCGCCTTTGGTCAGCATGAAGATTGAGGCAAGGACGTGTGGGCATTACTGTAGTATGCCAGACAGCACAGTGGCAACCAAGGTACACAACCAAGGTACACAGTCAATACGCTCTTGGACAATTCAATTGGATGCATAACTATCTTCACAATTCACTAAATCTACACGGCGCAGCGGAAGTCTTTGTGCGAACGAATCCACTGCTCTTGCGTTTCCTCGCGCGAGCTTCGTATGTCGGTCGCTTCGCTGCAAAAGCAGGCAATGTCGCGACCAGTGTATTTGGCCGCTTTGAGCATCCGGACTCGTTCCAAGCGACTAAACCTCTGCACTCCACTGCGCGGTGGGCGCGAGATACTGGATATATCGATCGTCGTCGAGTCCACGTGATGTGCGGCAAGTCCAATCGGCGGTCCGGCTGTCTCGGGGATCGCACTGCCGCCATAGTCGAGTGGAAACACAAATGTGGTAGCTGACGAGAAGCAAAGAGACTTCTTCTTGGCTTCGGAGTTCCGTTGACACGATGATATCCTTGGGCGCTTGCTGCGTATCGGTCGTACAGCTTGCGCATCTACGGTTTCACTCACGTCGACAGCGGTCGAAGCTGGGATCTCTGCGTTCTTCACGGAGGAAGGTGGACTTGCGCATCTTTCCTCATGTACGTCGATCTCTTCTGTCTGTTGTTTGGACGGCGTCACGCTCGGCGGACTGCTTGCTGCCATCTTTGTGCCAAAATATCTATACGCTGCAATGTTCTTCGCTTCGTTCAGTACACAATATTGTAAGGTATTATATTTAAAATATATATGCTACTAATTTGAATTTTGTATTGGAAAATAGACATTAAAGTTTAAATTTAATGAGAATGTGTGACAAGCAATTTACATAGTCAATTCAAGATAAAATATTTGAATTTATGCAATTTGAGTGCTTAATGTTCGGTTACGAATTAAACTCATCCGGATAGTGAGATATCTCACACAACCCAGAGAGGAGAGCAACACACAAATTCTCGACACCCCAACGCTCATTTCTCGCCAGTCCGTGCGGGTTTGTGCCCTCTGGACTGCTGGGCCGTCTACGGTACTTTGATCGCGCTTCTCGTAGCTTTTTCAACGAATAGAGTGGCGAAAAAACTTGGAGAGTTCGCGAGGTCGTCGAGGACTGGAAACACATTTTTGGTTGTCAAACGACCGAAATGAACGACGTTCGAGAGGAGAATGGACTAAGTACAGTTGCGCAGAGATGGTGTTGCGCACGGCTGTAACATAGAAAGGAGATCAAGCAAGTGCTTTGCTCGAACTATCTGCAACTTTGCGTGCACTTTGCCCACAACGCTTAAAGATACGATTATGTTTGCGGTCTTTGAGCCCCTAGGATAAAAGTTATTCGATGCTAAATGCAATACCCTGGGATACCAAATCATGGCATATTGGAAGTCATGAGCATAAGTTCTTCCGTGCCCTTGTTTCAACGTTTCCACAGCTTGAATAACTCAAAAATTTTGCATCATGGCACATGCCACTTTGTTCACGCCGCCAGAAAACCAAACAAGGATTGTCAAGTGATACCTGAGGCCAAAAAATGTGCAGCAATGTCTGGCGCTTGGGCACCAAGTAGTTGCGACCATCGGTCGATATCTTCAAGCTTTGGCTTTTTTTAAAATGCTGGTGCCTTCTTGAGGAAGTCCAGCATGATGTCAAATGTTTAAAGTTGACAATATAGATGGGCGGATTCCCCATAACACGGGGGGCCATGTAGCCATTCAATCTCGTTAACATCGAGATCGATTTCAAACTTGTCGTTTGTGGGTTGATCTTCCATTCCCCCGCTGGAATTTGATCTCACCTTGATGTAGCTGGTTGGGGGGAGAGCATCTACTTCGTCTTCGCGGTTGGGCACTCTTTTATAGCCCAAATATTACAAACTGGCCAGTCTCCAGGGGAGGCTACATGTGTGCTTTCATCACCAACTGCAGCATTATACTATTTCAACTACTCGCTGGGGGAGTACCTCTTTGCACTTTGGCCGCGTTTTCAGTTTTCATGGCCCCCAGTGACTGAATAACAAATATTTCTCCATGGGGGCGTGAGAACTTATCAAAACGACCCCCCAATCGTGAGAATATTCAATCGTTATTGAGAGGACTCATCACATCCGCCCTACTCACTCACTGTATAGCGCATTTTCACAACAACTTGTAATCCGTGCTGCTAAGGAGTACATACGAGCGCGCTTCTTTCGTCAATGCGTGCCAGCGGCATCAAGTGTAAAAACAGGTGAAGCTTCACTACAATCCCATTGCAGGATCTTCCATCTGTTGATTGTCATGGATAACATGCGCCACCGAGTCGCGGGCTTCATCCTCAGCAAGTTCTAGGGACGTTATCGAGAGCTTCTCTTGATAACGAGCGTTTTATTGTGTGTTCTACTCAAAATTTCCTCCGGCGATTGGTTGAATCAACCGCCGGTGAATCGCCAGACCTCTGAAATATAGTTCAAATATCAATTTTAGAAGGTTATTTTGACCTTTGGTTGAAGTCGCGATCGGTACACAGCGAAATCGATGAAGCATTGTCGCCGCGCTGGCGAGGCCAGTGACCTCTCTGCTCAACGTGAAGAACGCTGGGTAATGTGGTATGTTCTACGAGATGAAGTCACCCTGCGAAGGCATTCAGAGTCGTAGAGATTATGTGCGTGGCACCCCAACTTTTCTTGCACAAACCTTAGGTCAGTTATCAGCCAATCAAATGAAAGTAGAATAATTTTTAGCCAATCATATCGTCTGGTCGATTTGGAGGCGATTGGATAGATCGCCTGAAATTGGCAAATTTAGACGGAAATCACAATAATCACTGACATTTGTGATAAGGCCCCATTTGAACCAAATTCATCCCAGAGTTGACTTTGTCATTGAAGGGACAGGCAACGTGCGACAACTTTCGCTCTCATTAGCCGAATTGTATCCAATTGCGAGCGTCAGAAAGACAACAGCATGGCGGAAGCGGCAGTTCGACATGCCATCGTGCCAGTCTGCTGCACTCTCGCAGTCGGAACGTTGCTCTCCAGTGCACGCGCGAGGCAAGTGAAGCTGCCTCCAACCTTGTTCATCGCGCTCAGTGCTGGCTGTGGTGTCTTTCGTTTTGTCAACCACTTTCGCGGAAATGGCAATTCGAAGCTTGCGGCGTGGCTGGCGTCCATGGCATTCTTTCGGCTATGCGCGGATCCTCACCGCCATATAGTTCTTGCTTACGGCTGCGTTGAAGTCGTGGGAGAGTATTACGCCAAGCGGCCATTTCTTTCGTATCTTGGAGAACAAACTGTGGTCCTCGCATCAGTCATCCGTCTTATCTACACGTTTATGACCAACCCCGAGTGGCTCCCGCCATCATCGCGAAAACTCCTGGACTATCAAGCCAACATCCCAATCTCTCAAATGGAAATCTTCCGACAGAACTTTCACTCTGGAGCCACAACCCGTTGCGTTGCGATCCATCCCAACGAGACTTGCGGCTCCTTTGCTATCTCGCGGTCCGTGGGTTTGGTCGAACGGGGTGTCCAAATCTTTGTGCCATTGCATACGCTCTCTCTGGTGGCCACGATGGCAGCGAGGAAAACCGTCCATTTGGATAAAGCCATGGACAATTTGGTCCGATCGATTGGGTTCCTCTTCTTTGCGTACAGCGGACCGTTCTTTTGCTCGTGCATGTTGCCACAAAAGGACCACAAAGTCTGCTTGTTCATTGCATCCGCCACGACGTACCCAGCTCTCTTTGTCGAGCCATCCAAGCGCCGTCAAAGCTTGCAAAAAGCTATCATGTGCTGGTCCCTGGTGTCGTTGGTACTCCAAGTCAAGACTTGGAAGCTTGGCCAACGTCTCAAGGGATTCCCTTGGAGCTGGCTTGGCGCTGCTGCCTATGCGGCATGCATGGTCAAAATCCTCGCTCATCCCGAATCACATAACCAGTGGGTCATGCGATACTTGTACGGTCGTGATATGAAACAGGAGAAAGAAGACGAGGAGCCGCGTCAAAGCAAGATGCTCACTGGTGCAGTCTAGTGCCTTAGCGTCGTGTTGGAATGCGCATAAGGCTGAAAATCAACATTATTTCGTCCACATGCTTTGCTGCCCCGCTTGAAAGTACTTGACTACACGGCCATGCATACTACTACTTGAGTCCCCAAAAGCAATGACATCTCCCCCTCATGGCAATGTCGCCTTTGCTTCTTAAATTGGCATGCTGAGCGCCCCCCCCGTCGACATATCGATGATGGGTCAGTCTCGACGGCACGCAATCCGCTCGATCGTTTTGAATGGACTGAGGCACTCGCTTTCTGGCTTCCCCCTCAACATCCTAATTGACCACATGGCGTTGAAAGCGATTCCATACCTGCTTTCCCATTGCCAAAATGTGGCTGCGGCGCAATATTCTTGTGGCATCATCAATATCCAGCGTAATCCACCTCACTACTGTACAAAAACCGTTCAAAATAGCCCACGCAGAATATTTCTGTTCCGATCTTTCATGTACTAGGCTGTAAGGTGTGCTTTATGCCTAAGCTATACTCTACGATCATCTACTCATTCAGAAGTGATCGAATGGTCTCCCTCTTGCCGCAATCAAAGTCGCAACTTTCAGCTAAAGCTGCTAGGGATGATAGGAAATATTTTGACCAACTATTTTAAACGGCATTTAGACACCTTGATTTTCGAGGCAACATGAAACTCATTGAAGACCGCTTACGCTTCGACGCAGTCTCCTGAGGACTAACAAAAACAGAGCGATTTTATATGTACTATGATATATAACCTGTAAACAGAGGACATTAGTTGACATTAAGTTGAATGCAAATGACATTCAAAGCCCGCTTTCCGTGAGTGATATCTTGAACTCCAAAACCTTATTTGATTGAAGGTTTTTGAAGGTTTAGGTCAAATTTCCGGTATAAACCAATCGCAATAATGAAAATTCCAACGCCGTGGCAATATCATATTTTGGAGGTGTCATCTGTTTAGAGGTGAAACACGATTGGCTTATTCCTAAATACGGAAATTCGATTGGATATAAAATAACTGACTTTCGTGCATGTCAATAGTGAAAATGAAACAAAATTTAATATAAATTTTCAGTCACGAGTTTCGAAACTTTCTTGCAAAATCATTCAAATTGCGTTTTCTCAGCCCAAAGAACGTTTTGAGCAGTTTTGGACTCGTCCAAAAAGTATGGTAGAAATGAAAGTACACTGTATTAGATCAATTATCACTTAATATCAAATGTCCATGACCCGTAGTGCGCTTGCAATGAACGAGGCGTCCGACCGAAAACTGCTGAGCTGCGTCTTGAGCTCCGTAAACAGAGGAGCATAACAGTCTGGAACGTTATTATAGCCGCACGATTAAAGACGGCAATTGACGAAGTTCGCCGTGGCAGTTCCAGGAGGGCTTTTACCGTTGATGTTGTTCAGTGGCGTCGAGAAGACACATTGCCAACATCAAAGCATATCATTAACCTGTTCGCCCAAAACGATAAAAACAGGAAAATGGAGTGGTGCGGGTCTTTAGCCGCACTAGACATAACAGGCTATATCTTTTGATTCGCTCCTTTGATTTAACATTATCTTTCGACAGTTTAAACTAGGCAATGGGTGCATGTCGTCACTGCAAAAAGACAGTTCATTTTCGCATTATCAAATGCCAAGAGGGAAACTTTTTTTGACCGCCGAGGAGATAGGCCAAGTAAAAGCCTACTTCTCGGTCGGCAAGCCAAACAGTTGGATTGCCAATATGCTCGGCCGAAACGAGAAGGCCATACGCAACTTATGGAAGAATCTTGCTTCGTCAAAGCCCAAAAAGAAGCGTGGCAGACGGATTGTTTTTACCAGACGAGACATCCGGCGAATCTTCCACCGAGCGATTCACCAACAAATGTCTGCGCGAAAGATTGCAGCTAAGTTTCCCTTCAATCCCAGCCATACGACAATCTTGCGTGTGCTTCATGACACACGATTCGCGAAATAACGTAAAAGAAAGTCGGGGCCACCCCTCACCCCCGAGCACAAAAAAAGTCGCGTCGAGTTTGCAGCTAAGTATATAAATAAATCACATAAAATGCGTCTAACTGTCTTCAGTGACGAATAAAGTTTAACTTAGATGGACCTGATGGCTTCCAAAAGTACTGGCATGACTCAAGGACCCCCCCTGAAATGTACTCAAAGCGAGTGGGGGGTGGGCGAAGTGTTATGGCGTGGGGGGCCTTTTCAAATGATGGCAAAAATGAGCGCGCTATACTATAAGGGAATCAAGACTCTATGAAATACTGTGAAACGATCGACTGCTTCCTCTTGCCCGTCCTTGAAAAAGATGAAACAAAAAATCCTGGTGAAGACATCCTCTTCCAGCAGGACAACGCGTCGATCCATGTTTCTGCCTTCACGAAGTCACATTTTAGTGACTTGGGCATTAAACCAATCAAATGGCCTGCCAAGAGTCCCGATCTTAACCCAATTGAGATTGTCTGGGGGGCGTTAGCGCGGGCAGTCTACGCCAATGGCCACCAATATGAAAGTCCTGATGAACTTCGACGAAGTATTGTTTTTGAATGGGCCAATATCTGCCAAGAATATCTTTCAACGCTTGTTGATAGCATGTCAACACGAATGGCCCAAGTTATTCTCATGAGAGGGGCTGCAATTGACTATTAGCTTCGTCGAGACGGTATGCAGCTATAAAATCGATCCACTAATAAAAGTGTTTTTTGCATTTTTGTGTTCATTGGCTACGTCTTCACGCGATTAGATGGCTTGCAGTTCTCTCAATGCAAGAAACGATCTTAAGAAGGCACGCTGCTTTACAAACAGACCTGGCCTTGATGGTGCACTTCAAAATTTCATGATGCGGCTATAATATACTTTCAGACTGTAATAAAAACTTCATGTTCTTCGTCTTGATTTCTTGAGTCGCGTCTCGTGTCACCAACAAAAGGTCGCCAATATCAGAGCAGTCGTCGAGCGGAGCCAGGAAAACAACTGCCATGTCTTCCTTGCGCTGCTCCGTCCAGAGAACCTTCCCATACAGCGAGGCTCTTGCGGGGACGTCGTCAAGGGCCATAAAGGCCACGGCATCTTCAACGCACTTGATCGTGAAATATCCAGCCTCAGGAGTCGGCGGATTCTTCTCCATCGCATCGAATATTGACCGCCGCTTCGCCGGTGGAGTCGACGGGACACTTGAAACGTCGCCGGCTTCGCTCTTTCGCTTTGGAGGCATAACTTGAAATGGAGTTTAAGACGTGAATCAAAGATCTGTCGAAACATGATATTATGGCTTACATGGAATAATTTACAGTACCATGTGTTGCCCATACGATGAATTGTAATGCCTGATTTGTACATTTTCTCCATAAAATTTAAGTGATGTTTTTTACAATGTACATCATACAAGTCTTACATCGTACACAATCCGCATCCATAATATCATACAGAATCCACATCATTGACAATCGTGTGTGCAAAGCACCATTACACATGCAAAGTGACAAGTCTGTACCAAAAGAACGATATAATATTTGGAGATTCATAGCACAATGCATATATTTGTTGAAATTAATCCTATTCAACCTACTGCTGAGTGCGTTGAAGGTCATGAACCTTTTTGGCCAATCTACGCCGCTTGCAACTTTCATCTTCAAGTGCTGATTCTGCATTGTCAATGCGACGTTTGAGGTTGCGAATTGTGATCTTCTCATGGACAGCCTGTCTTTGAGGCTGCTGATTGGGCAAACGCCGAGCTTCAACATTGTCCTTCGAAACGTTCTGAGGGTACTGAAGCCAGAACATTCGCATCTGTACAACTGTAGTGGGACGGCGTGTTTTCATCCAATCAGCTAAGGATGCCAAGTAGCACCTGACTGACGTTTCATCTTCCCCGCATTCCATTGGCACAAAAAGAACCTTGAACTTTTTCTTCCCTCCAAACCGATAGTTGCGGTAATTCGCGTAGTTGGCGGGCATAGCGCATAGAATTCTCTTCCATCCGAACCAAAAGGACCAGAATTCACGAGTTCCTTCCTCAAAACTGCTCATTTGAGGAAGACTAGAGGCTAGCTTACTCTCAAGCTCCTTGAGATAGGCTTCTGACATTGCAAAATGAGGAATAAAGAGTCGCATAGGGAAATCGAACCAGTCTCGACTGATATTACTCTTCGACTATTCTACCGTATATGAGTCTGCAAGTATCAGTTTTTCTTGATGATATCCTACATATCTCAATCAATGCCACATCTTTTCGAAATTAGAACGGGTGGTGGGTGAGATCTGGTCCAAATTCAAAGATCCCGTATGTTTGCAGAATGACGTATTGTCGTAGTGATGTGCTGTATCCCAAGTATCTTTCAGCAACGCAATTCAAAGATCCCGTATGTTTGCAGAATGACGTATTGTCGCAGTGATGTGCTATATCCCGAGTATCTTCCAGCAACGCAAGGTCGTACCATCTTACCATGGTGTGGTTGGTATCTGTTCTCGCAGATGTTTACTGCGACTTACGTCTAATAGTGTATTCTGCATGGTACAGTAGTCAGGAAAATTAGTGTCGTACTACGTAACTTGTACACCGAGCAAAAATGATTTTTGTTATCAAGCATAACGGTGGTAAAATATGGACCTGTCAAGCTGTAAAACAATAATTTATTTCAGGGTCCTCTGGCATAAAACAAATGGCAGTTGCTGAATGCGTGCAGTCAAAGTCAGTCATAAACAAGGACTTGCTGTGTCGGGGATGGCAGAAGCCCCTTCTTCGATGGAACGAAGAGCATCCCACGAGAAGAGGGTAAGAGAGGACCCTTCTCAGTCGTATGCAGACACACCAGTGCGCTAGCCATGACGAGCATGTGTGGTACCAGTCACTATGAGATAGAGGCCGCCGCGTACCATAGTACGCATAATGCTCTGCCACTGGCATCGACTTGCTGTGTCGGGGATGGCAGAAGCCCCTTCTTCGATGGAACGAAGAGCATCCCACGAGAAGAGGGTAAGAGAGGACCCTTCTCAGTCATATGCAGACACACCAGTGCGCAAGCCATGTGTTTTTTCTGCCGTTCGGAATAAGCATGATTATAGTAGAAATGCTTTTCATCATATTTTTTAATCAAACTGAATTAAGTGTCCTAAGTTAGGGAAACAAGCGAGGTAGAAAAGCGTTTCACTGTTTCTGTTTTATTATTCAGAGAGTTTGCGGCTCAAAGTTAAGCTAGTTAGCGAGCTCTTTTTATACTTAAAGTCGAATGAGAAAGCGAGAGATATCTTTCAATATATGCAATCGCCAAGTCGCCATGTCATTATGCTCAAATGGCCCAATCTCGAAATGCTCAAACATTTGCTTCGCGGCAACACAAACATACACACCACAATCATAATTGTTTGTTTGCACTGGTCCATCAATTGGAGATTCATTTCCAAAACCACTATAGTCAACATGCAATATTTTCAGGAGCTCTTGCAATTTCAACGTAATATTTGGTCGTACAATGTGAAATGAATCGTAATAGCCATAGGACTTAAGGTTAAGGTCGACAACTCCAAGCATCCAGTGATTAGTTTCAAATATGGGGAAGGTAAGGTATTGCGATTCATTCTTCTTGTAAGTAGATTTTCCGAGAATTCGGGTTGCTTGTTGAAGTGATGGATCGTTCACCATACTACCAAAGAAATGGCTATTAAGAAAAACAAAATTTGGTCGGCTCTTTGCCAAATTTGCCATGTAGAGATTTATAACATCCTCATGAATCCATGCACTCTTCGAAATTAGTGATTCCAATTTGTAATCTAGACTCCAAGCCATACGAACAAGTTCCCATTGCTCATCAAGTGTTGGTAGAGCTGACTGCTCATCCCGAGTCGGTATATCTCGAAATAATTGACGATTGGTCTTGCCTTTATTTCGCTTGATCGTGTTATCATTCATAAACATTGATTCTGAGTGGGGTAATTTTGTTGAAAACCTTTGGGTATCGGTTTGAGTTTGACCCTTGCTTACTGCGTTCCACAAAGTTACACCATCCCCATGATATGGTACTGATATTTGTTTAATCGGTACCAAGGCTTTTGAACTTAGAGAGAAAAAATTCTGAGAGCCAGTGCTTGACTGTTGTTCTGATGCTCCACATTTCTCCATCATATCGAATAGACAAAGCTTCGGTTGTATAGTTGAAATAGCAGCAAAGTTCGTTGATGAATCGATATCTCCGACCTTTCGTTTGCTGTGGGCACCGTCAACAATCTCATCGGTTGGTAGTATTGACTTTAAGACTTTATAATCACTCGAGCAAAAAATTGCCTCAGTTTCTTTCTGTGAGAGTAAGCGTGAAAACTCTTGATCAAGCCGTTTTCCTTCCAGAAGTGTGTCGTTACTTGGTTTAAAAAAACGAATGCATTCATTTGTCAAAGGCTTTAAGGCTGAGAATCCATCTCGCCTTGTCAAACGTGATATGGCAATGTAGCCTTGCTGACAAGTGTTGACTACTTTGTTGGCCTTCGAACCTTTTGCTTTCCAGTCGGCAACAACAAGTGATTCCATTGTCTCGCCCTGAACTTTATATATAGTCGACGCTATTGCATTGACGAACGGCAACTGCTTGAGTCTCAGTTTTATGCTTCGTTTTAATCCGCCTGGCCCAGGTGTTAATTCCACTTCAGTCGATGCGTGAGGTTTAAAAGTAAAGACTGGGTATATGTCTGGAGGTAAAGACCCATCTAATCCATCTCGAGGGAGTTCACCAAAGTTCTTTGGTCGTCTAACTCGTACGAATACTACTTCAGGGGGATTGCTGGGTATTAAAACCTTGAGCTTTGAACCAGAATCCTCCATAAGCTTGAACTTGTAGCATCGTTGAATTGAACAGAATGCAACATACCAAATGTTCCATTTGCTATACCATGTTTGGGATTCACATTTTGTGTAAATACAACAGGCATCCCTGGGATCAAGTCAATAAACGGGGCCATATTACCGAGCTTCGTGTCTGGAAGGGACATAATGACAGAAATGTCCCTCGTTGATAGTCCATTCAATAGACCATTAAAATTTGCCACAATGCGGATAGGATAATGGTTTACAGGGAGCCTCTTTGATAACGCTATAGTATACGCATTGATTATTGCTTGTCTTGTTCTGTTGTCAGGTGTTGTGTAAGTCGTACATCGCTTTGTTGCATATTCTTCTGATGAGGAAAAGCTTTTCAATTCCATTCCTCTTAACATTAAGCCTTCTGACAATATACGGCTGTTTAAAATGTCAACAAGATCTTGTGTCCATTTGCCTTTTCTGGCAAGACTAACAAGCCGCCCCCATTCTTGATCCCGATCAAACCGTATGCTTTCATTCAATACTACTATTGTTTTGAATGATCTCCATAAACTAAAGCCCGAATCTTCATAAAGATCCAGCTTCATAGTTTCGTTTGGAGCTGAAAGTGGAGTATACAGTGGCTTTCCTCCAACGGGGGGCATTTGAAAGAAGTCCCCAGCAAGAACAATGTGTATGCCGCCAAAGGGGATATCAATCTTTGTTCGAGCACGAAGTGCTTCATCCAATCGAACCAAATGTTGTTTGTTCATCATTGACATTTCATCGACCAACAGGAGTTTAAGGTCCTCTGTGAACCCTGCTAAGCCTTTCTCATCAGCTTCTTTCGCTTCGTGAACAGTACTTGGGGCCAAATTATGCATGCCAATCCAGCTGTGTAAAGTTACGCCGTTAATTGATACTGCTGCTTTACCAGTCATTGCGGTCTTGGCAATGCTACAAGGTCTCTTCCAGGAGTTACAAAATGCTTGTACTGCTGCAATGACATGTGATTTGCCTGTGCCACCTACACCATGCAAAACCATTCGAAGCTGAGTAGCACTTGTGGACTTGATTACACTTTGAGTATCATGATCACCGTTCGATTCCAATTGCCATCGAAGTAAGAGTGCACGAGCTATGATAACAAAGCTTAAATGTTGTCGCATACGAAGACCAAAAGCATTGGAAACGTAGCCGACGTGGGCAAAGTCGGGTAAGACCTCCGGAATATCACCCCTCTCAACCACGTTCCCCGTGTATAACATAGACGAGGGATCCAGGGCGCAAGGAATTTTCAGCTGCACACTAGTTTGGATATCTCCATGTTCGTCTGAATGGCCTGAGACCACTAATTCGTTAGTCACTTCTACTTCTGATGACTTTTCGAATGTGATTACTTTTTCGGCTTGTTGTCTTGATCCCCAAGTCTTCAGAAATTTAACATCTGATGCGAGCTGTTTTCGTGAATGACGTGCACCAACGATGGATATATATTTCGAGCTCGTTATTGTTGCTGCTTCATCAAGCGATGTCCCATTGATCAAAGCAGCGATATCGACTGAAATAGGTATTGTTGTAGGAAATCTAACTTGATTGCTGAGCTCAGATGATGGAACCGATATATGCAATATCTTTTTCATGTCAGCAACACCATCGGAGTCCAGAGAGTTGGAGTTTAAGTGCTCATCCACAAATTGAAGTGTGTTTTCAAAATCAATATCATCAAAGTCGTAGGTATTTCCATCATCATTTTCCTCTTGAATGTTGTGTTCTTCTTCTCTGGAAGTCCTTGTGATCGCAGCTTTTTTGCGACCAACGTGATAGTCTTGCATGTAGTGATACACTTCTTTGCATAGTGAACTCATCGTAGGCTGAAAAGCCTCCCATGATTCATGCCAAGTTGAATCGTTGGAACACAAGTCCATTATAGTGCGGAACGGTTTGAATAGGACTAAAGAAAGTTGTGCGTGATAATCCTGCTGATCACTTCTCACACAGTCTTCAAAGTATGGAATCCGAACTCCACCAGTTAGAACAGGAATTCGAGCCAATCGATGAGTTCCAATACATTTTGATGCGTATAGAGAGTGTTGTTCCAAAAAGAGCTTTTCTGGAGGTGTATTGGCTCTTCGATTTCCACGAAAGTATTTTGATGTATATTCATACCATGACAAATCCGCACACATAGCAGGCCGATTGACATAGTCTTCTGCCGGACCAACAGGCACAAAGACGTGCACGTTCTTCGTAGGTTCGTTGTTCAGGGAAGGATTTGATCCGTCTTCACTTTCCACGTCAGAGGAATCACTGTTGGAGCTCGTATTACTACTAGAGTCATCTTTGCCACCATGGTTATTATCTGGGTCGAATAGCGATGACAGATCTGCGGTCATTTCGAGGCCATATGTGGTATCTTTGTGATGATGCAAGAATTTCAACACTTGACGAATAGATAGTTTTTTGTACATATGACTGGTATAAGCACATGATTCGCGCAAAAGATATAAAGCACACAATGGCCCAGCAATTTCTTGTTTGCGCGTCATGTTAACAATATGAGATGCCAATCGACGACGACATTTAACTTCATCGGACACAGCCGTGCCTTGCTCTTCAGCTGACTTTTCACGCTGAACACTCACGTCAAATGCTGCAAGGGCCAATGCTATGCGACATTCCACCTTTTGCTGATCTTTCGTGGTATACTTGCAAGCGTAATAAATGCGCTCAGCCATTTCGGCCCCACCGATCAAAATTTGAATATCGTGATTGCACTTGAAAGCTCGAAGAATGACATCGCTATATCCATTTATATATTCTTCTCCAAGTTTTCGTACAAGTAATATCGCAGATGTGCCAATGTGTCCAGTTCCTACACGTTCTCGGGGAAACAAATACCGACACATACTTGCTGCTCTCGTGTTCCGGCTTTGCTTGAAACAAGATGAACAGTGAGACCACCAATGAACTTGCAACACTGACGCCAACGTAGCTATGACAAACAAGACATCTTTTCTTGGTAGACGCGTCTCGTTTGGACCAAATGGCATACTCGATAATTCACGATATATATGATCTAGCCGAAATGGATCCTTGTCAGGGGCGATGTACGCATTTGATGTGGTATTTGATTTTTCGAGTGTTTCTCGTGCACCAGCCAAAATTTGTTGATATTCAATCTGTGACTCCAAATGGGCAGTATTTGCAAGATATTGTTGGAGTCTTAAACGAAGATGATCGTTGCGATCGTCCAGGATTATACATCTTTCCAGCTATTGACTTTAAATAGGTCTCTTCTTGCTCCAAGTATTCGTGAATATCAACATTACATAACTCGGGGAGAGCGATTGGCCATACATCAGGCCTTGAATGTAAAAGAGCCTGACGAATTAAGTTCTGGGAGCTTACTTTCGTCGCACAGTTAGTGCACTGTGCCATATGAGGCTCTCTTAAAAGTACCCCCTCAGAGCGACGAGGTTTGTCGTAGGCAGCCTTTGGAATTTCAAGTGGTTCATATTGAACACTGGCCGCTTCGCAAGTTTTGCAAGGAACATCCGAAAGATCCAAAGACAACGAGTTCGATATAATGCTCGCTGAATACTTCAATATCATCGACTCATACTGGGGGTTTGTTTTCATTCGATACTCAAACTCAGAAGTTGAACGTGGAGCGCCATATACCCATGCAATCAGATGCAAATGAAGAGTTCATCTCCCTTGTGTCTCAACCATTCCAAAGTATGCTTTGATATGACCGAAAAGTCCCCCTGATTTCTTTGGTCTGCCCGTCGACTTGTCAAAGCCAAACACAACATTGAAGAACACTTCCATGCTTCGATCGAATAGAGTTGCAGATGCCATGTTATCGTCCATTGCAAGTTGTTGCATTTTAGCCTTGTCGGGCATGTGTTTGAGGTACTGGACATCAAAGAGAGAGTCGACTTTGATTCCTCCAGCCAAATATGCCAACGTGATGGTACCATCAACATTTGGGGTGATGGTTATAAAGAGACTCGGCTGGCCGAATCGATCAGCAGTTCCGAATGCTTCTCTTCTACGCATGCGCCGTTCTGCATTGCTACCCCATACAAATGAGGAACTGCATTCAACAGAACGAAGGAGGTTTTCCACTGCTTTGTTAACAAACTTGTTCTTCGGAATACGACCGAATCGTCGTGCATCTTGATTTTCCAAGCCTTTTCGCATATCTTCTCGTGAGATCTTTGCCACAGGTGTATGCATTGATGGCCGTGCCTTTGTGGAAAAATTTGACTTAATCCACGGTCGAGACCAAAACGATCAAAAGACACCATAACAAAATATCCATCTTGTGCAAAACGTCTTGAGCTGAGAGAGCAATACAGTTGACAGCAGCTCAACTTTGAGACCGCGACTCGCCGTCCGGGTTCATTTGTGTAGCCACGGCCAAATGGAAACAGGTGAGGGAACATTTTTGCATCAATACCAGCTTCAAAGTAGTTCGATATTTTGTTTGAGGTGTGGACATTGAATTCAGGGATGCTCGGGCTAGAACCAGGAGTTCGATTGCAAATCTTGCTTCCGAGTGAATCCAGTACCTTTTCTTCATGCGCAGATGCCATATCCGAAGTTGTTTGAGTAAAGAGGACGCTTCGCTCAACGTAAGCACATTCATGCTCACTAGTTCCTTCATCAGGATCTCCCGAAAACCCATTTACGGCTGCTTGTTCATTGTCGACAGCAACTCCTTTTTCATCCATATCCACTGCCTCGTCGATAATTCCGCCCGGTACATCTTCGATTGGTAACGACTCAAGGAATTCACTATCATGGAGACGTCGGCGTAGAAAGCATTGTTAGATTTGTAAAAATGCAATATATCCATCACCATAGCTTGCCGAATTAAATGCAGCTGCTTTACTTTAAGCAATTGGTCTTTTGTGAATGAGCCAGCAAGAACAATTCTATACATTGCGTCCCGGTTCAATTTCAACGGCAAAAGAGTCGCAGGAGGGCCAGGAACGGCATCAAAGAGGATCAAATGTGAGCGGATCATGCGATGTTCCCCTCCACGAATGATGCGTGTTTGAGCAACAACACTGACAAGCGAACACATTAGCACTTCAGCCCACGTTGCTTTAAATAGCTCTTCAGGTAGCTCGCCAATAAAAATGATTTGCGATTGAGAATTTTGGTGGCAATGGCCATGATGACACTGGGATTGTCGAGAAATTGGGAAACTCAACATCGAACAAATCACTTGTGTTCATCGAGTTAATATCGTCGGAGTCAGTGTCACTTCCACAGTCTTCGCAGTTTTCATCAATTTCCTCACAAGAGATAGATATGACTTCGACTTCGTCAAAGTCGTGATCTAAACTGTCCTCAGTGACCGCTGGTTCTTGGGGAAATAAATGGTGTCGTGGAATCTCATTTATCCATGGTTTTGAAAGTGTTTCTTCACAATCAAGACAAACATTAAAGGAAACGTCCCTTGGGCTATCAATGTTATTGATCTTGCTCGAATAAACCATTCCTTTTCGTGACAGTAGCAAGTCCATAAAAACTGGATGCACATCTTTACAATCATAGAATGCAATCAAATCATCGTTAAGGTCAGGTTCTGGATTTCTCAAACGAGCGGCCATAGACTGAAGAATATCCTTGTCTTGTGTTGAATATACGTGAATATTTGTTGTGAACACCGTGCGATCACAAACACAGCAAACACGTTGATCCATACCAGTCGGACCTAAGGCAAATCCCAAATCTCTGAGAACCCTCATTTTCATCTCTTCACTGCATGGCAAAAGATATCCTGACTCATCCAGACCTTTACATTCGCCCTCCGTTAAAGTAACGACACCGGTCTTCGACACTTGTGAGCGCCGGTAGGATTGTCTTCGACTTTTAAGTCGTGCACGCCTGGCATCCGGCGTCTCCGAGTGCTTCAACGCCTTGTATTGCGCATTTCTGTACTGAAGTCACCGCTTTTTCACAGCGTAAGGTACATCCTTTCTTCTTGCAATGTTGCGTCGCATTTGTTTATCCAATCTTTGTTGTCGATCTTCATTTGATTCAATTTGACGGATAGCAGACCTCTGTAACTTTTCAACATCCAACCGGTTTCTTCGATGTTCAGAAGATTCGTTAGCTCTTCTTGCATCTCTTTGAGCTTTCAGCTTGTCTCGCCGAAATCTACGTGCGACTAACGTCTCCATTACTCTCTGGGCATTTTTGTGAGCTTTCAAACGTTGCACACGCTTTGTGCGTGCTGCTGAATCTTCCATTCTTCTGAGTTGGGCCTTTCTCAATTTTCCCTTTTCAAGACGTTGTACACAAGCTTCAGGAGTTTCCATTCTTTTTGACTCAATATCTCTCGACTTCCGTGCTTCAAGTCTCTTCTTTCGTGCTTCTGGGTGTTCAGTACTTCTCAGCTGGGCCTTTCTCAATCGTTGTTCATCAAGGCAAATATTCCTGTCTGCTATTGATTCTGATTCCATAAGGAGAAGCCTTTGAGTAGCCTTCTTTAGCCGTTCACGCTCTTTTAGTTGATTAATACATTTATTTTTAGTTTCTTGATAGCTGTTTTGGTGCAGCTTTGGTATTGATATACTTCCAGAAAATGTGTTCGCGCTTGGTTGATTTACCTAGACAAATCCATATATTAGAGTTTGTTTTGGGGTTTGTGCAAGCAGAGTTCAGAATGGAAAATATACATAAGTATATAGTTGATTTCTTACTTCAATCGCAACCGATTGGTCGATTTTTTGTCTTTTTTTATGTGATTCTGTTGTTTCCTTAAAGTCTTTTTTTATTTTTTTGGAATCTTTGATTGGCTCTTTTTCCTTTTTATTTTTATTAAGCTCATTGATTGGCTCCAAGTCATTTTTTGTTTTTTCGATTTTTTTGATTGGCTCCATGTCTTTTTCTCCGTAGAAGTCTAAAAGTAGATATTTATATCTTGTTAAAATTTATGTTTATTCTTACCCATGATAAAATATATTTTGTTTTCACAAATTAACTGTTAAAATTAATATTTTAAAGAATTGGCGATGACGGCTCAAACAGGTCGCTGGTTGATTCGACACCAAAGAGATCCACAGGCGCAGGCACACAAAGAACCAAAGGGCACAAAACCAAAGGACACAAGCAGCAGAGCAGAGCAGCGTAGAGCAGAATAAACCTCACAAACTCGACTTCTGTACGACAGCTCTGTAAGCTCGATTATCACCCTTCAAGGAATGTAAAGACACTGATGTTGGATTATTGCTTTAAGCAACCTATCTCAACCTCCAATGCAATCACAAACAGTGAATTTAACGAGAACAGCTCTAGTCTACTAGTCGCGTGTGGAAAATCACGAGTTTCCACTGGTCGGACACACCAGCAGCTTGCGGGTGCACCAAAAAGACCAAATGTAATCAGATACTCCTGCTCAAAAAATATAGCTATTTCAAACATTAGTTCAATAGCTATTTAGTCCGACTATCCTTCGATAAAGTAAATTTTACGGCCAGGTATTGTGAATTCCGTCGAAATTTGCCGTTTTTGCTTCGTTTTGAGCTGAAGGCGAAATCGCCCATGAATCAACCAATACATTTGATTGGACAATAATAAAAATATCTACCAATGAGAGCTTTCAAATTCTTGAGGCATCAATGCAGAGTTGTAGGACCTGCAACGCGGAAGCATGCACATGAGAACATCGCATGATTGTAACTTCGCGACCACAGCAATACATCTATTCAGTCTTTAGTACCAGCATGTCCTCTCTGCACACACAGTTTATCACTGCTTATTATACGAGTAAATCTAGTCGCAACCCCTCACGTTGTCAACAAGTCTACCCGAACGACGCGACGCGCGGTCAGTGACGTTCATGCACAATTTGAGGCTAAGCACAGGCGCCATCCTCATCGAATGTTGGCACTCGATTAGGACGGTGATTTTTGTATCGATGCTTTCGTGAAATGCACTGTGATCGCGTTTGCTGATCTCAAGGTCTTCAACTTGAAACAACAGAGAGGAAAACCTCTTATAATGAATAATATATAGAATTTAAGAGTTCGGGCGATTGCCGGCCAGGTCGATTCAATGAATCGATCGAGGAAATTTCGAGTAGAACCCACAATAACACTAATTTCGAATAAGTTAACAATTTTATCTTGAAAATACTTGATAAAGTACATTTTGAGTTTAATTAACTGAAAGGGACAGACACGGGACAACTTCCCGACAATCACCACCCAAATCTTCACCCTGACGCAGTCATGAGACTGCGAATTTTCAAATTGACATGGTGGTAATCAACTGCGGCATAGTCGATTCACTGCTGGCGAATGCAATTTGGGGCTTTGCGCCGGTGTATTGGAAGCAAATTGAAAGCGTGCCGACGATCCAGATCTTGGGCCATCGATTGGTGTGGTCACTTTTGCTGCTGCTTGCGATGCAGGCTGCTTTGGGCCAATGGACAACATTTCGTGAATCGGCATTCCACAAACGAACCCTCCTTGTTTATACCTTGTCCGGCGTTCTCATGGGGACGAATCTCTTTTTGAGTGTTTGGGCTGTCAATGCTGGCTACATCGTCGAGATGAGCCTGGGATATTTCATCAGTCCGCTTGTGAATGTGCTTCTTGGTGTTGTGTTCTTGCGTGAAAAGCTCCGACTTTGGCAATGGGTGTCGGTTGGTTTGGCATTTGCTGGCGTTCTCGTTGTGGCTATTGCCTATGGCAAGTTTCCATGGCTTGCTCTCACGCTTTCGACAACTTTTGGCGTCTATGGCTTGGTGAAGAAGAAGGCACCGCTTCCATCACTGCACGGGATCACAGTTGAGCTCGGGATATTTTTCCTTCCAGCTGTCATCTACTTGGTTGTGCTAGAAGCGCGTCACGAAGCGGTCTTTTTGCACTGCCCATGGGACTGGAACGTCTATCTCGTGGCTTCTTCGCTCTTGACTGTGTTGCCGCTCGTGTTTTACTCATCAGCCGCCAAGCTCATTTCGCTGACTCTCCTAGGCATTTTGCAGTACAGTGCGCCATCCGTGCAGTTTCTCGTGGGCGTTTTTGTCTACCATGAGCATTTCTCCATTTTCAAATTGATCGGCTTCATCTGCGTATGGACTGGTCTGATCGTTTTTACTATCGACAGTATTTACAACAACCAACAAAAACCAGAGGCTCCAGTGGCACCGCCCGCTTTGTTGATGAAAGTGATACAGCTTATGAGGGCGTCGCTGAAAAGGCCTAAATATTATAAATATATTAACACTTTTGCGATCTTCAAGCGCAGTTTATTGCTCCCCTGTAAGAGCTGTCGGATATAAATCTCGTGAACATCATGTATACCTGATTGCAAAACCCCAACCAACCGCCACCGAATACATCTCCAATTTGAGCTACAACATAAGCTTCAGGCTAAAATTTGCAATCTAAATCTCCTTTCAACTTCTTATTAAACCACCTCTGCATCGTTTGCAGCCCGAGATGTTTCTAGTGGTTAATGAGCCCCCCTCGGTATAATCAATTCACTATAACAATTACAATGTGCAAAGACCCCCCCGCTTTTCTTGGCGTGTGCTGCCAGTCTAACGGAATCCACCGAGCTTTTAATGGCGCTCATAACAGTCTGTGACAATGATGCTGTCGTAGTCAACCAAGGGTGGTAATTGCTTGCTGGATAAATCTTCAATGAAGAAGGTTGGCCACTTTAAGGGGAGTCAAATTAGAAAGATCGAAGGCCGCGATGTCGAGGGAGAAGCATGCGATTGCGCCGGTGAATTTTTTTTGCTTTACCTTTTTGTTTCTTCGAAGAGCATAACTCGAAAAGCTGTTTCTAATTTGATTTAAGAGCACTAGCAATTTGTCCAATCAAAGTCACGGTTTTCCTTCTTAATGAACCAATCAGAAGCCCAGAATATCCAAAAATCAAAGAAATTTTGCCAATGGAAAAATTAAGTGACAAATAATATGGACCCCATTAGTAGTACTATAAATAGTACTATAAAATACTGTAGTATGCAGGCGAAAGCTGTCGACTTGTTCGAAGTTCAAGGAGCAACATCTTATTCCATTCTCCAACCGATGTTAAGCCGAGATGGCTCGCCGCTGGCCACACAACTGAGCGACGCGCTCACTCCAGCCGGAGGCACACTGGCAGCAGGGTTTCTTCTGTCCAGCATTCGTGCCCGCCGCCTGAAGACTCCATCTCCGATCTTTGTTGCACTCAGTGCTGGGTGCGGCGTCTTTCGTTTTCTCAACTATCAGAAACGAAACTCCAAGCTTGCAGCCGTCGTTGCTTCCGTTGTGTTTTATCGACTCTGCTCCAAAACGCATCGACAGCTTGTCTTGGCCTATGGATGCATTGAAGTCATCCTACAGTTTTATTGGGACCACCGCTTTCTTCCAGTTGTGGCTGAAGACCTCGTAGCTCTCCTCACGACCATGCGAGCTGGCTACGCGTACCTCGTCCATGCCGACTGGTTTCCACCGTCGACTCTGAAAATGCTGGACTTTCAAGCAAGTATTCCAAGAGCTGACTTGATAAAGTTCAGGTCAATCCTCCACACATGCGAACTCACCCGTTGCGAGGCTATGCATCCTGGCCAAGCTTGCGCTCCGTTTCTAGTGAAGGGTACCGCGAATATCCTCCGGCGAAGCGTTGATATATTTGTTCCCCTGCAAGCTATTTCAATTGTGACTGCACTGATATCGAAGAAGACTGTGGCTTGGACCAAGTTGGTCGGCCAATTTGCAAGGTCGGCAATCTTTCTCACTGTGAGTTACATGGCTCCAATTGCAAGCTCGTGTGTGTTTCCTCAGCGCAATCACAAGCTTGTCGCACTGTTTGCCTCGACAATTCCTTACGCTGCCTTGTATATTGAGCCCGAGAAACGCCGAACAAGCCTCCTTCGAGCCCTTGCTTGCTGGAGCCTTCTCACGTTTATGAGCCAAATCCAAGAATGGAAAGTATGGAAGCGCGTGAGTCACTTGCCATGGACTTGGATCGCCACAACGACATATGCAGCGTGCATGGCTCGCATTTTGGAGCGACCCGAGACACAAAACCAATTAATGACGCGGTATTTGTATGGGCGACGGATTATGAGGCAAGAAAAAGTCACAACGTCGACTCGCACAGACGAGATGAAGAAATTATCTGAATGAATTCCTTACGAAATGGCTTGCTCTTACCGCTCTTTCCTCCAAGTTAAGAGAACATATTGCGTTTTGGGATCCCTTTAAACCTATGTGGGGCTGGGAAGCGAGATGAATACAATGCTGCCGATAAAATTCTGTCTTGAACTTTGTAAATGTCAGCGATGCTGGTCCAGAAATAACGTTATCACTTTCATTTGACCACCAAAGATAACTCAAGGCGAGAGCCAAGACGAGGCCCGCAGCCATCTTGTCGAAATCTTAACTCACACAGAAAGAGATCGAGGTTGTGTGGGCTTTTCAATGAAGCTGAACAATGACTATACTTGTGAAATTTGAGCTCTTTATCCAGAATGGAATACACTGTAGTTGCTTTTATCTGATCATTGTCAAGATTGTGTCTGGGCTCGCGTCAAGGGAAATTGCACGTTGAAGCGATTGACACTTCAAGTATCGTACGATTTGTGTTCGTTTGTGAGAGATTGTTGAAACACGTTTCTAAAAGATAAAGCGCTCCATATCCTTTCTTCGTCCAAAGAGTGCAGAATTACATTACTTTGGATTTGGGGATAAAATACAAGACCATTTGATGGAAATTCTTTGAGCTGCGATTGATTTGTAACACGAATTGAGTGATCTTGAATGATCTGGGGTGATCGAGGGGTACGTGAACTCACCCTTCTAGTTTGAAGTTTATAAGCGTTTGAGCGCACACCCAAGTCAGCCTCTTACGCGATGTAATGCGTGCAAACTGGAGCATAAGTGCGAGGGATAATTGTTAAGAGCTCGTCGTTCATCTTCACAAGGGAAAAAGCACAATCTTTACCATCATGTTCACTAGCCACCATGGGAAGTATACAGTAATCCGTTCAGCCACATTTGCCCAAGGTGCTCCCACGTTACTGTACAGTATTACATCAACGTATCTTATCAAACTATCAGTTGTAGAACTTTCTGCGATCACACTTCTTTTAAAAGTGAAAAAATTGAGACGCTCGACCGCACGGCTGAAATTTGGACGGCGGTAAACAAGCTATTTAACTATTGTAAACTATGGCCCGTACGGCGAGTCGCATCAATGTCTGTCTGTTTTAACGATCTCACATCCGTGGACATGTTTTCACGATCTTCAAAAATATATGTGAGAATACTGTAATTATCATATCATAACTATTATACTTACAAAACTTATAAATAACCCTTGCCTGTCATATTGTATATTCTTAGGCTATAACTCAGTTGTGCGATAAAAAGTCGCTCACATCGGTGGATAATATCGCCCACCTCCCTCTATACATACCGATAGAGTGAGCTTTATTTGATATCGTCCAAACTTATCCTGATATGTTCATACAATATGATACGCAACATACTCTTATAAATAATATCCTTTGTATGAGTATATTTGTAATATTGATGGCAGTTATTAATTTATAGAGGTAATATCCAGTGAATGTCAGTCAACTTGATTTTATCATTTGCAACTTGAACCGAAGAAGTCGAAACCCACTCGACGTTACAATCGGAATCATGCAGTCGAGCAAGGAAGAGACGGTCGACGACAAGTCCCAGCCTCTGCGGTGGCTCCTCAATGCACTCAAGCATGCCGCGCCTGCCACGTGCGGAAGCTTGCTCGTTGGAACCGCATTGTCGAGTCTTCGGGCTCGTCAACTCAAAGCTCCTGGCGATTTCTTCGTGGCTGCTGGTGTCGGCTGCGGCGTCTTTCGCATTCTCAACTACTGCGAAGAACCAGAAGATGGCAACTCCAAGCTCGCGGCAGCTCTCGGCTCGATTGTGTTCTTTCGTCTATTGACGGATGGGCACAAACACATCGTCTTGTTCTACGCAGTCATCGAAGCCACATTGCAATATTACGCCCACCACCGTGTCTTCCCAGCGATCATTGAGCAAGCTGCCGGCGTTGCAGTCACGTCTCGATTGATGTACACGTGGGTCTTCCATTCCGACTGGCTTTTGCCGTCCCATCTCTGTATGTTGGATGCTCAATCCGCCATGAATCGCAATCACTTGGCCCTCCTTCGCAAGAACATCAGTCTCCCAAGCAACAATGCCGTTCCGCGCTGCGAGTGGCTCCATCCCAACTCCTCCTGCACCGATTTTGCAATGCACTCCGTTCAAGCAGTGTGCAAGCGAAGCATAAAAGTCTTTGTGCCACTTCAAGGGCTGTCGGTCGCATGGACGCTTGCAACGAAGAAACGCATTGACGTCCAAAAGACTCTTGTCGACTTTACTCGGTCGGTGGCGTTTCTGACTGGCAATTATTGCTTTCCATACATCGCGTCGTGCCTCTTGCCCCAGGCAAACCACCAAGTCATGATGTCCATCGCATCTCTCACTCCCTTCCTGGCTCAATACGCCGAGCCGCCAAAGCGCCGCATGGCTATCCTCAAAGCCATCGCAGCCTACAGCTTGATCTCGGTCTTCTACCAAGTCAAGTCGTGGATGAAGGGCTCCAATTGGTCTCGAGCCCGAGTCGTGTCAGTCCCTACGATCTTGTACGCTGGTTGCATGACGTATCTCCTCCAAATGCCACACAAACAGAGCCACGCTATCATCTACTTCCTCTACGGTCGCTCAATGCGTGAAAAGTCAAAAGATTCATCGTCACAGCTAGCCCAACATGTAAATTAACTCGATAAAGACAATCAACTTAAAGACTACGAGTGCAGCCGGCGGGAAGCTCCCAGTTGGCCGTGGCCTTGAAAGACTTGAGGCTGCTAGCGACTGGAATAGGCCCAAGACCATCCACCAAGCGGGATTCAATGTCATTGACAGAGACCAAGTACTTGTCGAGCGTGCCAAGGTTTGGTTGGTTGGGAAAGTACCACGAGATGATTTTATCCTTGCCAGTCGTCGCATCCTTGGTCACGACGACCTTCCACCAGAAGTCAGGGGTCTTGATGCCGTGGGTGTCAACGAAGTAGTCATTGGAGGCGTCGGTGTAGACAAGGCCACCATAAGTAGTCAATGGCTTGAGCTCGCGGTAGCAGGCTTCAATGGCTTCCGTGCGTTCCCAGATGCCACGGTTGAAGCCAGCCACTTGCGGCGCAATATTGGTCATGTAATGGGATTGACGGCGTTGTTCCACCGAGTTGCCCATGTGGGCACTCGCCACCAAGTGACCGCGGTCGTACTCCGTGGTCGTTTGGGTTGTCTTGTACGTGGCCGTCGTCTTTTGTTGACAGGAGGTCGAGACGTCAGGATCGACGTAGAAAGACGAAGGACGAGCAGCATCACCCGTCGCTTTATCCAACGTATACGTCCATCGGTCAGCAGTGTGGCCGGCGCAGTTGTAGGTCAATGTGTAGCCAAGATGGTTCACTTGGACATCGCTCGCCAACACGTTTTCAGCGACCGTGTTGTTGGAAGCAGCGGCGATGGCGACAAAAGCAGCGATGGTGGCAATTGACGTCTTCATGGTGAATTAAGAAATGAAGCGCTCCGTCAGTGAGGAAGGCCAAGTTCTGCACCCGCCACGGGGCGAGATTCGCACGACTCAGATACACCCAAGCCATCCACCTCTCATCCTTGAATCTGAGGCATGTTTGCACCGGATAGACCCGCCAAGCCAACCACATGCTCATCCTTGGTTGCTGATTTGGATGGAGACAATGCCGTCTTCAGGCTCCAGAGCCCTCCTTGAGCTCGCAAGGCATGGAAACATCACGGGCCAAATGGCTGGTAAGGGGAAAGACTAAGCAATGCCTTGAGCATTTCTCCGTTGGTTGTTTCGGCAGATTGTTGGACGCTTAACTCTGTGGTCGTGTGGTTGTAGCGCTGGCTCTCGTTTGGATATGATTGACCAGAAGCAGATTCAAAAGGAGGCCAACGTTGGCTATCACAAGATATACGCAAGTGCAGATTGCAGTATAAGAACCCCAACTTGGAGTTCTTAAGATCCTGCTGTTGTCCTTCCTGTCAATCTCTGAGTTGAAGCCTGAGGCATGTCAAGCTTTCAGCTTTGGTTCTGTGGCTCATAACGACCTGTGGCAGGAGTGCTCTCGGCCATATGCCAGCAAACTTTTGCACTATTGACAAGGGAACTGGAGTTGACCCCCGTGTCAGAATGACACAGACTTTGTGCGCAAAGATTCAAACGAAACAGGACGGCAACATGCCATGCAACTATGAAACATGTGCAGCCCAAGAGTGTGAAGGTACCAAATTGCAATGTTGGAAGACATACAAAATGAATCTTGGATTTCAAAGTATTAACATCCGATCTAGCGCGATCGGGTGCATCCAGTTGGCAACGTCCACGTCGCCGTTTCTTTGATCGACTTGAGTTCTTCTGGGACTGGAATTGGACCTTGACCGTCGTTCAGCTTGGCTTCAATGTCAGCCACCGACACCAAGTAAGAGTCCAATTTGCCCAAGTTCTCTTGGTTTGGAAAGTACCAAGCGATGATCTTGTCCTTGCCATTGTCGTCCTTCGTCCACACGACCTTCCACCAAAAGTCTGGCGTGCGAATGCCATGGCTCGTCAAGTAGAAGTCATTCGACTCGTCGGTGTAGATGATGCCACCCCACATGTAGATGCGGTGGAGATCGCGGTAGCAGGCTTCGAGGTCTTCGGTGTTTTCCCAGATGCCTTGGTTGAAAGACGACACTTGTGGAGCGATGTTGGTCATGTAGTGAGACTGCTTTCGCTGGTCGGGGGAGTCCGTCATCATGGAACTGGCGACCAAGTGACCGCGGTCGTATCCAGCCTTGACACTGGCGTAGCTGTTGGTGGTGAATTGTTGGCATGCCTTGGGTACATCGGGGTCGACGTAGAAGCTGGATGGACGAGACGCGTTCGCCTTGTTGGTGGTCAACGTGTAGTTCCATCGGTCAGCGGTACGTCTGGCGCAGTTAAAGAGAAGGGAATATCCATCATGGTGGATGTAGAAATCGTCGGTGGAGGAAGTAGGGGCTGGCGTAGGAGCCACGGTTGTAGGGGCACCCGTGGTGGCTCGAGCTGTTGTAGCAACAGGAGTGGGTTTAGCCGTCGTTGCAATTGGTTCTGGCGTTGGTTCAGGCGTTGTTGGGCTCGGAGTAGGCTTCGTTGTCGTTGGAATTGGCGTTGGCTTGGGCGTCGCATTGATGAAGCCCGAGACTGTTCCAGGAGCACGGCTAGAACGACCTTTGGCATTTTTCAAGTAGCAGACACCGTCAGCCCAATTGTACAACTTACAACCTTTGGTTGCTTGGCAGTCGGCACAGCATTGACCAGGATCTTCTCGCTCGGTGGTGGCGATATCATTGCCATCGTAGTCGACATCTTGTTGAGTTGAGCAAGTTGCTGGAGGAGCTGTCGTCTTTGGTTGCAATACACCAGAGACAGCGCCAGGGAGACGAACCGTACGCCCTTGAGCCGATTTCAAGTAACAGACTCCATTGTCCCAGTTGTAGACCTTGCATCCGCTGGTCTTTTCGCAATCCGCACAACAAGCAGTGTAGTCGCTTCGCTTGGTCGTCTTGATGTCGTTGCCTTCGTAGTCAACGTCGCGTTCGACCGAGCATGTCTGGCTCATAGCTGAGCTCGCAACGAGCGCGACAACGACCGTTCCGAGGCTCGTCAAGCGCATGGCTGTCAAGAAATGCAAAAATGAAGATTGAGAAGAGTCCATGGGTACAACATGTACAGTTCAGTTTGCACATATTTATTGGAGATTCGAGAAAACTATCTCACCATGGCAATAGTCCAGCTCAACCTCCGTATACCCAATGACTTGAGGTGAGATATTTTTTGTGATTTTGGTGGTTGCGATCCAGTTTCGTCGTATGAAATGTCTATGGAAGCACATGGTACAATAGTGGAATGTTCATTTAGACATAATCAGGAAAAAAGAACTCACCAGACCATATCAAGATTCAATACTCGATGAATCGCGGGCGATCGTGGGTTGTCCAAGCTCGTTGCTCCTGTTCATTATGGCAACCAGGACTGGCATTTTGACGGCTGCTTCAGGATGAGGTTGTCGCCCAGCTTACAAACTACGAAGTGTAGTTTTTGGAGAGATCACTTTGGTTGCCTTGGTTTGAAACGATCCATCACGTAGTACACACACAATTAAGATCGCGTGAAGCTGGTCTATTCCTCGCAACTCAATCTTTGATATTGATAGGGGAGGTCAAGACACTTTATGGCCATGAAAAGGTGCTCGACCGATGAGCGTTTAAAGAATGAAACATCACTTTGATTTTCCATTGGAACATTGGTGAGACATTGGGTTCTTGTTACGCTGGCGTCGTCTGAGCCGGCAGAGGAAACCATTAGAGTCGAGTCCCCTTCTCACGCGTCGTGCCTTTCCAGGGGAACTTTCTCTGCAAGCCATTCAAACACACACACTGCGATCATGCCGGAACAAGTTGCAACCGAAAGAAACAGCAGCGGTCGGATGGAACACGTTCTTTTGTGTCGACAGGCCAAACGGTTGGAGTGACAACCACCCGGAGACGACGTTGGAAGCCCAAACAGCGATAAGAGCATACCCTGAGACGACGTAGACATGCTTTCTTGCTGGCTGCGGCTTGTCGTCGATTGACTCGAATCGCTGTCGGCTAGGACTTTTCTTTTCGACCATGGAGGCATAGCCGAGGATGACTTGGACGCGTGGCTTGACGTACAATTGAATCCCAATCTTGATGGAATGCGTCGTGTCTAGAGGAAGACTCGTGATCCAGTGCGGGCATCCAACGTTGATATAATGCGCGCAATTGAGCACAGACACGAGCAGAACACACTTGCGACGCTCAGTGCCAGCTGAAAGAACAGACGACAGAATGGGTTTCTTGGCAAGGAAGCCATGGAGACCTTGATGGGTCAAGTAGAAGTCTGCGGCAAAGACGATCAAGTTCGTTGTCGTGAAAGCAAGTTGGATCCCCAGCAGTTCGAGCCAATTGTCCACCCGATGGATGGCCCATGCTCCATGTAAATTGAACGATTCGTTTCGAGGTCTGCCCTACAAGCAACGTAGCGTTAGCCAGTGGTGCGACTGCGGTGGTCTTGTCGAGCGCGACTGAAGATGCAAATGACGTGATTTTGTATCGACGTCCCATCGTCTGACATCGACGGCGCTCTTTCGTCCGTGAAGACTGTCATGAAGAACGCTTCCTGCTCTTGTCAACGGACGGTTGTTTCCACCAACACCACGCCATGCCTGCAATTTCCTGAACGCCGTGACAATCTCAGCATGGAAAGCTAGCACTGCTGGCTAGTAGCATGAGCGCTGTCCATCCTGATTTCGTCATTGTACACGTCATAATAAAGAGCTTGTCTTACCGCCAAACCGTTGCCAGTTGTTGACGGCCGATGGCTCCCCAGTCGTCGCCACTTCAGGTAGCGAGCATTGCGTAAACCCAGTCGATGGAGTTAAGTAACAGTTCCGACTGAGAGGCATCAAGCAATAGGCGGCGAAGTCAAGCCACACTTCTTGATTATTGAAGAGGCCAAGGGTTACGAGGATGCCTCCGACGACAAAGATGACCGCGATGAGATTGCCGTTGCTTTTGTCACGCGGTAGATGAGGGTCTAAACGAGAGACAACGAAGTACAGCGTTGTTTTGATGCCTCCATCAAGAAGAAACAACGTGAGTCGCAAGATGACGATGGAGGTAAAAGAGTGAGATAGACTGTGGTTCGGAGGGTTACTTTTTGGCAAAACTGACTTTGAGCCGCTCGTCGGCGCTGAGTTTGAACCCGTTGAGCCCTTGCAACGCGATCGATGCTTGCACTTCGTCCAAGAACTCGACGAACGCCAGGCCTTTTTTGCCGGGAACCATACGCACTTCCTTGAAGCCATGGTATTGTTTGAAGAGAATGCTGAGGGCTTCTTGATTGCATGCTTCTGGCACGTCTTGCAAAAAGAGAATCTTGTGCGGCAGCACGACCGTTTGCGTTTGATGGTGCTGAACCTTGGCTGGCGCTGGTTTATCCGTCTTTTTGGGCTTCGTCGCGGCTTTGAGTTGGTCCCATTTTCGTTTCTCGCGCGGCTTGGCGTTTGGTTCCTGCATGCGAATCAAATCGTTCTTCTCTTTCGCGAATTGGACGTTCATAGCTTTGCCAAAATGCATCGTGCCATCTAGTGCTCGCAACGCTGTACTTGCGGACGCAATGTCTTCAAATGTGACCCATGCTTGACCTCGCAATCGGTGGGCTTTCATCAAAAGCACTTGCAATACTTTGCCATGCGCGGAGAAAAGGCCATACAAGCTTTCCTTCATTCGAGGCTCTTTGATCTTGTCGTCCAAGTTGCGCACGTACAGCGTCTCGTTCGGAGGCGCATCCGCCGCGGCCGTGTTCGTCATCGGCTTGGATTCCATCGTTGGGTTCGAGTCGTTTGGTTGATTAAAATTAATTAAATATGAATATTCATTTAACCATTCCGAGCAATAATTTCACGCATTTTGATTGGATAAGATTTTATATAAATACAATTTTATTGGTGGAATTGTTTTAATCGAATATGAAATAAACAATGAATTTTCTATAATCTGAATTATTTTTGTTTTTTCCATAATAAATGCCCGTGGATCCAATCAAGTTTCCACCACAACTTTAGTTTCCATATTAAGTCCGACAGACTTAGCCATGCCCGCGCAGAAAGGACGCGGCACGTCTCCTGGGTCTTTGCACTGAAGTCAGGCGAATCGACAAGGACACTGACCCAGGGATCGAAAGAAAGATGAAGAACGTATCGAAAACAGCCCAAGCTTGCCAATGGAATGCCTCTGTATCCGCTCATTTTCGGACTTTCGCGGGATGAAAGTGATCTTGGTGACGGGAGGATCTGGACTCGTTGGACAAGCTGTGCAAGTCGAAGCTGCGACAGCCGACCCGACCCAAGAAAAGTGGATTTTCGTCTCCTCAAAAGATGCCAATTTGACGGACCCAGTGGAGACTCGAGCCTTGTTCGAGAAACATCGACCGACACATGTGCTACATTTGGCTGCCCGAGTTGGTGGTCTCTTTCTTCAGCTCAAAGAGCCTGTCGAGTTTTACCGCGCGAATTCCGCGATGAATGACAATGTTCTCGCATGTGCGCATGAATTTCACGTGGAGAAGGTCGTGTCGTGCCTTTCAACGTGCATTTTCCCGGATAAAACGACGTATCCTATTGACGAATCCATGCTCCATTTTGGTCCACCTCATCCCTCCAACGTCGGGTGCGTTGAGTTACGCATACGCGGTATATCTAATCGGCTGAGTAGGTATGCCATTGCTAAACGCAATTTGGATATCTTGAATCAATGCTACGTTCGAGAATATGGTCGCTGCTTTACGTCTGTCATTCCCACAAACGTATATGGCCCACATGACAACTTTCACCTTGTCGATGCTCATGTAATTCCTGCGCTCATCCACAAATGCTTTCTGGCCAAACAAGCAAAGTCTCCTTTCGTCGTTGGAGGATCAGGACAACCATTGCGTCAATTCATTTTGAGTGGCGACCTCGCAAAGCTCATGGTATGGACTCTACGGTCGTACAGCGACACCTCGCCGCTGATCCTCGCACCAGAAGTTGAATATTCCATTGCTCATGTTGCCAAGGCCATTGCATCAGCCATGGATTTCCAAGGCGAGTTGATCTTTGACACGACGCAACCTGATGGCCAGTTCAAAAAGACAGCCAGCAATGCCAAACTCCGCCAGCTTCTTCCAGACTTTGCCTTTACTCCATTTGAACAAGGGATCCACGAGACTGTCAAGTGGTTCCTTGACAATCAAGCAACGTGCCGCAAATGAACCATGGATCTTGCCAAACAAGCGTATGGAATTACCCACAATTTATGCCTCTTTCAAATGATATGTTTTGTTCCTGAAGAGATCTTGTCTAGGGGAGTTACCATGGTTTGTCCTGGTTCATAGCGACTAGGCTTGATGTTTGGTACGTGGAGCCCCCGCAGCAGCAAGAGAAAATCTTCTCAATCACTAGATTATGCCCCCAGCCAGATTCGGTGATCATTGTCTGGGGCGAGAACGACAAGAGCTTAAGCTCAGTACATCACAAATTGCCCCAACCTTTTGGATGGAGTTTGCAATCATCGGCTCAGGAATCTGCAATTCAAATACTAGATATCTATCGCCCCAACTCCTTATGTTCTCTACATGCCTGATTGAGAGATAGAGGTGAAATGTTCATGCCGTGTAGACGCCGTGGATAGTATTCCGCCACGAGTTTGTTAATGAAAACCCAGGAGTCAGGTCCTGAGGATAGTCAAGACTTCTCGACCATTGTCCACTCGATAGAAAATATCTCATGTAGTCGGTCGCTATAGGAGCCACTTCCGCAGGCATCGATTTGCAAACGCATTCCAACGCCAAGTGGCATAGCGATCAGTCGTCTCAAATTATAGCATTCAGCCTTCCGACTCGCCAAGCTTACGTTTTGTATGCATTTTTATCGACAGCTTGGACAAACTGATTCATTTCAACGTCGCTGCGTGAGGACAAACCGAGCGAACGAGGTCTTCGCACCAGATCTAGCGAAGTCACGAGTGAGCCACACATCGTTTCTGAGGCCAGAAAGATGGAACGACGTGGAACTTATAAAAGTATCAAAATCTATGCCAAAGTTCCAATCGAACAAAATGCAAGCCAAAGATGGAATAACGTTACAGTCCAATTGATCAACCAAACTTCACTTACAGTACGGGAAATGCTTTGGCTCGTTTTCACTCTGTTGTTTCACTTGCTTCGAGGAGAGGAAGAGGTCCATGAGCTATCAAACCTCCACGTTTAGTTCACAACACGCAGCAGTCCAGTATTCCTTTTGTGTCAACTATTAATAATTACTGTACTCCGGTCCATCTATAGATTACCCAAGGCTAACACTGTGAACCGAAAACTTCAATTTGAAACGCCTGCGCGCTCGTGCGCGTGTGGCCACGCGGGTTGCTTCCACTACCGACTCCAAGCGAATTTGTCTACAATTCTACAGCTCCTGGCGCTTTCGTCAAACCGCCACACGTGTCCCTGACATAAAACGTCAAGTCCACGCCGGCACTTTTTTGTGCGAATCACGGTTTGAAGCAAAGGTTTTTCAACCATGATCATCCGGATAATATTATCCGGAATTCTGGCTTCAGTTTAAGGCACGGTGCATCACAAGATCTGCTCGATGACGGTCTTGTCCACTGGACCTGTCGCGGCGTTGTCTCACGCCGTCCCAGGGCTCTGTGGCTGCCTCGCCGTTGGCTCTCTACTCTCCACCGTCCGAGGACGCCGTCTGCAAGGCCCAACGTCGATTTTTGTGGCACTCGGCGTAGGCTGTGGCCTTTTTCGATATATCAACTACCGCCGTGGAAATCGTAAGAGCAAGCTTGCCGCGTGGGTAGCGTCCGTCGTTGTGTTTCGTCTCTGCTCTGACGCCCACAAGCATATTCTCCTCTCGTATGCATGCGTGGAAACGATCGCTCAATTGTACGCCCAATGTCGATTACCGTGGCTGGCCGAGCAATTTGGAGCCATGGTCATCACTGCACGCCTTGTCTATACAAACTTGGTACACCCAGAGTGGATGCTCCCGACGCATTTGCGCATGATGGACCACCAAAGCAGTCTCTCGACGTCACGTCTGCAAAAGATTCGACAGAATCTGCAAACGAGTGTCGTCACGCGATGCGAGAGTCTCCATCCATCCCGGACCTGTGGCGCGTTTGCAACGGCGACATGCCTCAAGTTGGTTCGACGAAGTGCTGAAATCTTCATTCCTCTCCATCTCCTCTCGATTGGCTACACGACGTTGGTGAAGAAGAAATCGATTGATACCACGCGGTCGACTATCGATTTTGGTCGTTCTCTGGCTTTCATGACGGCAAGCTACATGCTGGCCTACTCGACGTCTTGCTTGCTTCCCCAGCGCGACAACATTGCAATGATTCGACTCACGTCATTGACGCCATTCCTGGCGCAATACCTGGAACCAAGCCGACGGCGCACTGCCATTCTCAAAGCGGTGGCTTGCTACAGTCTCATTTCTGTGTTTTACCAAGTCAAGTCCTGGTCCATCTGTCGTCGGATCACTCGACGAGGTTTCCTCCAAGTGGCCTCTCTCGTCTACGCTTCCTTCATGACGTACGTCTTGCAACATCCCGAGAAGCAAAATCGCTTCCTCATGGAGTATTTGTACGGCTACAAGATGGAGACACCAGTTCAGCCACTGCCGTCATCGCCTTCATCGTCGTCCTTGCCAAGACGACCGTCGTCACCGTCTCCTGAGCGCCGATCGATTGCCGCCGTGATGCCCAAGACACTGCGAGCACAATTTGCATAACCATTTGATAACTTAACATTTATATGCGCGGGAGACTTGGGCATATACGTCTAAGTTGAGCTGGCATGGCCCGTCGAGGACGCTGTCGGACGAGTTGACGGCGGCGGGACTGACGGCAGGGGGAATGGCACCGATCTTGAAGGCGCAGTGGCTCCAAGCTCTGCCAAGAGTTGTTTGATGATGGCTTGGTTGGATTCAAAGCGTTTTTGTGCTTTCTCCGCTTGTGCTCGGTCGAATGCAATGCGTTCGCGCTGGAGCTGTCGGTCGAATTCAAGTCGCTCAAGTTGGAGTTTGACCAACTCTTCATCGTGTTGCTTGGCATGCGCTTGATCGCGTTCAATCATGGCCAAGAGGTTCTCCAGAAGACGATGCCGTTTAATTTGCGCGTCCTCTGCTGCTGCGGCGGCGGCACGCTTACGTTTGCGGTGGGTCGTCGGTGGCCCTTCAGGAGCGGCAAGCTCTGTTGGCTTTGCGGTTGGATCCAATGGAATTGCAGACGACGATGGTCCAGAAGGAGGACGAGCAGGCATGGACGACATCATTTGCTGACCACCGTACATGTACCACATCAACGGAGGCATGCCAGGCGCTACAGCGTAGGGAACTGGTGTTGCTGTTGGAGTTCCAGCCACGGTAGCATTGGTTGCTGAAGGTTTTGCCGACGAAGAGGAGGAAGTCGTCGCCTTGGAAGATGAAGACTTTGTCGATGAGCTCTTTTTGGTCGGCTGGTCGGGTTTGACCGGGACTGACGAGGTGGGTGAGGACTCTTCGACTTGCTTGGGGACGAGTGCAACATCGGCAGGCGGCTTGCCCGGTGATTGAGGTGCTGCTGGATCCGTCGATTTGATTGTTGGGCTTGAGGGAGAGGAAGATGAAATCTGCGGCACTTCGTTCGTCGTCGCTCGATCTGCTACATCGGAGTTTGGACTTGGAACGGTTGGAGGTACTTCAGGAATAACGTCTTGAGGCACTTCGGCATCGTCGCGTGGACTCGAGGAGGTCATGTCGATGGTTTTAGGAGGTGCGATGAACGAATCTGTCGAGCTTTCGCGTGTGCTGCGATTCAAATACTCGTATTCGCGGGCACATGCATCAAAATGGTTTTCACCCGACCTTCGAATGATGGTATGGCGGTGCGGATCGGCAGATTCTTCGGCGAGGCGCTTCTTGTAGTAGGCATAGAACAGACAGTTCTTGGTGTCTTTATGAAGATGTTTGCGGGTCTTGCACGGGCAGTAAGGACACGGGCGAATGTTTCGAACACGGACAGGAACACCACCACCTTGCAATGCCTTGCCTTCTCTTTTCTTGGGCGGTTGTGGCTCTGGCTTGCTGACGCCAACAATTTCCACGTCAGGCGTAGCGTCAGATGTAATCGAAGATACAACATGAGGAGCAGACTCAACTTCAGGAGCTTCAGCAGGAGCTGGATCCGTCGCTGGGTCCATCGCTCCATCTGCAACTTCAGCAGGAGAAGACTCGGCCGCAGGTGTCGCCTCTGTTGTTTTCCCAAGCATTTGCTCCCATCGGTCAAGGCACCATGCTTTATGACGCTTCGGATTCTTGCATATCTCGCAGCGATTGATCTTCATCCCTTCGTACATGAAGATCTCTCGAGGTTGATCGCCATTGGATCGGCCATCGCCCTTTTTAGCCATCGTGTGCGAAAAACGTTTATGTTATCCTCTCGGGTATACTTTGTATCAAGTTATGAGGGGTAAAGCCACTCTTAACGGAGTTTAGTAAAAAATCCGCCAATCAAAATGCTTGAATTTTTGGATTCACCAATCAAATGCATCCATTTTGAAGTGACGATGATAGCGAGACTTTTAATTGGGTGGTCAACAGGCGGCGAGAACATCAGTAAGCACGTCAAGTCAAGTTTACGTGACCATACAAATCGAATAGTTTTAAGCTGGAGGAAACAATAAGCGACATAAAGATTTATACTCCAAGTTTGTAAGACTACCAAACTGGAAAGATTGTTCCATTATGCCAAAGACACTTCCTTTGAAATGTACTGTAATTCTTATCCTACGAAAACTTGAAGTGGCTGCTTCGATTTCTTCGCAAGGCGATATGAAGGAGGTAAGTTTTATCGTAACGTTATGCCAACACTGAACAACATCAACTTATATGTAAGGAAGTATTTAGTGTACCTCGTTATGATGCGTTCCCTTTTTTTACGCAAATAGACTATCCGTATATCATCGTTATATTTATCCGTCGTTGAAGTTACGCCATATATTGAGGTTAACTTTTGGTCGTCGCAACCATAGTCAAAATAGCTGGTTTACAGTAACACCAACAGTGTCGTCCCATAACGTGAAAGATGTTTTTGAGTGTGTTGAGCCGCTTACCCTTGTCATCTCATGTGAGTTTGCATTATGTGATGGCGATCCACAGTCATTGTCGTTTTCTCTTTTGCTTCACTAAACCACTTCTCTATGGAGGTATCGCTCATATAAAGTTATTCGAATAACCTGCATCCAGATACAGTTACTTTTGAGAGAACTATCTATGCGATGATCAAGTCCTTACGCCCGAAAATCCGCCACGCTTGCGCTGCCAGCTCCAGGGCTAGAGATTCATAACCTTTTAGACTCCATGTCGTCGTTGAATTCGTGCTTAAAGTCTTTGTGACTGATTGGGTTTACCGGATAATAGTTAATGTTATCCGGATTCTTCGAAATTTGACAAACGTGGTGGCAGCGACATGCAGATGCAATGCTCTCACGTGCTCTCTCCAAGCGTGGCAAAGCTTGGTCGTCTCACAGAGGAGAGTGTTGTCTGCACATCTGCTGACTCTGGCTTTGGGTTGATTTGGTGCAATTCGATGCGACCAACAAACGCAGCCGACAGCGTGCTGCGCAACTTGGAACTCCTGGGGTGCGTGTTTGAGTTCCAAGATGGGTTTTATGAAGACTGTCTGCTCTTCCAGCATCTCAATCCTGCGTCCGACGAATACAAGGCATTGACGCGCTACTATCTCGTTGGCGATTGCCTGTCGCTTGGTCACGTAGACACGACGCTCGTTCCAATCTTCGAGCGTCTCAACATCGTCCTGGCCCCTTGGTATGCTGCCTATGGCACTTCGCGTCTCGTGCGCCTGATAGCATCAATGGAGTACATGCGGCTGATGGTGCTCACGCATGCAACCTACTACGGACTCCTCGACGTCCTGGTTCTCCTCGATGCAGCCACGACAACCATCAAGCACGAACATATGCATTTCGACGTGCCACATTTGATAGACCTCGCAGCTCTGAATGGCCAACTGCGCACGATCGAATTCCTGCACACCCACGACACAAGCACTGCGTCAAAAGACGCCATGGATCTCGCGTCTCGAAATGGCCACTTGGACGTTGTGCGATTTCTTCATTTCAATCGAAGGGAAGGCTGCTCTCCCCATGCAATTGTCCTCGCGGCAGCCAATGGACATTTGAACGTTGTGCAATTTCTGCATCGATTCCGTGGAGAGCGACATTCTGATGCTTTTGTGTCTGCGGCTGCAAATGGACACTTGGCTGTTGTGAAATATTTGCACGACAACAACATGCCTGGTTGTTCGACCCTTGCCATGGACCTTGCAGCACGTGCTGGTCATTTGTCCGTGGTCGAGTTTTTGCATCATCACCGCAAGGAAGGTTGCACAACGTCAGCAATGGATGTCGCCGCAAGAAATGGCCACTTGAACGTTGTTCAGTTTCTCCACGATCATCGAACTGAAGGCTGTACAACCCTGGCCATGGATGGAGCCATCTCCAACGGGCATTTGGAGGTTGTTCGATTTTTGCATGAACGACGGACGGAAGGATGCACCAAGTATGCCATGGACAACGCGGCACAAAATGGCTTCTTGGACATTGTGCGTTATTTACACGAGCATCGCAAAGAAGGCTGTACAACTTCGGCAATGGATCGAGCAGCTTCATGCGGACATCTTGACATTGTGCAATTCCTAGACCAGCATCGGACTGAAGGCTGTTCGCCCCGAGCGATGGAAATGGCGGCACGAAAGGGCCATTTGGAAGTCGTCAAATACCTCGCGATCCATCGCCATGAAGGCAATCTGGAGTCGTCAATACTACACGCCAAGCAAAACCACCACACATCGATTGTAGCTTTTTTGCAAACCCGGCTCGCCCTTCCACCATGACCATACCGTTATATATTTAAAGTCGTAAAGTTGCTTTTTCGTTGAAACTCCAAATATGGCGGCAACTGACGTAAAGAAAACACCATTTGGTCAAACGAAATCCCCATATCGCCCTTCAATCTATACGATAAAGTTCATCCAGATACACAGGTCAGACTTGCATTCACCGCTCTCATTCGGGGGGGGCAATCGAAAGCGCGTGGTTGGTGTTCCAGCATTGGTTCAAGCCAACCGTCAACAAAATCCTTTTCAAAATTATTCTTAAGCAGAGTTAAATAACTCTCAATAAGAATAATTTTGTTCCTGTGAGTTGAATGTAGTACAGTACGGATGGATTACTATCGACACTCCTTAACCAAAAAAGAATACCAAGGTGTCGTCCCAGTTGAGGCGTGGGAAGTCTAGCTGTTGCAACTGACGGAATAAAGCTCTAATGCTACCAACAAGCCATTACATGGAAGCCTGACCCTTCCTATCCATATAAAAGTCATCTTACCTCAAGACAGCTCGATATTATCCGATTTGGGGGTTTATAATATTATATCTTCTATACTTGAAATTTGTATGCAGCTTTCAGCGAAATTCGTGCCATGTCTTCTCTCCCGTATACATTGCCTTTGTAATGGAAGAGGTATCGCCCCGCCTGCCCGCCTGATTGGAGTTTCTCATTTTCCAATTTGCTTCCATGTGCACAAGTCCAGTCGCGCTGCAGGTCCGATCGCGGAAACGTGGCCGCGTGGAGCACCACGTGCATTTTACAACTGCCACGACGTATTTGTTTGCCGCTGCGTACGGTGGATCCGCGCTGCCAAGTGAAAGTGGACCTCCGATTGGATTGGCGCGCCGACACTTCGACACGACAAGCATTAAGCTCGATGAAACTCGTGACATGGACGATCCATATGGCATTGTGTACCGCTTTGATCACTTGGAGCGCATTGCATTGCTGAAAGCGGCTGCGTACGATGTGAAGGACATTTCAGAGTTTTGCTTTGATGCGATCGATGTGCGAAAATCACGACACGACACGATTGAACAACTCAAGATGAAACGCCAACGGACGAGACGGCCAAGAGTCTACACGAGCGACGATGAAGATACCTCTGAAGACGAGGCATAGACTCAAGCAATGAACCTAAAGCTACCAACGTGCCTGCTCCCCTTTCTATGGGTTGCAATTCCTGGAATATTGTCATGAATGCAGTCATTGTGGCGCGCGCAACCTTTCACCCATCTTGAAAATGGTAAAATTGCTGGAAATTCATCAAACATGTAATTTTGGAATTATTTCAATAATTTGAATTTTGTGAATTTATTGGAATTTCCGACCAGCGACTAATTAAAGCACATGAAACGTCGACAGCTTCCACGATGAGCGACGGCGGCGGCATTCAAGAAGGATTCCTGCTTTTTCTGGATTTCTTTGATGAAACAGTTGGCCAAATCCAGTATGTTGCGTTGGAAGAAGGCATGCTCAAGGTCTACTCGAGTGCCGATCGTCTCGACGCTCATTTCGTGGAGCAAATCGAATTGACGCGCCATCAAGTTGACGTGTACGCTGTTCCTTTTGAGCAGGGGAATGGCATTCCCTGTCGATTCTGCCTGCAGCTGTCGCCATATACAAGTGACGGAGAACCCAAGAAGCATCTCCTCTTTGCAGCTCCATCAACTGCCGACGAACACGCATGGATGAAAGCCCTCATCAATTGGCAACGCCACAGTTTTGACATCTCGCTGCGATCTCTTCCTCTCCAAGAGTCAGATCGAGCTAAAATTGACAAGAAACGTGCGAGCGATCTCAAAGCATTACGGGGACGCATGGAACAATACGATCTCTCTCCACGGCCTCCGAAAGCGTCATCTCCGTCGAAATCCTCCTTTTGGAGTTGGGTTCAGCAAGCTTTCGCATAACTGACACTTGCAACAGCGCTTCATTATTGTTACTCTATCAGGCGTGTTGACTTGGTTGTTCTCTTATTCTTTTCTCGCCGTCGCGAACGCAAAGATGGACTGAATCGTTCGGTTGTCGGCACTGTTGTCTCCAATGGAAAGCTCATGGAGCGACGGACATGCGCCTTGTTCAAGCACGGCAGCGAGGCTTTCGACGCCATTCAAGTCTATAAAGTTGTCTTGGAGGCCTAAAATGCGAAGCTTGGGCAATCGACGCCTTTGAAAGCTCGTCGCCAATGCCGGCACTCCATGTGCGGCGATGTTTGATCCCAGGAGCAGCGTTTCCAAGGCTAAAGGAGGTCCATCAGCCATCACAGCCGTGGCAAGAGCTTTCACACCGCCTTCTCCAATGTAATTTCGACGGATGTCCAAGTAGACGAGCGCTGGAACGTGACTCTTGACAAGCAACGAAGCGACACATGCCATACCGGCATCGCCAAGGGCATTTCCAGCGAGAGAGAGATGCGTCAACCGGCGGCATCTTGTAGCGAGGACGTGACAAAGCACGGCGGTAGCATTGACTTCTTCTGTGTGGATGTACGTGTTGGAGAGCGTGAGTCTTTCAAGCGTCCGGGGAAGGAAGGCAGCGAGATGTCGAGCGACCATTTGGTTGGTTGACGTGATGGAGGTTGACCCGATGACTTGCAACCGTTCAAGGCGACGGAAGCGAGCCAAGTCGCGGGAAGCCACGAGATGCGTGAGCTGGCTCCACGATACGTCGAGGTATCGCACTGTCGTGGGGAGGAAAGCCGCGGCGAAGCGGTTGATCGTCATGCACTGGACGATTTCAGTCCCATCGAGATAGGCAAACACTTGATCAATGATTGCTTCTTGATTGTCAAGAAACAAGACGGAAGTGGCAGGCTCAATGGAGCTGTGCTTGGATTTCTTTCGAGGCGGTGTGTGGGGACGAGACACCGTCGCGCGTTTGGAGAGCATCTGTTGAGTGGCGGGCTCGGCGAGGGATGGCGCTTTGCCTTGTTGCAAGGAGACAATGAGATGCTGGACACGGCGAGAGAGCGACGCCTCGTATAAATATTCGTTGAGCGAGGCGGCGCGGAGGTACAACGCGAGCTCGAGCCGGCGGACGAGGGAGGGCAACCGGGTTTCAATCGAGGCGTCCAAGAGGCTTGAAATTGCATGGCGCTTGCGCTGGAAGACCCAAAGGAGCTTGTGGATCATCATGCGTCGCGTTGGAAGATCTTGGTTCGATTGCCATCCGCTACTTGAAGTCATCTTGTTGCAAAGTGTGCTCAGCCGTGACAAGGGGCGCAGATACGAAATTATACTTCAAGTTTGTATACTTGCCACTCGAACGTTTTGCCTCCGAGATGTTCAAAATCGAACGTTCGATTATGGAAAGCCATGATGGCTTACGTTCTAAGTTTCAACGATTGTGGCATATCTAGAAGCTAAATGTTGAACTGCATGGACTCTATCAGTTGAATTCTACGCAGTGGAGCTGAGAGCCTTAGGGCACAGTTTGAAGGGGGCGACTAGACCGCCGTTGAGCTTGGGCGTGATAAATGTGAAACCGCCAGCCCTTTGAGTTTTTTTGTAACCGATTGTGATGGAGGTGGGATAAAAAGAACAGAGGACAGATTGAGGAAAGATAAGAAGATTAATGTTGATATGCTTCTGAAAACGTAATGAAGACGATAAGTTGTCAAGCGAGCTACACTTGTCTGATGGCTGAGAGGCGCTGAGATTATTTCACACGGTCTTCTACCTTGATCGCTGGAATGACAATCGTTGACGTGGGTTGCTTATGTCACTTGGTGCACCAGATGAATGAGATGCTAGTATCTACATGCGATGCAAAGGTGGCATTGAAAAAGATGCTGAAAATCTCGACTTGAGAGATTCTCAACCTGTCCCCCCAGACCTCGGGGGGAACGGGGCGAATTATGTCAAATAGGTTTCAGCTATCTTCAACTTAATAATCAATGTAATTCTCGAACGCAATGTAGACCTCAAGTCACATTACGAACTGCTGCGTATTTGCCATGAGAGCTTCTTTGTGAAATGCACAAACCACGTCGACTTTGGTATATTTGCATGCGGCAATTGTACCATAGATTGAAAGCACGTAAGTGCCAGTTTTGCCAAGCACTCAAAGAGAGAAAGATGTATAGTTTGCAATCTAATGGACGTTGAATCATCCTCGCTGGCACCTTGTAGCCTTGGGAAAAGTGTCGTCGCCACCATGGATCCGGTTACGTATTTGTAAATCCGGATTATAATATATCAAAGGTACTTTAAATTTAAATATGTTTGTAAAATTAATATTAGACAGGTTATTATAAGATACAGTAATTGGGTGTGGACGTTTCTCACGCTTGAACTTCGTGCATGGCAGTCTTGCTGGACCGACTTTTCATGGCTGAAATTGGCCGAGAAAATGTAGATATTTGTGGCTTGGACTAGCCTTAGCATTGCGTCTCTGATAAGCTCCTCCCTCTAGACTCGGTTATGGATTGCATGGAACGGAGGTGGTCGGAGGGTCGGATTTTTTATGGTATGGTCTTGTGCATTGAAAATACCCCCCCACCATGACATTTACGACGGAACAGGCCGTTAGTTATGACTCGGGAGTTGGGAGCAGCGAGGCAGTCGATGCGAGCCATTACGATGGAGTTTGAAATGGCAAGAATTGACATTTTTGTGACAGTTCTTGACAAGCTGCATGTGTAGGAACACACGATTCGCGCTGCCATTTCAAATGGTTGGAGAGCGACTTAGAAGTTTCGTCCAAGTTGGAACACACACGGTGATAATGCGAGATGGATGGTCGTTGGTCTCCTTATTATCCGGTGTGGACGTCCGTGATGGGTTTCAATCATGGCGTACTCTCAATTGGGAAACGATATCGCGGCACCTATCCGTCCAGGATTTCTGCATCGTATTGCGCATGAAGAATGGAAATATTTTAGGCGCATCAAAAAGATGCGAACCAAGAGCATCCAAGCCTTCCATCGGTTGGTTATCAGGCTGGTGACCCAGCAGAGCCAGACGATATCGATGGCCAAATGCACAACGTTCGCGATGTATCAAATCGTCTTTACAATGTGCAATAAGCTCTTGGTGTACTAGTAAACATGCTTATGAGGAGTGTGTCATCGAAACGCCAGTCCAAAACGAACGTTGCACCCGTTGAAAACGCATGAGAGACTTTTTTTGCAACAAGACGGAGAGATGGAGTGTACTTGATGTTCGTTGGAGCCGCCAACTTGATAAAAGAGCAAGCTAGCGACTGCCTCCATGGCCAGCAACGACAAGCTAGGAAGACTGGCCTCTCTGCCAAACAAACCTAGCGAGTCACCGTATTCAGCACAGTTCAGTGTCTCATCGGCATGGAGTTCATCCGCGACAGTGCGGGACGAATCCAGCAACTTTGTACTGTAGATTGAAAAGGTCAAGAAACCTCCAGACGTTGGCGAGGGTCAATTCCGTGTGCGCGACTTGTTTCTGTTCTATTTGAAGCTTGCTGTCGTTCCAGCAACCTTTCAGAAGCATGCACGGACGCCCTGGCACGTCCGAAAGGCCGAGTTTGTGTCCAGATGAAACCCATTTCTACGATCGAGTGACACGGAAATTATTGAAAGATTTGCGCGGCTCGTCCAGACAACACCACTGCGTAGAGTGCTGTTCGAGACAGACAATGGAAAATGAGCCTCTCTCCCGGTCGAATTCATGGACGCAAACGTGTGCATTGTATCACGTCCTCGTCCTGTCGGCGGTCGTTGTTTCACGCCGATCTCATCGTTTCATTTCCAAGGCGCGCCGATTGGTCGCGAAACCGCACGGAAAAATTGAGGCAGCTAAAAATAGTGGTCGAATTTCTTTTGGGAAATGATCCGTGCACCCCAATTTTTGATATGTGCACCCTCCGGATAATTATCCGGAGATTTGTCGTCCGATTTGTCCAGAGTCATGGTAAAACACCAAGCTTCTCTTTGAGAAAAGCTTTCCATTTAATCACGTGTTGTTAGGTTGTCTGTTCATCCAACAGCCTAACTTGAAAGAGTGGATGAAATGTCCGGATAGTTATCCGTACGTAGGTGTGGGGTTTTCATTCAGAAATGCTCCGGATAATTATCCGGAGGGTGCACGTATCAAAAATTGGGGTGCACCGATCATTTCCCTTTCTTTTTACTATTCTTTTTTCGTATTTTTTGTGTATTTTTCGGGCGAAATTGCGTGTTTTTTTCATTTTTACCATCACTCTCTCGCGCCTCCTCTGGGTGTCAACAACCTCATCGACGACGCACAATCCAAAAAGAAAGCTCAAGATGTGTAGCTCCATGCTCAACGCCAACGCCGTGAAGAACGACAACGACTACGCATTCGCGCCGCTCAGCCCCGTCTCGGTCGACGCGATCCATGAGATCGTCGATGTGCCATGTCCACGACGAGTTCAATTCACAACAGCGACGACTTATGTGTTCCCAATCGCGTTGGGTGCAAGCGCACTGCCAAAGGAGACTGGCGCGCCAGTGGGCATGGCCTGGACACACTCCAGCATGTACACAACCGACCTCTCGAAGAGCAGAGCGTGCAAACGTGGCCGGGTCTGCAAATTCAAGCACGCGGAACGCATTGCACTTCTGAAAACTGCCGGGGTGGATCTTCGCGAAATTGCATCTTACTGCGGTGAAGCCATCGATATTCGACAATCGCGAGCTGAGGCTATCATTGAATACCGTCGCGAGAAGCTGCGAGCACGCGAAGCTGAGATCGAGTCATTTGACGACGAACCTACGCCAAAACGACGACGCATGTACTATCCCACCGCCACGATGGCCTAGATATCTATCTTGCTATTTACAAATACTATTTATTCCATCTCTCCATTGAGTTTATGCGTTGGCTCGCTCGGTTCACTCGGTACTTCGTACAGGCGGACAATGCCAACCACGGTGGCTCGTCAAAACGGAGGCACTCCAGCCCTTCATGGCTGGAAAACCCAAGCACCTAATTGTATCCTCATGCTACTTACGGCGTTGCGTGCATGGCGGAGTTATCCATGCGTCAGAAAGCAATCCACGGAGCTGTCCCCATGGACGGGCACACGTGACGTTCTTCTGGATCTCCACCGCCTTCGAATCCGGTTAACGAAATTTTCCTATCCGGATTTCGTGTCAACAACGACCGGACAGCCACCTCAGGCGTGCACGCTGTGCGCGCAGGTTTCTACGACGGAATTCGCTAGCGCCATGTAGAAACCCTCGCGAGATGCATAGGTTAGATATACCTTTAGATAGACGAAAGCCGAGGCACTGTAATTTGCATGGAGATTCGTGGCTGGTTGTTGTCGAGTCAATGCATTCTGTCTCCCGATTGAGAGTGTCGTGGCGACTCGCTCGTTGTCACAATAGCCTCGACGAGGATATATATGCAGCCTTTAAGTGTGTGGATTACGACGAGTTGAATGCGTCAAGGCAGCGTGATCGAACCGAGCTAACTCCGGCCATTGTATTCGTTTAGCCTGCGAACCAGAGCTCCAGAGAGGCGTCTAGACGCGGCCGCACCGCGACTAGGAGATAGATGGATCTTGAAGAGACACTATTGACGATGTGCTAGCTACCAACAGGCTCGCCCTGGCGCGATGATGAAGCGAGGGCCAGCCACCCAAGAGAATCGTCGCGGTGGTGCAGCAGACCAATCTTGTCGTGGCTTGTGATTGGCTCAAATTATCCGGATAACAGGGTCGACCTCCGATGTATATACAAACTTCAAGTACATCATGCATGACTTCCCGTGGGTTGAGATCACAACAGCAAAATCAGTAACGCCGCCATTGAATAAACTGCGCAAGATGGAAGACAAGACAACGGAAAGCCCAACGCATGTGGAAGCGCTGTACGAGGTGCCAGCGCAGCGTCGATACGTCCAATTCAGCACAGCCACAACGTACATCTTCAAGACCGCGTACGGTGGCAGTGCTCTCCCGAAAGACACGGGGCCGGCGATCGGCATGTCGTACTTGCATGTCGACGAGGTGGTGGAAGATCTACACACAGATCGAAGCCATCGTCGCAGTCGTGTGCGCAAGTTCAATCATCTTGAACGCATTGAGATGCTCAAACGTGCTGAGTACGACGTCAAAGAGATTGCAACATTTTGCATGGATGCCATTGAGATCCGAAAGTCGCGTCAAGAAACTCTCGATGAAATCAAGCAAGAAAACAAGCGAAAACACGACGAATGCGAGGCAGTACCAGCGATTGAACCTGTTCGGCGGATGCGAATGTTCTACCCCTCGCCAGCAATCGATTGCTGTCAGGAGTAGATGATTGAGTTTCCTTATTTATGTAACATGATATCCTTGCACTCCATCCACCTCTCTCCATCTCGGACAAGAGCACCGGCTAGACATGCTGGAGATCTCGCGTGCCTTCTAGTCCCTGGCGACGCAGCGTGGCTTGACGTCGGGTCATTGTCTGCTGAAGTCATTAATGGTGAGGGCCGCCTTTGGAAGAGAGGTTCGACCAAAATTGGCGATCCGGGGTTTTCCCTTCGTTGGGGAATCTTAGGCAATAAAAAGGGTTCAAGTTTAGAAATCTAATATCCTAATATACAAATTTATATCTACTTTTAGTCTTATGGTTTATATACTTATTCAAAGACAGTGATCAAATAAATGCAATTTAGTATGTTACATAGCTCATCCAAACCTCAAGTATTTTTGCACACCTGGTTGCTCCCGCTGCGACAGCGTTGGTGGACAAAGCCACAAGTTGGGTCCCAGTTCGAGGCCACGCGAATGGTGCATGCTCTTGCAAGCTGCCCATTGAACTGACACTCTTTCGGTGATCCTTGCATGCTACATGTGTCTCGTCGGTTCAGCGTAGATAGCTATTGTGTCAACGCACCGGACGCTGTCCAGCGTAGAAATCTCGACTCTCAGTGGTCAGATCAGGTACACATAGTGCTGAGTCTGGCTACAGATTGTAGAGCTCGCTGTGCGCGCGACGGGAGCTGTCTGGACGGCGTGCTGTTGAGCAAGAAGGCGGTTGTCTGTCGGAAAGAGCCGCTCTTGTTGGGCTGGCAAAATTATTCGAGCGTTTTGATTGGCTCGAATTATCCGGACAAATCTCGAACCCCACCTGAATCAATACAAACTCCCAGTCAAAGGTTTCATGACCTCCTTTCACAAGCGATCAAAGCAGCACACCAGAAGCAACTCCATCGGAGTAACACCATTGAGCTCGACGGAACCAACCCAACGATGGAGAGAGCGGCGGACAAAGACACACCCACAGACAGCCCGACGCATGTCGAGGCGCTCATTGCGATGGAGGTACCGTTGCGCCCGACCCGCGTACACTTCTCCACCGCCACGACGTACCTCTTCAATCCCGCGTACGGCGGCAGTGCACTGCCCAAGGAGACAGGACCTCCCATCGGCATGGCCATCACGCACTTTGACGTGGTCGAGCAAGATCTCAGCACACGACCGACGTGTCGTCGTGGCAGCGTACGCAAGTTCAACCACCTCGAGCGTATTGAGATTCTCAAACAGGCCGAGTACCATGTCCAAGAGATCGCGTCGTTTTGCATGGATGCAATCGCGCTTCGCAAATCTCGACAAGAAACTGTGGATGAAGTCCGTCGAGAACGCAAACGCAAGCAACAGCAAGACTCGTCGCGGCACACGAAGCCTCGCATGTTTCATCCGAGTATGATGGGATGCGTTGGCAGCGACGACGAATATGACAGTCAAGAGGATGAAGATGTCTATGAATTTGAAGAGAAGGAAGAAGACGAGGAGCATTGTATGTGACGATCGCGATGGACGGAGCAACCATTATTATGATAAAGGTCGATTATTTATAGGATATATCTCACTTGCTTCCCCAACGTCTTCATAGAGAGAGAAGTCGTTCATGCTTATCGATGACGTGCCACTAGCTGGCATGATTTGAACTCTACTCTGATGGAGGCCTCGGTCTGAGTTTGAGTTGCGCTCTGAGCTGTCCGGTTGTTGGAGCTCTGCACGGGTCAGTCTGCCGTCCTGCAGCCAAGTCCCCATGCATGACACTCGCCCAAATTCAGCCTTTTCAAGCCGAAGAGATCCATTTCCTGGATGGAGAGCAGCTCTATTCTTGGCAGAGCCATCGTAGTCTCGTCGTTCAAAGTGCGTTCCTCCCATCAGCATTCAACGTATTTTTATTCCGTTGACGGGAATATATGACGGTTTCTATTTGATAAAAAGAACGTAAAAACTTCAAGAGTCACTTTCATTATATACCAAAATTAAGAATTTATAGGTCATTTTAAACTTGAATTTTGTATACATCATTGAAAATTGTGATTTATTTGAAAAATAAGATACAAAAATATGCACAATTGACATGGCGGATGGCACCGAGATTGCGCTCGTCATCGGAAGGAGCGCTGCATGGCTGTTACGAGTCTATAATAGCCGCGTCTTGGCGCTCTACTAGCCTAGGATCACTCTGATCGTATCTTTTCTATCATGGGAGGGTAAGGAAGGGAGTTTAGCGAGCAAGTCGCGTCGAAAGGTCGCCAAGTGAGATATCTCCATGGCATAGCCTCGTCAATAGTGCACCCACGCCACCTCGACCTGGCTAACATTGAGCCCCAGTCGCACAGCACGTGGATTGACGCAGACTTTCTGCCTTGCACAGCCTGGAAGAGCTGGAGCCACGTCGCTGTCCGGCGTCGGTTCTGCTGCTGCCAGAGACACGGAAGCGCAAAATCTTGATTTAGCAGCGTATCCGGATAACATCCCTCCTACATGTATATAAACTTCAAGTTATTCTCGACATGACATTGCGCCAAAGCCACCGAAACATGCAACTCCATCGGAGTAACACCATTGAGCTCGACAGAACCAACCCAGCGATGGAGAGAGCGGCGGACAAAGACACACCCACAGACAGCCCGACGCACGTCGAGGCGCTCATTGCGATGGAGGTACCGTTGCGCCCGACCCGCGTACACTTCTCCACCGCCACGACGTACCTCTTCAATCCCGCGTACGGCGGCAGTGCACTGCCCAAGGAGACAGGACCTCCCATCGGCATGGCCATCACGCACTTTGACGTGGTCGAGCAAGACCTCAAGCACACGACTGACGTGTCGTCGTGGCAGCGTACGCAAGTTCAACCACCTCGAGCGTATTGAGATTCTCAAACGGGCCGAGTACCATGTCCAAGAGATCGCGTCGTTTTGCATGGATGCAATCGCGCTTCGCAAATCTCGACAAGAAACTGTGGATGAAGTCCGTCGAGAACGCAAACGCAAGCAACAGCAAGACTCGTCGCGGCACACGAAGCCTCGCATGTTTCATCCGAGTATGATGGGATGCGTTGGCAGCGACGACGAATATGACAGTCAAGAGGATGAAGATGTCTATGAATTTGAAGAGAAGGAAGAAGACGAGGAGCATTGTATGTGACGATCGCGATGGACGGAGCAACCATTATTATGATAAAGGTCGATTATTTATAGGATATCCTGCCTCGCTCTCTTGTGTCGCTAGCTTGGAAATTATCTGCATCGACGTGGTTGAATCTTTTGGATCATTTTGGTTTGTCGTCCTGGTGTTCGTCGTCGTGCAGGATGAGTTGGATCATGCAGTCGACTTAGACCCGAGTTGAATAACCGCAAATTTCATCTGCATGACGCTTGGCCTTGAGCACAGCCTCTGGCTACCTCATAGGGTTCAAAGGGAAGCAATGTGCTTCGGTGAGAGAGCTCCAAGCAGGGCTGGCGCGACATCTCGGAGGACTCGATGGCTCCCATGATCCGACGAAGTCGTCCAGGAATTCGAAACGACCACATTTGATAGCATTAATAATATTCCTCGTGGTTCAAGAGGCCATATAATAAAATAAAAAGAAATAAATCTAGGTCAAAATTGTTTTTGGCATAAAATATTACACAGTTTGACTTGAAGTAACTATACTTTTGCATTTAAAATACATTTGGTGACAGTTGAAAATAGTCAAAATAATATCTCAGCTGGCATTCCCATTGCCATATGTGCCTTCGGGACATCGGTACGCTTCGGGCAGCATGGATCGCTGGAGCGCATTGAAGGCATACTGCCGCTTTCCAATGTTTTTATCGACGCAGTCCAAGCGCACACCTTCGCTCCGCATGATGCTGACGGCGCGTCGGACTGCTGGAGCATTCATATGATGAAAATGACTTAAAATCCAACCTGAAATGAAATTTGTCAACAACCAACGACAACCTGACGACAATCGACGTACCATGCTCCAGCGTCACACTCATGGCCGTGCGATCTTTGCCGCTCTTGCAGCACGTGACGCGAGCCCCACCGAGCAATCTTGTGATCTGGCCAGCATATTGCAAAATTTCAGGATGTTTCTTCTTGACGCGCTCCCGTCTTGATGTGAGAATGCTATCTTGGAGCTGGCCAAGCTTTCCCTGAATGTCTTCCATCTACATTACCATGCAGTCACGCGACTCGGTCATCGGATGGGAAGACGTACGTGAGGCCAGTCTTGGCGACGTCCAATGTATTTTTCAAGACGACGGCCATTGACGTCATTGATGGCATCGGGAAGCGTTTCTTTATACATGGTCGCTTTATTGGCGAGGGTTTGCATCTCGTTGATGCCTTGGGAAAAGAGCAACGGAGTCACTTTCACACACGAAGCGGCATCAAATGCGTGCGCACAGCAGAGGTACAAGACGATGTGGAACCTACGCAGTAAATGATTCATCACGAAAAATAAAACCAAGTGTGTGTACCCGCAAGGCGTCGAGTCGTTCTTGCTGTCGTTCGCAGTCAATTCGACGCGGACCACGCCAGATAAGGGATGGCGACAAGAGCTTGGGTCCTGAAATGATAAACCCAACGTCGACGAAGCGAGCCAATAAGTCGCACCAGCACATTCTTCGAGCATGCGGCTTTCTTTGCCGTGATCCGATAAGAGGCTCTCGACTTGGAAGAGGTACGTCGTTTCAGCCCATCCACTCCAAACTTGATCCAATGCACTCGACCGAATCGCCGCTTCAACTCGATCGACCACACTTGCTGCTAATGTGCTTAGAGCTTGTCCATTGCATTCATCTTGGCGAATAATCGTCGACCTAACACATAATCCATCGTTGAGCGTTTAGGAAGGTCTTGAGGACGTTACCATTCGACCTCGTCGCGATAGCGGACACGCTCGTCGGCGAAACTGGACGGCTTGAGTGCTTGTCTGTCACCGGAGTCAACTTCGTCGTCGTCGAGCAAAGGTGCATGACTCTTGCTCAAGTTGTGGCATGCAAAGGTCCCAAGCGTTATCGTCGAATACTCTGCTGCATTGACTTGCATGTCATGGAAATGAAAGTTCACAGGCAAAAATCTAGCACAAGGGAGGAGCATAAGTGATCGAGACATGACAAATGCTCACGTACCGAAGAAGCGAGTCGACTTTTTCTGTGCTCTTCTTTAGAAACACTCCTTGGCGGCGACGATCCTTGTACAATTCCAAGCATTTCTGGAGCATGTTGTGGTACTCCAAGCGCTTGGTGCTTCGTTGATGCAGCCATCGACGAACCAGGTCAACATCCGACTCTCCTTGGATTTGATCAATAATGTTGGCATAATTCATCTTGTTCTGCTGGGCTGCTTCGAATGCATCGATATCAGCAACTGCTGAATTGTACATGGATTTGCGAACCAAGCTCAAGTGCTTCAAATATGCCAACGCCACATCAGTTGGCCATTGACTTTCTCTCAAATGCTCTGTGATCTCGACGTCGCTCGCCACCGACAATGTTTTCGAAATCGAAGACGACAGAGCGACTGAGAGAACGACAACGGCCCCACTCGATGTCAAGTATTCTTGAGGACCTTGCAGCAATTCCTCCATGGATGTAAAGTAGTCTGTCGCACTCAACGATGCTCGGTGTGGCTGGACGCTGATAGTACATCGCAGTTGAACGAGTGGTTGCCAGTAAATCTTGATGGTTGCCATCTTGTCCTCGGACGAAATCGTCGCTACGGGCTTCCATGTGTCTGTGCCTTCGCAGTTTCCAGCTTGATGGATTTCCACCACCATATTCGCCAATGTGGATCCTTGTCGGATAGCCACCGTCAACTCTGCCGTTCTCTAGACGTTGATGTTAGAACCATAAGAGCAAAAGGCCGAGGATATACCTGGGACATCAGTGATCGTTGGGACATAAGCGCCGTGTCAGGCACGAAAGGTTTATTCCAAGTCGATAAGAGGGGCGGTGGTGGAGCAAGACTGGACGTGGCACGAAGATGACGAGCGGGGAGAGCAAACAACTTGGAGTTCCACTGGAGTAACAGAAAGCCCAGGGATGGAACCAATGTCGGCAAGTACTCCCCAACGACGAGCCATACGAGTGGAGCAACCCGTTTCTCTTTGGCGTACAAGTACATCGTCATGCCCTGCTGAGTGACAAGCACAACGACTGTCGTAACAACTACAAAACCAAGGCTACACATGGCCCATTGAACGACTGAGTGATGGGAGTCGAGCCCTCGGAGGCCTCGGGAAACGAGACGAGTGCCAAAGATGAGGAGAAGAACCAAGAGGCCAAGTGGAAGACAGTGAAGACATCCAAATGTGTACACAAAGCCGGCCCTCGAGCCATAGTCAAAGCAAACCTTGTCAACAGCAAACTTCCAGTCGCCAGGTTGGATGACAGGCAGCCACAAGTCTCTATCGCCACCGCGGTAGTTGCGAACATAGTCGACGTATGTGCATTTGAGTAGGCCATAGTTTTGGACAACGTAGAGCAATAGCAAGACCAGATAGACGAGGACACCCATGACCCAGATGAGTAAAAGTTTGCCATGATGACACGTCCGCCATTGAGGATGTACGACAGCAAACCACTGAATGCAAATCGAAGCCAAGAGCGTCCACATGATAGATTGGCGCAGGCCGTCTAGAATGGCTACAAGGAATCCTGTCTCGATGGCTGTCCCTGGCAAACGATTCAATATGGTCAGCCTAAATAGCCAAGATTAGCCCTGAAGGAAAAGGAAGACACTGACCAGAGGATATGGAGGAGCACAGAGCAGAGCAGCAAGCAAATAATGCTTAGCAGAGCCAAGTCAGTGTACATTGTCTCGCGCACAAAGGTCAGGCCATGGAGTCGGACAAGGAGGCAAGCAATCACGAAGGCAAAGATGTACAAGACAAGCGAAATAACTGTCCAGAGTGTCTTGGGCACCATGTTAGAGTTCTTGGAACGTGGTGAGGCAAGGCTTGTCACGGGCACGCACTGAGCATCAGTGCCACTGGCTGTCCACTGCATAAACTCAGGAAGGACAACTGGAGTGGATGAATTCGACGATATCGATACACCAGAAATTGCGAGCCCGATTTGCTGACTTTGCGCTGCCAAGCGAGCATCCCATGATAAAATCATGCAAAATGACGACGTTGACATGTTTGTCATATTGATGCCAACGCTGATTGTGCCTTGGATTTGATCAAACGACGCGTTGGAATAGAGCGAATCAAAGCTCCAATGCGGTGTCTATGTCGTAGGAAATGAGCTTCGATGTTTGACAATACAGCAGACCTGATCAGAGCAAGTAGGTTCATTGAGGGCGAAGCAAACGGTGAGATTCGACAAAACGGGTGGAAGAAACATGCTAAGACGCATGCGGACAGGTTCGCTTTCAAACGACACTGTGGGTGCAAAGCCTTGATTTGAAGGAGCCACGACATCTGCGCCTTTCAGATCCATCGAGCTCAGTCGAATCAGAGAGGAATACCGAGACGCAACCAAGACGTCCATCAAACCAGATGCATTCGTGAGCAAAAACGAGATAGGACTGTCGTCTTTTGGAATTGTCGTCCACGTTGTATCATTGCAAGTTCCTGAACATGTAGGGCCGCTGAGGAAAACCTATTGATGAATGAATAGGAAAGAGAAAGATGCCAAATGGTACCGATGACGAGAGATTGAAGACAAGATGTCGATCAACTTGATCTCGTGGAATATCGCTCTTGAGGTAATAAAATGTCAGGTTGACTGAGTCGTTGGGCAGACGTGAGAGCATTGGCACATATGCTGTAGACGCGACTGGAGCATATATTTCAGAGTCGTTGGAGGGTATACAGCAGACATACCGCACTTCGAGAAATTCGTTGGACATGCTCCTCCTTCCAGTCGAGAAGAGTACTCGATATATTGCATAGGAAGCGACGCGGGTGCAATAATCTCGGACATATTACGATCGACCTGTCTCGTGCATGGTTGCGTGGAATACCGACAAATCGGTGCTGTAAATGGAATCGAAGGCGCCAATGCAGATGTCATAGCGATAAATAGGCCGAATACGACCAACACAGCTCGGAGACATGCCTACAAAAGCGTCAGATGAGGCGGAAAGGACGTCCACGTTGACCTCGAGCGTCATGTAGGAAGATGTTCAGCGCTTCAATGCCACATTCGAAATGTACGGACCAAGAACCATACATCCGGTACATTTGAAATACACGAACGTACAATATATCATATGGAAAATTACTATCCATTGATGTAATACAAAGATACACCAATTGCGAATGTACGAACCACTTGCAACCTGCATACTTGTGTCAAACCTCTTTTTGCACCACGGACCCAAGCAGGAAAATGGACGCACGGCGCTCGCCTCCTCCTGTAGAGGAAACGACGTGGAGGAATGATCTCGCTGGAATTCGCTGTGATGAGGGTAGGAGAAACTCCTATGTTGAGGAGACGCATGAAAGAACGCGACCGAGACGACGAACGAATGCCGTCCCCACGTGTTTTTTTCGTTCTCTCGTTCGAGAAGTGACGTCTCATCATCTACCCATAGGGATAGCTACAAGACGCAATCCAATCTGCATCGTGTTTGAATGACGAGATGAATGTGCGAGACACACTGCATGTTCTGTTGGAGTAATCCTTGAGTCCACAAGACACGAACGCCGGGCTGTTTGCAATGGGGTCTGTATAGGTCGGACTGTGCATCCAAGGTTGTCTGGTTTATCAAGTTGCCCTCTACTGTATTTGGTGCGGGTTTGAATTGCCCCCCCACGACGGGGGACCGCCGTTGTGAAAGATTGCTGTGTCTGTTGCTTTTTCGCTTGGTGGTGTCGAATCTCACGGATGAAACTGCTACTCGGATTCGAAAGATCCTCCGGCGATCTTTTTGAAACGCCCGCGTTCATTTCATATCTTGCACTCCAATCATGCACATTCCTCTAGCTACGGCAGCACTCGCCGCGGGCCATGTGATGATCACTCAGCAGTATATCCAGTATGACTTGACATACGACTGCAAGGAACGAACAGCAATTCGGTGGCACTACGAGCTGGGCCACGACTACCATGTTGCAAAGCGTCCGAAGAGCTATCACTTGGATCCAACCTTGTCAAAGACCTGCCAGCAAACTTCCACCAAAACGTACAGACATGGCTACGACAGAGGTCACATGGTTGCCAGTGAGCACATGGCGAATAGCGTGGAAGCTCGCCGAGAAGCGCACTACATGACAAATATTGCTCCGCAGATTTCTAGCTTCCACCACGGTCTCTGGCAGCAAACTGAGGCAATTGAAGCATGCTACCGGACGCTCGACGGCGGGATTGAATCCTTTGGCGGGCTCAAATTCAATGAGACCGACAACGACTTGTTTGTCGAGAGCCACGGGATCAATACGCCGGACTACTGGTGGAAGGTAATCACGGCCAAAGACACCCACGGCCACGCTAAGGTGGTTGCATGGATGTTTCCCAATCGTCCAGACTTGGGTGCACTGGATGACTACCTGGTTTCGGTTGAGACCATTGAAAACCAGCTCGACGACGGCCAGGGTCCAATTCCAGTTCCAAGCGAGCTCAAGGCAAGCCAAAGCAAATCTAGCTGGCCCATTCTTGCAAGCTGTTACCATGATCAAGGTCCGTCGCTTGCATCTGGCCTGGCAATCCAAGTTACCGATGACTAAGTTGAGAATCCATGCATGCTTGAATCCGTCACATTCAGTCCACTTCCTATACCACGGAAGCCCTCGCTGTATAGTCCAGGCTTTCTCAAGATCCATGATAATATATAGATTGAAGATATCAATCTTCAATCTCGGTGGACTCAAAGACCTTGCCAGGTGACAACAGTGCGCTATCGTCTCGTCGAGCTCGCCTCTGTCGTTGGCATCATCGGTTGGCTCAGTTGAAACCACAGGTTGGACTTTTAACAAAATTCAACTGTCTAACCTGGACCTTCCAAATACACGCGGGCGAACGGAGCGACCATCTGGTTCAACGATTGTAGTGCCAACAAGCTGGAGTTCTCTCATGTGGTTGTGGTGCGTTCCAAGCTTTTGGTGCTTGTGGACAAGGCTCGTCTTCAAGGCGTCAGTCTCATCTCGCTTTCATCCTGGATGAGGTCTTCACTTCACACGCCTTTCTCGGGATGGTGAGATATTGAGGTGGTCTTCTCGCCACCAGCGTGAGATTCCACAGACGAGATATCTATTGAAGACCGCTTACGCTTTGGCGCAGTCTCCTGAGGATTGACACATATAAAATCAGTCTACGGTTATATATGAGGACCCGGAAAACAAAAAGCAGCTTATCAACCATCGTGCAACATTTGAGTTAGATACTGCACTGGAATCAACAGTGATTCAGCTTCATTTTGACACCTTCAGCGCCCGTGAATGACATCGCAGTCCAAAGTTATGGTGGCTCGACCACGGCTGGCACTGATTTTTCGTCCAAAATCGCGTTTTTAGATTTTTATATATCAAAATGTAGAGCTTTTTACGCTGAATCGTTTACTACTGTGCTTTTCCACAGTTTCTTATTGCAATGCTCAGTAAAATCAAGATGAAGCTTTGTGCTAATGTTTTCAACAACAGTTTAAAACAAATGCTTGTCATTAAGGTTGGTTTTGATTTCCGTGGTGTCATTAAGATTTTCAGCATGGCAATAAGACATTTTTTGATTTACTGCGTGGCCAATAAGGCTGATTTTGATTTCCAGAGGCTGAAGCAAGTCGCAACATGAACACTTCTGCCTCTTGCTGCTCATCGACAACTTGCGCTGCGACGATCTCAAACTCTGGGGTGTCTTCAGAACTCTATTGAGGCTAAGAACTTTATAATATCGCCCTATTTCCCAAGCATACAGTTTTGAGAACAACATGACGCTGTTGAGGGAGCCGCTGCTCATGCAGGAACCCTTTCCATGGTCACATTTTGCGATTCTGTCGCGGTAGCATTGGCTTGCGTTGGGTGGTCCGAGTTCATTCTTACTACAATAGTACAAGTCAAGTGTGTTTTTTACAGAAAGTCGTTTTTCTCCAAAGTATAGAGACGACAAAAGAAAGAATCCATTGTCTTTGAACTTGATTTTCTCAAAAAGTGAAAATGGTAAGGAAGACACTTTTTGTATTCCGGGTCCTCATATTATTTACGGTTATATATTATATAACCGTAGACTGAGAACATGGGTTGACATGAAGTTGAATACAAGTCACATTAGAGGACTTTCGCAACCGGTTCGAGTTGAGATTCAACTGGAGATAGAGACCCTGTTGTTCACTCTGGTTCTGAACTGAAACTTGATGCAAAATGCATCTTTCGCAGTGTTTGGTTTTGGATTCAGTGATATATCGAGTTTTAGGGTACCTGAGTTGATCTCATCACCAACGATCGAGTTAGAGCTGGTGTGATGGACCATGATGAATCCAAGTTGTCGGTTGAGGAGACCATGCGGGATTGTTTTGACGTCGGCGATGTGAATGAGACCCACGAGTACCCCCGTGCAAGCCGTCATCGAAAAAGTTTGCCGCGGTAGATGACGTTATATTGCTTCAAGTGGTCAATGCATTTCGTCCTTGGCGAGCGCCTGCAGGCACGACAGCAGCATCATGAAGGTGTTTGACGACATTGCTGTACATTGTGCTAAGCACAAGAAAGGGCCAGCCCTCCGTACGCGCTTCTCAACGATCGTGAAGGAATAGAGGTCAGATCGATGCAAATCCATGCGGCAGTCTGGATCGACCGAGGAATTTAGAAAGAGTGGGGTTCTGCTCCAAGGCATTGTATCTCAAATAGGCGATTGGAACGAGCATATGAGCGAGGAAAAATCACTGAAAGATATTAAGTCATCGGCTCTGCTTAAGTCGGGTGAAGTCATGAAGCGACTCTCAATGGACGAACTCATGGACGACGACACTAATGTTGATGCTGACGATGATTACAACGATGAAAAATCCACAACAACGGACGGATCATCCAACCTCGTACGTGATCTCAAATGAGAGGGCAAAATGAAGCGACGGTCGAAGATATCAAAGTCAGAGTGAATCGGTGCGATCTCGGATTCTCTTGTAAAGGCTCTTTCTGTCACTGACGACGAGCAACGACAGAAGCAGGGTTTTGGAATGCAGAAAATGGAATTCAAAAGAGATCAAGCTCGATTAGAGCGTGAATACCAACGGGAAGAAGCTGCTCACCCGACACAATTCGAGGCAGAAGAAGCCCCTCGAAGTCGAGAACATGAGCTTAGAATGGAAGATAGACGAGTGCAAGCTGACTGTGAACGTGAGAAGATGATGCAGGAGTTTGTGCTCAAAATTCTCGGCCATCAAAGATAAACAGAGTAAACTAGGGTTGATTTAAGTACTTATCTAGACTTGGAGGCAGCAGATCAAAGTACATTGAGATTTGATTCCCCAGAGGTTGCATGCATGTGTGGCGATTTGTCAACAGAACCGCTGCGAAGAAATTCTTGCCCACTAGTGCTTGTCTTACACGCTGCTTCTTGTCCCAGTTCATGTACTCCCACAAGATTTTCACCAGATCAAATCCCCATTCCACACATTCTCGAACAGAACTCATATCCCGGTTCAATTGAGCCGACTTTGGATGAAGATACACGGAGGCAGAGGTCCCAAACGTACTCGAGCCATGAGCAGGATCGCCATAAATCGATTTTCCGCGGAAAAGGCCAGTATTATCTTTCTCCATTAAATCCAGAAGGCCGCTAAAATTGAGAACTGTTCAGTCATGACGCCTTCCTTCAACAGGGCCATAAAGGCTCACAATAATTCCATCGGGTGCTTGAACACTCTGCCAATTGAGACAATGACGACGAGAAAGGCTATTAAACAACGACTTTTGTAGATTTTCGTGCTGTGAAATAGAATTCTTGCGAGAACTTGGTCGTGAAACATACTACCTGGTACCATCGATAACCCCCCCAACAACATCGAAGCGGCGCACCATCGACATGAATCACATGGCAGTACTGGGCGATTCTTTCACGAACAATAGTCTCGTTGAAATACACGCGATCATGATGATGACTGTATAGAATAGCAACAGTTGCTTTGATGAGTCTGCTACATGAAACGGTAGAGCCTGTCAGAGTCGATGACAAACAAGTGCGAGTGCTTCGACGCGTGATATATGGCCACGTTCGATTGTGAAGATGTCATTTTCAGGGTGAGCCAGTTTATGTGCGAGCTCGCGTAATTGAGGCATTGTAAATCGATATCTTGCAATCGAAACCACATTGCTGACCATGTCATCAAAATACGACGACTTGTCAACGATTGGTTGTGCTTCTCGTAGGCGGAAGCAGTTGGCTGTGATCAATATGCTCATGACCTTGACGAAGCGCTTCTTGTTGCGGTGCGCTAGGATCCAAACCCGAGCCAAGACTTCAATCGCTTGGTCACCTGAGAGTTTCGGACCAACGAACACCATCACGCTTTGTTTCCAAGGTGCACTCTGAAACTGAATTGTGTCGTAGAGATAGCATCGACTTTGCTCAAACCTTCTCCTGGCTGAGTTTAGATAGACTTGAAATTTAACCCTAAACCACGTCTACTTCATACTGAATCTGAAACCTCTTCGATTTTCGCAAAGCCCGCTTCCTTTTTTCTAAATTGGGGTCGAAAAGTAGATATTAATATCCTGCTAAAATAAATATTTGTAGTATATTTATTCTTTCCCATTCCACAATTGAACTCTTAAACTTAATATTTTCAAGAACCATAATCAGATACTCCTGCTCAAAAAATATAGCTATTTCAAACATTAGTTCAATAGCTATTTAGTCCGACTATCCTTCGATAAAGTAAATTTTACGGCCTGGTAACACTAATTTCGATTAAGTTAACAATTTTATCTTGAAAATACTTGATAAAGTACATTTTGAGTTTAATTAACTGAAAGGGACAGACATGGGACAACTTCCCGACAATCACCACCCAAATCTTCACCCTGACGCAGTCATGAGACTGCGAACAGTCAGTTCGTTTCATGGGGTTGATGATGAGACAATGGATTCTCCACATCGACGAGATGCATCTACAGCGAGGTCGCGTTCACGGCTTTGACGGACACGTTGTTCTATCCCACACGCAACAGCACCATCTTCGTTCTTGGGGAAAGACATGCAAAAAAACTACCTCCAAACCGCATCGGATTGGCTAAAAAGAAATGAATCAGCCAATCAAAAAGAATATTTTTGAATTTTAAACCAATCAAATGATAGAAATGGAACTTCGACTTCGATACAAAAATCAAGTGAAGTGAAGTGGACCTGCAGGACGGAAGACATGGACATCTCGAGCCTCGTCCAGCCGAGTCGAGAGGTAGAATCCGTCGCACATATCACCCCTCCTCGTGAAAACTTCGACGGGAAGAGAGTCATTAACGAAAAAACGCCGTGCCACCATGACGTCGTTCATGAAATGGAAGAAGCAGACGTCCGTGCTGTCAAACCAAGAGGAAGATGAAGAAGCGGCCAAGGAAAATGAAGGTGGCATGCACCCAAATACGCCACCACCGGCGCGCTCGAAGAGGTCGAATAGCTTCTACGCCTTGTTTTCAAAAGAGAAAGCCGCCGCGCCAGTCGATGATGCGCCAACCCCACAAAACAACCTCTCACTTGTCGATGGCAAAGACAATCAGCTTGAGAGTGAACTCGAAACGCCATCACTCCTTAAACCACAGAAGAACGACAAGAAGAGTGCCTCGTCGTCGTCGTCGACAAACTTTTTCCAAGGTACCAACAAGTGGATCGAAACTACAAAGCGACGTCTGTCGAGCGCAAGTGCCGCAGTCATTCCACGGTGAGATGTGGATGAGACAAGTGATTTGCTCAAAAGTGTATTTTTAGACGAGCTTCGCCAGTCTCGCCCAATGTCGACACTGAGCGATATGTTGGCGAATATGTTCACACAGCTGGTGGCGCTGGTGTCGTCACTGAAGTAAAGAACGATGGCAGTGCTGTCGTTCGACTGGTCTCCTCGGAATATGTGAACTGCTCGATGGTGGTGGTAGAAAACGGTGGCGAGATTGAACAGATTCCTGCTTTGCCCCAAGATACAGTCATTACAATTGAGGGCGTCGGCACTGTTATCAACTACAACCCCAAGACAAAGGAATACACGATTGAGACATTGGAAAAGACCGTGCACACGCTGCCAGTTGATCAAGTCCACCCGATGGAGAAAAACGATGCGGACGAGACTTCGACGGTATAGCGAAACTGGCGTTTTTGGGTTTGCTTACACAGTATGTAGTCAACGTCCACAGCGTCATCCACTTCGACCTCGTCTGCACCCCTTCGGTCGAGTTTCCTGCAGAAAATGTCAAAATTTCCCCAATTACTTCGCAATCGCTCGTTGGGCACCCACAATGGTGTCAAGTACCACGCAGGTCAAGCCGTCATGACTGATTTCGGCGATGGCATTGTCGTCTCGGTATGCTGTTTGTATCAACGGGCAACTTCTTATCTTGGGTGTGTAGGTGCATCCATCGTCTCCCAACACACGCCCTGTGATTGTGGTCCAAATGAGCTTTGGTGGCACTGCGTTTCTCCAAGTAGATGCCATCAAGCAAGGCTTGAAAGCCAGTGTCGGCGATTCAGTCCAAACCCGCTTCGGTCACGGCACTGTGATTGCTGTCCCTGAAGAACAAGTCTTCCTCGTCAATGTCGACGGCGAGGAAATCTACGTCCACGCATCTGAAGTGACCAAAGATGGCCCAAAGATTGGACTCTTCAAATTGTTTAAAAAGTAATTTCATCTGTTGCGTTGATTAAAATCTGTCTAAAAATAGCCCAAACTCAATCAAGAGGTCATTCACATCCGTGGAGTCGTGAATCAATTCTTGCTTTGTACTCTTCAATTTGAAGAGCCACGACGACGTTTTCTCCAAGGAGAACACCACTCACAAAGTTGAAGTGCTCAAGTGTCGCCGTACAGTACGTACTACAAGCATGTACAGTACGTACTGTAGTCCAAATCGACGGGCCTGCCGCTCAACATGCAGGCAGATCGGACATGAGCGCGAATTATATCTGGGTTGAAGTTCTTGTTGCTGCAGCACGCGTGGTCTGATAGCTCCCACGATATATCATCAAAGGGCCAGCAGAGGACATTTTTGCAATCCTGACGATCTTTGAAAACTGCACGCTGGATTCACAGTCAGTGGGAAACTCTGAAATACCTCTATATTATAATATTCCGCATAATGGGTATATATCATATTATAGAATTCTAATTGATCCCAAGAATCATTTCCAACTGACAAAAAATCGCTCACCACAAGAATAAAAAGTCGTCACCACCTTGGTTTGAAAGCTGAGATATCGTCTGAAAGCAGTCACCACCGGGTGAGACATTTGAAATTGGTGAAGAACCACGATGGGTGTGCAATCTACATCGTATTTTGCCGCGCGGCGTGGCGAGATTGGGAGATGCCGCCGCTCGCATTCACAGTCCTTTCCAACGGAACGTTCCGCCGCGTCCCTGTGTCGAGCGTTTTTGGCCTCCATCTCCTGGGTTTCATGACGATGATGGCGTGGCAAACCCACTTGAAACACCTGGATGCCATCATGTGCTTTGGAAGCATGGTCCTGGAAACGTCGCAGGAGGGTCGAGATCGTTGATGTGCCTCTCGTTGACATCTTGTATGTCACGGCGTTGCATTAGAGACACCAATCGTAGACCAACTAGCCAATCCCATTGAATGAACCTAAAAACCTGAAGGTTTTAATGTAGGTTCTTAATAGACTATCCGTGGTGTCTGGTGTTAACAACCGGACGATTCATTGGCGTTGCAATCTCGGTGCAGAGGCTTGGAACGCCGGTTCTCGGCCTGGAAAGATCCGTTTCGTTCAGATGAAGCGTAGCGATATACACACTTCAGTCCTGGACGAGATGCTTGATGAGGTCGATGCAGATCCAAGCCAAGGAAAGGCGGCCAAGGCAGTGTCAGAGTCACGCTCGGCCGAACGTTCGCCGAAGTTGGCGGAGAACATAATGGGTGAACCTCAGAAGTAATTTTCGATACAAATGTCCATATATTTTAAAAAAGAGCCGATTAAAATAGTGGGCCAACCGCCGCCAAATGGAATCTCGAGCCATTTTTGCAATTGAGGCGTTGGCGACGGGCTGCCGCTGCTCCGCCGAGTTGGAAGACCAAAATGCCAGCGATAGCGACGCCGTCTCCATATGACGACATTCCTCACCTCAAGACCTTTGAACGAGTCGTACAGATTGAGCTCGAGAACGTCCAGGGGTGCGAAGAACAATTTCTTCGATCGTCGACAGGTCTCTCGTCGGAAATGAAGGACCTCGGACACAAATACGGCCAAAAGTACTTTTCGTTTCTCCTGTCTGGCGCACTCTGCAGCTCGTCGCGACTGGGAGACCTCAACAGAGATCAAGTCATGGGCCTCGCGACTGACATCATTCATCGCATGGTGAGCTCACTTGACAAGTATGCACCCTACGTCCTTCGGCTGTCGTGTGCGTATATCTTGGAGAAGTTTGAAGCCGCGTTTCCCAACAGCACCCGAGGACCGACCATCGTTGTTGGAGGCTGTATCATCCTTCGAATTGTTTGTCCAGCTCTGATCAAGCCAGAACTTATGGGATTTGAACCCCACACCCCACGAACACTACCGAATGCGCTACTTCTAGCCAAGCTGTTGCAGCATGCCATGCGAGGGACCGTATTCGACATGTCGTCCGACGAACTTTACTACGCCAACGACTTCATCGCCACCACGAAAGATCTCGTCGCAGGCTATTTGCGAGCGTTTCCGTCCACGACCAAGCATGTGTTGATCGAACGTCTTGGAGATGCTCCATCCACACAACAAGATACAGAACTCCGAGACATTCAAGCATTAGAACCACGACGACGACCGACGACTGCCATTATCATCAAGTCGCCAAAAGAGTCTTGCGAAGATAGCCCGAAGCGGCGATTTAGTCTGCTGAGTCTGTTCAAGACCAAGTCGAGCGGTCCCACGACACCGCCAGCGACGCCGCGGTGTCGGCATTGCGGCAAATGAACCCGTTTGGCTTAGTCGTTAGGTGCTTATTTATCGTCCTCTCATGGAATCAATCTTCGTTGACTATTCTGGCTGTCTGGCGGTTGTCACACCAGCGCATCGGTCTGGATATCGACGGCGCAATGGGTGGCAGTCATGAGGAACTGGACGACTTGCGCCAAGCATGCTCCGCGGTAAACACTTGCATCCGCTCCAGCTTTCTTGCATGGCGGCGGCATCAACGACACCATCACAGAGCGCCATATCCACTTGACAACGCGAGAGTCATGGCCATGGCTTTGCAACTAACAGCACGTCTCACCTGAGGCAGGGCAAGTCGACCAGATCTTTCCAAGTTGTTCTCGTCAACTCGACGCGGAGCACTCGAGACGAACGTTCCACAAGAGTTGGAGCTGTGGACTGCCGCCGCCAGCGCCGCCACGACTGCTGCAATGTCTCGCACGCCTTTGGCTACAGCAGCACCACAGCGATTTCCATGTCGACGTGAATCGTCTGGCAGCGAGCTCACAGCGAAATGCACGCCAAACGCCACTCAAGTTGGCCTCTGTCTAAAGTGGAAGCGGCGTCTGTTTTGCCAAGCGCGTTCGAGGAAAACATTGCAATTCGACGACAGACACGGTGGACAGGATGCATCTGTTCTTCACAACAACGTCAAGTTGTCGATGCGACACACAGCTTGGAGACGGCGTGCTGCCAATCGCAGCCATCTCCCATTCGCCCGCAAGCTAGCCAGCTTTCCCTTACTAATCCATGCGCATGCAGAGATGCGATGGATGCGCCGACCGCACCAGCGCCACTGTGGCGTGGTCTATCATGGTGAGTACTTTTGTATTTAATTTATACTTGCAATTTGTATGCACTATACTCTGGTGAGTCAATTTTTTGGTTGAATTTGGTGAGACGAATATATTTTGTGGGATTTTTTACAATTGTAACGACGGCAGCAGTAGGAGCCAAGTCAAGCGTAGCAACATGACGGACGGGATGGCCTTCGCCGGAAGCAGCATTTGAGCGTTTGGATCGATATTTCCTTCTTGTCTAGCCGCAATGAGGCTCGACCACGGAAGAACGCTGTCCTGCGGGTGGCTGGCCGTGCTTTCTCCGCAAGGAAGACATTGAAGCTACCTAGTTGGATGCACCAAGATCGAGGATCTTTTCGTCCAGCGACCTCGTTCCAAGGACCATGTTCGACAATGATCGACAGGAGTCTCCGCACAGTACGCGCCTTGTTTCACAACGTCAACATCGCTCAACGATGGAGCTATGAACTGCGTGTTCCCTTGACGTGACGCCGGCGTTGTGCTTGTCTTGCAGTCGTTTTCAATGGCGTTTTTGGTTGTGCGTTTCAAAAGTTTGTCGTCGTGTAATTTTAGCATCGTTTGACAGACTGGGAACGACGATGGTCCGCGCCGTCCTGCCACGCCGCTCGCTCTATCGCCTTTCGTGGGCAGTCTCGAGCGTGAGCGTGTCCAACTCGAGCTCGAGTCACATCACACGCCGCAATCGATTCAAATCGGCCAAGCGCATCTTCACCAACTTGACGACGCTCAATGTGCTCGTGTCGATCATTCTCATCGGCGCCATCCTCATCTCGCTCGGGCTCTTCCGCCATCGAAGCGTCCGCCTCGAATCCGCCGTCGATGCCAATGCTCTTGAACCTCTTGGTCAAACCTGCCGCCTTACCTCGACGGGCTTTTCATCCTGCTCTGTCGCTGAAGTGGCTACAACTGGCGACGTTGCTTGTTACAGAGAATCTTGATACGATGGCGGGAATTCAACAGTGAGATTAGACAGTAAGAACGAGTGGCAGGAAGCCAGATCTGTGGTGTCCTATTCTTATTGGACAAAAATCTAATTTTCCCAGTTACTTCCCCTGATCAGTTTGTTTTCGAGAGAGTGGTGAGCATGACCTCGAACACACATTGATCTCACATGACTCTAGGGACAAGCCGAGACACCAGCAGACTCCAAAAAGGCGCAAGGACACACGAGTGGACCTTTTGTGTGGATCTGTAGGGATTTGGTCGCCCACAGATCCGTTTTCTCCATCGGTTTTGCACATTCACCACCAGCACCTCATGCTTTTTCACAGCTTTGATGGCCCTCAGAGCTGGCGGGATTTGATCACCCGTTCAATTGTGACAGTCCATTTGCACATTAGCTACCCTGTACGTCGCGAGCGCAAAAGGTTGCAGGGAGGTGATGACCCTGTAATCTTTCGACCATGCCATGTCGCTTGGGAGATGATTGCCCACAGCGAATGCCATGTGAAGAGGGTGACCATGGGTCTGCCCATTGGCGCTTGTCGTTCGTCTCGTTGTGAGCTGTCGAGGATGCGCCTCTGTGGTCGAGGGGTGGCTTATGTCGCGGGTTGGCGCCAGCATAATTCGTCATGGCTACGGGACTACTCCATCCCTAGGTTGTTCGAGCCTCGTCGACCATGGGCTGTGCGTCCTCTGATGCCATGATCGTTAAACGGGATTGACGGCAGGTGCCAATGGGTGGAGCGGCCTCCAGGTCACTCTCCCTTTCGGTTTTTTCCCTTTATTGCCGCAATTTTCATGGTCATGTTCCCGATGCTCGTGTCAACTTCCTGCAGCCCTCTTTCTTTCACATTAGCTTTCCGCGATTTCCTACGACTGTTTCCGCTGCGCTCTGGCGAGTCACTGCAGCGTCGGCTTGGTAGTTTGCGGTGGCGTTCTGCATTTCGTTCTGGATGATAGTCAGGTAAGACGTGGTGACTGACTCAATTTACGTCACTTCTAAGCATGATGGGTCGATCAGCACATACAGAGTCGTGCGCGATGCGCTTCGAACATCTCTCGGGTTTGGACCTTCGTAAAGATATCGGCAATTTGATCTTTTGTGCTTGTGTATTGTAGGCACACCACATTTTCAGCGACTAGTTCCTTGAGGAAATGGAAGCGCAGCCGAATGTGTTTGGTCCGGCTGTGAGTTGCAGCGGCCCTGGCGACCTGTATGGCGCTTTGATTGTCGACGAACATTTCGATGGGTAAGTCGATCTTGACCTTCATTTCGTGAAGAAGCTCATGCAACCATATTAGGTTCTTCGCAGTCTCCGCCGCAGCGATATACTCGACTTCGGTGGTGCTTTGGCCGACTAGGCTCTGTTTCTTCGACATGTACGTGATGGCTCCTCCGCCCATGGTGATGACTGACCCAGTAATAGATTTGCTGTCCTGCTTGTCGTTCGCGAAGACGGCGTCACTGAACGCTTTTGGTCTCGCGCTGGCCCCTTCATCATACTTGATGCCGAGATGCTTCGTCCCTTGCAGGTACTTCAGGACTCGCTTTGCCATCCTCCAGTGACTTGTGTTGTAGTCGTGATTGTGCGATGACAGGAAGCGAACGGCATAGGCTATGTCCGGCCTAGTAGCGGTGACGAGGTATTGAAACGCTCCAGTGAGGCTTCGATACGGAAGGTTGTTGGCATTGTCGTTGGGTCTCACATCCGCTGGTAGGCCTTGCACTTGCGGCGTTGGCTCGGAATCGCAACCTTGCATGTGGTACTTCACAAGCAATTCTTCGACAAACGTGCTTTGCTATATCTTCACGGTACGTGCTGAGCGGTCTCTTTCAATCCTCATTCCAAGTAGGTAATTTAGCTCTCCCTTGTCGGACATTTCAAATGTTCGTGTGAGGTCGCCTCGGACGGCGTCGAGAGCCTTCTTGCAGCGTGTCCCGATCACTATGTCGTCCACATATACCGCAAGGTATGTGATAGATCTGGCTTCATTGTTCACCATGACGTAGATGGATTGTTCTTTGTTGCATCGTTTGAAGCCAATCGACGCGAGGTGGTCGTTGAGCTTCTTGTTCCATTGACGCGGGGCTTGTTTCAAGCCGTATATGGACTTGTTCAGTTTGCACACGAGGTGAGTCTTCCCCTCGACTTGATATCGCTCAGGCTGTTCCATGTAGATGTCTTCATCAAGGTCGCCGTTGAGGAAAGCGGTCTTCACGTCAAGTTGCGCGGTCTCCAAGTCAAGCGTCGCCACCAGCGCACACAGTAGCCGGAGCGAATCAAGGCGTAGAACCGGGGCGTACGTGTCGGTAAAGTCCACGCCAGCAATTTGAAGGTATCCCTTTGGACATAAGCGTGCTTTGAAGCGTTCAAGCGATCCGTCGGCGTCATACTTCGCCTTCCAAACCCACTTGCATTTCAGGGCCTTGCGATCCGCCGGGAGAGGTACGAGTTCCCAAACACTGTTGTGTAACATGGCTTGGTATTCAGTGTTGGTCGCTTCAATCCAGTCACGCCGATACTCGCTCTTGTCGACATCGCGGAAGGTCTGCGGTTCAACGATCTTGTTGCTCACGCTGTTCACTTCATAGATCTTTGGCTTCTTGATTGTGCGGGCAGATTTCCGCGTTGCAACGCGCTTCCCGCTTTGGGTATTTGGTGCGGCGCTGTCGCCGTCGAATTTGTCAGTTGACTCGAGTATTGGTGCCTCCTCCTGGTCAGTAGTGAATCTTGCCTTGTAGATCTCGTCGTCAAGCGCAAGTTTGCCAGTGGAGTCGTGGGATGGGATGACAAGGCACCCTGCCTTGAAGTCCTGATCGAGAAACATGTTCGCGTTTCGAAGCTTTGTTTCGTCGAACTTCACGGAGCGGGAGGTTTGAATTGTGCGTTTCTTTGGATTGTACAGAAGATAACCCAACTTGTCCTTTGCATAGCCAACGAAGACGCATGGTACCGCTGGATTCGACAGCTTGGACGCGCGCTCGGACTTTGGGACATACATGTAAGCGAGACACCTGAACGTCTTGAGCATGTGCAATCTGCTAGGCTTTGCGAACAAGACTTCATATGGAGTTCGTTGGTTCAGCAACTCTTGCGGCGTGTTGTTGTACACGTATACGACGTGATCAAGCGCGTATCCCCAGAGTTGAGCTGGTAGACCACTCATTGTCATGTAGACTCTGACCTTGTTGAATAGGTATTCGTTCGTCTTCTCGGCCAAGTGGTTCTCCTCGGGGGGGGGTGCGCGTTGGTAAACTTCTGCTTGATCCCTCTTGCCGTGCATGCCGCTCGGAAGCTTGCACTCGTGTACTCGCCTCCGCCATCAGAGTAGATGTTGCTGATCCGTGAGTCTCGCCGTTGGTTGTCCAGTTCTGATGTCAACTCATCAAGGTGTAGAACGGCTTCATCCTTGGACTTGAGCAGGCGGGCGAAGATGAATCGCGACGCGTGGTCGGTAAAGACGCTGGTGTACTTTTGCCCATGAATTGTCTTAGGCGTGATCGGTCCGCACAAGTCCGCGCTCAAGCTTTCTAGCGGCTTGGGAGCGACGAAGTGGTTTTGGTTGCGATATGACACCCTTTTGGCTTGGCCTTGCATGCATCCCTCGCATTTGTGTTGAGAGGTAGTCGAGTCTTCATCATGGTTCATGATTGGTTTGATGATTTTAGCGACTTGGTCGAAGCCAGCATGGTTTAGTTTGTTGTGCCATCGCATCAACTTGTCGTCCGTTTTCACTGCATTGACTTGATTTGACTTGGTTTGTTGTAGAACATACATGCCATTCAAAAGCTTGAAGACAAGTGTCCTTGGTTCGTCCTTCCTCACGTAGATTGCTTCTTCCAAGTCTTGTTTCACAAGCCGGTAGCCCATCGTCAGAAGTTGAATGTGGGAAATAAGGTTTTTGTAGATGTTCGGTTCAAACGCAACATTGTCAAGCGTGAGCGTGCTGCTTCTTTTCCCGTCCATTAGTTGGACGTGCGCGGTCCCGCTGCACCCCTTTATTTGCTGGCCGTTCTGTAGGATCAAGTTCGCATTTCCATCACAGTCTACGACGTAGTGCCGCAACCCGGTGACATGGCCAGTGGCGCAGTTGTCGAGCGTCCAGTGGGTTTCATGACCGTTTTGCGTGCCGTCGCTCACCGCGTTGATTTTGTAGTTGACCTCGTCATCATTCGAACCAGCTAGCGGCTTCCGCAGTGGCGTTTTGGTGAAGCTGGCTTTAGAGGTGCTGTAATCCTTTGGTCTTGCCCCCTTACCCTCCTTGTCACGAAAGTTTGGATCGAAGTCATCGTGATCTTGGGCGACGTGGTCGCTTGTCTTTCGACAGATGAAGCACCACTTTCCATCAGACTTGCGGACATTCTTGATGGTACTGAGTTTGGTTGTCAGTGCATTGATTTCATGTGTGATATTTGCGTAGCTGCTTCTGTTCTCCTTGGGCTTCTTGTGGTCGCGTTCACGGCTGTGATGGTACGAACGCGATCGCTTACGCTCTTTACGCTTCTCTTCCTCGTTCAACAAGGCGCTGATCAATGTCTTTAGGCCAATTTCTTGATTCGGTGTCGGCTTCAGATGGTTGATGAAGGCATTGAAGTTGTCGGGACCATCATTAGGCAGGGTAACCAGGATCCACTCGACCGTCTCGCTCTCGCTGATCTTCTTACCATGTCATTTAGGTCGCGGATAATTGCGCGAGTCTTGGTGATATGCTTAAGCATGTCATACTTGGTGTCATATTTCAATTCGCAAAGGCGGCGAAGCACGTAAATGGTGTTGGACCATTCTTTCTTCTCATAGTTGTCAATTAGGGTTTGCCACATCTCGGCGGGAGTCTTGTCTTCGCGGACCATGTCAAACACTTCATCCGAAAGAGACGTTTGAAGGTAAGATTTCGCGAGATTCGCCTTGTCCGAGAACTCAGCGAGTTGTTGTTGCGTAGCACTATCGTCCAGCGTTTCGGTGCCGGAGATGATGCCCCAGATGTGGCGAAGTCGGTAGACGCCTTAAAATTTTGCCTTGAAGGTGGAGAAATTCTTCCCGTCGAACCGCACATTGCGCAACAGGTCCTTCGCCTCATTTTCGGTGGCCGTCGAGGTGGATTTCGTGGCGTTCGATTGGGCTCGCATGAGCTCAATCTCTTGCTTCTGGTGGTCCAGAAGGCGTTTCAGTTCTCCAAGCTCGTTGGACATGATTTCAATAGCTTCAGCTCGTTCGAGCTCCGATTGCGTAGGGGATGCGGGGGGTGTAGACATAGTTAGTCTTTGTTGGTTTCTTTACGAGAATGTACGGCTGTTAACCTTACAGAGGGTCTTGATACGATGGGGGGAATTCAAGAGTGAGATTAGACAGTTAGAACGAGTGGCAGGAAGCCAGATCTGTGGTGTCCTATTCTTATTGGACAAAAGTCTAATTTTCCCAGTTAGCTTGGTCCTCGATTGGTTCTGGCATCGCGGCGGCGTGGCAGCGCCCGTCTCCTCCGCTTTTCATCACGACCTGCTCCACCAACAAGGCTGGATGGACTGCGGTGGTTCTCCTCGGCGGCTATGCTAGCTTTCCATCGTGTCAACCCCAAGGAGCGCAAGAAGCGTTGTGGATGCTTTAGGACAACCTATTGATGGAAAAGGTCAAATTAAATCTGATAAATCAAGTAGAAAAAATACAAAAAACAATTTAAAGGCATTCTTAAAGGCAAAACAATTAGAGGTAGTAAGTTATATTTTCAGAATAATATTTAAAATGGTGAATTAAAGATTCCTATTAAACATCATTTCACTCGACAAAATCATTTTTTTGGTTTTGACTTAACATTTGTAATAAACTACCTTCAATTCCCTCAACTGTTAATGAAAATAAACCAATAATAATCATGTTCATATGAGCAACAGAAGCATACGCAATAATTCTTTTTATATCTGTTTGTCTAATAGCTGTTAATGAGGCGTTAGCACATACTATGCCAATATATTCAATGTTTTTTTTGTTTTATATTTTTGCAAATATTTCATTACCTGGAACAAGTAGTTTTGTTGGTGAATTATTAATATTAGTTGGTATTTTTCAAGAAAATACTATAGTGGCTGCTTTAGCTGGAACAAGTATGATTTTGGGTGGGTGCTATTCGTTATTATTATATAATAGAATATGTTATGGTAATATTCAAAGTAATTTTTTAAATAATTATTTTGATAGAAAAAATAAATAATAAACGAAAAGGACCGAAAATTTCAATAATACCTTTATCAACTACTTTTATGGGTCCATTGGTATATTATTTAATGTTTGTAATATTATATTAATCGATTGACGCATTTCTTCTACTCTAATTAAATATCTATCATAACTAGGGGGGTTAAAATCTTACTGAACTTTTAGAAACTCCGAATACAAAAATATGTATTTAAATACACAGACATTGGGCGCAAAGGTCCATTATCGAGAGGGAAACAGCCCAGATTGAACGCTAAGGTCCTAAAATAGGATTCGAACCTATAACTTTGAGATTATTGTTTCCCACGCCCTACCTATTGAGCTACATCAACTAGTATCTTATACAATAAAAATAAAAAATAAAAATCTTCATATTTATTTATAATATTTAATAAATTTGTATAATTTGAATTATTGTGGATTCGCTTGAAATTTCCCAATTTGGCTTCATTTTTTGTATCATTCTCCAATCGCGCCAATACATTGGATGAATGAAAATTAGAACAGTACTTTCTCTCGTTGGAACTGTACTTTCTTCAAAACTTTATTCAGCCAATCAGAATCGTCCAAAATATTTATTAGCCAATGGCGTCGATTGGTGAATCGATCCGCCGGCGTGATTCGATTGAACGGGGTCTGGAAATTCGTATCAAATCAACAATACTATAATAAAATATATTTTTTTATAGGGTTTTGAAGTTAAGGCTCCTACATCTATTAAATTTCCTGAAAATTCTGAGTAAAAAATATTTTTATCACTTTCAATACTATTCTCCGTTAACTTTAAAACAAATGCTAACTCATCCAAATTTATTAAAAAAAAGTTTTCAAATCTCGTATGAAAACGACTTAAAAGGCATGGCGTTGCTTGAAACAACCGTGCGCGGGGCGACCGGCGGCGATGCGTTTCTTCTCACGATCTTTGCCGACATGGCGCTGCCAAACAGCACCGTCGACGTCGGCTCGGATGGCTTCACCGTCGCTGTGATTGAAGCCCCTCCTCATCGCTTGCTCATCGCGACGAATGGATCAATGGCCGTCGACGATTAAAATGGCACGACGAGCGCGCAGACGATCAGTCCATTGGGAAATCACTTTTTGATCTCGTCGTCTGCCTACTCGGTCGTGCTGGACCTCTCTGCAACGCCGCCGCCGCCGCCGTCTTCCCATGGCGGCTCGTTTGTCGGCAGGGACTCCAAGAAGGTTGTCTGCTTTGCGTGGAGTATTGGCCACGTCGTTGCCAACTGGGAAGGGCTCTTCAACCTCCAGCTCGTCATGGTTATCATCAACGGCATCTTCTTTGGCGCGGATTTCTTCTTGACCAACCAAGGACTGCAAGGGTTCATCGCCAAGAAGCCCATCCTCACGTACGATCTCTCCGCGGGGACCGAGCGGCGGAAGGCCGTGCTCGTCCTCTCAGGCTCGGATTGTCTCTTGTCGTCGCATTATATCAACGTCGGGCGGATCTACCACGGCTCGTCCTTTGGCACGATCGTCTTCCTCTTCTCGGCGCTCATTCTGGCGACATGCTGGGAAGCATCCACGCACGTCGCATTGGCCTTCATCTCGTGCATTCCATGCCCATTTACGCGCATCGTGTCGTACAACCCGCGGCTTTTGGTCTTTGGCATCATCCTCACGCTTCCATGCGTCTACTGGTCGCAGTACGAAGCCATGTCGCGCGATTTCCACGAAGCGCCGTTTGGTTTAGCGCTCAATATCTCGGGCACGTTGCGACCTAGCGGCGCTTACGTGGACGCGCCCGTGTCGACGATTGCATTGCACATGTTTCCATGCTGCTATCCGACGATATTTGGCGTCATCTTGCTGGCCGTCGCCGAGTCCATGGTGCAGCGGAAGAGACTCTATGGCGTCTTCCTCCTAGACGTCAGCTGGACGAAAACGAACGGCTTCTTGAGCTGCTGTGGCGTCCCTGGATGGATCACGGGCATTGCGCTCGATGCGCAAAATGCCATCAAGATTGGCAACAAATTGTTTGTCAAGCCGAGCTTCCAGGTCGTTCTCGGCTACGCAACAATCGTCCAGAACGTCCCCAAGGCGGCCTCCGACGCCACGGGAACCGACGCTACTCGCGACAACGAGCTCACGACGATGACGATTGTATCCGTGTATGATCTCTTGCCGTCTCTGCTTGGATTCCACAAGTGGCTGCCTCCATGGGCGACGCCCAAACCATTTGGAACCATCACGAAGCACGAGTTTCACCTCAGGACAGATTTGATGCTCGCAAAAGACACGGCGTATGTCCACGACCGAGGAACCTGCGTAAACTAACCGAGCGATGGCCATACCAAGGCGAGCAACTCCATCAGAGCGCCACCACCGTCCAAACCTTCCCGCACGGATCAACCACAGCTATCGTTCGTTCTCGTGCTGTCTAACGTCTCTCTCAAGCCGAGAATGCTCACTCTAGCTGAGAAAGCATCGATGCTGTGTGTAAATTGCCACGTCAACTGACTGTTTTGCAGCTCTTTCTACGACGAGATGTCCATCCTGATGCTCTCTTGTAGTGCTCGTCGTCGGTTTCATCTCGACAAAAAAACCATTTTTTTCAACATTTTCATCCTTTTTCTTGTGTCAACCACGAAGACTGCAGCGCGAGCTCAATTCCAAAAAGAAGCGCCTTCCACACCACACAATGCTCAGCTACGACAACGAAGACCCATCTGCCAAGCGAGTCTCGACCACGCTCTTGAGCCCAACCTCTGTCGATGAATTGCGATACGATATTGCTCGATCCCAACGTCGGCGCCATCGAGTGACGTTCTCGACGGCCACGACATTCGAGTTCCCAGTCGCGTTTGGGGCGAGTGCGCTGCCAAAAGAAAGAGGACCTCCCGTCGGTATGACACAGATCCACTCCAACATGTACACGACCGATATTTCCAACCACACCGAGTGCAAACGTGGCGTCGTGATGAAATTGGCAAACTTGGAACGCATGGCTCTTCTCAAAGCGGCCTCCGTAGATGGCCATGAGATCGCAGCATATTGCCGAGAAGCCGCCGAGATCCGTCAGTCGCGACAAGAAGCAGCCCATGAAGAACATCGAGCACGACGTCGAAAGCGCGAAGCCGCGTCGGCTTTGCTCCAACTGCCAGGGTACGATATTGTCGAAGCGTCGACGACCAAGCGACGTCGCGTGCTCCACGTGACCAACTCGTCCGCTTAGCTATTTAACTCTTAATTTATCCAAATCTCATTGACCTCCTGTCGTCCAAGACTTGTCTTCACCTCCTGTCGTCCAAGACTTGTCTTCGTGGTTCATGACGTGGCGGACAGACGGTGCTGCCTTGCCACGATGGGATATCCGGATATCGTTTTTCGTTGTATCCGGATGACACCAGGTCTCAACTGGATCCGGTTCATTGGAGTGTCTTTATCCGGATGACGATCCAAACATCGATTCACAGCATCCCCAGGACCTTCTTCATATATTTACTTGCTCTCGAGGCGTCTTGGTCCAAGACGATCTCGCGTTCGTTGTTGCTTCATGATGTGGCGGCAGTACGGTCCTGCTTTTTGGCATCAAAATTCGGTTCTTTTGACTTTTCATATCCGAATCATCAAGGATTGAGTTGTCGTGATGGCAAACTGGAAGAAATCTCATTGCAAGTAACTCTCCAGTGCAACTTAAACTTGGACTGCGATCGAATACAAGCGCCACATACCTTACTAACCACGCCATGCCAGGACTTCATCACTGGGATTCGTGGATCAATGCAGATACCAACTCAAACAAACTTATTTCGAGTGTTCTATTTCTTGGTTTGGTGAATACCATTGGTATGTCGCTTGTGGCATTGAATCGAGCACATATTGCAACGCATCATTCAAGAAGCCTACGGCGCTGGAATCAAGCCAACGGAGGCACAACAAACCACTTTGCCGTCTCCTCTGCACACCAGCCGCCGAGTAGATTTCAGCCAATCGAAACGTGCTACATCAAATACTGGCCAATCAAAATGTACTTTCATTGATGAAAAATCTCACACGATCAAATGTCATCACGTAAAGAGCGTTATTCCACAAGCATCTGTGTGAATCAATCGCCAAGCGAGAGCTTGTGTCATGATGACACCATTCACTTGCTAGCTCATTCTCCATCGTTTACATCAGGGGCGAAAAAGCCCCTATGATCAGTGGTCAAGTGTAGAGTGCATGAGAGTGTGGCCGCAGATTATCCGGATAAGATGACCATTGCGATTGGCGGGAAGAGCCATTTCGCGATGGAATTGTCAGTCGCGCGCAATTGTTTGCTCAGCGGCGATGTCTTCCGATCCATTGCGTCGTTCCAGCGCGGTATTTACCTCGATATGGCTCTATTTCTTGCAATGAAGAAATTTGCATTCACCCACTACAACCTCGCACCAGTCTTTGCGCCTGTGGATGCTGTCCTTGCTCCGTGGTTGAACGAATATGGCACTGGTCGACTCTCCGTACTCTTCAATACATTGCGACACATGCGACCTATTGTTGTCATGTATGCGATCTACTCCGGCCGACTCTCGTTGCTCCAATTTATTCATGACCATGACATTCCGCTCGCCCAACTCGGAGAATTCCTCGTCGATTTGGCAGCATGGTGTGGGCAACTGGATATTGTCAAGTTCCTCCTCGCGATCAATCACCCTGGCTGTACGAGTCATGCGATGTACTTGGTCTGTAGAAACGGACACCTGGAGATTGTCAAGGTTCTCCATGCTGCCCAGAAAGACTGCAATCAATCTGCCATGGATGCTGCTGCAGCCCACAATCATATGGATATTGTCTCATTCTTGCACTTCAACCGATCCGAAGGATGTACGACGGCAGCTATGGACAAAGCAGCCGCGAATGGTCATTTGCAAGTTGTTCAATGGCTCCATTCCCACCGTCTTGAAGGCTGCACTGCGTATGCCATGGATGATGCGGCTGCCGGTGGTCATTTTGATGTTGTTCGCTTTCTTCATGAGAATCGTCATGAAGGATGTACTGAAATGGCAATGTGTGGTGCCGCTGCACGTGGTCATTTGGATATTTTGACCTTCCTCCATGCCAATCGAGACGAAGGCTGTGCATTCTTTGCCCTGGACAAAGCCGCCAAGAATGGACATTTGGAAGTCGTGAAGTGGCTGCATGCTCACAAACCTCACGACGGCTCCACTGATGCAATTGACTTCGCAGCAAAGAATGGACATGTCGAAGTTGTGAAGTTTTTACTCGCGAATCGCTCGGATGGATTTACAATGAAAGGTTTGATGAATTCTATCCAGTATCCCGAGATATTCAAGATGTTGTACAAGGCGAAGCCCATGTCCCATGCGTGCATTATCGAAAGTGTCATTAGAGAAAATCAATTGGAGTTGCTCCAGTTCCTCCATGAGCGTCGAGCTCGTGGCTTTTGCAAGCACGCCCTTGACTTGGCCGTTGAACTTGAACACTGGGAGATTGCCAAATATTTGCACACGAATCGAAAAGAAGGATGCACTGAGATCGCCATGAACAAAGTGGCCATGGTCGGCAATCTGCCAGTACTTCAGTTCCTCCACATGTACCGGCGTGAAGGCTGCACGACTTTTGCGATGGATGCTGCTGCTCGCAATGGTCATTTTGAAGTCGTCAAGTTCTTGCACGAAAATCGAAACGAAGGCTGTACCTTCATGGCCATGGATGGAGCTGCTGCGAGAGGACATTTCGACATTGTGAAATTCCTTCACACCAATCGACGAGAAGGTTGCACAACGATGGCCCTTGATCTCGCTGCCTCCGGAGGCCACTTGGAAATTGTTCAATTTCTCCACGAGCATCGTACTGAAGGATGCACGACCAATGCCATGAATGGCGCAGCTAGAAATGGCCACATGGACGTCGTCAAGTTTTTGCATGACCATCGCAAGGAAGGATGTACACATGACGCTATCCACGGCGCTGCACAAAACGGAAATTTGGACATGGTTAAGTTTCTCCTTGCCAACCGAACCGAGGGCTACATGTACAAAGCGATGGACAGAGCGGCCACTTATGGCCATCTACATGTCCTCGAGTATTTGCATGCTCAGGAAAGGAATGAAGGATGCTCTTCTGATGCGATGGATGGCGCTGCTATGTTTGGTCATTTGGATGTCCTCAAGTGGCTCCACGCGAATAGACCGGAGGGGCAATCTTACATGGCCACTGTTGAAGCTGTGTCCGGTGGTCATTTGGAAGTTCTCGAATGGCTCGATGCGACGGGGAAGCTCTTCGCCACGAGCTCACTCTTGACTCGTGCTGCATTGACCGGTGACATGGAAATTTTTCAGTGGATTGAAAGGAAAATATTGCCCACGACGAGGGATTACCAATGGGCCGCTGGGTCTGACTTTGACACTGAAGACTTGGATATGTTCAAGAGATTGATACCGCATTTCAACATGACGAGTCTGTCCGTCAAGCTTGATCGACGATTTCCCGTCCTAAAGGATTTCATATCACACGAGCTCCAGAACAATGCCGACAATATTGTCGGAGGCAGCAATGCAGTGGTTGATTGAATGTTCTCAAAGTCATTGCTACGATTTGCCACTGCTGACGACGGAGCTTTGTTTATCCAAAGTTGATCTCTCTATGAGACGCCTCAAGTCTTTCCAACCGACTGAAAACTGGGAGCCCCATGAAGGTTGCAATCGCTGAAGTCGATTCAGAGCGTAGTTGTAAGTCTCAGTAAGTCACAATATTGTGTTTCATCGACAAAGAAAGCCACACTCGTATGATGACGAAGATTTGCAATCTTCAACGCTGCAGCTAATCTGCCAAGCTTGGTGGAACTCTGAACGACGTATTATCTGTCGTCTTTAGTGTGCTGAGCAACCGCTTGAACCTTCTTGGACATGAAACAATGCTTGGGTTGCCAGCAAGACTCGTATTGATACGAATGCCATTTGATCTCAAGACGCTCACGAAGGTCTATTCTGCTCTCGTTTGATCGCTGAGATGAAACCGACAACGACCAGCCAAACCGTGCAACCAAAAAATGGAGATCTCCACGTAGAAAGAGCGTCGAGACAGTCAATTCATGGGGTTTTGCCGTTCTACCTGCACTCGTGGAAGCTGTAGAATTTGCATATTCGATTGGGGGCTCATTCAAGTTACAGCTCGCTGGTTTCTCCATCTTGAGTTGGCTGCAGATTCTGGCCACGTGATGGAGAGCACAGCGAGCTATAACTTGAATGAACCTATGCAAATTCTACAGCTCCCACGGGTGCAGGAAGAACGGCAAAAACCTATGAATTGACTGTCTTGACGCTCTTTCTACGAAGAGATCTCCATTCTTTGGTTGCTCGGTTTGGCTGGTCGTTGTCGGTTTCATCTCCAACTCAAAACAACAAAAAACTCCATTTTTCAACACTTTCATCCTTTTTCTTGTGTCAACGAAGGCTGCCACGACCAAATTCCAAAAAGAAAGCGTCACCCAAGCCACACAATGCTCAGCTACGACCACAGCAACGAAGATCCATCTGCGATGGCCAAACGAGTCTCGACCACGCACTTGAGTCCAACCTCTGTCGATGAAATGCGGCGATATATCGTCAAAGCCCAACGCCGCCATCGAGTGACGTTCTCGTCAGCCGCGACGTTCGAGTTTCCAGTCGCATTTGGTACAAGCGCGCTGCCAAAAGAAACAGGACCCGCTCTCGGCATGGCACAGACCCATTCCAAGATGTATATGACCGATATCTCTCGAGACACAGATCCCAAACATGGCCGCATGATGCATTTCACACATTTGGAACGCGTCACTCTGTTGAAAGCAGCCCACGTGGATGTCCATGAGATTGCAGCGTATTGTGACGAAGCGATCGAGATCCGTCAGTCTCGTGAACGAGAAGCGAATGCATTCCATCTAGAGAGACTGGAGAAGCGTCGCATTCGCCAAGCCGCCACGATTTTGCTCGACTTGGTTTCTGCATCAGATGACGAAGAACCCGCTCGCAAGCGCCGTCGCGTGGTCGACTCGACTGTGTAGACAATTCTCTCTTAATTTATGTCTATTTACTTGCTCTCCTGTCCTCTTGGTCCTTGCTTTGGTCGATCTCCTTTGGTGCACCCCATGACGTGGCGGCCGCACGTTTCTGCATGTGCTTATCGAAATCCGGTTAATTGACATATCATATCCGGACGATCCACAAATTGTACCGAAAGAAGACGAACAGGGAGAATCGACAGACTCTTGGCGATGCAACCACTTTTTCGACATGAACAGCCTTCGAAGCTCGTCGAATGCATTGCCGCTGTGTCTTTAGCTCAATTGTAAACTCTTTGTATTGTCGGAAGAAGACAGCTGCGCCCTGATTCGACTTCAACTAGCGATGGCGATTGCAACCGTCTGGGAGCGCCCAGTTGTCCGTCGCTTGGAAAGACTTGAGGCTGCTGGCGACTGGAATCGGACTGAGACCATCCATGAGCTGAGCTTCAATGTCATTCACAGAGACCAAGTACGATTCCAGAGCGTCCAAGTTGTCTTGGTTCGGAATGTACCACGAGATGATCATGTCTTCACCAGTCGATGCGTCTTGCGTCACGATGACTTTCCACCAAAAGTCAGGCGTCTTGATGCCGTGGGTGGTCACAAAGTAGTCGTTGGATGGATCCGTGTAGACAAGACCGCCGTACGTTGTCAATGGGTTCAACTCGCGGTAGTACGCCTCGATCGACTCGGTGTGTTCCCAAATGCCACGGTTGAAGCTCGCGACTTGTGGAGCAATGTTCGTCATGTAGTGCGACTCATGGCGTTGCTCTGCCGTGTTGGCCATGTTGGCACTCGCGACCAAGTGGCCACGATCGTTCCGCAGTCGAAGTTGCAGAGGTCGAGTACGACGCCACCGACTTTTGTTGGCAGGTGGTGGAGACATCAGGGTCAAAGTAGAAGGACAAAGGGCGAGGAACGTTGCCAGTCGCCGCATCGAGCGTGTATGTCCACCGATCAGCGGTGTGGGTTTTGCAGTTGTACGTCAAGGTGTAGCCGTCGTGGTTTACTTGGATATCTCCCGTCGACATAGCGCGTTCAAACGTGAAATTGCCAGCAGCGTGGGCACCAGCGGCAAACGTGGCAAAGAGAGCGGTAGTTCTTCATGGCGAAGAGGAAAATGAGCGGTGAGGAGGCAGCAGCAGACCACGACGCCACGACATAAATGAGAGACGACTCAGATGCATAAAACGCCGTTGTCTGAATCTCCACCATGTGGATTCTGCTGCCGGCTACAATGAAATGCCAGTAGAAGTTTGTGAATGACTGGTTCAAAGCAGGCGACAACGAACACATTCCAGCAGCTTATCAGCGGCGCCTCCGTATGCTAGATTCCCATCTCCATGTAGGGGACGCTGTGGTCCGACGCTGGGTGTTGCAGGGCATTCGAATGGATAGATCAGTGGCATGGAGTTTCTTCGCGTGGTTGCAATAGATGAGACACCAAATGCACGCTACAATATCAAGATGAACCGTAAGTCTAGCCATCTCGTCGCCTGAATGAATCACGCTTGGCGTCATAACGACCACGTCTTGCTTGCTCTAGAGAGCTTAAGACCCTCCATGACAACGTCGGCATGCGAATAGATTAACTAGAGACGAGCAGCATTGACCTGTTGTCTTGTGCTGCCCAAGCTGCCACTACTGCGCCTTTCTCATGGTCCGAATTCGTCATTTGGCCTGTGGAATCAAGTTGTCAGATGGAATTCGTCACCACCTGGAGACCGTCGAGCTTTTCGTTCATGAAACCAAAGCGAGGCAATGCTTCATGTGATCGCTTCCTTCTAGGCTCAACAGTCACCACGTCATTTCTTCCGTCTTAAGTCGCTGGCAGTGGACTCGCTCCGCCCCATGTTCTTTCGTCCTTCGAGCGCGACTCCATCGTGGATTTCACGACTTGGAGATGGCCCGTCTACTTGGGTTTTGTTTCACGTGGGAGCATCTGTCGATCGTTCCATCCATATCAGATGACTGAGATTCCTATCCATACTTAGCCAGCACTAACTTGTGTTGGCACTCCACGGAGTAAGAGAGAAAGCTGGAGTAAGAGAGCAGTGCTGCAATGCACCAAACGTAGTTGTCCAGATATAAACTTCATCCTTTCAAGAAGGCGATGACACAAAGTTGAAATCACAAAATGAAGATAAACGCAGGATAAACAAGAAGACTAAGCTCCTTCTTCAGCAACGACAAAGCGTCGTAATAAGTCGGAGAGGAGGGCATTACTCTCTTCGTCGCTATCTTCGACATCAGAGTCGGCATTGTTCTGGAGCTCGTGTGATATGAAATCCTTTAGGACGGGAAATCGTCGATCAAGCTTGACGGACAGACTCGTCATGTTGAAATGCGGTATCAATCTCTTGAACATATCCAAGTCTTCAGTGTCAAAGTCAGACCCAGCGGCCCATTGGTAATCCCTCGTCGTGGGCAATATTTTCCTTTCAATCCACTGAAAAATTTCCATGTCACCGGTCAATGCAGCACGAGTCAAGAGTGAGCTCGTGGCGAAGAGCTTCCCCGTCGCATCGAGCCATTCGAGAACTTCCAAATGACCACCGGACACAGCTTCAACAGTGGCCATGTAAGATTGCCCCTCCGGTCTATTCGCGTGGAGCCACTTGAGGACATCCAAATGACCAAACATAGCAGCGCCATCCATCGCATCAGAAGAGCATCCTTCATTCCTTTCCTGAGCATGCAAATACTCGAGGACATGTAGATGGCCATAAGTGGCCGCTCTGTCCATCGCTTTGTACATGTAGCCCTCGGTTCGGTTGGCAAGGAGAAACTTAACCATGTCCAAATTTCCGTTTTGTGCAGCGCCGTGGACAGCGTCATGTGTACATCCTTCCTTGCGATGGTCATGCAAAAACTTGACGACGTCCATGTGGCCATTTCTAGCTGCGCCATTCATGGCATTGGTCGTGCATCCTTCAGTACGATGCTCGTGGAGAAATTGAACAATTTCCAAGTGGCCTCCGGAGGCAGCGAGATCAAGGGCCATCGTTGTGCAACCTTCTCGTCGATTGGTGTGAAGGAATTTCACAATGTCGAAATGTCCTCTCGCAGCAGCTCCATCCATGGCCATGAAGGTACAGCCTTCGTTTCGATTTTCGTGCAAGAACTTGACGACTTCAAAATGACCATTGCGAGCAGCAGCATCCATCGCAAAAGTCGTGCAGCCTTCACGCCGGTACATGTGGAGGAACTGAAGTACTGGCAGATTGCCGACCATGGCCACTTTGTTCATGGCGATCTCAGTGCATCCTTCTTTTCGATTCGTGTGCAAATATTTGGCAATCTCCCAGTGTTCAAGTTCAACGGCCAAGTCAAGGGCGTGCTTGCAAAAGCCACGAGCTCGACGCTCATGGAGGAACTGGAGCAACTCCAATTGATTTTCTCTAATGACACTTTCGATAATGCACGCATGGGACATGGGCTTCGCCTTGTACAACATCTTGAATATCTCGGGATACTGGATAGAATTCATCAAACCTTTCATTGTAAATCCATCCGAGCGATTCGCGAGTAAAAACTTCACAACTTCGACATGTCCATTCTTTGCTGCGAAGTCAATTGCATCAGTGGAGCCGTCGTGAGGTTTGTGAGCATGCAGCCACTTCACGACTTCCAAATGTCCATTCTTGGCGGCTTTGTCCAGGGCAAAGAATGCACAGCCTTCGTCTCGATTGGCATGGAGGAAGGTCAAAATATCCAAATGACCACGTGCAGCGGCACCACACATTGCCATTTCAGTACATCCTTCATGACGATTCTCATGAAGAAAGCGAACAACATCAAAATGACCACCGGCAGCCGCATCATCCATGGCATACGCAGTGCAGCCTTCAAGACGGTGGGAATGGAGCCATTGAACAACTTGCAAATGACCATTCGCGGCTGCTTTGTCCATAGCTGCCGTCGTACATCCTTCGGATCGGTTGAAGTGCAAGAATGAGACAATATCCATATGATTGTGGGCTGCAGCAGCATCCATGGCAGATTGATTGCAGTCTTTCTGGGCAGCATGGAGAACCTTGACAATCTCCAGGTGTCCGTTTCTACAGACCAAGTACATCGCATGACTCGTACAGCCAGGGTGATTGATCGCGAGGAGGAACTTGACAATATCCAGTTGCCCACACCATGCTGCCAAATCGACGAGGAATTCTCCGAGTTGGGCGAGCGGAATGTCATGGTCATGAATAAATTGGAGCAACGAGAGTCGGCCGGAGTAGATCGCATACATGACAACAATAGGTCGCATGTGTCGCAATGTATTGAAGAGTACGGAGAGTCGACCAGTGCCATATTCGTTCAACCACGGAGCAAGGACAGCATCCACAGGCGCAAAGACTGGTGCGAGGTTGTAGTGGGTGAATGCAAATTTCTTCATTGCAAGAAATAGAGCCATATCGAGGTAAATACCGCGCTGGAACGACGCAATGGATCGGAAGACATCGCCGCTGAGCAAACAATTGCGCGCGACTGACAATTCCATCGCGAAATGGCTCTTCCCGCCAATCGCAATGGTCATCTTATCCGGATAATCTGCGGCCACACTCTCATGCACTCTACACTTGACCACTGATCATAGGGGCTTTTTCGCCCCTGATGTAAACGATGGAGAATGAGCTAGCAAGTGAATGGTGTCATCATGACACAAGCTCTCGCTTGGCGATTGATTCACACAGATGCTTGTGGAATAACGCTCTTTACGTGATGACATTTGATCGTGTGAGATTTTTCATCAATGAAAGTACATTTTGATTGGCCAGTATTTGATGTAGCACGTTTCGATTGGCTGAAATCTACTCGGCGGCTGGTGTGCAGAGGAGACGGCAAAGTGGTTTGTTGTGCCTCCGTTGGCTTGATTCCAGCGCCGTAGGCTTCTTGAATGATGCGTTGCAATATGTGCTCGATTCAATGCCACAAGCGACATACCAATGGTATTCACCAAACCAAGAAATAGAACACTCGAAATAAGTTTGTTTGAGTTGGTATCTGCATTGATCCACGAATCCCAGTGATGAAGTCCTGGCATGGCGTGGTTAGTAAGGTATGTGGCGCTTGTATTCGATCGCAGTCCAAGTTTAAGTTGCACTGGAGAGTTACTTGCAATGAGATTTCTTCCAGTTTGCCATCACGACAACTCAATCCTTGATGATTCGGATATGAAAAGTCAAAAGAACCGAATTTTGATGCCAAAAAGCAGGACCGTACTGCCGCCACATCATGAAGCAACAACGAACGCGAGATCGTCTTGGACCAAGACGCCTCGAGAGCAAGTAAATATATGAAGAAGGTCCTGGGGATGCTGTGAATCGATGTTTGGATCGTCATCCGGATAAAGACACTCCAATGAACCGGATCCAGTTGAGACCTGGTGTCATCCGGATACAACGAAAAACGATATCCGGATATCCCATCGTGGCAAGGCAGCACCGTCTGTCCGCCACGTCATGAACCACGAAGACAAGTCTTGGACGACAGGAGGTGAAGACAAGTCTTGGACGACAGGAGGTCAATGAGATTTGGATAAATTAAGAGTTAAATAGCTAAGCGGACGAGTTGGTCACGTGGAGCACGCGACGTCGCTTGGTCGTCGACGCTTCGACAATATCGTACCCTGGCAGTTGGAGCAAAGCCGACGCGGCTTCGCGCTTTCGACGTCGTGCTCGATGTTCTTCATGGGCTGCTTCTTGTCGCGACTGACGGATCTCGGCGGCTTCTCGGCAATATGCTGCGATCTCATGGCCATCTACGGAGGCCGCTTTGAGAAGAGCCATGCGTTCCAAGTTTGCCAATTTCATCACGACGCCACGTTTGCACTCGGTGTGGTTGGAAATATCGGTCGTGTACATGTTGGAGTGGATCTGTGTCATACCGACGGGAGGTCCTCTTTCTTTTGGCAGCGCACTCGCCCCAAACGCGACTGGGAACTCGAATGTCGTGGCCGTCGAGAACGTCACTCGATGGCGCCGACGTTGGGATCGAGCAATATCGTATCGCAATTCATCGACAGAGGTTGGGCTCAAGAGCGTGGTCGAGACTCGCTTGGCAGATGGGTCTTCGTTGTCGTAGCTGAGCATTGTGTGGTGTGGAAGGCGCTTCTTTTTGGAATTGAGCTCGCGCTGCAGTCTTCGTGGTTGACACAAGAAAAAGGATGAAAATGTTGAAAAAAATGGTTTTTTTGTCGAGATGAAACCGACGACGAGCACTACAAGAGAGCATCAGGATGGACATCTCGTCGTAGAAAGAGCTGCAAAACAGTCAGTTGACGTGGCAATTTACACACAGCATCGATGCTTTCTCAGCTAGAGTGAGCATTCTCGGCTCGAGAGAGACACTGGACCGCGCGGGAAGGTTTGTCCAACGATCGCCACGTCATGAAGCAGCAAGGGACCCGAGTTCGTCCAAGAGGCCTCGAGAGCAAGTAAATAGGCATATATGAAGAGAGAAATATCTACACGGTCGAGCGAGTGTGTGGATTGTTTACTGACAATTGTTGCTGTTGTCTTCTTGAGCTTCATTATTTTATGTAAATTATGTTGGTTAACTTTGAGGAAACGATCGACAAAGGGCTTTAGAACGTCGTGGCTTTGTTCGCACAATCGAGGCAGAGACGGTATTTTGCGTCGCCTGGCAGATTCAGCAATGTTGATGAGCCATGGACTAGACAAGTGCTGCAGACGACAAGGCCGCAGAGGCTGCAGTGGAATTTGTGCTTGAAGAGGCCAAAGCGAGAGCTACATAGATTGCATGCTCGGGATTGCCGCAGAGGCTGGCAGTGTAGTGCTTGCAACACCCCCCATGCCGTCACGCCGTCGTTCATGCCACGGATGCTGGGGACCCATTCCAAAGTGACGACTTGGTAACATTGGATCATAGCTTGGATCTTGGATGCAGTCATACCGACAACTGACCGGCCATTGACAGCGACAAGAACGTCGCTGAAACTCAATCCACGGTCACGAGCACGGAGGATATCCACGATTAGCTCCATGAGGGGATAGCTTGCACCGTTTGCAAGACGCACGTGGTTGGTCTTCTGGTAAAAATGAATCGTCTTCAGCATCTTGGGTCGGCATGCAAATGTCAACACCGTGGAGCGATCAATGGACCGAAGGCCGTTGACAACGTCAGCATATTGTTTGCCAACTACATTGACATGGTTGATTGCAACGAGACAATCGCCGTCGCTCACGCAGGACGGGGCGTCTTCTGTTATTTGTACCACCAAGTGCTCCTGAACGATCCAATGTTTCGGAGGCGCAAACTTGAGCCCTTGAATCGCCGCGGCGTTGGATATCGTCAAATCATAGCCTCCATCTTGGCGATCCACTCTTTGAACCCTCTGCACACTCGAAGAACCATGGCGTATCGAGCCTCTGCTTGACAACATGACAAGGTTGTGCTGGACCACGGACGCTCGCGTCGAGTCTGCTCGAGCGGTTGACACTTTGACGAGTGATGCACCACTGGAAGGAATAAAGACAGCGTCGTTTGATGCTCTTAAGGTCTGCTCCATCGTTTCAAAGGACGGTCGAGAGTGCATTGGTGCAAGTTGCCGAGTTGCAGCTCCTTGCTCGGTTCTCTCATGTCACTTTCTTGCCCTTGCGGATCGTTCAACGTCTCTGATTGGTCATATTGGTCAAAATACTCGCTTTTAATTGGCTAAAATCTTCCAGTGACAGTTCCATCCGTGAGTTTCCGACGCGATGACGAACCTGCCGACGAGACGCTTGCTCTGAGCTTCTCTCGCTCGTTCCTGAGGAAATCCAAGCCTTGGCCGTTATAGAACAAGCTCTAGAGAGCGAGGGTGCTGTCACTGAAGCTGCAAGCCGGGCTAGAGAGATCGAAGAACGTTTGTAACTTTGGACAGAGCTGCACTTCCCTGGACCAATTTCTACATTTTCACTGAACGTTAGCACCGACTCGAGGAAGATGGTCCTCAATTGAGCTGGACTGGAGCGCAGCACGGACGTGGAGCACCTGGTGAGACGCACGACACGACATCTTAATTCGGTTCCAGCGATAAACTCGGCGAGATGCCAACCATCAACGAAATGTCGGTTGAACGAGATGGAACGAGAACTTTTTTGGTCAACCATCGACATCGAAACGTTGTCAACGACGTGCTCGCACGGCCATTGATTCACTCTTTGTAATGCAATCTAGTGTACATAGAGCGAGAGGAGCTTCGGAACTGGTTGGCGACAGAGTCTCTGGAGCTGCATCTTCACAGAAGCGACACGGGATAAACTGGAGCCGAGTTCATGAAAAGAACGAAGTGCATGCACGACTTGTTGGCTGGTTCTTTGTCGTGGAACAACATGGCGTGAGACGCCAGCGGAGTTTCTCCAGTGAATGCCAGGCTGGGTAAGCTTGGCTGAGTCGAACTGGGTTCAGGTGAATTCTACCTTTCGTTCGCACCCACACGATCCGAGGGAGCACCTTCAATGCACCGTCAACGCATTTTTGACCGTATGCGTCACAGCGTTGATCGAGTTCTGGACATTGAGGCTGGCGCGTAGCCTACTCTGCAGTAACACTTCACTCACGACTCAATTTGTGGTGACTGTTCCCGCTGGCTCAGCTCATCGACGGAGCTTCCACCCATCGTCAAACTTAGTGGTATGGGGATCTAAAGCTCGCTTGAAAGCATCGGAATTGCCTCATAAAAGAGACGATGACACGCATGGACGAAAGCTGCCTCTGCATTTCGCCCTTCATAGCTCGTTCAGTTCAAGAGGACGGCATGTTTGGTGTGTCATCTTGGACTTGGGGTGAAGGGGTAAAGGGGTGAAGGGTTAAAGGAGGGGTTAAGAAACGAAAGGGTTGAAGGGGTTTATCGTGAAGGAGTGTTGGTCATTTGTGAGTGTTGGTATTTCTTTGGCCAATCCGGAGTAGGGGAAGACTTGGAGCTTGTCATGGAGAATTGCCAGTGGTGGCACGACAGGTTCGGGACGGAAGCAGCGCCTTGCAGCGCTGTTGCCCATGAGTTATTACATACAGAGCAAATGTGGCCGTTTCCAGAGTTTTACGAGATCGACCAAGAAGATTTGACGACAATTCTTGAAGCCTGCAATGACAACAAGTCCATCATGTCACTGGACGATTGGGGCGATTTCTTGATGCGATATGGTCCTCTCGAAGAATGTTTCGTGCATATCATTCGAGAAATCCATGGAGAAGAAGACATTCAACATGAAGACTCCTTGTCGCTCGATGATCTTTCAATGGATGCCTCAGAAATGTCGGTACGATCAATATGACTTGTTCGTCAGCACCTTTGTTGTAACTACTAGATGTTCACTCGACGCGTTTACCGTGGTGTGCGACTTCCACCGAGCAAAAACCAGACAACAAACAGACGTCAGGCACCAACGCCGGAAGCATCAATCGCAAAGGTGCGTTTGGAGCATCTTAAACAGCTTGAGCGCTTCAAACACTTGACATCTCCAGCGACCATTCTCTACCACGAGCAGTCAAAGGAGGGTCTAGCTTGGTGGTACCGCACATTCACTGCCATGTCTATTCCAACGAAGCAAGTGGTTGATAAACTGCTCACTTGGTCAGTGATCCGAAAACCTCGATCCGTTTCAACCGAAATCATCGCCGCCTACCTCCAAGTCTTCTTTGGCTCGAAAGACAATATCACTCTTTCTGACTGGGAGCTCTTCCTCCTTCGCTTTGGCCCTGCCGAGACGTCCATCGAGACGGCTGTATTCTGTTTGCAACAAAATGATGGCTACTTGACTCCGTGGTTCCATGGCGTGCTTACAAGGGATCAAGTTTCAGCGCTCCTTCAAGATGCAGAAGACGGTGCATTCCTCGTCCGGTTCAGCCAAAAGCACATGAAGATGTTCACACTCTCGTATGTTAAGCAAGACGAGAGAAGCCGGCGAGTCAAGCATGTCCTTCTTGGCTACAAACCCAACGTACAGTTTTTCCACAAGTATTGCCAATAACTTCGTCATGGCGTAGGATGGATTCCGTGCTCAAGATGGCGGCAGCGGCCTTGCATATACGTCGATTGTGGCATTGATCGCCGATTCAGAACGTCTGGTCACTCCTGTACGTCGTCGATATTGGTTTTGGATCTCATCACTGCTTGTGCGTGCTTGCTAGATTGTTTCGAAACTGTCTGTCGCCACCAATGCAAAACTACGAGATATCCACGCAGCCCAAGCCCAGAATGTAGCAGTCTACGACACATTTGGCGACTATGCCCAACTGATGACATAAATAAGACGTTGAGGAACAACGAGAGCTAGATGGTATGGCTAGAATTTGGCTAAACTACGGGGAAGTTGTGGACACGAAGGACCTGCTAGACTCGGAGAAAGACGTCGGTGGTGAACACGGACAACATAATTTTCATTCATGCCATTCAGCAAAACGTGAACCCTGAAATTTGCCAGCACTGCCGTGCGTACATCCATTTGCTGGAAAAATTCAATGGTCAAACTAGATGAACTTCATGGCACGGAGATGGCCAAATACAATCTCGGAGGGATTCTTGAGGCGCTCATAGCCTGCGGCACATGGAGAAGAGGTGGAGTGTTCGAGATTTCAATTGTGCGACTGGAGATGCTGGCTGGACGATCGCATCTGGACATTGAATCGTTGTCGTTCGACAGCAAATGTGAGAGGTTTAAGCTCTTTGGATTCGTCTGGGGGTGGCACCATGTAATCGCTCACAGTGGACGATCCACACCGTTCCAGCAGTGGTGTTTCTCTTCGGTAGAGTTGTTGTTGCGATCGCGATGGTTGTTCGTGTTGTGAATACAATTCAAACGGTGCATGGTTCCTTTGAGACTCTGATGGATACATGTCGTCGGACGATAGGAGCGGCATGTCGTTTCCACTTAACGTGCGCTCCTGTATTCGATGTTGCTGGTGGTGGTCCTGTCGCCTTGCTTGGACAAATAAAAACACAATAAAGCCCACTGTGCCAACGACTATGAACGCCACGCCAAGCGCAATGACGAGAGTGTCGTTTCCAGTCCTTTCGTACGAAGATGCCATGCCGCCAGCGTGCGAATTGCGTCTCTGTGCAGTTTCGTGTCGCGTGTTCTGTGCTTTGGGTTGAGAGTAAACGAGTCGTCCCAATTAAATACGTTTCTGAATCGTATTTACTACGGACTCGAATTTTGCTTCATATTTCTTGCACTTTTTAAAGTGAATCTCTCCCTTTGCTTCATATTACTTATATGATTTGAACTTAAATGCAACATTTTAATTCCAAATTTTGAATATTTTAATATTCATTTTTGGTATTGCGGAGCTTCTGGATCTAGAAATTAATGATATTTTAAATTAATTTGATAATTTTGACCGATTCGGACCGTACTTAATTAGATGCGTAGGACTTGGCTGATCAGAAAGGACAGAAAAGATCGCAGAGATAAACGTGCGCGAAGATGCTCACTGGATGCAACCTCATGTGGCTTCCTCGTCCGCAGATTTCTGGGCGTCCATCGCATCAACCAAGTCTTCTTCGCCATCTGTGAGGACACCTTTGAAGGCCCCGATGTTTTTCCCGAATACATTCGACACAACGGCAGCCAGTGCTTGACGCTATTCAATGCAATCTCATCACATTTACACGTGTTCACGGCGATACCTTGTTCTCTTCTTTCTTCTTGTCGATTGCAAACCGTTCGATTAGGGTCGGGCGAGCCGCCACTGCGCCCATGATACGCTGCTTGTTGCGCTGGATTGCCTCTTGGAACGACCTTTTGCTTTCCTCAGCTTTGGCTTTTGCGGCTTCGTCTGGATTATCCTGTCGTGTGAAATGGTAATTCTTGAGCCCGTGAAAGAATATGACGTACGACAAAGTTGCCCTTTTCCTCGCGGCGCTGTCGCTCCAATGTAGACACTTCAGCTTTTACTTGCTTGGACAGTTGTTTGATCTTGGCCTCCCGCTTCTGTTGTGCCTTTGCCTGCCAAGCATCAACGACGCTCCTATCCAAGTGGAATATGTGGCTCACCTCAGCCTTTTCTTTGGCTGCTCTTTGCTTGAGTTTTGCTTGGACAGCTTGGGTTCGCAGCTTTTGTGACTCGGTTTGAGCAATTTGAGCTGAGCTACTGGCTGCTGCAGCCATGGCTTTTTCGTACGCCATTTTGCGCTCTTCTTCAATGGCCCGCCTCTATAGAATTCCACGGCATGAGTTCTGTGTTTCATGAAGATATCACATTTGGGCCTACCTCGGCCGCTTCCTTCTCAACCTGACGCTCTATTCGCTCTTGCTTCTTCTTTTGAAGCCGCGCCAATTTTTCAGGATCTGTCAATGAGAACTGGTCAATTTGCGTCGTCGTGCGCTTTGTCTTGGCTCGATCCAATGCTGCCTTCCACTCATTTTGCATCATCAAGAAGTCTGGCACTGGAGCGGCCTTGATCCTTTTCTTCGGAGACTGTCGAATGATTTTGGCCTTCTTGGCTGAAGCAAGGCGGCTGGAGACTTTGCTCGAAGCCAAGAGTGCAGCGGCACGAGCTGCAACGCGCTCTTTTCGAAGATGCTCAATCAGTTCAGCATCTGAGGGCTCGTCAAACTTTGGAGGATCACGAGCTTTAAATGGCTGTGATTTTTCCTCCTCTTCGAGAAGGATTTCCTCCACATGTTGTTGCTTGCGCTCTCTCAGCTTGGCTTCGTTCATCAGAAGTCCTGAAGTAATTGTTAGCCCTGAAAGTTCACTGGAGAACGAACCGCTGGGTGGTGCAGCTCGCTTGGCTCGCTCCAACTTTTCGCGTGCGATCTGTTCGAGCTCAAGCTGCTCACGCCTTGCACGCTCTTTGCTGCAAGATTGTTAGAGCTGCAAAAAGTACATCGTACGCTTCGAAGAATGCACTGCTTCGGACAGTATTGGTTTTGCTCGACGAGTTGACACGTTTTGTGCTGGCAGACGCTGCAGGTGACACGACAGGCCTTGAGACTGGAGTTGCCCATTTCTTACTATCAAGCTTTGGTGCAACTTGGCATGTGTTCTTTGGCGATTCAAGATCATCGAAACCAGGAGGCTCGCCCACTGAACTCGCAGTTCGCGGACCAAGATCAAAATCAGGAAGACATTCATCTCCGCCTGGGGATAGATCAAACGCTGGATCGTCCTCCACAGAGAGGTTCAAATTTTGGACTGGTGTCGAAGTGTCGACATGGCGACGGTATTTTCTTTTCTTGGTTGGACTTTTTGTCAGCTCTTGTTTGAGCTTTACTATGGTCTTTTCAGCTTCTTCCTTCTCCCGAACCAACTGCTCCACTACTCGTAAATCACGTAGTTGCGCCTGGATCGCAATGAGATACGACAAAGTTACGAGTCTCACCGCTTTGATCTCTGCAAGTTGCTGAGCCACTTGGTTGTCGACTGGTTTGGTCTGTCTGGCCATCTTTAGCCGCTCCAATTCCTTCTCCAGTTGTTGGATATAGGCTTGCTCATGTGTGGAAGTATTGTTGGCACGCTCCTCTCCGTCATCAAGTGATTTCGATGTTGTTGCCTGGTAGCTTGTGGACAATCGGAAGGCATTATCGGGATGTGGGGCTTTCTTTGCGCGTGGCTTGCTTCCCTGGGGAGCATCAGCCACCAAGATTTATTGTTTGGCCATACGTGTACACTTAATGCAGCTTCAAAAGGCTGAGGCATTTTTGCCGCCGCTCGTTTCGACGCCCGCTTGGCCTCAATTTCTCGAATAATCTTGTCGCGCTCTTCTCGCTACCGCCACGAGTATGCTTTTCTCTGCAGAATAAAAAGTGTACCTGTTTCAACGCAGCTTGCGAGTCCACAAGACGATAATGAGGCGTATTATCTTGATGGAATGCATTTGGAATCGTCATTCGCGACTGAAGCTGCGCGCTTTCGACCATGATGCGCGTACTTGCGTCCATCTTATTGCGGAATAACTGCTAATCATAGCTGTCAGTTCCATCCGGATAAGCTGACTGTAACTGTCACAGAAACTAAAAAATGAATGGAGTGCAATAAATTGATCCTTGAAAAGCAAGTTTAGTGGATAAAGAAGCGCTGACTTTGCTTCTAGTACATGACCTTGAGGTAAATGGATGGGAAAAAGATTAAGTCTTGGGAGAAGGTGTCGAGATGTGGCGATTTTGAGACGTTATGTTGCTCACCACGGCCCACAAGTATTCTCCCAAAGGATGTACAAGTTACATTGCACGTACTTCAATGTACGTTTTCCATGACGTACAATTATCATACAATTTACAAGCTTAATGTCAAAGTTTGGTACATATTGTACGTGTTGTACTGTATGATGATGGGTTTGCACAAATAGCACGGATATTTTTCGCGCACTTTATGATAGGAACCCATCATGGCAATTCTACGATGTCTGAGTGCTCCCTTAGGTGATGCGCTGCCGAACGATATTCATGCCGTCTCGGTGTCGATGCCAGAGTGGAAACACGTTGAACTGTACGAACAAGGTTGTCCTGAGCTCCATGCGTCGCTGCGATCGGGATACCCACGATTTGTCTACCACGCCTTTGTCAAAGCCGTCAACGAATGGTGCTGGAACAAATTTGTCAACGACCCAGCGAAACTTGCCTTTGTACTACCCACAAATACAGTCGCCAAGAGGTGTGAAGCCTTCATCAACAAATCGTTTCCCAACCCGCTTCAAATCGTGTCATTGAATGTTTGCGATGCGCATGCATTGATCGTACCGCTTGAAGCTGCAAGTTGTTTCAAGTCGTATTGGCAACACAGCGGAGAAATTCTATCCTCTCGACTAGCAAATCACATTCTCCAATCTACACCATCTAGCCCGGTCAAAGGGATGGATGGTACACATGCACATGCTCAGTTCCGAAGCCGCGTTGCTTCGATGTATCGCTCTGTCGGTTCCAGTGATGTCTTTTTGTATCCAAGTGGCATGGCAGCAATCTTCGCGGCATTTCGCACTGTGCAACAGCTGAAGTTCAGCCGAGGCAAAATTGTATTGTTTGGCTTCCCGTATTTGGACACATTGAAGATGATGCGACGAACTGAATGGAGTTCCGGCGATGTGCTCTTCTACCCACACGGAAGCGATCAAGGTACTGTGCGTTGTTAATTACTGCCGCTGAAAACTATCATGATTAGACATGGAAGAAATTGATCAACTTGACGAAATCGCTGCCATTTTCACAGAATTTCCAACAAATCCGTTGTTAAAGAGCGCTGATTTAAAGCGACTGGCGGCTATTGCTCATCGCCATAACACAGTTCTTGTCGTGGATGACACAGTAGGCTCATACAATGTGCAGGTTTGTCTTTGATTTCACTGCAGTATCATCCTCATGCATCTCGATTAGGTCTTGGACGCTGGTGTTGATTTGGTAGCGACCAGTTTGACCAAGATCTTTACTGGTTCTGGTACAGCCATGGGTGGTTCCTTGGTGGTGAATCCCAAGAGTGCATTGAGTCATGTCTTGCACGAACACTTTGCATCGGACAGCTTTATGTTTGAAGACGACTGTGTGGAAATCCTTGAAACTTCCAAGGTGGTTCGCAAAATTTGCATGACATGCTCATTGAATGATTAGGATGTCGCTGATCGCCTTCGGCGTGTGAATGCCAATGCTTCGATCATTGCAAGTCGCTTGGAAGCCCATGCACTTGTCAAGACAGTCTACTACCCCAAGAATACTGAAACAGATCGATACACTGCGCATTTGACAACTTCAACTGAAGGCGATGCGTTTGGACCGCTCATGTCAGTGATTCTCCATGGAGGCGAAGCGACAGCCAAGGTACATTGACCAGTCTGCTGAGGAGATCTCAACGTGTTGGATTATTAGGTCTTTTACAACACACTTGGGTTTGCCAAAGGTCCAAGCCTTGGCACCAACTTCACGCTCGCTTGTCCCTACACCTTGCTTGCACATTATGACGAACTTGATTACGTCGAGACTTGCGGTGTTGACCGTAACTTGGTTCGCATATCCATCGGCTTGGAAGATGTTGAAGAAATCTGGGGCTGTTTTGATGCAGCTTTGAATGCTGCGTCTGCTATGGCTGCTGTAGCCAACTAGTTGATGCAAAGATCACCGCCTGGATATCTATGACAGGCACCTCGCACATCAATAGCCATTAACTTGGTGCTGTCCGTGGCGCTCCTCATGCTCCAGTCGTCTAAGCATCTAATAGACAGGAAGTACTCTCTTTATGTGCGTTTCTTTGCCAATAATCACGGTCAACGCGATGGCGGTCAGTCGCCTAGACATTCCTAAAGTATAGCGTGGCTTCCTATGAGTGCTCTATTGTCCACTTCCTTGTCTTGACGGCTGGGCTCTATTCCTCCACCTGCGACAGTCAGTGGCTGCGGTTTGGATCTGAACGTGAAATCAACGAAGGAACGCAGAACGAGGACCTGTATCTGGGCCAACACAGCAGTACGGGATCTATTTCAAATGCTTAAAGAGTTGAGGAACAGAGCACTTGTCAATGCACTTGAGGTAGTCGAAGTATTGGCCGTCGCAAGCACCTTCGCCCTTGGCAGTGATGCGGTCGACGCATGCACGGTATTCCTTAAAGGATTCAACGCACTTGGGCTCGCAAGCCTTGCGGATTTCAGGCATCACATCAACAGGATCTTCACCAGCCTAGACACACAAACTTGCATGAATCTCACGCACATACAGCCACGGAGCTACCATTTCGATCGTCCGCTGAACCTTTGCTTGTGAGCCAAACAAAACTCTCAGTCAGTAGAATACATTCGATAAAGTAAACTTAATACTAAAATCAAGTATACTCAAACTGTGAGTACTTTATTGAGTATACCTTTGGCATTTTATATTATAAACTTCTAGAAAAATAATGTTGGCGCTTGTGAACAGACACGAAGTCAAGCCCAATTTCTCCACAATGCCGTGAGCTCCATACGAAAAATCGGCGGGTGTGTCGACGGCTGAGTGCTTGACCGATCCCTGCAGCTTTGATAGATATCCTACGTGGCAAAAATCTAAGCATCATGCGACCATTGTCAAACACTACAGTACCTATACTGAAGTTCAGAGGATGATCAAACTATACTTTAATGAGTAGACTGTGATACTTTATAAACTACTTTGTACAGTTCTTACTGCGCTTTTAGCTCGTAACTACTCGTTTATAGCATCATTCATTGTCTGTACAACGCTAGCCTAAACTTTTAGAGTGCTGAGCTTGTTTCTCTCTTATGTAGAGCTCGAAATCGATTATAGTTATCGACTTTCATCGAGGTTTCGAAGAAGTAAAGTCTTCGATTAAGTAATTTTGAGAAGTTTACGTTAATGAAGTACCTCTTGAAGTAAGTATTATAAGAAATGAAAGGTATCTTGTGAGGTCATGAGTGGACCAGCCAGTCGAGTAGTCATTATGCTGCAGCGCCTTGTGAGTACGTGCCGCCGAAGCGCCGCAGCGCCTATGCGCTTCATGAGTGGTCACTCGATCTCTCAGCATCGTGACACGCCAGACAACACGAAGGAGACTGCATTTGACTTCACGGAAGCCAACTATGTCAAGGTGCATGCCATCTTGGGCCGCTACCCTGAAAACTACAAAGCGTCTGCAATTATTCCATTGTTGGATTTGGCCCAACGCCAACATGGTGGTTGGTTGCCTCTTGCTGCGATGAACAAGGTTGCTCGTATTGTCGACGTCAAGCCCATTCAAGTGTATGAAGTTGCGACGTTCTACACCATGTTCAACCGCGAAAAGGTTGGCAAATACTTCATCCAATTGTGCGGCACGACGCCTTGCATGATTTGCGGTTCTGAAGAAATCAAGAAGACGATTGAAGACCACTTGGGCATCAAGGAAGGCGAAACGACTCCTGACAACAAGTTTACGTTGCGAGAAGTCGAATGCTTAGGCGCCTGCGCGAACGCCCCCATGGTCCAAATCAACGATGATTTCTATGAAAACTTGACCCCTGAAACCACGCGTGCTCTCTTGGATGCGTGCAAGAAGGACCAACCCCCTCCCATGAACAAGTGGGGATCTTTGCCCATGAACGGCCAATTGTCGTGCGAAGGCCCTCAAGGCAAGACGACCTTGACATGGAAGGAACACCCAGCTCCTGGCTTCAAGATGCGCCCCGATAGCGAATTGGTTGCCAAGGTCGACCCCAAGAAGATCAAGGAAGAGATGTTGTACTAAACGCATGTCAGCCAAATAATACAACAACGTGGCGTTCATTTTTAAAATGTTTTAAAATACGTAAATCACTTCAGCAAATCAAGCAATTCCAATTTGAAACCATTCTAAATCTTGACTGACCATGTCTGTGTTGGTACGCTGGTACAACAAATCTTCGTCGCGTGGAATTCAACGACTGGTAGCCGCCGTAGTGCCGAGAGACAAAATTCACTTCAAATAGAGCCAAGAGAATGAAAAATTTGTTCGTAATCAGGCATATTCAAGTGGACTTTGAGGACGATTGTTGATTCCTCAAGATGATTATGAAGGACGCACGTTGTTATGTATTTAAAATCAGTTTGAAACCTCTTGTGGTCAAGGTGGGTTATTTAAAATGCTTTTCAAATACACATATAGTATTTTAAATGTATCAAGGTTTCTGAAACTGTAATTCAAATTAATTCAAAATTCCCCGATACTGAGGTTTCGTTGACGTTTTTGATTTGTCAACAGCAATCTCCGACAGACGCGGGAGACGGACTGTCGGAGCTTCATCCGACCGAGCGTGTGGAAGAAATGGCAGGACAGACGACTTGCAGGCGTTTCAGTCGAGCGATAGAGCCTTTCCCATCTGGAGGGAAGCCACGTATGGATCGACGATCCATCGCATCTTGGACGCACGTCAGGATGATCCGATTGTCGAGAAAATATGATCACGAAAATATCGAAGCGCGATGCTGGTCGTCAAGAAGCGAAAGCGCGCGTGAATCAGCGAAAGTAGTCAAAGGAACGACGACTCGGACGAGATGTGAAACAAAATTGTTAAGTTAATAAGTGTACGCGGAGTTAGATGGCTGCAAAAAAGGTCACTTGATTGTTCGGGAGACCGCCTCGGAGCGGCTGAGATGATGTCGACGCCATTGACGTCGAGTGGTGGGGATGATGGGTATATTGGTTGTCGTAAAGTTGTGCATCGCTGTATGGGAACCAATCACCCCAGTTCAGTTCGTTGTCGTCCCATTCTCCACCGACGGACGTGGCAGACGACGCAACGCTCGTCATGGAGTCTCGCAGGCTGTCGAGGTCGTTGTCTAGCCATTGAATGTCCTCAACGACATGGACTTCCATGCGAGGCTTTCGTCGCACGCCCGCGGATCCCATGACACGCGTCAAGTGTTTGTTTTCATACGGCGACGTCATGCGGGACGAAGTTGGTTTGTGAAGGCTCATCGACTGGAACGACATGTCGACGCGGGACAAGTGGTCTTTGCGCTGAACGGGCGAGTCGCACGCGGACGAACAAGGCGAATCGTAGCCTCTCCTTGACTCGTCGGCGCTGTCGTCCGACGCAGCAGCCATATCTTTGCCAGACATGGATTTCTTGCGCGTGATGTACGTGCTTCGATGTGGCTCGTGGCGCGTGAAGAGCTCGTTCGAGAATGTGCAGACGTTGGCGCGGGACTTGGTCCACTTCTTAAAGTTGAAATAGTTGAGTTGGCGTTGGAAGCTCGTGTACTTTTTGTGCTTGAAGTACTTTGGCAAGACGGTGTTCATCATCTCGTCCATGTCGTGGATTTCGAACGCCGTGCCGTCTTTGTTCCACCGGAGGACTTCTGGGCTTTCTCGGTCCAGCATGTTGCGCAGATTGCGGAGGAAAGGAGCCATTTCTCGTGCCTTGCGGGATTCCGACGGCGATTCATCGCCTGAGAAGAACCCATGGCCGACGCTGTCGGGTGTAGTTGGCGTTCCCACCGGCGGTGTATTGTAGTAATGATGACTTGGGTGTTGATGGTGGCGATATGTGTTGGGGAGTTGAATATGCAGTTGAAAGGACGACGGTGGCGTGGGTGTCGAATGGTCCATGTGTGAATGGCAAGTGAAATGGAGGAATGAAGAAGGAATCGGTGGTGCAAGCGGCCGGCGAAACACTCAAGAGGGCCAGATTCACCGATTTACTTGAAGTAGCTGCAACCGTTTCCGTCAAGATATCTCGCCCTCGTCAATACCATCTGAGATGCGTTCGATATTTTTGTGTTGTTGGACAGTGGTCGCTGCCAGAGTCGAGTCGTCGGGCTGATTCACGGACGACAGACGAGCACCATCCGTGTATGAAATACCTCCATCGTTTGAGATCAGTCGCGCGGCAGAGAACGGAAGTGTAAGGCACTGAAAGATCAAGTCTAGAGAGAGAGACGACGACGAACGAGGCAGTTCGACGATCGTCCAGAGTGTAGCGACCGACTGACTCGACGCTCTCGACAAGCGAGAGGCCTGTCTATGGCGTGCATGGAACGATTGTCACCGCGACGGACGTCCAAGTTGACGAAGCACACGACGACGTTCGAAAAAACCAACCCGCCAGCGTTCGATTTTTTGTGACATCCCACGACAGTCACCACGCGCGCTTCGATTTTAGCCAAACTACACGGTACAGCATCAAAAGGAAAACCTCCTTCATGCGATACACCACCGAGTTTGAAAGGGGAACTCGCATCAAGTTGTGGGGAAGGACATGGTGGAGGTAGTGGCATCCCAGTATTGTGGCTTGCAACTTCCTTGCCTGAATTCTACGTTTTTGATGCCCAACGGAGGAATAATATATTGGAGGAAAAACTTTTCCCTCTCAGTTGAGCAAGGGATTTGTTCAGCTGGCAGCGCGCAAGAACTCACTGCATGGTGGTATGCACAGTAGAGACTCCGGCACAGCTTACGTATGTTGGACGATCATGGTTTAAGTTTGCGCTTCCCCCCCTTTTTCATGGCATTTCCCCCTCCTGAGGGGGAACTATCGTTCTTTCGGCACCCTCGCCTTGGAATCGGATATGACGTCATTCCAAGACTAATATCCTCATCCAGCGGTCATGATTCTTGCCTTCCCATCGTTTTAGTCGTCATGAGGTTGCCAAGCTTGCTGGTTGATCTCAATTCCTCTATTAATTAATTCCCTGTGATATTGAATATGTTACCTATGTAATTGAATAATGTAATTAAAGAATTCCAAGGTGTACGGGGTGGAAATCTACAGAGTTGGACGAAAAATCGAACGCCGCGAGGTACCAAAGCACCCGTCAGTCGAGCAGAGGAAGTACTACATGGATCCATCGCTGAAATTGACGGCATTTTCTGGGCAAGAGAGCCTTTGGCGCAGACGGGGAAGAGGCGATGGCGGAACAAGACTCTGGCGCGACATGAATCCGAGATCTTGTCGCCTTCAACGAGTATAGAGTTGGCAAAGCAACGAAGAAGGATCGCTTCTGGCGCTGGTCCCGCAGCTTGGATCTCTCGCGAAGGGGATTGTATCCATGATTGATATTCTAACGGCACCCTGGCTTTGTGTGTTGGGTCACTTTTTTCGAAGATCCGTCACCCTTTAGCGTTCCCGATTGAACCCTTTAGCGTTCCCAATTGAACCCTTTAGCACGAGGTACTATTTGAAGCTGACTCAGCGCCGCCTTGAAAAGTCTGGGCTCAAGAAGAAGAAGAAGGTAGACTTGCAGTAACGACAATGTTCTTCTCGAGACCAAGACCAGGTCTGGCGATATTTGAACTTCACTCGAGTCCGAGGTCTCTCTCGCCCAGCACATGGTTGCCGTTTCAAAGCCCCGTGCATCACATGCATGACGACAGAACGTCTGAAATATCTTGCACTCGCGAAATCCAAACGTGCGACCAGATCACCCGATTTGACATTTCTATTCCACGGAGACAGCTCTCCCCTTCTATTCTCTATCCTTCCTCGGCCAACGTGGTCGTCTTAGCCGCCGCGTAGATTGTACAACAGTTTTTCTATTTTGCCAACTACAGCAATACAAAATCTCAAGCGCGCAGTTGTGAAATGGTGGTGTAAGTCGTTCTAGCCGACAAAACGAACGAAGGGGCAAAGACAGTGGCGGGTTGGAGAGGTCGCCTGTGGGTGATTTCTCCTGCTTAAATCCGTCCCTGCCGTGGATTTCCGATTCGGTGTTAGAAAGCCGAGCAGTTCCATCTCGAGTCGTCAGTTCGAACGTCGAAATCGATCGCCAACATGGACAATCGTCCCCAAGAAACGTTCCTCTTCACAACTGTTTACCTCTTTAATTGCATAAATAATGTTTATTGATTCTTAGAGTATCAAAAATATAAGTCATATGTATACACTTTAACCTCATAACCTCTATAAATACAAACCCTAGAAATTGTAAGAATAAATAACCGGTTAGAAGACATATTTAGGCTAAATGGTGAATCTTGGACACGATTGATTCCAGACAGCATTGATGCCACTAACATCAATCAATGACAAGCCTGGTAGAGCCCATGGCGATGAGGCCGCGATGCCGTGGATCTATGAGTGTTGACGATGCTGGGGAATGTCACTCATGCGTTTCATGGTGTCTTTACGTTGCCACGTGGACGGCAGCATTCACTCGTCGCCGGGCATTCACTTTCAACATTGCTCACACCCCACATTTTGTATAAAACTAACGTTTTAAACATGTGACCAGACGTCGTCAGTTTGGAATTTCCACGGACGCGACAAGATGGCGAAAGTGAACCCTCGAATCTTGGCGCTCTTTGACGTCGATGGCACGCTTACGATTGCACGAAAGGTACCAAACGAATGCTGGAATACTCAGGCTCATGGCATGATTCGGTGTAGACTGTCACGGCTGAAGTCACGGCTCGCATTGCGCAGCTCAAGAAGAAAATTACAATCGGCGTTGTCGGCGGTTCGGACCTTGTCAAGCAAAAGGAACAATTGGGAGAAGATGGTACGCCATTTACTCATGATGTTGTGGATTTATGATGGGCTGGATCGATAGTTATCCATCAATTCGACTACAGCTTTTCGGAAAATGGTCTTGTCGCCTACCACAATGGAGAATGCATCAACAAGACGGTATGGAATCTCGACGGAAGGTTCAATGTAACGAGAGATGATGAATGTAGAGCTTGAAAGAATTTATGGGCAATGAAAAGCTCAACAAGTTCATCAACTTTACCCTCTTGTACATCGCTAACTTGGACATTCCTATCAAGCGCGGCACGTTCATCGAATTTCGTCAAGGCATGCTGAACGTCTCGCCGATTGGACGCAACTGCTCGCAAGAAGAACGTGACGACTTTGAAAAGTATGACCATATCCATCAAGTGCGCAGCAAGATGGTCAATGTCCTCCGAACGCAATTCCCAGACTATGGCTTGACGTATTCGATCGGTGGCCAAGTAAGCATCCTGTGGCGCCAAGGGTTACCTCACCATCTCTCTATAGATTTCTTTCGATGTCTTCCCAACTGGCTGGGATAAGACTTACTGTCTCAAGTTTATCAACCCTGCCGACTACGATGAAATCCATTTCTTCGGCGACAAGACCCATGTCGGTGGCAACGACTACGAAATCTTTGTCCATGAAAGTACGATTGGCCATGCCGTCAAGTCTCCCGATGACACGATGCGCCTCCTTGACGAATTGTTTCCATGAGAGTCTATAACTCGAAGCTTTTCCGATTGATATGCTCGTTTATGATTCTGGTAAGAGCGTGTCGCTCGAGAGGAGGTTCGCCATCGGGTCTTCTCGTTGACTTTTTCGCATACGGTAGACTTCCATCGTCTCTTCGTCGACGCCGTCGTCTTCCATGCTGTTGTACTTTCGCTTCCCGCTCGCTTCTAGCTTCTTGAGCTTCTTCTCTGCTTGTTTCATCTTGGCTGGATCCAGCGCTGGTGCATCTTTTCGTTCACCGTACAATGCACTTCGCTGTGGCAATGCTGGCTGTTCGCCTGATGCGAGCGGCAAAGCTTCACGGGTTTTTGCCTCTTCCAAGTGAACGACAGGCTCGTGGATTGCAGACGCAGCAGCTTTCCCTGCTTCTCCCGTGCAGTACGACTTGCGAATCTTTGAATGACAGCAGGCAAACCCCCATTGTCCACTACGTCGATCAAACCAACTTCCCCAAATTTGGGTGTGATTGTTCTCAAGGACGTCCTCCAAGTACTTGGACTTTGCCACGGCTTTCTCCATCCCTTTCACCTACACAACGAGTTAGCATGCTAAAATCGGCAACAAGAAGATTTACCACACGGCCGTCTCGTGCATACTCCACGTAGGTTTCCGACGCAGCGAGCAGTAATTCCTTGGGCGGCGCTGGTGTCTGCTCGCCGTATTTAGCCAACATGGCGGCACGTTTTTCCTGCTGGAGCTTGAGCTTCTTTTCCTCGTATTGCTGTCTCATAAACTCTGCAGCGGATGGAGTGGCTTGAGGATGCAGAGCTCCATCAGGAATGACTCCCTTTTCGGCGGCTTCCCAGGCAAACAGCTGAGTCTGAGCTAATTTGACGGCGTCACCCGTGTGCCGGACAAAGTTGTCGCCCATAAACGTTGCTTCGTCGGGTTTCAAGTCTGGATTTGGATTGTCACGCATGGAGCGCGTCTTGGGATCATAGAATGCAGAATTTGGATTCAAGTTCCGCAAGTATTTCGCTGTGTCTTCACGGATACGCAAGTTGCGAGCCGTGATCATCATTTCAGCACCACCGACACCGCCCTGTCGAGATACACGCTTGGCAATCACACGCCCTCCTTCTTTGTCCATAAATTCGTCTTCATCTGAACCACCGTCTTCGCCAGCATCTGAATCCGAGTCGCTACCACCAGCGCGGCCACTTTCTTTGTTTGTGTCGTTCATTTCCTGGATGCGTTTCGTCTTGCGCACCTGCTCCATCTTTTCAAATCGCTCAATTGTAGCTTGATGCTCCTCAGCGTCGTACCCGAGCCACGCATCTCGTTTGGCATCAAATGTGAGTTTTCCATACTGCCCAGACCGTACGTCTACAATGACTTCGTCCGGTGCCAAATCTTTGTTGGTTTTCCAAGCGCCAATTTTGCGTGGTCTCTCGACGCATTCGTTGGTCTTGTGGGACATGGCGCCGCAGTTCTTGCACGCACCCTTTTGAAACTTTTTACGCTGTGTAGTCTGCTTGAATGCCCGAATGTTGAGTGCATCAGCATCGGTCATGGAAAGGACTTGGTCCTTCTTTGGGTTGATTTGATGCTTCAACGATGCATTCGATTCACCCAAATACCAAGGCCGCTTCGAGATATAATCGGGGTTGTGCGGATTGATAAGATTCCCATCCGCGTCTTTTTCAGGTGGTAGTGTACCATTCTTTCTTGCTTCGTCAATCTCTTTTTTCTTCCTGAAATCCGAGCTGGTCATGCGGTCACCTGCTTGGTTCATGGTGTGCCGCTTGAAAATTGAAATAAAGAAAAATATTTTTTCACTATATCCATACAAATAAGCCCCAGAAAAGAATTAAAAATAAACTCTTTATATGGACAAAGAAACCAGAGAAGTTTTTTTTTTTCAGCATAGATCTGACCCTGGAGACTAAGAGGTCATGGCGGGAATCTCTGTGTACTCGAAGGGACAAGTTTGAAGTCTATAGAGCTGTTGAGAGCTGGAAGACCTAGAACTTAGCTAGCTAGACCTGTGGAGTGGGCTCTGGTGGTTGTTCCCTGCACCTGTATTGTCCATGGTGGAATCGAGACGTAGGTTCAAAAACTTGACTAACTGTATTGAGAAAAGCCTTTCGATTTGTGTTAAGGTGATGCGATGGCATCAACAAACCGTCGAGACAAGAACGCAGGGCACGTCAGGATAGAGAACATGCTGCATTTACAACTTCTTGGGGCGAATGCGGGCAGGAGGGTCACGGTTGCGACGACCTTCAGTCGATCGCACACGCACAATACGTTGATGGATGGCGGCTTCAATGCAGTAGTAGTTCTTGATGTAGATCTTGGGCAAAGCGTACGTTTCGTACACGGAAGCTTCCTTCAAGTCACGCATGGCCGAGGCATCGACGATGTTGCTAATAAAACACGCCCATTCAACCTGTCGAGTCCCAATAACTAACACACGTACCGGACGGTGAAGCGCTTGATCGCCTTATCCTTAGGGATCAACTTGGCCGTCGACACACAGTGCACGCGCTTGACGTGGCCGCGGTTCTTCTTGTTGCGTCCGTGGTTGCGTCGCTTGACAGTCATCTTTACAGCTTTTCTCGTAAAATGACCGTGGGGACCATTGAAAATGAGCCCTACCCCTGCCATTCATTGGTGGCGGAAGTATTTTTAAACAATTGGCTAAAATTAAATTTTAAATTCAGCCAATCAAATATCTCAAATTAATTAAAAAATCTAATTCGTCGATTTGTTTCATTTTTTATCCAATGACACTTTACAGTTGACATCATGCTCTATCGGCGATGGAGTGTCTTCTGCGGCGCCTGTAAGACTCCACTCGTTGAATATGGAAAGCGAGGCAGCGGCACGTCAGCACTCGTCAAGCTAATACCAGAAAGGATTCTGAAGTCGTACGTGAACGAAATGGGCGTCTGTCCAACGTGTGACTCTGTGTTTGCAAGACCTTTTCTGTACAAAGGCCAACCTGCGTGGAAACTCATGACGCAGAAAATTTACGTCAAGAAGTGACGAGTGTGAGAGGCTCTGTTTTAGGACTGGGCCTGTTTACGCTGCATATATCGCGCCTTTGCTGCAGCGATGGCATCGTTGCTTGTCTTGTCAGCCGCTCGCTTTGACTTTGTGTTTGCATTTTCAAGCGAGGAATCTGTGGTTATTGTCGATTGAGCTGCTTGAGGCACCGGACGATCGGTCAACGCATAGCACTCCGACAATGACATGGCTTTCTTGGGCTCGTACAACTTCAGCCAAGTTGCATCTACTTCTAATACGTGGCGCATAAAGGCTACGATTCCCCATAACTTTTGTAATAGACGTTGGTTTCTCCATACCTTTGCTCGTGTAGACTAGCTCATGGTAAATGCAAACTTGAGGTGGTTGAAGCTCTGAGAAGACGCTGGAAGGATGACAATTGACGAGCTGAACTTCCTTGGCATCTCCCGAGCTGATCACAACTCGGTAAACTGGTTGCATCATGGTTTTTTGTGCTGCATGCTGAAAGAAACCAGCACAGACTGCCGGAGCTTCATCATTAGGACCACGAAAAGGACTTACCAGATTGGCGTATTCGATCCAGTCGCGGCGTTTCCTTGGCACTCTCTGTCCGTGCAACGTCGACTTTGTTAGCAAGATCTCGAATTTGCGATTGGACATTCGCGGCCGTTCTAAAAGCCCGCATGTGAACTCCATGGTCTTCGCACCATGCAAGACGGTCTCTAGCATCTTCCCATGCTTGAAACACTGCCTCCAACATTTTAAAGTCGCTCGGGAGAGTCATACTTACGTCGGAGATACATGAGATGATCGCCTTTGGGGTCGTAATACTCTTGGAGCAATGGGGAGTTGGCATGTTTGTCTTGATGCGGCACAAAGATATTCTCCACAGAGAGCATAGCGACAATCGTTGAGAGTTCTTCACTGCAGTCTAATCGAATGGCTTCAATCAAGACTCTAAGTCAATTCTTTAGATAAACATGGAGCGACAAAAGCCATGGGTACCGTGCCAAGCGAGGTTCTAGTGGAAACTGAGCCATGGCTTTGCCCGTCGCCGTGACATTTCCAGCATCGTCCAACGCTCCTAGAATTGCAAATCCATTGCTTGCTTCATCCATGGAAACAACTTACCGAGGTTGTAAAGCTGCAGTAACGCATCCAGCATCGAATCCTCTTGCGGGGGATCCAAGAAGCTGAAGCCCAAGACATCGTTGATGCCAAGTGCTTTCAAGCACAAGATCGTGTTGGCAAGGTTGGATTGTTGGATTTCTGGAATCGTTTCGTTAAACATGGACGCGTACGACTGCTTGGAGTAGAGCCGATAGCATTTCCCAGCTCCAGTACGACCCGCTCGACCAGCTCGTTGCTGCGCTGATACCTACAGCCACAAACGTAGTTCAAAATCAAGGCCAAAGCAGCCTGAACGGACCTGCGAGATGGGAACAATCACGAGGGATTCCATGCCTCGCGCTGGATTGTATACCTACGACCAAACGGCGTCAAGCGTTGGCAAGACGAAGGATTTTACTTTTTCCTTGGCAAAGCCAGCATCGACGACGTATTTGATGCCATCGACAGTCAACGACGTCTCGGCAATATTCGTGCACACGATGACTTTACGAGCATGGGCTGATGGATTAAAGATGCGTCGCTGCTTGTCATTTGACAGCGCGGCATAGAGCGGCAGGATATCGATGGGCTTGATAGGTTCGTCATGCGCCAATCGGTCAAGCCGCTTGCGCAACATCTCACACGCTTCTTCGATTTCCTTTTGCCCCGTCAAGAAGACCAAGATGTGCCCTAAAGGACTCAAAAGTTAGTCTTAAGACTGGAGATCATTTGAGTGCCTTCAGGCTCCTGCATGTGGATTTGAAGCGTTGTGTCGACGGCAGCTTGGATATACGTCGACACTGGACCGGATTTACCCATGATTTGATGCTGCTTGGAGTGGTAAATGTCGACGGGAAACGAGCGCCCTGGGACTTTAAACACTGGGCAATTGTCGAAAAAGGCGGAAAATTTGTCCGAGTCCAAAGTAGCAGACGTAATGATGAGCTTCAGGTCTGGGCGTTGCTTGAGCATGGCTTTCAACAAGCCAAAGAGAATATCCGTGTTGATGCTTCGCTCATGCGCTTCATCGAGCATGATAATCGAATATGCCGATAGAGTTGGATCCAGCAGGCATTCCCGAACGAGAATGCCGTCCGTCATAAACTTAATTTGAGTGCTGGGCGTCGTGTTGTCTTCGAACCGGACTGTAGAGCCGACTGCCTAAATTTCCCAGGATAAGATCCCTCATGAGTGGAAACCTACCAAGGGTGCGAGACCATTTGAAGCCAATTCTTCTCCAACACGTTTTGCGACTGCTATTGTCGCTACGCGTCTAGGTTGTGTGACGCCAATCTTTTTGCCATTGCTGGCATATCCAGCTTCCAGCAGAAATTGCGGGATTTGAGTCGTTTTACCCGATCCTGTTTCTCCTATACATACGATCGTCTACCCAACAACTATCACTCATAGTGTGAGGCAATCCATTACCTGGTTGCGGGCAATCTCGTCGAGAATCTGCTGCTTGAACTGCCCCACGGGAAGGTTATTTCTTTGGGCTTGAAAAGCTTCATTCGCAGCGTCTGTTGCTGGTGTGCTTTCACGCAATTCAGCGCGTTCTTGCCTAGCCTTTGTCTGTTTTCTTTCTCGGCCAAATTCGTCGCGTCTCTCCCTCGAACGGCTTCGACTTCGTCTCCGTCGACGCTGCGGCGATGCCGATCTCGACCTTGCCATACTAATTATCCAATGAAATGGATTTCTGGCAGTCTTAGTTTCAAAGAAGTATACAAAATCAAGTATAAAGAGTTCAAATCGTGAAAGGGCATTGAATGCGCCGACAACTAGCGCCATTCCTCGTTGCTCTCGTCATTGCCTGTATGTCCATCGTCCTCCAAGCCATCAAGACTAATCTTACTTGGTAGATGCGACGGCTGTGGACCTGTGTACGACGTACGTGCCGCTTCAGAGCGTTCTTCAGAACTGCAACTCGATTCAAGTCACGTACCCGATTCTGTTATCATCCCTTTTCCCGACTCTTCCCTTTCTATAGAGCAAATACAGCCCATGTGTCTCACACCGCCTCATACTTATCCCCTTGGGTTGTGATGATCGGGGGATATGCCTTCAGCACGGCCCAACCCGCGACAACAAACACAGTTATGCTCTATGACCCCGTCGCTGCATCATCTGTATTGATTCCCACGCTGAGTATCGGCTACGCAGCGCCACAATTGGTATTTGAGATTTGAATTGTGCTGCTTAATGTGGATAGGCTCCCAATTTTCAACCTGGAACGCGCTCAGAGCACACGGCAGTCGTCTGGGATAATGCGATCGTAATCTATGGCGGTCAAAACACAGACTTCATGGGCGATATGTGGAGGTACTTCGCCAATTGTCACGGCACGATATCAAGCTGAAGATTAGATTATGTTTAGCCCCTGGAGGGATGTCTGGAAAATGTGAGTTGCAGAACATTGATGACGATTAATCGAATTCTAGGGGATCAAGTCGTGACCTCGACGGGGAGTTCTTTCCCACCGGGTCGAAAAGGTCATTCAGCCACTCTATATGCTACCAATGCTACTGCTATGCTTACGGTTGTCTTTGGCGGAACGCTGAGCACAACGTACCAGGTTCGTCAACTTTTCTTCGCAGAATTGCTTTATGATTCCTCAAGGACACAAATGACACTTATTTCAAGATCATATCCAAACCATCAGGCTCCATGGCATGCCAAACATCGCAGCCGATTGTAACGTGGCAACGCGTGCTTCTGGCAAATATGAGTGGCTCTCCAACACCTCGTTCGTATCATACCATGGCTTTAAATCCCCCTGGTGGAACATTCCAATCGTGTCTTATCCTCTACGGCGGACAATCAACCATGGACAATTCTATCTTAGATGAAATGTGGTCGCTTTGCCCACAGGTAAGATCGCAAACGACTTGAGCTAGACATCGTTATTCTTCGCGAAGGATCTTGCATCAACACTGCCGATTGAACAGCAGCGGTTTGTCTGGACGCAACTGGTTGTTTTGGGCACTTCGCCGTATCCACGCTTTGGACACACAACAACACCCACGTTTCCAGACAGATTCCTCATCTTTGGCGGCTCGTACAGGTAAGTCATGGACGTTTAGCGTTGCTTACCTGGAAGTTGATGGTAGATTCCCAACGGACTATCTTAGCGATGCTTGGGAATACAATCTGAGCTTGCAGCGATGGATTCAACAATCGCTAGTTGTTGGTGGAAGTAATATCAATTCTCCTCGCCGGTGAGGCATCCCACTTGTTTGTTGAATGACTCACTGGATAAAGGTTTCATTCCATGACGTATACAGCTCAGCACGTGCTGGTCATCTTGGGCGGCATCAGTCGGTTAGTGTTCCTTTATCTCTCGCCTTAACAGAGCGCAGCTACGAGTTGCTCGACGCAACGTCTACCCAGTGTGGCTATACCTCAAGTCAATGCACTTCCGGATTTGTTCAATTTTTTTGCAATGCAACTGGACAAGTATAGCTCAAAGTCATGGCTTTCCATGATACTCTGCGGTAGATGACATGCCAGCCATGTTCACCAGGATATTTCGCATTGTCTGGTGCGTCAAACTGCTCAATATGTCCTCCTGGTAACTCTGGTAACCTCTTGGCGATTTACGAATTCGTTTTCAAGGAACATATTCCCTCGCTGGATCATCTCAGTGTGTGGACTGCCCCATGGGGACTTATAGCTCTGTATCGGGAGCTCCTGCATTATCGTCTTGCCTGCAGTGCCCTCCTGGAATGTACTCGACGGCTACACGAGCGACATCTTTTGCTGCTTGCCAAAGTTGTCCACCAGGCAAGCTCACTGTCGCTTCACACATCTTTAAATTGCATGTTTGCAGGCACATTTTTCAATACGTCGCAATCAACATCCTGTTTACCGTGCGCTCCTGGCACATTTTCAGGTGATATGGAATAGTTTTATTGTCTGAAGTCTTCCTAGCTGCCAATGCGAGTACTTGCTCTCAATGTCCCATTGGAACATTCAGTCAAGGCAGCTCGAGTGCTTGCTCGAACTGCTCTGCGGGGACGTATGCTCCTTTCACGTCCATGTCGGCTTGCTTGGCATGTCCATTGGGAATGTACAGCAATATCTCAGCAGGACAGTGCACTGGGTGTCCAGCTGGAACGTATAGCAATCAATTCCAGTACTGCTTGCATCAAAATATACTTTTCAAGCGTCTGCCTTTAGAGCTGCCTTTGCTAATTGCAAGCCATGCCCCGCCGGTACTTATGCTGAGAGCCTCGGGCAATCCAATTGTGCAATCTGTCCTGACGGCACGTCCTCGTCTATCATTGGAAGCGTGAGTCGCACGACCTGCATATTGTGTCCACCGGGCACATTTACATCAGCAACGAACAAAAGCGTATGCTGGAATTGTCCCTCGGGAACTTATTCCAACCAATCTGGTACAATCGTTTGAGCTTTGCACACATTTCCATCTTCCTCTAGGAACTTCTCAATGTACCTCTTGCCCTGCTAATTACTACACAAACACATCAAATGCATCCTCATTAGCAGCATGCCTAGCTTGCGCAGTGGGGACCCAATTCAATAGCACTGCTGGATTGTGTTCTCCGTGTCCTCCTGGTTCTCACCGATTCCAAAACACATCTGGATGTGCATTGTGCCCTTCTGGTTCGTACACATCAACCTTGACGGAGGCCCAAAGCCCGGTTTGTCTTCCATGCCCTGCAATGAAAGCTAATCCTTCCACGGGTATCATACCAACGCCCTAATTGTCGATCATGCGTATCGTAGGTGCGACTTCATGTCAAACGTGTGCTGCAAACAGTTATTCGTCAAATCAATGGAGCTCGTGCTTGTCTTGCTCAAGTTCATGTCCAATCGGCCGCAACGGAGCGATTTGCTCAAACCAGGGCAATTGCGTATATGGCGGGTGCATTTGCAACTCGACATATTCTGGCTACACCTGCGAAACACCTTTGATTTTGAATTCTACCGCGACAAGGGGCATTGTGTATTTTGCTACACCAAACCAAACCGTCTTTTTTGATAATGTGACCAACAGTGTTACGCTACAACGCGAAGCAGGCACTAGAGTACAATTGTATTTGTATCACGAGTCTTCATGAGATCTTTGTAGGGTTTACTGAGCGTTGTTGTGTCTTTGGCATCTGGAGGGAATGCCACAGTTTCCAACGGAGGACTACCTGTAGGATGGTCAACCTCAGTAATATTTCAGGACCAAGAAATGGCAAAGAACATCTCCGTACCGGTTCGAACTGTCAGTCAAGGATGCGTATCCATTGTTCTTGCACTCACTGACCCATTCCCACTCCTACATCCATCGAACGTGACGTCGATTGATGGAGCAATTGTGACTTTGCTTGTCCAAGCGACGACTATTTCGACAGCAAGCGTGAACCAAGTCAACATTTCTTGGATTACAAAGTTTTCATTGACATATTTCTATAGGTGTTGGCGACTCCAACGGGCTACAATATCTCAGTGGCAATATCCAACACGGCCAATTCTGTAGCGTCGATGACATTGCCTCCAAATGGTATTTCTACCGTGAACTCTTACTTCTACTTTGACTCAAACTTGGATCCTTGGTTGATTCCGCTCGTACCAGCTATGATTTCTTCGACACAAGTAAACCCCAGCTTGAAATGAGAATTTAAATGACAGTAGGCACAAATGGCTGCCCTTCCACGAACGTGGTTGTTCAGCTACAATACAAGAGCTGCTGCACCGTTCGGAAATGACGCAACTGGGCTCCTGGCAAGTCTACAAAGTAAGAGTACTACCGGTGATGTATTACCCATTTGTGTTAGCGATTACAAGCTTTCCATCCACGCCAATCAGCGGTACATTTTTGAACTTAACATTTCTTCAAAGCCTTCCGTGGACACCTGGCGCTCTTCGGACCATCATTATTGTGACATCTGCCACTTCACTTGCAGCTGACACCAACGTCTATACCATGGAACAAGTCAAGCCCTGTGTCTTGGGCTTGCTTTAAACTTTCGTGTCTAGGGCTGCTGGACTGCAAACGTGATGCCATACTTTTTAGTTCCAACTCCCAATTTGCCAATGATATCGCAGTTGATATCAGCATTAGGGTTTGGCACCGCAATGGGCTACAACATCCAGTACATACACCCTTCGTTGCTTGTTTAATATTCGTCTAGATCATTTGTGACGGGGCCTTTTCAATTGCTACAGGCACCACCAAGTGTAAGTATATTCGTCGATGATTAACTGACAACTCTCCAGTCGTCAATTTATTTGGTTACGAATCCATCCAACTTGATTCAAATGGCATCGTTGACATTCCCCTCATTGACATTATCTTTTCGGAAGTCGCTCACAACTGATCCGGTGCAAACTCTTGCCGTTGCCAATGTTTTGGGATATGGCGTTTTTCAGATTTTTATTTCAACGTTTATGCACTCATGCATCAATCTTCCAACTGCAATCATAATGCCGCCGTACTTGGGTGGCTGGATCCCTCCGTTTCAAACCACCTTTGACTTGAGAGCCCAATGGACAGCGCTAGCTGGTGCAACTCAAAGCAATTTGACTGCGCTTTCTCAAGTAGCGCAAGGCTTCATGATCCAGGCTACAGCAAACTCCAGCTATGCTCAAGCCTTCCCCGTCTTTTTGCAGTCCAACACACCGATTGTTATTCGAGGATATATCAAATTTTCGACCATGATAAATCTGTACTTTGCAACGAAGAATTTCCCTTCATGTCATTCGTAGGCCATCGATTGAATTAGTTACCCAAGGGAGCGGATCCATATTGCGAACCTCTGTTCCCATCTCAACCCCCACAAGGTGAGCCAACTGGTCCAATCCAGTTGAGCAAGTTGAATTCATTGTAGCTCGCTTGACTGGCAATTCTTGTATTCCCGGGTTATCCTCACTCAGACGACTACGTCCCTACAGATTGTTGTCAATGCGTCCAACCTTGTACAAATCGCAAATCTCGGAATGTATACGGAGCCATTGTTTGCCTGTCGGTGGGTGGACTGGTGCTATTTCCCTATTGAGCCTTTTCCACAGGTGTGATCCAGGCTATTTTGTGCGGAATGGAAATTGCGAACGTTGTCCTGCTGGGTTTGCATGCGGAGGAGGCATTCAAACGGCTTGTATGCAGCAAACATATTCGTTTGGGGCATTTGCCTCCTGTCAGCCTTGCCTTACAGGCATGATGTCTATTGCTTTAGTGGATTTTGAGCTGCATTGTAGGATGGACGTGTTCTGGAGGATTGGCATCTCCTTGCCCCAAAGGCACGTTTACGAATGATGCGATAACATGTCGTCCATGTCCACCAGGCTTCAAGTGCCTTCAAGGCAAGCAGTAAGTCCAAGTTTCAACTAATGAGTCGCTGACACACTGTCAGGACTTTGTGCTCCGCTGGTTCGTTTGCTCCAGGGAACACGTCGAGCTGTAGTTTGTGTTTACCAGGAACGTTTGCCAATGCTTCAGGGTACGTACTGTACATCTTTGTTGAAGAGCGCACTTGAGGATTTCTTTAGCGCTAGCATTTGCTTGCAATGTCCTGCTGGATACACGTCCAACTACCGACGTGACCACTGTATTCCATGCTCAGCCGGAACAATTTCTCAACAGGTGCAGTGTTTCACCATGGAAATTCAAGTCTGTTAGGGAGCTTTTCCGTGCACATCATGCCAAAAGAATACCATTGCACAGGCTGGTTCGGCTACGTGCTCAGCTTGTCCCATTGTATTGAATCACGTTATTGATAGTCATGTTCACTGCCCTTAGGGTTCCTGGACATCATTGCCAGGTTCTCAATTGTGCCAGCAGTGCCCACTTGGATCAACAGATCCTCAATGTTCATCGTAGACGTAGGAACATGAACAAAGACATCAGAAATTTGACGAATATTTCGACTCCTTGTCTCTTCGTGTTGTCGTGATTATCAAGCCTCCCATAGCTCAACGTGAATTGCTTTTCCGCAGAGCTCCAATCCTTCCAATGCAAGTGCCTTGTCGACAGCTTTCTTTGTCTCAAACGTGACTTGGACCAATGACTGCGGCACCCCATTGACTACATTTCGCTTGAAGCCAGCCACCTTACCACAAATACCAAACATCCGACACAGTGCTTCGTTCGTAGCTCGCTTTGACACGTTGCTTACGAATACTTTATACAGTGTCGCCGATGAACTTGTGTGTTTGTTGCCTCCCGTGGAAGCAGCGCTTCGGCTGCTTTGGTGGGGACCGTCTTGGGTTGATTCGCGGAAAAGGCTTTTACTGAGTCGATTTGTGTGCGACCCAAATGTGGTTGCAGAGACAAAAAGGCTAGCTCGGGCTATCGACTGGCTTCGAACTCCTCCAAACACATTCGAGGACTTTGCAGTCTCAACTGGGGCAATGCTTCGACTACGGCTTCGTCGATGTGGATCTTCATATTGTGCTGAGCCTCGCATAGTGCTTGTACTTCTTTGCCTGACCTCTTTATTTGATGCTGAGCTAGAGGAAGGACCGTAATGAGTAGAGCGTGCGATGGATTGGCTTCGTCCTTTGAATGAAGTTGACAGTCTGCTCCTATCGAGAGGAGCAACACTTCGGCTTCTTTGCTTCGGATCAGCAACTGGTGTGGCTCGAGCAACACTCAATCTCCGTTGAGCCATCGCTATGCTTGGTTCTTCCAAAGTGTGAGCTTTGTAATGGCTAGTTCGCGCTGTTGGCTGATGTCGTTCCTTTACGACTTCTTCCCTTGTGTGAAATTGGCTCCGTGATCGATGTTTCTCAACTTCGAGGGTCGCGTCTTGGCTCTTATCACTTGTTCTGGTCGTTGTTTCATATTCAACTCTTGCTAGTCTCTTTGACCGTGATGGCGACGGAGTACAGAGATCCACAACATCATGTCGGCTGCTTCTGCTGTGATGTCGACTTGATGAACGAAGTACACTTCTCGAGCGCGATGGCTCGTCTTCGCTTCTTCGGCTCCTGCTTTTCGAACGATCCCGCTTTCGATCTTCATATTTGTCTCTTCGTCGGTATTCTGATCGATCTCGGTCGTAATAATCGTATCTACTGCTTCTTTTGGATCTTGATGGTGAGCTGCTCTTATCACCTTCTCGAGATCGATATCGACTCGAAGAATGGTCGCGACGATGGCTCCTTGAAGATCGACTTTCAGAGTCACGGTAGCGGCTACTTGATCGGGAATCCGAGTCGCGGTAGTGACTTTTCGATGAGCGGCTCTCACGGTGATGACTTTTCGAGCGAGTTGGGCTTGAAGATCGATCAAGTCGCCGCTTCGACTCACGTTCTTCATATTTGTCATGCTTCCACTTCTCAGGAGATCGTGATCGACTTCTCTTTCGTTTGGGCAATGGTTCTGGCATGCTATCCACTCTCTCACGTAGACGTTGCTTGACTTCACGAGCTAACTTTCGGTTGGACCGTTCGCCCACGGAAATGCGCAAAGGTTTACCATGAAACACATGGTCGTTCAAGCCAAGCGCATCAATGGCTTCTTCTACCTTGGCAAACGTAATATGGGCGTGATTTATCCCACGATTGAAGTACTGGATAACACCACACTTGCTAAAGAGGTCGCGCACCTCATTTTCGGTCGCTGATTTGCTCAAATTTCCCACGAACAATATGATCATGTCCATGGATGGATGCCATGGATGGTTTCGAGGAGGCGAGCGACTACTTGATCGAGATCTCTCCCGTGTTCTTCTTGCCACACTTTTTTCGTGTCGAAAAGACTCTTCATGTCCTCTCGGAATATCTCTGGATTTCTTCTCGGTATGTAGTTGTGGATTGGATTTGTCTTGAATATCGACAAAAGGATTATTGTCAACTGGAGGAACAGAAATGACCCCCAGATCGTCCGACTCCAACGGCTTATTAGACTTTCGGGGATTGGATTTGCTGCGACTGCCATCAGATAATTTCGAAGTTGTCGTGGCATCGTCATGCCGAGGCTTAGATTTACTGCGGGGGTCCACTGGTCGTCTTTCATAGTGATAAAGGCTGAGGACATCACGTCGCTTGGTTTGTGGTTGCCTAGTCGACGAAGAGGACGTCGAGGACGTACGCGAAGTTGTGGACAACAATGTGGTGGGAGGTGCTTGACGCGGGGGAATTTTCCTCCTGCGCGTTTCTTCCATTGGTTCGTCGTCGACCAAATCGATCGTGTTATGCGGTTGCATGTTCGGCGGGGGTGGCTTCAACTTTGTTCTTTTCATCTTTGGCTGTTCGTTCTGCTGAGTGTCAATGTTGGGGATATGCTCCTTCAAGCATGCCAGAATTTCCTTATGTTGCTTCAAAGTTGCCCATTCAATGGCAGATTTTCCATTGTGGAATGATCGCGACGGGATAGCGCCTTGACGAAGTAGAGATTGCACATTTTCGAGCGACCCTACATCACACGCATACGCAAGAAGCGCCCCCAACGTATCTGGCTCTTCTTCGGGTTCTGGAGGCAATGGACATTCAACCGCTTCTGGAGGCAAAATCGTGTCGAACCAAGTCGAATCTATACCCAAAGACAGAACAAACCATGAAAGCGAGTTTCAAACAATACTTACCGAGTAGATCCGTGTCCCCTCGGGTCTCACCGTCCATTGCCAAGAGGGAATCGAGATCTCCATCCACCATTGTGCGTCAAAGGCTGACTTGCAGAATCCAACGAGTTATCAGCAATGATTGGGCCATCTCAATGCCCAATCAAATGCGACGTATCTTGGATTTTTCCATTCTTCACTGTCAAGTGGAAGATCAAAGACTCCAACCACTGCAATTCCTGGAGCTACACAATACATGGACATAGGAAGGCGCCCACGAGCCAAGCGAGTGGAGCTGTGTGTGCTTTCCCTCACACAAGGCTATATAGAAGAATATGGAAAGAATCCTGTGGATTTAAAATAGAGTAGTTCGTAGAAAGTCCACACAAACCATGCATTTTTTGCTTTGACACGACAACTTCATTGAGGCACAACTCAAGCTTATTGAGATAAGAGATGGGAATTTCATGTTGGGCCTTTTGATCCCCATGTTTGAAGCAAATTGGAATAAGTGAAGCGCCAAGTAGAGAAGTACCACACATGAGATAGTTTCAAAGATCTCGGATATCTCATCCCTGATTGGGATCAAAACGGCTTCGTGGACACCGTTCCGTTTATGGTTTTGTTCAGGAAGCATTGGGTCTTGTATAGTGGAAATACATCCCTGTGGCTTGATTGAACCAAATCATGAACGATTAGCCAGCCTCCTCGTTAGCTACTGTGAGCTTTTTCAAGTACTCGAGTACAGCAATGCAGCTCAAGTAACACAAATTCAACTGGTTTCATTCCGCCGGACATCAATACGAATGTGGAATTACGTCCAAACCAAAATCATCTTGATTGACCACCTTTTATTTAGCCGTTATTCCATAGACTTGAATCTGAAGTCTGTGCCCGATAGAAGAGCAATTGGCAGCTCAAGTAATTACTTCGCAGTTGATCAACTTGCTTGGTATCAAGGGTCTGTCCAACTTCAGAAGCGATAAAAATAATTGACGTATCATTGGAGAGATTTGATTGGTTGAAAACTTTTAAAAGTTGATTATGATTGGATTATAAAAGACCAATAAAGTTTGTGACACAAATCAAGTTAACTCTAGCGTCGACCAAGACGAGCATCGAGATGAACGATGGAAATGCGGTGAACGCGTTCGAGTTGGTCTTGGTCGATGATCTGCATGGATATCGAAGAGGAGAGACATTGCATGTGGCCATGTGGTTGCTTAATACGGTAGAAATCACCCACATTGTACAGGTTAATGTACGCTTGCATGTAATGAGGTTTGTGGCAAGATGCAACAAACTGAATGCGGACGCTGTTCTTTAGAGAAAAAGATTGACAAGAGCTAATGCTTCCTCGCGAATAGATGGTTTACGTCATGTGGGATACGATAGGCACAGGTGGAGGGTGGACAGCTAGCTCGATCAGCTGGTTATCTGGCAAGGCACCTTCACGTTCGAGCTTGGTCGCCCTGGTCAAGTACAGTAAATGAGAAATATCATTCCAAATCCTTACTTGGTTGAATGCCCATCTGTAAGCGAAGATTTTCGTCGCCAAGAAGTTCTTCCCTACACGATTTGCGTCATTTGGAGCCACGGATTATGGAATTACTGGTGATAATGCTGTTTCCAAGCAGCTCAAGGTGGAGACATTCATTTCAAGCAACAAAGGCAAGGCCACGGCGAGTGACTATATCATTTCAGGTAGAACAACGCAGGTACGGGATACACAAGCATACCTTGTCGGGATACTTTTTCGTGGCGATGATACCAAGGGCTTCCAAGAACATAACGTAGGATATCCGCCTTTCACCCTTTGCCTTGACCTTGACGAACGTGAGATCAATATCGACAGGAGAAAAGTTGTCGCCGACAAGTTGAGGGCATTCTCGGCAAAACTTGGCAAAGTTGGCATTGTCTACACCCATATGAGGCTGGGAAATGTACTTTGTCATATCATATACCCATGGTTGTTTCCGATGTGCCGTGCGCACCAGTCCTTCCAAATCGGCAGTAGAATTGAAAAACTGCTCGTAACAGCGTATGCGGGTCATTCAGATCGCCTTCGAGTGAAACCTGTGGATTGCTTCCGAGAGGCGACTACACAGAACGAGTGAGACGCGATAGTTTCCAACGAAGTTGATTACATCAGGAAGGGGACACGTTCTCGTCGATCTCGAGCGCTTGGGTTTATCACTCGTATGCTTACGCGTCGCGGAAAACGTTCCGCGATCGTAAAGGCGTGAATAGACATCCTTCTGCATGGCCGCTATTTTACGACTGACTGCGGAAGAGGACGAAGTGGGCGCGCGCTTCTGAGATGTCTCTTCGGAAACGAAATGTGGCTTCGAATGATAAAAACTACAACTTCGCTCGAAGTATTTTATCGCTCAAAATATTTTATTCATGACAAAATTATTGACGAATATGTATATTAATATTGTCAATTTCAGTCAAATTTGTGAATTCAACCAAAAATCAAATACATTTCCAAATCGATTAGACCATACTGAAGCCAAGTTGAATCGAATATTGGCCTAATTCATTGCATGTGTATTAGGGTGTGTTTTGTTAAATCCTCGATTCTGATTGGCTGCGAGATTCGGAAATCGATTAAAAAATCGATACATTTCCAGCCCATCTCACTAATTAGAATGAATCTCACAATACCTATATATATATCGATGGGATATTTCAGAACAGATTTACATATTAAGTCACAGTATAACATGAATGTGTAAACTGGTGAGGTCATTCACACGACTACTAAAATGAATGGTACAATGGCATTCGTCAGGTAAGAGTCTCATGCTGTGGAACTTTATCCAGTTCAGTCTTGTATTTGTTGAATTGCCTTTCGTGCTTCTATGGACTGCGCTACGCAGGCAATCTATGGCACGCTACGATTAATTCTGGATTATTTTTCAGATTATGTCACTTCCATTCTGAGATCAAGATATTACTAGGGTGAGGCCAGGGCTACGCCCCTGGGTGGGGTGTAAAATAAGTATTCTGATTGGCTACTGTTGTGTGAGTGACGAATATTTGTTTTTCATCAGGAGATAGATCATGTCCTGACCAAAGAACCGTCGACTCGTTCGGAAAGAAAATCATCCAATCAAAGATCATATTATTTTGAAACTAAGGAGACGGCATTTACTTCGCACTCCTTATTCACTTCTTTCTTATTTTACTTCGATTTGGCCTCCATAGTTTCCCAGTTTTGTTGTGCAAAATGCCAGTTCTTGCACAAATAACACGAACGACTTGTCAGTGATAACACAGACAATCGAGGGACCCAGCCCTATTCACGGCGCATTTGACGGGAAGATAATGATGACCATGCGCTTAGATGATGCGCAAGGCGACTACTGACATGTCGGAGTCATAGTATATCTAGGTGGAGAAAGGCGAACTTTAGATGGTAATCTACAGTTGTGTCCAATGTGAGCGCGGCATATGGTGGGTGGAGGTTCTAGGAGCACTGTCAAGAAGGTCAGTTTAGATGCCGAAGTTTCAGCAGCTGGTTGTACTGCTGGTATAACGATCTTTCCCGTTGCGGCAACTTTGCGCACGATGTGAACGGCGAAAAGACTGTTTCCAAGAAGCAGACTCTTTGACAATTTTATAGCTTTCCGCTGTTCGATATGCTTCTCCCATTTTAATGCTGAGGTTGAATCTAAGCAGAATGTGCCCAAGTTCAGATTGCACAATCTGTGACATCGATTAGTAGATGGAGGTCCTCGTTGGTTGACAACCACCTACTTCTTCATCTTGTAATACTGTAACGGTGAATCTAAGACTATGGTGCGTAATTTCGAGTTGGCTAATCTCGAGGATTTATCGTCCAATTCATCGGTACGATGCAATTCGACTTGATCCAGGAAGTCTCGGCAATTCCACAACAACACAGTGTATATATTTGTACGAACATGATAGTAATGGATGAAGTTTTATGGAGTCCTGACTATTCTAATGCTTCTTGATACACAACGTTTTTCGTGTAGATTCCAGGCAGTCCTTCGTACTGTCCATTTGCGACCAAAAATTTAATATTGCCTTTTGCTTGGGCTCTTGACATGGCGACGTAAAGCTGTCCATGCGAGAAGACGGGTTCTGGAAGGTAGACGCCCACGTGAGAAATCGTTTGACCTTGAGCCTTGTGAATCGTCATTGCAAAGGCAACTTGAACAGGAAATTGTCTTCTGCGTAGCTCAAATGGGTAATTGTTTTGCTCACCATTGTGAATTGTAGTAGTTCGGGGAATGTAAACGATCTTGTTCTTGTGGGAGCCGTTCATAATTTGAGCCTTGATACATCGTGTTTTCAGCTCAAGAACAATTAAACGTGTTCCGTTGCACATGCCTTCCGAAGTACACAAATTACGAAGCAGAATAATGGGGCAACCAACTTTCAAATGCAACTTGTGGCTGGGGAAGTTGTTGATGTCTATAGAATTCAGAAACTCGATGGGGAACTCGCATGCATCGGCGTCTGAGTTGCGTTTCTCAGCAACAGAATCGGCGGACAGATATGTCATTTCGCCGTCCGAAGTGAGTCGCTTAAGAAGTGTTGTGTTGATGTCAGCAACAACACTGGTTTGGGTGCAAGGATAGCACGACATCCAAAGTACGATCTAAGTTCATTGATGCGCAGGTTGTTCATGTCTTGATAGACGCTGTGTAAAAATGACCCCAAATCATCAGGCGAATTGTATGGAATCGCCAAATCATCAGGTAGTCGAATGTAATCGGCACCGAGTTCGGTACATGTGGGGTATGTTCCATGCCCAATAGACTTGAGCAATCCAGCAAATTCTCGAACACTCTCTGAGTTGTTGTTGGTCAACCTCATGTTCACCGTCAGATGAAACTTTGCGACATTGCTCCAAAGGTAGCTGTTCTTCAAGCATGCTTCGAGGATTAGCCCAGGTGTGCCCTTCAAAATGACTGGAAGCATTTGCTTGAAATAACCCGAGAATATGACGACTTTTCCACCAAAAGGAAGCGCGTTGTCCATCAAATCTTGTAGCATGTGATCAACGGCCTCCACAGCATACTTGTGCATCATCGAACACTCGTCCCAAATGATAAGTTCTGTGAGACGTAAAAGTTCCGCGAGATGTGACTGTTTCCGAACGTCGCATCGGCTAAGCTCGTGCAATGATCTTGGGAGACAAAATCGCTAATGCGCAGTTGTACCCCCGATCAAGTTCAGAGCAGCAAGTCCGGACGAAGCAACAACCAAGGCTATTTTGTTCATGGAGCGCACTTGAGCCAGTAAATGTTTGAGATGAACGTCTTCCCTGAGCCGCCCTCACCTTCGAGAAAATATACTTTGCCTCTTCGAACAGTGCTTTCCTTCGTAATCTCGCTCATAACGTCGTTGTAGAAGACCTCGTGCTCTTCGGTCATCGTAGACTTGCCTTCCAAAATGCCTTGGATTTGTTCTTGGTTGTGCGAAGATTCCATAGCCACTAATAGGTTGGATTGACGACCCCTGTTTGTTTCCCCAAGAGCAAAATATTGTTCGAATTGTGCAAGCTGTGGAAGCTCCTGAAAACGATCCAAGCTTGATCCATTTGACTCGAGGCATCTTGATAAAGCCTGAATTGCGAAAGCTGTTGATTTTTTAGAGTCGTCGGGGTACATGCGGTGGAAATCTTGCCTCATTTCATCTTCGAATTTGTTCCATAGCCCTCGTGCATCCGCAGGTTCACAGTGAATCAGAATACTGACAAAAAGTGTTCGGAGCTCATAGGGAGTTGCTGTTTCAGTTGCTTCTCGCATGCAGGTTAGCCATTCCTCGTCATTCTCAAGAAAGCCAAGGGCAAGTGCGGCAGACTTGAACGTCGGATGAACCACGCCGTTGACGGTTCGCAAGTCTTCGTGCGATGTCGGACCTCGTCGATAGCATAAGAGCATTCGCATATAAAAACAATCTCCCGAGCGGGGTGACACCGTCAGCATCCTCCCGATCATACGTTTACCACCCCTTTTACGTGAAGTCCACTTACGGAGATTTGAGTTCCATACGAAATGCTCGGGGATATCATGGTACAGACATTCACGCGCCCGTGCTTGTGAATCACTGTTTTCACGGCACAGTTCAAAAAACGCGGTGAGTTCCTCCTTGCGAATTCCTGAGGGCTCATTGGGCGGTCGGTAGGAATGCATACAACTTGTTCACCTTCCAAGTGTATTTCGAGGTTCTCGACAGCGTGAGATCGTTTGAACATGTCGAAAGAGAAAATGCGTGTGAGGGCCTCACAGCACTATACATAGCGGGCATCTTGGTATTGCTTGATTTCGTCAAGTTTACTGGACTCAAGTTGAAAATCTGAGCGGTCTGAGCCCTTGAAGATGTACTTGTACAGGTACTTGACTGCAGATATACTTGTACACGCCTCGACATTGATGTGGCAGTCGAACATGGCACTCAACGTTGGGCAGTACGGAATAACATATTGGTTGGTATACTCAGAGGGCCGCTCTGCCGAAGAGCGGCGACGACGGTAGAGTGGATATCCATCACTGCCTATTGATGTTTCGTCGCAGTATGCTTTTGGAAAGTTTTTCTTGCACTTCCCGTTTTCCAGGCATCGGTCACTGCATTTGTGAATCATGCAGGTTGTAACAATTTTGTGCAGTCTTGGATTCTTTTCCTTGTCGGGGATTTCTGCACTGATAATACTGTCATAATCGGCAGCTGTCTTGATTTTGTCGTCCCCAGAGAATATGACCGATATATGGGCATGAGGCAGACCACGCTTTTGGAATTCGACAGAACGAACATGCGCACCTTGTCGACCCAAAATTCCCTTCGTGAGCATGGCTTCAATGGCTAATAGCTTGAGGCGGAACATGCGCGTCAATAAGTCAGGTCGATCAGATGGAGATCGTTTAAATCCATAGTCCTCTTTCGCCAATTCCAGCTCCCTGTCGATTTCAACCCACTTTGGATTGCATGTCACAGTGATAAAAAGGTCTGGTCGACCGTACTTGCGAACGATTGCCATGGCGTCAAGGTAACGTTGTCTCATGTACCGTGGTCCACCCGTGTAAGATGACGGCAAAACAATCCTTTTTCCAATGCTGTTGACGTCTACATCATGCGAAACAGCGTCGTGAACTGCGCGGTACGTGTTGCTGCGGAGGTTGTTGGTTTGGTCACGAAGAAATCCAAGCCTTTGGTTTTCCACCTTTGCAAAATTGTCGACTGCAAACACTTGAAGTAGAGGTCCGCTGGCATGTAATGGAGAGAATGCACCGCGCTCGTACAAATGGTATCGAGCATAATTGTTCAAACTCACGTGTTTACCATTGAGACCGCTCTGGTTGCCATAAGACCACCCCAAAGTCCCAGTAGGAAAGAGCAAAGGGTATTGAAGCGGGTCATATGCCGAATGAAATTCCTTAATGCGAAATAAGTGGTCTTCCCCAGGTTGTCGATCCAAACACACATGTTTACCAACACGATAGTCTGGCACAACTTCGCTGAGTACGGGGCCATCAGTACAGTGCAGTAAGATATGACGCCCTGACTTGGACGTTTCTGAAAAAAGGACAGCGATTTCAGAACACGTAGGAAGGTTATGCGTTCGGCTGTTGCTTCGAGGCTGAGCAGTGAGCACTAATCTCATGTCGTCATCCTTTGGAATATCCTTGGCATGCTTGTGCAGCTGGGTGAACGCGTTGTGCTGTAGTAGTAGATGCTGGATTTTCGTCACAGTTGACTGATTAAGATTTCCCCCAAGCATTCTTCGTCGTATGCTTGCTTGCGTTTCAGGATCCGTAATGTAGATCTGGGCGTAACTGGCTTGTTCTTCGTCCGCAGGCAACAGTGGTCCAATAGAATGATGCAATTCGCCTTGGATTGTATAAGATCTCGGCCCACCGTTGCCGTGAATAATTTCTTTGGTACCAATAGATGTAAAGGCAAAGAGGGCGTTGTACCGGCGAATGTTATTGACAAACCCTCTGGTTTTGAACAAATCAATGTATTCGCGAAACTCGGGTGTGTTAGGCCAGGTAGCAACAGGCAGCACTCGAGCGCCTCTATCGCAGCAGTCGTTTTCTTCGCCTGGCCAAATCTTCGCTTCGCAATGGGGGCAAATCGAACGCTGCTCAATAATATGAAGAGGCACCAATGATTCATCGAAGTCATCGAAACTGACGCGCCCGCTGTTGTGAGTACTCTTCTTCTTCGGGCGACCCTTGGGTTTATTCCGGAGACTTAATCCTTGCTCGCGAGGAGGTACAGCAATCAAATCCACATCCACGTTTACCGGAGGATCAGCATTTGCCAAGGCAGCAATTGATTGTCATTGTTGCAATCCACATTTCCATCGGAAATATCTTCTTGCTTGGTTTCTCCTTCACCTCCTTCATTCATACGGTTAGGTTGTGGCAAAGCATAGATTCTTCGATTGTCAACTCTGCGCTCGCGATGTTCTTCCTCCTGAGCCGCCAGAAGCTTGAGATGATGGTCACTTTGAGCGTGATAATGGATTCCGTCTTCTCCCTCCTTGGACTCCTCTTCGTTGCTCTGATCCATGTCCGTATGGTGCAAAATGATGTCACCCCGCCCTTGATTCGCAACCTCAGTGTTGCTCTTTATTTCGCGAGCACGTTTGTTGTCTTCCGCCTTCTTGGATCTTTTCATAGCCACCTCTTTGTCAACTGTATCAACGATAGCATGCCGTTTCTTTCCGTAAGCACGTTTGTTGTACTCCGCCTTCTTGGCCCTTTTCATAGCCAACTCGTCGATAGTATTGCCCTTATTCAAGGCATCGTCATCCACAGCCATGTCATAAGCTCCAGTTGATGCAGACTTTTGCACTGCATTCCGCTCTGCTCGGTTGCCAGATTCGGAGTTATCGATCGCATGTCCTTGATTGTCATTGTCATGATTGTTGTTGCCTTTGCCTTTCTTAGAGGCCGAGTAGTTGTTATTTTCTACGCAGAAAAATGCGTCAGACAAATGTTCAGACAAAAACATCAACACAAAAATGATAATGTGATTGGATCGTAAAAATACTGTGGATATGTGCCCGCCACTTAAGCTCAACAGTATGTGGTTTGCCAGAAAAATACTACTCATTCCTTTCATAAATCGTACAGAGTTCGCGGTATGTATTAAACATCACTGTGTTTAAATCGCGTTATGAACTCGTACATCCAATGAGTCGAAACTTTGATACTGGGTAGTACACCTGCTAAGTATCATGAAACACCCCTGAAGTGTTTCAATCTACTCGCCGTAGGTCCCACTATCAACAGTGGTACTCCGTCAAAAAAAGTAGCACCACCAGATACAATAGTGCTAACCAACGTTACACATTGTCCGCTTACTGTAAAAAGTTGAACTATGGGGAAAGGATTTACTCGTCCAAAGTCAATATGAAAATCCATTCAAAACACACGTTATAGCTGTCCCTGGCTGCTCTATGAGAAAGTCCGGTATTTCGTACCCAGCAGGCCCTATTTCGTTACTATCACATATTGCGTCGGAATTCGCCTTTCGGAGTCCAAGCCTCTGGCCAGGGTATGGCTTAAAGTGGCAGAAAGGGCTCGTCACCCTACTGCACAGTGTGTTGACCGCTTATTCAGCGGCCTTTTCTGCCCGAGTGAAGCTATCCTAAGACATGCATCTCACCTTGCATCGTCCAAGAAAAACCCAACTGCCATTCAATTGACTTTGGCTGGTATTATTTTAAATAGTAGGAAAATATTATCTTTTTGTATGTGGAATTGTTTGATTATTAATATTATCAACCACTGGCACGTCCAGCATGATGGGTGCATCGTGAAGTGCTGCCTTGAAATTAATATACTTTATAAACTTATGGAATAATAAATATAAATTGTCATAGTAATGAGCCAGATGCCTATCGTAAAGTTCCTGTTTAATTAAATACCTCTTTTTATCGATATTTTAGGGCCCGTCTGGCAACCAGAAATATTGCAATAAATAGGCCCAAAATGCCATTTTGAGGCCAAATTCAATAATTGAGGTAAAATATGACCTTGAATATCTCCTAGAGTTTTGCACCAAATCCTATATTTTTGGTTGGGATATACTCACTGGAGGCTCCCAAAATGCCATTTTACGAAAAAGAGGTTTTACCTCCATTTTGAAAGTGCCATAAATCGTTGATCCCAATTTTGCTGAAAATGGCATATTGATTTTGAGATTTTGCCAGACGCACCCTTACCTTTTACATTTGTTTGTCAACTGCCACGTCCAGCTTCATGGAAAGACTTGTCTCAAATTACTCTTTTTGGACTTGGATAAAGTATTCAAAAATTACTGAATGTATGCAAAAATGTCCCTCGGACTTTTTTCTTAGAGTTTTAAGTAATAGATCGAATTTGAAAAATTCCTATATTGTCAATTTCAGTCAAATTTGTGAAATCGACCAAAAATCAAATACATTTCCAAATCGATTAGACCATACTGAAGCCAAGTTGAATCGAATTTTGTCCAAATAAATTGCATGTGTATTAGGGTGTGTTGGGGTGTGTTTTGCGTGAATTAGTTAAATTCTCGTTTCTGATTGGCTGCGAGATTCGGAAATCGATTAAAAAAATCGATACATTTCCATCCCATCTCACTAATTAGAATGAATCTCACAATAATAATATTAATAAATGATATGATAACATTTCAAGCAAGAGGAAGCACCTGCCAGAACAGCTACGTGCTCCCAAGGGAGGTTGAAATGGTTCAAATGCATGGCATGACTTGACTTTCTTCTTTTCGAAGCCTATCAAACCAAAGTTTTGTCACACCGTGGAACAATTGTGTCGTTTCATTCCTCCACAATCCTGCACGAGCAAACCTCGTTTGAAAAGGGCCAGATTCCGGATAAATATCCGGATTTGAACGTATAGAAAGCGCTTGAATAAGGAAATAGCACGAATTTTATAAAATGTTTTGTAGAAACATTGCCCCATCATAGCACATATTGTATTGTAAAAGACTAAAATGGCGAGCTCAAATAAAATAAAATGGGAGTGTGCATTAAATTAATTTTCAATTCACGGTTAGTGCTGATTGTTCCAAGCATCATCCTATATGGGGGATTCGTCTGACGATGAAGAATGCCGCGTCTGTCGCGGTGAAGCTGTAAGCTAATTAAGCAAATGTCTTGGTTGGTGACACGTCTTTGTGTAGGAACCCGGCCGACGCTTGTTTGCACCATGCAAATGCAGCGGTTCGATACGATTTGTTCATTCCGATTGTTTGACAGAATGGCTTGCGATATCCAAGAAAGAAGTGTGCGAGTTGTGTGGACACACGTTTGCATTCCAGCCTGTATACGCTGAAGGATGTCCCAAAACTCTACCAACGAGGGAATTGGTCTGGTCAGTCCTCGTGGTAGCAATCAAAAAGTGGGTTCCGTTCGTCATCCGAGGTGTTCTGGTTGCGATTGCATGGCTTGTCATTGCGCCATGGTGTACGAGCTGGCTCTATCGCTTGTGGCTCTTACGTGCTGCCACAATGGGGACTGTGAATTTCAACGATCGCGTCCAGAAATACGATTTGATTTTTGATGATGTCTTTTCTGGGATTATCTTGGTTGTTGTCATTGTCTGCTCCTTCCTCTCGCTCATGAGTTTTGCCGACTTTCTGCGTTTTAATATGGACCAAATGGTGGAAGAGCCCAACGAAGAAGCTGAATTGCGCCACCGAGAAATGCTCGTCGCACAAGAAATGGAAGCTGTCGAAATGGTAGCCCGGATTCGAGGACCTCAAGAAAATGTTCGATTGATTGAGCGCATTGATGGCGTTGACGAATGGATTGCTGATGATAGCGAAGATGGAAACTCTGATGGTGGATCGGATGACGAAGCGGATGACGAAGCGGACGACGAAGCGGATGACGATGCAGCTGATGCTGAGCCTGAAGTTGATGCTCAAGCTCGTGGTCGTCGTCAACCACATATCCTAGCTCCTCTCGCTGGATTTCGAGCTCGCCAACGGGCAGCTTTTCCTGCTCAGCCGAGACGCCTTCGCATCCGTCAACAGGACAATTTACCACTATTTGACGAAGTCATCCAACATATCCCACACGCAGCTGTGTTCCGTCCCCACATTGCACGCAATGTACGGCCTGATCCCCGCATTGTCGAAGCAAATCAAGAGAATAGAAATAACCGTCGACGAGCGGCACCAGCCCGAAATCCAGCTGCTGCTCCAGGGGATAATGCACCATTTCCCGCGAACAATGAGTGGGAAGACGACTTTGATCACATGGAAATCAATATCGCGATGGACGAAGTAATTGGCTTCCGTGGCCCCCTCTACATTCTAGTGCGCAACGTCTCTTGGTTCTTGGCATTTAATGGCGCATACCTTGGTATTTTTGCATTTATTCCTTACACCCTCGGAAGCACTATTGTCGCGACTTTTGGAAAGTTTGTCCAATTTGTGGATATTCCATTGCATGGCCCTGTTGAAGAAATGCCCGTTGTCTACCGATTTGTTGGCATGGCAATTAACACTACTGAAGCGGCGCAATCCCGAGGCGACTGCTTGCAATTTGTCGATGTATTGACCTGCGCTGTGGGCTACTTCGCATTTTGTGGTACGATCGTCATGTGGCGTGTTTTGGTGAACACCATTTCGATGTATGCTCACCGTCAAGTGCTGTCTGGCCTATTATGGTTCCTTAGTTGCTTGAATGCAGTTGTAAAAGTCGGCACTTTGCTCGTTCTAAAGATGATAGTTATGCCTATGGTGCTGGGGTTTGGCATGGATTTTGCCACACTGCAACTCTTTATGGTTTCGCCATGGGAACGAATCACCTTCCTCATGGAGCATATGCTAGCTGCGTTGATGATTCATTGGGTTCTCGGCATCAGCTTCATGTTGTTCGTGACAGTTGCAGTTCTTCAAATGCGTGAAGTTATGCACCCTGATATCTTGGCAGCGACCGTTCGACCCCAAGAGCCCAATCAAGACATTCTCAAGTCTATGTTGGCTGAACCCAGCATTAAGCATGCTCGTCGTTTTATTTTGTCGGTGGCGATCTACGCTGTCCTTCTGACACTTTTGGTTTACTTACCCGTTCGACTAATGTTTGCTGCAGCACCATCGATGTTTCCTCTGCAATTGAACTTCCACTATATTTTTGCCCACGCCCAAGTCCCACTTGAACTGGTATTGGCTCATATGGCTGTGTTGAACATATTGGATACCTACAAGCATGAAGTTGGTTATTTCCAGTCCATGTGGATGACAACATTATGTCGAAAATTCGGACTTGTCGAATATTTACTTCCAAGAGTGCCATCTGTGCCTGGAAGTGAAGAAGATAGCCTGATTTTGAATGTTCCACCCCTTAGCTTGAACCAAGCTAACGACCACCCGCCTGAAAACGAGAGGTTGTACGGTGCACGTTATGTGCCCTGGCCAGAGGACGGATTGGTGGATCCAACCATGATCGAATACAACCTATTGCCTCGCAAGTACCCGTCCCACATTCCTTTGCGATTGACTATGTTGCTTGTCTGCTGTTGGTGGACGACTGTGGTCATTATCGGTGCGGCAGCTCTCGGGCCACTCTTCTTTGGGCGATTGGCGATGGCAATGGTCGAGCGGTCGTCTGGAATCCGCCACGATTCTCTCAATTTTGCCGCCGGTATCATGATGATGTGGGTATTGGTCAATGGATTCAAGGTTTGTCGAGTATTCTTGATCCACGAAAAGGATATCCATCCTCAATTGCGTAGCCGAGGCTACAGCGTCCGAGGCATGACATTGTCTTCACTGATAACTCTTGTTTTCACCTGGGGAGTTCTCTATCCAATTATGATTGGCATTATCGGTGCTCTAGTTTTCCAGAGTGACTCCACCCCGAGTTTTCTTGAGGTACTTTCGAATCATTTATGTGTTAAACTGATGTTGTCCATTACTTTAGATGCATTGCTTTGGATTTGTTGTCCTTCATGTTGGTGCGTGGTTTGCATGTTGCTTCAGATTAAACAAACAACGACCTCGCAATCAGCCGCCAAATCAAAATGCTGAGCAGTGGGCCGATGATCGGTGGGAAGAACTTCGACAAGCTGAGCCAAGTCTTTTGAATTCTTTTCGATTGGCCTACGAGGAAATTTGCTTCCATTTGCGAGCCCACGACGATGGTGTCGAGCACGACCAAGATTTAAGTGCCCGATGCTTTGATGCAGCCAATTTCATGGAACACGTCGTGGCCCCCCTTGGATTTGCAATGGCCGTGTGTATAGTCTTGCCCTGGTTGTGTAGCAAGGCTCATGGGCACCTGGGTTGGTCCCATTTGAGCGAAACTCATGTGTTTCGAGCAGCCTTTGCAACTCAAGTCCTCGGATTACTCACGATTGCATCAAAAGCCCAAGCTTCTCGCTGGTTTTCTGCACTGCACGATTCAATTCGAGACGAAAGGTATTTGATTGGAAAGGAGCTAAAAGACATGGCTCGATGAGCTTTGGTAGCTTGTAGTATTTCATTAGGTCAGATAAACGAATGTCAACAATTGTGCATTACATTAGTCAATCTATCTATTCATGTCTTGTAACGTGGCAGAGCGAGATTTCATCAATGGATACATCGCTGAACATCTATTTATATCTTCTTTAATTGCAGCTATTTTCACGCTAGAGTGGTGTCAATACCAACCTTTGAGAGACCAAAGCAGCGGTGTCGCCGTGAACAACTATGTCCATCTTTGGGAACTCAGATAGGTTTGTGCCAGATGCAGGTAATGGAAACTTGATGTCTCCATATCTGAATGTCGCCTAGCACGCTCGCCTGGGCCAGTTTACCACAGCACAGTCGAATCCTTGCAGCATTCACCCAAGAAAGGTGCGATTGCACTGAAGCGAGATTACGCCCAACCCAAAGCCGAGGTTGTGGTTCGTCATGGTCACCGAGACAGCTGGATTAAAGGTGCGTGCAGTCGAAATGAGTGATTGAAACGTGGCAATTAGGGCAATTTTCGCCCAGTATTTCAGTCAACGAGCCAGGCACACGAACAAAAACCAATCCACTCCTAACTTTCAATAATATAGGAGTAAATTTGTCGCCGACGCACTACGACGCTGATGTATCCCTCGTCAAGGCCAGATTTCCCAGCCTCAGTTTTCCGAAATCGGAGCGGTTTTTGTCTCAAAAAGGTACAGGAGATGGCGTAATGAAATTGAAATATTGTAGTATGCATGACGGACAAGCACCATCAGCGAGAGTTGATTGCGACTGATAGCCCCGGACCAAAGTATAACGTTGAAGCAAAACAATACAAAGCAAACGCACCGAAGTACACTTTTCACAAGAACCAAGTCCAATGCGTCAAAGTTGGCTCGCCCGTGAAAAGGTACAAAAGATGTGGTTATATATGTGATTCACATTGCTGCACAGTCACCGAGAGTCTTGGCTTTCAGTTATCAATCGAAAAGGGGTCTTGCTTAGTCCCCCCGCTCACAAATCTCCCCCAGATGTGTCGTTGATACAGTCGTCGTTTATGTCGCAAAACCAATACAGCGTTCGCCACTTCATATTCATCCCTACCTAACTTATCAGCAGGAATTTGGTTCTCGACCGACTTCAACATCCAAATTCGGCACGGCACCAAGATTTGGCTTGCGAGAAACCCCTCGAAGGGATCAAAGTACAGTTGGAATGCAACGTGTACAATATATTTCAGCTCGACATGCTCGTGAGAATATGGGTATCAAATCCTCTCCTCTTTGTTGTGAACTTAACGAAATTATTCTAGGCGAATTCTCTCCTGGTCCTATTTACACCCCATTCAAACCTCCGAAGCCCGGAGGACGTCTTGCCCCTGCACCGAAGCTGAGTTCTCCTTGCAAATACGAAGAAATTCGAGGTGCTACATTATACCGTCAACCCAACTGAACTTTCAATAGCTCCAGACACAAATCTAAGCAGTCGAAGTTGTTGGCTTTCGGGCAATATTCGAAAGAATTCTGGGCGTGAAATAATGCTCATGAAAACCGGAGATATTGCCCCTGGTCCGGGTGCTTACTCCCATTCATCGTCAGCATTTGCAAGTGCAAACTTTTCACACAACGCGAAAGTGAAAAGAAAGGAGCTTCAAGCACAGGTAAAATTATTCTGAGAAATCACGTGTCAACATTGGATGTAGGCACCACCAAGGGGTAGTGGTGGGCAGAATGGAAGGACTCCGCGAGTTCGAGCGGTTCCGAAAGAACCTTTAGTGCAGGCACCATCGTCACCACCCCCACCGATGAGTCCGCACGTCGATGAACTCCCCGCTCCAGCTACATGATGCACTAATGATTTGGAGTAATGTCAATACATACAAATCAAATGACATCTCTCAAACGTTGAACAAATGCACATAGCATCACCATAGTGACCTGCTCGGCATTTATAGAGTGGAATCCTTCGGGAACGCTCGTCGACAGATACTAGCAGCAATAGCAACTGCATCGTGTCCCTTTTGAGGTCAGGAAATGAGTTAGTAAACGATGTCATTGACTAAGCAAACATTGGAATCATTTGCAAACCTGAAACTGCAAATTTCAAAATGAAGAAAGTGCAGATTGCACTTACCTCTTTTATTTTATATGATACTTATCATGTATGACAGGTAAATTTGAAATTTGCGCGCGAGATTGCACTTAGAAACTTCTGCACTTGAAGTAACAACGATGGAAGGCACGCCGAACTTTTTGCAGGAAATGCAAGATATTGAGCAAATCAAAGAGGAATCGCCGCTAAAAGAGCAGGCGGAGGAAGGATTGTTTGAAGATGAGCCCTTGGAGGACTGGCTTGAAAAGGTATCTTGCCGAGACGAGGATGATGGGAATGATATCCCTGCCTTTCTCGACAATTCATTGAATTGGCCCAGTGGACAAGACGCCACGTTTTCAAATGGATTTCTACACGAAGTGGATTTGCTGTCGTGTTTTCACAGTGAAAGCACGATTAACACAGCTCTGAACAACAACATACACGAAGGCCAATTGCAGTCCCAAACGTCAAGTGACATTTCGACCTGGATCACCGACCAACATCCATTAATGTATCATCAAGCAGCAATATCTCCCGCCGGCTACCAACTTTGCACGATGAATGAGGCTATGGATGAACCACAAACCAGATCGTCTCTCTCGTTTGAACCAAGTTCGATACTCTTCAAGATGAAGTTTCATACGCATGAAGAATGTGTCAATGTTCTAGCTTCTGTTCTAAAGATACACTCGCTTGGCCTTGTACAAATCAAGCGCCAACTAAGTGGACTGAATTTATCAGGCACGGTCTATCAATGTGCATTCCACGAAGGAGTGTGTGGAACCAACCTCAGTATCCCGTATGTGTTGTCGTGTCCCTGGATGATTTCGATCATTCAAACTAAACAATTATTCTGGCGTATTCGACGATCAAACCCCACGGTCGGACACAACCATCCTCTGCAACAACAGCCATACGTCAGGCCTCCTCGCATGAGTTATGAAATTGACAACATTTGGCAATGTGATCCTTATGCTGAGTTCATGGTGGCCCAGGCAGCTCTTGACAATGATCTCTATGTCACTGCTTCGCATCCAACTGCCCCGCGATCGATGTCTCCAACCTGGACACAACTTCTCCAAGATCCAGCAGGCATGGTTTGGAATTCTGTTCGCCAATCACTCTCCGACGACATTGTTGGTACATGCTTGGATTTTGCCTTGAACATTTTCCCAATTCAAGACATCTTTCCGTTGGGGCCCTTCCGCACTCTCCTCGGTGCAGAGATTGCAATTAGACGATGGTGCCATGATCGCGGATACGACATCAAACGAAGCTCCAGGTATGATGACCATGAGCATACCGTCTATACGACATTCACGTGTATGCAATCAACTTGTCTTTGGCATGTGCGACTGTGCAAAGTCACTCAAGATGATCGCTACATTGTTGGGCTCGCGCGATTAAAGCACAACCATGCATCGCAGGTCAGGTGAAGAAATATGAGTAATCTCAAGCGCATGAGAAATATCGATTGCGATATTATCAAGTAGCTTGGCTTTTTTATTTTAGTACCAATATATCGATTCGTTGGTCGCTTAACTTGATTATCCTCGGCGGCCGTCGATTTCATTGCGGCGAATGATATCCGCAATATGAGAAAACACTGGCGCATCCCTAGGTACTTGATTTTGGCGCAAATCGAGAGTAATGACTTTGGTATTTTTCTCCAAACCTTCGAGTAGACTTGTTGCGTCAGCTTCAGAGAGTTGATTTCCACTCAAATCAATGACGGCAAGAGCACTGGTCGGATCCGACAATATCATGGCAAGAGCTTCTGCAGTTTCTTTCCCAACGGCGTTGTTACTCAAGTTCAAAATGGACAGTGCGCGGTGTCCTTCGACACCTTCGAGCAGTAGCTTCCCTCCTTCGTCAGTGAGTCGATTAAGGCGTAGATTAAGTTCGACCAAACTCGTGTTACATTTCAAGCCTCGTGCAAGGTATCGACCCCCTTCAGCATGAATTTGGTTGTCGCACAAATTAAGCGTCGATATGACCTGCACAATTAAGTTAGGCCTGACACTTTGCTTCCTGTCGTACCGACGTAGGGACAAGCAACTTGGAGAGAAGGCGAGCACCATGATTAGTAATTTTATTGTGGGCCAAGTCCAGCGTAGTAATTGTTGTGTTCTTGATGAGGCCAGCCATGAGCATGCGGAGCAGGTCATCATCAAGAAGGTTGCTGGGCAAGCAAAGGGTAGAAAGCGTGGATGTGGATTTAATTGCGTGCGCAAGGGCCGTTGCGTCGCTGATTTTCATGCCAAATAGCATGCGTTCATACTTCATCCCGATTTGCTTTACACCGTATGTGAGCTTCAGTTTGGTTAAATTTGGCAAACATAAAGTGACTTCATGCATATCAAGATGAGAGAGAAGTTGCTCGAGCTCGAGAGAGAAAATGTACGGCGCACAGGCGCGTACTTTGGTGAGAAGATCTTCATACGTGTCTGGAGAGTTGGAAGGATCAAAAGATTCCAATTCCTCTTGCAGGTTGCGCTCTACAAAAATCAATCAATTCTTCATTCCAAGTGGCCTTTGAATACCCAAATAGAGTTGTTTCCATGTGAGTCCATGATGTGCAATCTGAAGGTTCGTCCATCCAGTTCGATTCAAACAGCAGCGCTTCCAAAAGTTTTCATCTTGGATGTGAGGCGCTGAAGCCGATAAAGGCAGATCCAAAGGCAGGCGCAAAGTTACCTCGGGCAAGAGCTTGGTTGGGATTCCGCTCATTGGGTTGGCTTTAGTGTTGAAGCATTGTGTGATGACTTTGATGCACATGACGACCAGCGAGTCGATTTCACGCTTGGGTTGTCTACCAGCTTTGTGGACAACATCTTCCTGAATAGTACGTGATTTGTACTTTTTGACTTGATCCGACAAAGAACACACCGCAGTTGTCGCGCCAACACTACTCGACGCAAGCATTTTGGTGAATGCCGAGTTGTTTCTTAAAATACATCTAGATGAGTTGTAACGAACGACCGTCAGTGTGATCATCGTTGATGTCTTGCCTTCCCAACTTTCGAATCATTCAAAACGCGGTCCAACCAAATTGTCAGCTTTCCATCAACAATCATGGCAATTTAGCACCGTTGAGACAACATTGTAGTCTTGCTGAACCCACCACTGGGGCATTAGGGAGATACAAATAGGAACAAGCGAGTTGGTTAGCGACGGAAGGAATTCACACATGTCACGAGCACAAGAAGTTATCATCTGACAATGCTGCAAGTCGATTTAATAAATGCATTGGCCACCTTAATGAGGCGCAATTTGGATCACTTTAGCATTTAAGAGTATGCAAAAATTGTAGAGAGTGGGCGCAATTATCATAGCGGATTGGCATTACCGGTAATCGCCAAATCGTTGCCATCTTGATGGATTCAACAGCCTTCTGACAGAGCGAATTGAGCTGTATGCAGTCCGTGATGTCGGAAAACTGGCAAAGGAATCAGCAAGAAACATGACTGAGAAGATGGTAAGGATGCTTGAAATCCTTTTGCTATATGATTGTTCCATCCCACGACAAACAAGAAGTCTTGCCATCTCGTCTTCATCGTAGATCTAATTCTTGATGGTTGCTGTAATTTGACATTCCGGAAGTGTCATCAAGCGCACCACCGAACACCACTAGAATGGTGACCAAACCCTGAAGATGGGGTTGGCGTCCGCTGCCGAAAGGTTTTGTTTGGGCGCATTCAAAAGGCTACAGCAGTACTGCACGTCACGTGAACGACATTGCTTTTGCTCCCGCACTTCGTTTCGACAAAACAAAAATGCCCACTTCTGATAATTAAATTCGATATTGGATTGAAATTTGAGTTTCGATACTTTATCGCATATAAATATTTATATAATGCAAATTTTTCAAATGCACGAAATATCTCCTGAGACTTTTCATTCTCAAACTGCATCAGACCAAGATGGACGACAGCGAGTTGAGTCGCTTGTTGGGACTCTTGAGCGATAGAACTGCTTTGACGGGTGAATATCCCAACCCCCTAGCTACAAACGCCAAAGCAGACCACATTTCGAGCGAAGAAGGAGCTCGGGACGTCTCACAACAAACGCTGAGCGGCTCGACGACCAAGTTGGGAAAGGACACCTCTAAGTGGTACAGAGATTGCCCTCCTGACGAAGAGATCCTCGTACTGGGGCAGTTTGCTGAGCAGATCGCAACAGAAAGAGTATGGGAGCACAATCGTCAGGTTCAGTTTGCCAAGTCGAAATACAAACCGACGGATCCAAAGAAAGGCGACACTGCTCCTTCAATTTCTTCGACGATCACATTTCAGCTCGATGAAGTCGGGCCTCGTGAATGGCAACATATTCCCGGACGAGATATTGCAATGTGGGATCGAGACGCTGTTCAAGGATCTCTATACAGCCCTCAACTCGACTGTGCGTCAAAACTTCTCCAACTTAAACCGGGCACACTTCGGTATGAGCCTATTGACGTCGAAAAATTTGTATCAGGCATCCGTAACTTTCTCCGTGAGCAAGGCATCTTTGTTCCAAGGTCAGTTCATTTGATATTGGTGTGGTTTGACATTGGAATCTAGTTCTTTGTCTCAGTCGACAGGAAAATGGACACTCGCTGCGTTTCGTGCATCACTCGTACTACTTGCTTTTGGAGTTCAATTACAATCTGCTGTGATTCTTCACGAACTTTCGTTCCTATGGCTTGAGACCAAAGTGACTGACATTACAATTCCCTCTGAGGACAGCGTTGTTCTGGAAATGGCGCTTAAAGGACTCTCAACATTCCCAGATGGGGCAGCCTGCCGATTAGCCTTGCCGGTCTCTCGATGTATCATTGGCTCGTGGATCACGGAGGTCTATCGCCCATCAGTGCGCGACGCGATTGCGTGTGATGGGCGCTTTCTCTATATCTATGGACGATTGGGTCTTCTCAAAATCGGGACTGGTGCAGGAGATACACTTCGAAACATGGTCTATTCACATTGTCGGACCTATTGTCGAGCCGCAGATGTGGAACGTTCTTGGCTGTGCTTAATTGGTGACTCACTTTACTGCCGCACAATTACAATGCCTGGTCATTGCGTAGATCGAATATCCTTGGATTTCCAGACTATAACCCCTCTGCTACTTGGATCTTCGTCCACAACTGGCGTATCATCTACAAGCGTCTATGCGATGGTGACTGACGGAACTTCATTATACACCATATCGTGCCGAGACCAATTGGCCTTTTTGAAAACACCCGCGCCGCCCATGTTGCAACGCTCCAAAGCTAAAAGAAAAGAAAAGACCGCTGCAATATCCGCATTGGGTATGTCAGAATGATAATTTTGATCTCATCATATAGTAGAGGCCAATCCAATACAAGTGGGTAACCGAGTTGTGCGGGGGCCTGATTGGAAATGGTCAAATCAAGACGGCGAACCTGGTAGTGTTGGCACAGTTGAGCGAATTTCGACATGGGGTGGCGTCCAAGGAAGTGGCATCACTGTTAGATGGGACAAAAATCAGCGAATGAATACGTATCGATGGGGTGCTGAAGGATGCTTTGATATTCAAATCGTGGAAGAAGATGCATCAGGAAATATAGTTGCTCAGCGGCCTCTGAAACGAGATACGACCAAACCAAATGGTTCTCCGTCTCGGTCATTACACCAGTTTGTTGTATGCCGCTATGATCCGTCACAACTATCGAGCTACTTGGATTTGCCTGACGAAAGCCTCCATGGCCTTCTCAACATCGCTTCAAAAGTAGATTGCTCGGTTGATCCTGACGCAAAGCCTCAGTTGACGAAAGTTCACGAGCATCCTGTGGGGGAGAGTACGCTAACAACGAGTTGGATCTGCGATGGACAACAGGCAGGATGCTTGGGACCCAGTGTTCCACGATACCGTTGCCTTGAAGGTTGTGATTATGACTTGTGTGCTTCGTGCTTCGCGGCAACTGCAAAACAAGATGAGCAAACATCTAAATCTGTAGACTTGCTGGAGTTGCCATTTGCTCATGAAGGTATTGAACTCAAATATTTCCAATTGTACGACAATAAACTTGTAGATGACACGTTTTTCCAATCTGAAGATGACTCAGTTGCCTCCGAGCAAGAGCAACAGTCTCGGATTGCTAAACTGGAGGAGGCGTGGAATGGTCAATACAATTATCGCGAATGTGCAGTTGCTTTGCTCAAGCATGACAATGACGTTCAAAAAGCAAACGAATGGCTTGCCGCGAGTGGGGCTCTGTTGAAGAAAAGGTGCATTATTCCAGTGTGTGATTCTGTCCTACTGGAGCAGAATAACATGTCATTTTTGGATCCAGTGCTTTTGATAGCTGGCTCGTTTTATACGACAGGTTCCCAGTTGGGGATTGTTGTACCTTTTGGCATTTGCCATATAGAGGCCACTCCGCGTCGACGACGAAATGGCGATGTATTATGCGTATTTTCCATGGCCACAGGAACTCTTTTGTCGGACTTCAATCAAGTAATCACCATCGCCGATATACCAGCAGGATCTCCCATGTGCTATGATGCATCGAGGGATCGTTTGATTGGCTACTCCACAACATCTCAAGTTCTCATGGAGTTCTCGAACATGGAATATGCTACACCATTAAATCAGACAACCGAAGTACCCGGGCTTGAAAATCCAGGCGGAGCCCTCTTGTATCATTTGACACGTATTATGGGTTTGCGCCATTTGTTAAGCCCGATACATTTCCCTGTAAAAACAATCGAAATGCAGTTGCAGGCTATCGATACTGGGAAAACCAAGCGCCGACAAATCAAGAAACTCCATGCCCGCCTGGAAATGATGAAAGCATTTCCGGATCCTAAGCAAGGTTATTTTCTTCCCTTTTGCGTGGATGTCCAAAGTCTGCCTTCGTTATCAAAGGCCCTTCGACACGCTGTACATTTTCGGTGGAAAGTGGAATACATTAGCCAAGTATTGTATTTATTGGTAGGTTTGTTGGAAGAAGCAATGCCAGCCGGAGTGGTTGACTTCGGCTCGCTTGAAAGTGACGTGGAGTCTTTGGAGACATTATTGGTCCATTTGAGTCGAGGCGAATACTGTGATCAAGACATTGGCGTTGTGGCAAGACTTGCTCAACGAGCGTTGCTATGGGGAATGATTCATCAACATTTTTTACAGTCCTCCTTGAAATTGCGCTCATCCGTGAGAGCATGGTGTTCGACTATTGATGTCTCGATCGAAAATGCTAGCTTTTTAGTCTTAATGCCTTTGAGCCATCCTAGTCGAATGTATTCAAACGCATCGCAGGCCAAGATCGGATTTGTTGGGAGTGTTTTGCGGACTTTGGCCTCCAGTACAATATTTCTCGACCGTTTGGCCGAAGATCCCCAAGAGTGGATTGAGTCGATCTTTGATTTGTCGGACAAAGAAAGCAAAGTCCTGAAGCAAGATGAAGTCAGTTTGTCCCCTTCACAACGTCTATTGTATTCATTTTCAGGGTATATGCTTCAACGTCCGGACCATAAGAACTCTCCTTGGGTGGTAAAACGATGTCTTGAGAAATGTCGATCTCAAATTTCACAACAAACTGGTCTTCGAGCTTCAATGATTGGTACAATACTACCTTTAATTGTTGCGAGCCTATTTCATCATCCTAAGCTTTCTCAATCTGTTGCCACCTCTCTGGAAGATCTCCTTGTTGCGATTGACGATCGTACATCGTTGATGAAATCGTGTCAAGACTTTGAAATGACCTATACTCAAACTGAATTATGCAGTTTCTTTTCGCCAAGTGAGGTTATTGAGAGCTCCCATCCTTATGGTTTGGGAATACCGACATTTCGGAAGCAAGTTCATTTTCCACATGCGGCCTTATTGGATTTTGAATTTGACGTGGCATCCAGAACGCTAAACTCCAGCGACTTTCTCTATATCACTTCAAATCCGTATGCGAATGTAGATCGGTTATCAGCTGAACACAATCTTTGTGAAGACGAGTATCGTTACGGGCAGGGCATTTGGTCAAACTATTCTCTCTCGGGTGATAGTGCTCTGATGGTTCTTTGCGCATCTACCCATCCCATGGATCACATGGGGCAGGATAAACAACGCTATGGCTTCAAATGCAAGGTCAGGGGTTATTATAGTCTTGAACGTCCATACTTGTTGAGAATCCAACATTCCCTTGCCCATCTTTGCTCAACTCTCAGTCATGACAGCATATCAATTGAGCCTGAAGATGAGCTCACAAGCCTTTCCTTCTTGGCTAATTGGAATCCAATTGCCCAAGAAATTCGTGAAATTGCACAAGATGTGAACCACCCACTGATTTCGCAACTAGAAAAGCAATTTGGACGTATATTTCTCCGGCAAAATGATGAATGGCGCAAATGTGTTGCTGCTTGTTTAGCTGTCTTCATTGGTGTTTCAAAAATTGAAATCAAGTGTGCTGACTCCTCTGAAATGAAGCCCATCATAGAACACCTCATGAGACTTCAGCGTTACTTGATGCGGCAAACACAAATCGAGAACGAGTGGTTCTATTTCATTACAGAAGACACTAACCTTGACAGTGTGCGAGATCGCTTGGCTGAAAACGAGGAGCTGCTTCACGATTTATGTGTACTTCAAGATATTCCTGTTGCCAACACAGACCAACTAATTCGGAAGTTGGAAGAGGCAAAAGCTTCTGGAGGCGCTATCTCGCGCTCTAGCACTGTTCGTCTCGTGGGTGAATTGGCCAGTCTTTTGCTGAAAAGAAGTGGACGTTTTGATTCGTCTGTGTCAATATCAATTTCTGATGTAGCAAATTTATTTCGAAGCCGAATTAATCCGACAGACATCGACAAAACCATTGTACAACACCAGGAAAGAGGAAACCAGCGCCTGTACGTAGTGCTTTCTGATGAACACCCTGATGTTGTTTGAATAGGACTGGGTTGAAAATGCTATCAAGACTCCTTTCCTTAAAAAGTGTTAGCACACGTCAATATTTTCTCGGCATTCTAGTATCGGCATTGAAGGAACGAAAGACTCGAGTGTCCATTTTAGATAATTGCCGACTCTGTGACTCGGACTTAGCCCTTCAACTTCACCAAGAGTACGTGACATAATTCCTGGTGAATTAATATTCTATTTAGGGCTCAAAGTTTAATGATGAAAATGAAGGGCTATCTCGAGGCGCCAGAGACTTTATTCTCGCATAAAGTTCTCCTGGCGATCGACTTGACTATAATCGAAAGCTCTAAAATGTCCGAGTCTCTCTTTCTTCAAGTTGCCCAACTTCTTCAGCAAACGCCAACTGTGAAATTAACCACTGAGAGTGCTCTCGGCTTTCCACGCCCTCTTTCAGTACAGGAGGAACGTACACGCCGATTGAACGCCTTCGACGACATCCTTTGGATGACTTTTCGGCGATTTTTGTGGGAAAACGATGTTTCCTTATCATTACGCATGGACGCGTGCTACACTTTGTTTGAACATTCGAGAAACGCATCGAAGAAATCAAGAATTTTGAACTTAGTTCATTCACTTTCAGTTCAGAGCCAGACCTTATCAGAAAAGTGGATTTCAGCTGTTACAAGCATCGTTGTTGAATTTACACAACCACCTCAAGTTCTTCGACCAGCAATCCGCCTTCTTCATACCCTTGAAGCTCCACACGATTTTGGGCTAATCAGGCGAATGTTGTTTGGAATTGGTCAGTGTTTGCTCTTGGTGTCAGATACAACAAGATCAATCGACGAAGATTATGCTACTGTCTTGCTTTACAGTAGCAGCTGCAACGAAGATTTGATGAAACTGGTAAACGAGCTGGACACCCAACTTAAACCTGAAATTTCATCATGGGGATTATCGTTGGATGCTAATACTTTTGAAAAGCAACAAATTCTTATGCTGGATACATCAATGGTCCACAGGTAAACATTGATGTCTTAATTTTCACTCACATGCGACCAGATATGTTCAATGCGATGGATGTGGTATGAATCCTTTGGTGGGGTATAGATTCAAATGTCAGTCGTGCTCAAATTATGATTTGTGCACAGCTTGTTATGTGGGCAAAGTGCATGACATGGAACACGTGTTTCTTCGATGTTCTGATTCCACAGGATCAGGTGACCAGCTACCCCCACGATCTACCGAAACTTTGGTTGGTTCAAGATTGTGGAAAACGGGCCTGCTACAGTCAGAACTGCAATCCAAGGGGTACATGTCTTTTTTCTGTAGTACTTAATCATGCGTCTAGATATGTTGTTGTTCTTACGTCGTCTGAACACGAATGCAAAACACTTGCTGAGAAAATATCATCCTTATCTTTAAGCTCCACTGTACTTGGTATCGCCCAAGTGCGTCGGATGCAATCTCTTCATCTTGACAAGGAAGGTGCTAATTTACGCAACTCACACGCTACTGCACTAAATGCAAAAGCAAGTCCTTGCGACTTCTATTTAGTCAAACAGGAGTTGTCTTCACTTTACACATCTCTCGTTCGAAAATGGCTTCAAATTAAACCGCAGGCAGTCAGTGCTATTTCGGCCAGCTTCAAGCTTGTGCCGAAATTATTTGCAAACTGCCAAAGTACGTCGGAAGTCTACGAGGGTATCGGTGCTCTTGCCATCATGGGTGGTGCTGTTGAGCCGCTAATAGAGAATGGCCATGTCAAATGGGAAAACACAACTGCTATCGTGCGAGAAGTTTTCCCCCAACATGTTAACCTCGAATTAGCGAATGGACGGTTTGAATACGATGTGAAAAGAAGTGCGGTACGGCCAGTCTCAAGAACTGATTTAAATCCTTATCTGGCGAGTTTGTTCCTGGATCTCTTGAATGTATTTCAGCAAAGTCTTGAAGGAGTGCTGAATTGGCTAAAAAGTGACGAAATTTGCCTCGTCAAGTCCGATTTGAGTTGGCGACTACTGAAAGCTTTGGAAGTTCTTATTCCGCTGTGGCCAAGCATGTCAGATAACCAAGTTTTAGCTATGTATGGAAATGCTCCCTCGAATTTGATGCAATTAGCCCAAAAATCTATTGCTCATGGAGTATTTACTCAAGAAACGGATCGCACTCGGCGAATGGTATAATGCAGTTCTCGGGGTCGATATGCTCAAGATTCTCTAGGTTTGGGAGCTATCACGCAACATGCATACTTTCTTGGCCCTGGGGCCGACTACTGGGCAATCTCCTGTTCTAAATGTTCTGAATGATTTTACTAAGCTACAACAGGTACTTGCCATGGGTATTTGAGTTGACAATAAATATTCATAGGCTGACGATTATCAAGAGTCAACATACTGGTACAACCTTTACGCGTACGCGTCTATGTCAGATCTTCCTCAGGATCCAGGAAGGAACAAGTTGCTTGATTATTGGGAACGACACGTTATTCCGGCCATTCAGAAGTATGTTCGTGGATCATTCAAGTCGTATGAAATGGATTACTTTTTTGCACAACTACGAGAGCCTCTTCGTGAAGGCAATAATACGGCCGCACGACGAATTGCTCACACATTATGTGATGGACACGTTCCTCCGGGATGTAACTTCCCAGAGGCCGACACTGATTGGTCTGCTCTCCAGTGGGATGATCTAGAAATTGGAGGCTGCTATCGTATTGCATTAGATACCGCCTCCTCTCCAACTGCAATGCAATGGTGTGATGGACAAATTGGACACGTTGCATTAATTGATCCATCAACCAAATTGACATTACTCCAAGTAGTGAATCCCAATTCATCGTGTTTGGAGCACTGGTGGCTTCCAGTATCTCAACTCCAACCGGGTGGTAGTGCAAATCCATCCATAACAAAGTATACAACGGAACTCTACCCAAATTTGCAGAGGAGTCTCGTATTCGACGCGCTTCAGTCTGCTCGCCAATGCATTTTCTCAATGATTCGACAATGTCCAGAATTGTTGACTCTGGAGTCAAATACTCCTCAACCAGGATTTGCTCTATCAAGTGTACTCCAAATATGTGCTGACCAGTGGTCCCCGCTGGAAATGCGGAAAGAACATCCTGTTAAAGATGCTCTTCATTGTCAGCAATCCATGATTCACCCATCTCGAGAGCCGTCACAAAAGCTGTCGAAAAAGTCGAAAGTACTGCAAAATACTGCAGCTCCAAAGGAAGTACTGATGAAATCCATCGGTGGACTGGTTTTATCAGCTATCACTCAAGCTATTCAGCTTCATGACTCTTATGTTGTCACAAGCACTAGCCCCCCAGAGCCGTTGGTTAGATTACATATTCCAGATGCCAGTTGGATGGTCTTAACATTTTTTGTCCACCCTGTGCTAATGGATTTACCTGCCGGAAGTGGAATGGAAATATTCTATGACGAAGACTGCACGCAACTTATTCGGGGTTACTATGGTGGCCGCAAAGGATTGAATAAATTACCCCCCGTATGGGTTACAGCAAACACTTGCTACATCAAAATGTCTGCTGCTCAATACGCCCGATACAAATTTCGAGTTGGTGGTATCAATCGAGCTCTAGGTATTGCTACATGGCTACACGACTTTATGAACGATTCATATCATTGGTGCTCATTCTTGGAGCAAGGGAATTGGCCACCACTCATTCAGCAAGTTGCATTTAATGCATTGATTCCGAAGATGCCTCGTTCACTTTCTCCAATATTGTCCTCCAAGCTGAAAGAGCAATGGCAAGTGGTGTATGCTGAAGAGAATCCAGTGTTCTCGACATATGCGCAACAATTAATGGAAGTTATGTCACTCATTCAAGATAACTCAGCTCCAATCATTTCACCATTTCGACGTATGACGAAATTTGCTGAAGCTTTCACAGATCCAACGAAGGAAGGGGTTGTCGGCAGAGTGCCTTTGGAAGAAATTAAGACAATCGTGGAGAAGACTCAATTGTGCGACTATTTCATTCAACGGCTAATAATTGTGCAAAGATTGCCCAAGACTTTGGACCAAGATGGCTTGACACGTGGTATCTCCAAGTGGATTGTTCACCTCTCTTTAGAATGCTGTGGGGAAGCAGATGATCAAAGTAAGTTCTTCAAAGATGCACACAATATAATTATCGCTTCATTAGGTATATTTTCTGCGACAGAAGTAACACGTTTTGGAATTCTGGCAAATGTGTTGTATTGTCCAGTTGACGAGAATGGTTACACTCGGGGATTTTGCATTGTCGACGTGGGTCGAGATGATATCATCGATAAATTGATGACTAGTTTGGCACGAAATCCGTTCTTCTTCGAAGGTGAACACACCGAAGACGACCCTGTTTTGATGGCCTATATTAATCAGTCGGAAAACATAACCTCAGCACACCAGGCTGAACCAACAACATGGAAGTGTGGGGCGTGCACATTGGAAAACTCCTCTGAATCTGTCGTGTGTTCTATCTGTGAGGCACCTCGACCAGACCGACCACCAACTACGGACAATACTGAGTCAGCTGTTGATGGCTGGACGTGTGGGGCATGCACGTTCTTGAACTCCTGGGGCAATCCATCGTGCTCCGTGTGTGACATGCCCTGTGATAAAGAGCGACCAACTCAAGCTAACAGTGATGCCTCTTCTCAGGACAAGGAGAAGTCAGAGACCCCTCCGTCCGATGCAAATCAGCACACTCTTTCAGTCCTAAAATTTAAGGATGCATTCGACGCCGGCCATGATCGCGACCCTCGAATCAATGAGTTTTTGCAATCGGTATTGGCTCCAAACACTGGTGACTTGGGCAAGCTTCCTCAGTGCCCTCGTGAAATGTATCTTGAAATAAGGTCTCGAGGATTGGACTTTCAACTTACACGCAGTCATTTTACTTCGATGGAAAATGCAATTGCTTCAATGGACAAATGGACTGTTGCGATGGATGTACAGCTGATTGAAATGACTCGTCTTCGATGTCACGAAGTTGGAATGCTCAACTTGACTGATTTATCACCCAGCCATCTCTTGAGTGTAAATCCACAGTTTTCGTTGCTTGTGTCGTTGCCGTTGCAGGAGATTCGTCTGCGGTTCTTGATTCTACAACAGTGGAACATTCTATTGTGTGAAACATTGAGCCTTGTCGATTTCCACCACCTGGGAACCAAGCTCGTTGCTTTGCGCAAATTGATTTTTCCTGGAGTAAAGATCCGATTTTTCAATTTAGTTCAAGACAACATGACCCAGTCTGGCGAAAAGAAACCCAACGTCGTTTTGGATCGCATAAAATGGAAACGAGACCCGACTGTATCGCTGTTTGAAGTAGCCCGAAAACAACTACAGGCCGTCAACCCCTTGACATTCCGCGTAAAGCGCCCCCTTGGTGCATCTGACCCTTTTATTGCCTTCAGCGTGGTCTTCCAGGGAGAAAATGTGGTTGGAGAGGGTGGCCCATACCGACAACTATTCAGTGATTTGGCTCATGAATGTATTCGACTGCGTATCTTCCAGCCAACACCAAACGCAAGTTTGAGAATCGGTGAATATCGAGACATGCTAATACCTCGACCATCCGCCTTGAGTCGTCTGGAACTGGAGCAATATGAATTTATTGGCCTTTTGATGGGCTGTTGTTTGAGAACTGGCGTACATTTACCCTTACGCATTGCTCCAATTATCTGGAAATGTTTAGTACAGCAGCCATTGACTTTGATTGACTTGAAACAAATTGACCAATCTCTCCACGACAGCCTGCTGTGCCTTCAATCTGACCCAAACTTGCTGGAATCTCTGACGTTTACCACTTCGTTAAGTGATGGTACATTCGTGGAGTTGGTCAAAGACGGCGCTGACAAAGTTGTCACGAAGGTAGCTACTTCGTGTGACTGTTTATCATTTTGACATTAGGCCAATTTATCGGAGTACATTCGGCTAGTTCAGCAGGTCAGGTTGAATGAATGCAAGCCTCAAGTGGATGCTATGTTGCAAGGAATTAGTAAAATTGTTCCTCTTCCACTCCTGCCATTGTGTACGTGGACAGAATTGCAGCAATGGGTCTGCGGGAGCCAAGCAATTGATATTGAATTACTGAAGGTACGAAAATACATAGATGACGTGAACTAATGTGGTCTCTAGCGTCACACAAAATATTCTGCTGGAATGACAGTTGACAAGAATCCCCATTTGGAATACTTTTGGCGAGCTCTGGCCAGCTTCTCCGATGATGACAGGCGAAGATTCATCAACTTTGCATGGGGACAGGAGTCCTTACCAGCGGACGATGCAGAATTTGATCGTACTCGAACCCGGCTTCTGATCAAGCCACCCCCAGCAACAGACAAATCGCAAGACTCTCTCTTGCCCAAGGCCGATACTTGTATGATTTTTATTTATTAAAATGGTGGACTCATCCCTTCGTAGGCTTTTTCAACATTGAATTACCCGCGTACAGTTCGTTGTCGACAATGAAGGAAAAACTGCTGCTGGCAATAAATTTGTGCACAAGTATGGATGCTGACGATCAAACGGCCCGAATGGATGTATTTTTTGACGAAGAGTGAGCTCAAGAAATGACTACAAGATCAGGGTACGCGTCAGCAGTGTGGGCCAAAACTTCTTTCGACACACTACATATAGAACAGTTAGGCAATTAAATGATAACCAAATAGAACAATACTTGGTATATTTGACATCCACACGCTTCAACCTCTTGACTTCACGTTCCTTGGACTCCTCGTCGGCATTTGCGAGCATCTTTGCCTGCACAAATGCAAATATAGCCTACAAAGACGTTCAGAATGGCTTGCCTGGAAATGGTTACGTCATTCGACACAGTTTTCACTCCGCAAATATTGAGTTCTTGTAAGTTTGGGCATTGAGAGCCAAGATATTCCAACAGACGATCTCTAGAACAAAGTTACAGCCGTTTGCTATAAGTCATCCTACGTAAGTTTGTAATTCCAATGTAAATGCAAGGATGAAATCGATTGTCGGCGGTCCAGTAGTGCAATAAGCGCGTCATCTGACAGGCCGCAATAACCCACGGCCAGGCTCTGGAGTTTTCGGCACTTATTTGCAATCACTTTGAGAGTACTATAAGCCACAAATAAGTTGATCATTTCGACAAGTGACTTCAACGTACTGATCCGTCATACGATGGCCTGAGATGTGTAATTTGAGAAACTTGGAGTGATTCGGATGCTTCTCAATCAAAGCAGTGATGCCTTCTATGGTCATGTTGGTGTTCCCGCCGATGTCGATGCTATGTAGCTTGGCACTGTGCTCAATCAAGATATTCAGGGTCTCGTCGGTTAATTTGCGGCAATTTTGTAAATCCAGTTCTTTCATGTCGGGGCAGTATTTCAATAAGGTCAAGATTGAATCGTCTGTTAGACGAAAGCAGCCCGAGAAGTTGACATGATGCAAGTTTGTAGTCACTCGTGCCATGCGTTCTACAAACACTGTCGAGATTTTCGCGCCATTGACCTCGATTCTCGACAGGTTGGGGTGGAAAAATGACGTTGGCAAAGTATCATCACTGAATCGCCCAGTTTGCAAGACTGCTCGAATAAACTCTTGCTTGATCTTGTGGGTCTTGGATCGACTCGGATCGCAGATTCGGTGGGCTCTTGCGATCGTGTCGTCATTGATCATAGCGCTGGAGTACCGCTTGGACATGTATTTCAAGATCAAATCTTGGAGCGGCAGGACTTCGCGCTGGAAAGCCATGCTTGCTTGGAGACAAACTCAAAACTCTATAATTTGCCAAATCCAAACGCACAAATAAACTTGATTTCACTATGTCCAAAAACCTCTTATAAATAATCTTTCCATTGTGATTGGCTCATTTTGACAAAGTCCTCTGCCCAAAGCATCTTGATGACGACGACCGCTGCGGCGTATCTCGAGTGGAAACGCGTCATCCATGCGATGAGAAGCCCAAGGCGCAACGAATACTCATTTGTCCCGCACAAGTACATCTATTCTACGCCTGCCGTTCTGTCTCCACCCCATGGAGTCGAATTTGAAGTCGGCAATGCCGATGAAATGACCCCAATCAACACGAGGTATGGTCGTTTTGAGCATTTGAAGCATGCTGAAGCGCTCGTTTGTAGGCAACATCAAGCTGAACTTGCTCGATCATCGTCTGTTCGTTACAGTGGCTTTATGTACTTGCTAGTGGTAATCGTGTCCCTCACATCTGTCTCCACGGAGTGGATTGAGCTCTACCCCATTTCCCCGTCCAGATTGTACAACATCCAAGTCGACATGTTTGACGGACGAGTCAACCATGCAGAATTCTTCTTTCAGAAAGTCTTGCCGCTTGGCATGTTGCTTGGAGCTCTGATTACTTTCATCTTGGCAGATCGAGTTGGTCGAGCGACTATGATTGAACTCGCGTGTATTCCATACGTCCTCGGCTGGCTTTTTGTCGGTGTCGCTTTCAGCCAAGTTACTCTTCTCATCGGTCGATATAGCCTTGGGATTGCCGTTGCAATATTCTCAATTGTTGTCCCGGTCCTGTTAGCTGAAATCAGTGAAGATGAAACCCGTGGCCGTGTGTTGGTATCCTCCCGACTCGTTGGCATTATCGGACGCGTGGTTTACATTATCATGGGTCAATTATTTGTCTACCTGAGCAGTTGCTACGTAAGTTTCAATTTGAGCGAATGGAAAGTCATGGCTACGTCTGGAGTGGCTCCTGGTCTTATCCTGCTACTTTGCATGCAATTCGTGCCCGATTCTCCTACTTGGCTCCTCCTCCGACACAATGATCGCCTCGCGAGCTTTTCAATTTGCTTGAAAATTCTCAATTCCCAGTGTGAAAGCCGTAACTCTCGCGCTGAAGTTCGTGTCAACTCAATCATACATGCCGATTTTCTTTCCAACCAAGCCACAGACGACGTGGTCGGCAGTGTGCATCAGCGACTTGGCTTTAGTCGTCCTCTCTATCTCATCCTGTGGCTGTACACTCTTCAAGCTATCGCATCGGCCATCCTCGAGCCAACGCTCTATCCCACGAGCACCAATTCATACACGTTTGGCTTGCTTGGCATCGGTCTCAATGTAAACGATTGGGACCAGCTTATCCTGAGTGGCTTTCTGGCAGGCGCGGCTTTCCTTGGATTGATCACTGCCTTAATTCTTGTTGATTCACATGGAAGAGCTCTGTGTTTGAGAGTTGGAACAGCAGTTGTTGCTCTGGCTGCGATTCTTTTATTGTCGATGAAACGACTTGGATTGCCCGACGAAAATGACATGCTCAACGAAGTCAGATCTGCCCTCGTCCTTTTGATGACAGCTGGACATTACGCCGGTCTTGGCGTGTGCCCCATCGTGCTCGCAAGTGAAATTTTCCCAGCTCGCCGTCGTGTTGCCGGCGTCAGCGTCGTTGTGCTCATCGGTAGTGCCGTTTCGGTTGCAGTGAGCTATGGAATCTATCTCCTGCGCTCTGCAGGTTTGAGTTCCCAAGTCATGTTTCAATGCAGTGTGGCAACTGTGGGCTTCGTCAACATTGTTGGCTTCGTCATTGCTACGTTCTTCGTCCCTGAAACAAAGTCAAGGTCTCTGCAAGAAATCGAAGCAGTCCTCTGTGGGTATGCTGCCGTCACTCCACCAAATATCCGCACGAATTCAACCATCCGCGTGCAGAAGAATGGCGGCTACGGCACCGCATGATACGTTTGTCACGACTTCACGCTCAGGAGCACCTCAAACGATGAAGCTGCTGATGAAAATAATTGACATTATATCCGCGTCAAGTGGAAATACTCTCAATTAACTCTGATCGAGAGCTCATCAAATGAGTTCAATCTTCCACTCCTGCGCCGTATAACTTCCATCGATCACATCCCAAAGATGACATTTGTCGCCATTGTATGAGCCCTTCTCCCATCCACTGGTCAAGTGGATGCATTTAGTGCTGCATTTCACAGACCGAAATACCTTGCCGTCGTAAATCCATTCTTGCGCGGGATATGGTCCTTCGACGACGTCCCATAAATGGCACGCATCGCCGTTAAAGGCATCCTTCTTCCATCCGCTTGCCAAATGGATGCATTTTGATGGACATTTGGCCGATCGAATTAGTTTGCCGTCCCAGAGCCATTCCTGTCCAGTGTACGATCCGCGGTAACCGTCCCATAAATGGACAATGTCTCCATTTTGTGTCGTCAATTTGCCACTATCACGAGAATATCGGCTCTTTGGATGCATACACTTGATCGGACATTTCACGGAAACAATTAAGCAAACAACAGGAGTCGGCTTGGGGCTGCGTTGAGGAGAAGGAAATATGGTTGGCAGGACTTGTGGCGTCCAAAGTGGGCATTTGTTTGCAATTCTGCTCTCGAGCTCATTGAACAGACTTTGGTGGTTGGGGGCGCGAACGTTCATTCCTTGAAGCCCATTTCTTTCCTGGTGGTGTGGCACTTGTTTCAAAGCAACAACCCCATTCTCGCACGCCACGTTTGAACAAACCTCACTGTACAAATCAATGGAAGGATTCATGAGCAAGATTTGACATTTTGGAAATGTTGTCTTGGTCATGCGGACGATTGCAGACAAATTTCTCACAAACATATCAACATCAGCTTCAAATTCCGTTGTCCCAAGAGATATCACGACCATAATCGGAGCATTATGCTTCCATTCGCGCAAGATTTGCCGTATATTCAAGAGCCACCAATCCGAGTTGGAGTTCGCAATGGTTCGCACAATCACATCGGCTTTGCCACGATAGGCTCTCGACAAAAGCATTGGCCAGCTATGACCAAAGTCGGCGTTCATAGGAGCAGCATCGCCGATGAGTAGTATCACAGGAGTCTGCTGTACTGAATTACATTCAAATGTGTACGTTGGTGTCAGGCGTGGAAAAAGGGTTATCATCAAGGTAAGACGTAACTTGTCGTGGCCAACGGGCACTAAATCCACAAAGTTACATGTGGGAGCTTTTGCATTGGCTTGGCATGACTCCAAACCCATCTTTTTGTGGCAATTAGTTGTTTTGAGAATAGTAGACAGATCATTTACCTTCAGCGCATCCAAAACGACTTGTTCTGGCAATAAACAATCTTGCTCATGCGTGGCTTGAGCAATCAAGTTTGAGACTAAACATTGCCTACAAAAGACCGTCACGAAATGTGTTCACTTCGAACTGACATGCCATTTCTTGTTGGAGTCAACCTTGTCTTGGATTACGATGGATAAGCATGACTCTCCGAATGTGACATTCAGCTCCACAGTAAACAAAGCATCAAACTGGGATGGAAATCGGGCACAAGGATAAAAAAATGATTCGACTGCGTCAGTTGGTGCCATGAGATTGTCAACTACGAAAATGGAAAATTTGACGGAGAGATAAATAAATTTGAGAGAACATGACCAGCAATTGCAAACACGGTTCGATCAGAGACAAGAGAATAGATGTTGAAAAAGCACTGGTTATAACAGTCAACACCAGAATGGGCTTAACTTATCCATCAAGAGCATGACATTGTCGTTATCTCGTGTCTTCTTTAGACAGGACGAGCACCGTTGGTGGTGCGAGTCGTCGTTGCAACATGCACAAGAGTTGTGTAGCTAACAGTTTGATTGTCATTGACATATGCCATGACAAAAGTCTTCTTGACAGCTCGGGCAAGACGGCAAAATCCAGCAAGCTCCGATGCAGAGAGGACGGGACACTCTGATACGACAACGATTGCCTTGGCGTGTGAAGTTAATGGATCAACTAAATCAGTCATGGATTAGTATGCAACACACACTTGCATTTCTTACCGTCGTATAACAAATAGTCACCTCCAAATTTTGATCCTGACGAAATGTAAAATCCCTTTTCCCAAAGATCGAGAAAGATCCTATGTCGCAATGGTACAAGCGTGTCTTCCATTCGGTGTTGCTCAACTTCTACAAGTCTCAAGTCAATGACGCTTGCAATGACGTTAAAGTACGTGGATCAATTCTCCGTCGTTTTTGAGATCCTTCGCTATGTGAATGGTCAAGAGGTACGTTGAAAGGAATGACATACTCAGTATGAGTTGTCTGTCGGAAAAACGAAGCGATCATATTCCAAGTACTGCGCCACCATTCACTGCTTGGAGTTGGAGATTCTTGTTGAGAGTTCAATGAGGTTTGAGTCAAGAAACAATGACGTTGGCCGACATATAGTTGCTCAGGTGTCAGCTGCAGTGGTATCCTATCAGCTGGTGCTTTGTTGCTGTTCTCTCGACATATTGAGCCATTGCCACACACAAATCGATGTTCTTCACGGAGTTTCTTGGCGTCGGCAGCAGACCAAACCTTGCCATCCATGCATACAGCCACCATGGTCGGTTCAATTGTCCAAATCAGGACTCAATGCCTAAATTTACATAAGATCAGGATGCCAGTCAACTGAACCAGGTTTCACACTTGTGAAATGTCTCCATGACTTCAAGCAAGTCATGGACTGAACAAACTTTGGAATCATCAACATTTGACAAGTGAAAATCCAACGTCTTTGTATCTTTATCTTTTAGGCCACGCTAAGGAGTTGTTGTGATGCAAGGCGAAGAGTTCATTACCTTTTTAGGACGTTCCTCTCTCAGGTTGTGTAGCTTTCAATCGTCGTCGGATGAGTCATTCTCTTCATCGTCATCTTTGCGATCGATTGAGAGATTTTCCATAGCTTTGGTCATGTTTTTCTTGCTGTGTCTGGCAGTGCGCATGTACACTGTCTCGCGAAAGTGACGCCCACTACGATGTCGAAGTGTTGGCTTCTCGGGATCATCAGGCCGGACATATGACCATGTTCCATAAGCCGTGTGGGCAGCAACGCCGCGAGCCTTCAAGTCAGCAAGCATGCTTTGGCCCATTGTATCTTCAATAAAGTCACCCACGCGGAAGCGACCATGACCAAATAAGAAAGTACGATAGTGCGAAGCCCGAGCCAGATGCGGCTTATCATACCAAAAATACAAAGGCGAAAGCAGAACTGAACCAAATTCACGAGGAACTGCACGTGGTAGGAATGGACGACACTTTCGTCGAAGAGATTTCCGCGTTGAGAAACCAATATATTGGAGCTCTTCGGGATGTTCATCCATGAGCTGACAGAGCACAGAAAAGTCAAGTTGATGCTAGAAGATCGCACATCACGGATGGAATAATAAACGGGGTACCAGATATGTCCAATCATGCTGGTGGATAAGTATATAAGGCGTCGAGACCCTGGTAGAATAGGTTTAGTCAGACTTAACAAATAGCGAGTGTACAATTTGAGAGCTTCGCGAACGGCTAATGCAAAGCCGAGACGTTTTGAGAGGGTAATCATGGAAAACGTGGGCTTTCCTACCACGCTATCTCGAGTGACAGTGGATTCAGCCGTCGCTCGTGCGCCGATCGGAACCGTTGATGTAGTGGATGTCGATGAAACAGTTTCTGTTTCCGCGAAATCCAAATGCTTTCTGAATACTGCTCGCGCTCGTTGTATATATTCGCCGTAGTTTTCTGCTTCTTGCTCTGTGATCTTGATGGATTTGAACTTGGATTCGCCAGGTTTGGTTTTCACAGCAAAGCCGTCACTGGTCAAGACGACATCGCACGTGTTCAAGTCGGGCACAAACGAGAAACTCCGCAGCACTTCTTCAAGTACAGCCGTTGATGGATTGGACGGAATCGCCGACGTCGTAATGATCACCGTCACCTGGGACTTCAATGGTTCCATCCCCGCGCAAATTCAATAATAGCATGCATCGTGCGATGATTGGATTGGACAATTGAAAAATATTTTGACTTGAAAATTGTATGGCATTATTATGAATTGACATTCATCCGGATAATTGTCCGGATTCGGCTGTCCTGATTGAGGTTCATTTGCAATCCGAGGAAGAAGAGGCATCATGATTGTCCAGACGCCGCCAACGCCTGTCCACCATACGCTCGACAAATACAACGCATGGGTCTTGGAGAATGAATCGTACGCACGAAGATTGGAGCAAGTCCTCTACGTTGTCCCCATGCTGGTGCCTGCTTCCGTCGGACACCCAGATGTTGTGTCAGAAGTTGGGTATTCCTTGGGCGGTCTCCTCAAACTGTACCATGACTGGATCTTGTACGAAGCGCAAACACCAAGTGACCAGAAAACGAGCGTCAAGTCGCTCTCCGTCGTGCAAGCAGCTCGCGTTCCCCTCTCTTTGATTTCGCAAGTTCAAGTTGCGGCTGAAATGATTGCGCTCAAAACGAGAGGTGTTCAAACGCGCTGGAACGTGGTACGTCTCATGTTCTTTCTTGAGTGTGTTTATATGCGAGGAATAGATTCTACTGTTGGAAATTTGCAAATGCATTTGCAAGTTGGTGCTCCTCGTGCAATCCAAGGGCAAAGTTCTCTACAAGAATGGACCAGTATGCATCCTGTCATGCTTGATTTTACAACGGTGTGTAGTATGTGTCGTGTGAAGTTCGCCCAAAGGACGAATCGACAGAAGTTTACACTGGTCAACGAAGTGGTCGCGTTTTCCTTGCAAACCGCTCTGAATCGACAAACATGCAACCGTTGACCCTCTCATTCTTGGTAAGATTGACGGCATCAAGATCGCTCAAATTTACTGTGTTAGGAACCAAATTACGCTTCCGGTGAAGAGGGTCCTATTCAAACTGCTGCAGAAGTATTGCACATCATTCGCCCAGTCGTCTTTGCTGCTCTTTGGTAAATTGTCGCATTCACTACGAAGATTTATTCATCTACTCTAGCCAACAACAATCTGAGCGCTCTTGGGTGCCATTTCTTGCATCGTTTTCGACAGAAATTGCAGGGTAAACAAGCGTGTCGATGTCAAGTTGAATCATCCTGGTAGCATTTTGCTCTCGACATTGTTGGAAGTTAAACGAAAGCGTCCTCACAATGAGAAAGTCGACGAAGAATACCATCGACGCAAGGTTTGTCATTTTCTGGATCCAATCAACTTGAGCGCATGCGTGTAGATGTGTTTGTTTCTCTACTTGCTTCGCAATCCCCTCTTTTCGTCGGTCACGACCCCAGTCGCGGAAGGGGCAAGTTTCATGTGTATCTTATCGTTGTTAACGGGAACCTAGGTGTGCAATTCCACTCAGCCGATTCCAATCCTGGGACGCCTCATCCGCTTTGCCGTGGACAATGGCTTGCAATACTACCAGCGCCGCCATTTCTACACGTCTGCATCGTAGTCTCACAATCCGCAGTCGATTCATCTCTCCATCTTGCTTTGTCCAGATAAATTTGAAAATGATTCGTCGACATACGGATAATGTCGATTTTATCCGGATTCTCTGGTTGAATATAGATTCTGGTTCGCTTGTTAACATTTGGAAGCTCCACTCCCATGGACTTGTGGTACTTTGGCGCGGCGGGAGTTCTTTCGCTGTGTCTTGTCTATCCAGCTTACTTTGCGTGCATACACCAAACGCAGATTCGGTTGATTCTGCGTGGCAAAGCGGTGATCAAATTTGTCGAAGCAATACGCGCAACTCTAGATCTGTGGCTAACTCACCCATCTTCCCACTGGTTGACGACGGCATTCGCTGGTGGAACGCGCGTGCCTATGGTCGAAACGATTGCCAAAACGAACGAACTAGCAAAGGAGATCCCAACTGCGGCTGCCACTCGACTGCCATTGCCTCCTCCGAGCCTCTCGATTGAAGACGAGGACATTGATCCCACGGACGCTACGTTGACAAATACATCCAATTTCTGCTTTCTCAATGCGACGCTGCATTGTTTATTTCGGACCCCACGATTCCTCAACTTGTTGCATCGATCAATGAGCGCACAGGAAAGAAATCTACTTGGAGATGCCAAAGAGACATGTTGTTGGTATTTGATGCAGACCGGATTTACCATGAAGGAAGAAAAAGGTGCTTGCGTCGATGTTGTCCAATTGGGTCTAGCTACTGCCATGAAAGCGTGCTCAACGTTGATCAATATGCCTGAACAAGACCAACAGGATGCTGAAGAATGTCTCTCGTTTTTCTTGGACATCCTCAATGAGGCAACGAAGGTGTCGCCATCAAAATCGCTCATGACCCAGGACTTTCACACAGTCAAGAGCTTCCTCATGCACGAAATCCAAGCAAAATCTAGCTTGCATCCTGAATCCTACAGCGACCTCGTCCATCACTTAGCGAGTGTTGCTTGGGACGAATATGTCTTGCGAAATCATTCTTTCATCACTGAATGCTTTGTGGGTCAAATTATCCGCGGCTCCAGTTGTCAGTTTTGCAAACGATTGTCATGCCATCTCCAAGAAATGAGGTACTTCTTTCCAACAATATTGCGATGATAAATCTCTCATTAGTGTCTTGTCTTTGGGTCTCCATACAGCCTCGTCTGCCATGTCCTTGGAGAGCTGTTTGGATCACTTTAAAGAGATTGAAGAAATGCAGCAAGACAACAAGATCTGGTGTTCGCAATGCCAAGACAAGACCAACCATTGCATTCAATCGCTCTTGCTCCGAACACCGCAATGTCTTGTCATTCAACTGAAGCGATTCACATATACATCGGCTGTGAGTGGGAAGAATTCAGCACCGGTCTATTTTCCAGTCCATCGACTCAATCTCTCGCCTTATCTCTTTCGCCGCGACAGCCATGTGTACTATCAACTGTACGCTGTCTGTGCGCATTTGGGGTCTACTCTTGGTGCTGGACATTACGTGGCATATTGTCGTTTGAGCTCTACGAACACAACTTCCCAGTGGCTCAAATATGACGACGAAATCATCAAAATTGTGGACGAACAGACCATGCTCGATGAAACCTTGCATTCTGCCTATCTTCTCTTCTACGAGCGACTGTCTTGAGTCCATCTTATCCCTTTAAGTCTTTATTTATTCATCCAATTTACGTTCTGCCACAATCACTTGTCCATCATCCTCGCTGATTGAAATTGATGACTCCGGATAACTAATTTTATCCGGATGAGAAAGGTGGTGTGAGCGAAGAAAAAAGATCGGAGGAAGCAAGCCATCACTGTCGCTCTGCACCCGGCCGCCGCTCCCTTGTTACTCGTTTTCTACTGATAGAGATGGACGATGGAGACGCTGATATGATCCATCGACCCCTTTTGTTTAGCTCCAAGGGTTATGCGTCGTCACAGATGCTTCTGGATGATGCACATCGTCGAAGTCGACACCTGCATCCTAATGCTGAGTTAGAGACATCGCATAATCCAATGCTTCAAGGGCCATTAGCACCGCGACTGCGTCTTGAAACTCTTTCATCAAGTGCTGCAACTGCTGTGCTCAGTCTGACGTATTTAGCATTCGGAATGGCAATTGCGTTGCCATATCTCCACAGTATTGGTTACTTGTCCAAGGTATACATCTAAAACCACGTCGCGGTGTCAACCTCTTCTAGTCTGTAGATCTTCCAGGGGATCTATGCCCTGCCGATACGTACCGAAATGCTTGTACGTACATTGATTGGCAAGGATCAAATGCATGGTGGGCTGCTAATGTGAGCAATGTGTCATGGCTAGCTGGGTCTATGGCTCTCGATATGACACCTCGCAATTTGAACTCCTCCGAGAAAAGTTTTGTCTTAGAATTTGATGTGTACGTCTATGGTGGTCATTTTCCGTTGCCTGGAGTCAAGCGGAATCAATGGATACTTGCACGATTCAACCAAAGTGTGTGGATTCACTGTCCACATGGCATTTGCGAGCGAGCGACTCTATTCGACATATCGCAAGACAACGAGGGTCTGGTGCGTCATCCAGCTCATTTGTCTATTTCATTGACTCATTCTTGCAGGGCGGGAATGGTTATGGCTCGTATCTGATTGTCGTTCTCTATCATGGATATTATCCAAACCTGTTTGCTCATTCAGTGGACTATTTCTTCTCTTTCACGTAGCTTTTTGTCCTCATAGCTGACTTGACCTGTACCTTTGTAGACAGCCTGCAATATTTGCAAGTGAGTTGATCATTCGAACTGTCCTCTTTGCCTGCACGCTCATCACTCTTCCGTGGTGGTTGTATCGCACTGCTTACTTATCGTCGATGCTCCCAGTCCAGAAATCAGTATTCGCGTTGGGACTTGTATTGCTATTTTATCAAAACCCGATTTACACCATGGCGCAGTGGTATCGCACCGTCAACGACACGACGAGGTTTGCCTCTGCACTTTGCCAGTCCTTTGGATCGGCATTGCTGCGATTGTCGTGGCTCTTTCTTATGGATCATCCCTTGAGCGCCTCATCAACTGTGTTAAAATTACTATTTGGCCTTGCCGATTTACTCATCCACGCGACTATGTGCGTCCTCCATTTTCCCCAACTTTTTGGCATCGGGCGCCATGAAATTTGGTATACCGCCTTGGGTTTCTTAACCGTGGGCTTGACATGGCTCTGGCTCTGGTGGATCCTTTCTATCTGCCTAAGTACAGTCAAGACACTGAAGCAACTGATTTACATGGTGTCACGAGACCAACAACTCAGCTATCGTTTTTTGTTTTTGGAGCTCTTTTTGATTTTCGTCTACGTTTTCTTTGGCTCTGTTGCACAAATTGTAATTCTACTCCATGAATGGCTCTCATACGGAACAAATCCGTTCATCTTGGCCTCTGTTGCTTCGTTTTCGGTTGGCGCGCAGCCAGTGGAAAAGGTGTTTTTTGTCAGCATCTTGGTCTACATGACGCTCTTTGTTCACTTACCGCCGACAGCTATGTTTTTGGGATCAACGTCGTTTTATGTCCAAGAAGCACACCGAGTCAACATGTATGACGACGTTGCTTCTGACTCCAGCAAAGTCTTCTGTCTAGAGACGGCAGAATGGGTTGTGCAGTTGGCATGGCAAGCATATTTAGACCCGCTCGGGAATCCAAGTGCCTCAGGTGGAGGAATTCAAACTTTGGAAAACTTTGGCTACGAATTGATTGTGCATTTGCGCCATGAACTTCTCGACACCCAAGCAATTGTATGTATGGATCGTACCAAGAAGCGTTTGGTCGTTGCCTTTCGGGGATCAGTGAGCAAAGCGCACTGGAAAACCAACATGCGCTTCCACCAGGTACCACTGTGGATCAATTCCATGCAAGGTTTCAAGAATAGCGCTGCAAATTCATGTCGAGCGCGGGCCATGCGATGGGCATCACGCGTTCCTCTTTTGAATTTGGCTCTTCCACGAGTCCACAGCGGTAAACAACTCTTTAATCTTTCCATTCACTCGTTATGTAGGCTTTTGGAAAGCGTACGCCGCGGTTCGGAACGATTTGAAAGAAACCCTTCGACTTCTCCTTGATGACTATCCCGATTTGACGCTCTTCATGACAGGTCATAGCATGGGTGGAGCCTTGGCTATCCTCGCTGCATATGACTGCGCAGTACACTTCAACATTGACGTCAACATGTACAACTTTGGAGGTCCTCGCGTTGGCAATCCAGCATTTGTACGTCAGTACAATCGCGCTGTGCCGAATAGCTATCGTGTGGTGTTGGACGGTGATTTGGTCGCTGGCATTCCGAAATTTGTAAGTTTTGATGGCATTCCAGTAGTTGTAATATTTGTTTCTAACGTTAGTGGGGATTGTATCAGCATGTCGGTACTGAAGTGGCGATTGATGAAATGGGCAACTTGATTGTGGATCCAAGTTTTATTGAACGACGGCTCCAACAACGGACAAAGACTCGCGTCGCTGTTCATGGCATGATGATGTATCGAAGTATGCTGCGGAAATGTTTTGACAATTTGGAGCTGTGAGGAAATGTATTTAAGACTATGTTCTATAAATCTAATCCATTCAAAGAAGGACGACGGCTCGTAAGTGGAAGTTTAGAATTCGCCTCAGGGGCTGCCAAAGGATCGATAAAGGTCCGTGGTGAGCCATCGCGAGACTAATTGGAAAAATGGGAAACAGACCAGAGCTAAATGGTCTACCTTGAGAGTATCGGAGCGCTTGCTTGGGGCCAATGGATTGATTTGCACGCGCTGGTAAGACGATCCTGGACGTGAATACTCCGCCACCTGCAACACATAATGTTGTAGTTGACTTGAGACTTGTAATCCCCGTACCGGAGTGTCGTAAGATGACTCTTCCGCTTGATTTTCAACTTTGCGGATGATTCCCTTGTCAATCAAATCGGATTTCAAACTCTTTTCGCAGCCACGAGCTAGAAATCAATATAAGAAGTTTTGCAATGATGTCACCTTACCTGCGAAGAAAGCCCAAATTGCTTCGGAAATGCTAGCATAGTCGCAAGGAGTACGGCCTTCCACATCGCGAAGGTAAGGATCGGCATTGGCTTCTAGTAACACTCGCACAACTTTGCCATGCTCTTGAAATGCTGCCGCGTGCAGTGCAGTCCAGCCTGTGCCTACAAGACTTGTCAACGCTTCAATCTCAAGTTGCGGTACGACCTTCGTTCCTCGCAGATACACGGGCTCCGCGTTCGAGGAGGAATTTCACCATTGATTCGTTACCCCACAATGCAGCAGCACAGAGGGGGGTTGTGCCGTCTAAGCTCAAAATTCACATAATTTTGTCGGCCACTGCAAACCTTTCCCAGGGGCATCGATGTCAGCTCCATTGTCGAGCAGGAACTCCACCTGAGCACCGATAGATTCAGCCATGTGCTAGTCTCCACTTTACCATTGTCTTAGATCCATTGGCAGCCGCTTCCGCAAATTGGACGTGAGAGTAAACGACGCCGCCTTCCGCTTCTTGATTCACTCTGTCCATTGTCTTGATCAATGCGTCGCGTTTGGATCGGTTTTGCTGAGTTCAACGTGGAAACGGCTGAAACCGAATTGACCCGAGCCGGATAAAATTGGTAATCATACGGACAAAGTCCACTTTTACGATGACATCCCGTCAAGCACAGGATGAACACTTCATGCGCCTAGCGATCGCTCAAGCCCATTTGTCACCACCGGTGGAGAGCGCATTCTGCGTTGGTTGTGTGATCGTCAAGGATGGACAGGTGATTTCGACGGGATTCTCGCGTGAATTGCCAGGAAATACGCACGCGGTGCAACTTGACTTCTGATTTGTGTGAGGTTGATGCCATGTTCTTGTAGGAGCAATGTGCCTTGATGAAGCTTGATATGGTTGCCGATGGTGCTGACTTGTACACAACAATGGAGCCCTGCAGCGTACGCCTCTCTGGAAACACTCCATGTGTTGAGAATTGCATTCGAGCCAAAGTGTCTCGCGTGATCGTTGGAGTGATGGAGCCCTCGACCTTTGTCACATGTGAAGGTGTTCGATTGCTTCGAGAGCAAGGTATCCAAGTCGATCTTCTCCAGGGTTTGGAAAACGAATGCTTGGAGCCCAACAATCACTTGAACCTTTAACATCGACGAAACTCCAAATTACTTCCCTTGTATCTTACTTGCGTTCTTTATTCTTTCATTCCATTCCTTCATCCTTTCTCTTCTTGGACTTTCCTCCACGGAAAATCCAGCGCCTTTCGCGCCAAATGGCAAAATGGCGCTTCAAAGTGAAAATACTGAACTTTTATATCATTTTCTATTTGATACAAAAATTCGTCCTGAAAATTTTTGGTCGAACATGCCACCTAGCTGCGCAAAAGTTGAAATCTCGGCTTGCGATGACCCTCTTCCTGGAAAGGCAGACGGAAACTAACGCATAGCTCGAACCATTAATAGTTATCTGTAGAAGACTTGGCGTCGGAAGCTCTGGTCACGATAAACCTAATTTGGTTGTTGGTGCCTCAATTAAATTGAGGGAATTATTTGGAGATTCTACAATCGACCAAATTAAATATCGGCGACACACTAAGATAGAACGACTTGGAGAAAGTATAAAGTACTATCTTTATAGCCGTGCATGAATAGAACAGCTCGGTTCTGAGAGCGACATGCTGAAGATCTCCTGTCTTGGTGCCGAACAACCAATGTCGCATGAAAAAATTCGCAACTTCCAGGAAAATATCAATATTTTGATATTTTTGGTTATTTATATGCACGACTGTCATTTTCGGATTGCCAAACAAAGGTCGGTGTCAAGATTAGGTGGATAGAAACCTGCTACCTGACATGAGCAACCCGCGATCAAGTCAACCTACGCTGTCAGTATGCTCTAAATGCGGAGGGCGCGTTGTTCAAGGCCACGCAGCGTACGTTGGATCGAATCTTTGTGTTGTCGAAGCGTGTCCAAATGTGCAAGTTCGAAATTACCATTGTACTCGACATGTACGATCAATGGAACTTCACCCTGGCAAAGTTCTACCCAAGAGATCCTGCGCCAAATGTAAACTAGACGCTGTTTCATTGAACCGGGAAACTATGCAATTGCATCACTACGCAGTGCAGAACCTCGATGCATTGAACGAGATTTTCAAGGCTTTTCCTTTAAACACACCGACAACTCCAGAATCTCAACCTCCTCCCGTCCTTCAATTGAGAAAACTCGCTCCAAACAGAAAGCGCCCGGCGAAGGCACGCTCAAGTAAGTCTAAGAGGCCAACATTGTTCCATCCGTTCGGACAACATCCCAAGCGATCCCCGGAGAACCATGAAATCTCACTCCTATCAAGCGACGACGAAAATGAGAGCGAACCGCCGCCCAAGCAACACAAGATTCACGCTCGTCCTCTATTTCAAATACTTAATGAGGATACTCCCCAAGCCAAATGTATCGAGATTGGATGCTCGTTGCCGTCACAAGCGAATGGATTATGTGAAAAACACGCAAGAATTCCTATGTACAATGTGTCAAACCTCCGAGGTCCTGAAGTTAGTCGATGCAAGGCTCCTAATTGCACTCTCATGGCAGGACCAAACGAGTTTTGCTTTGAGCATAACCTGCAACCTCGTGTTCGGTTATGCACGTTTGGCAACTGCTCTCAAAATGCTCTCAATGATGGCTTATGCCCGCTACATTTTTCCATGTCGACCGTTCAAACTGTCAAGTGTTCGGCGGCTGGATGCACAGCTTCTGCCACGCCGGATGGATTTTGCGCGATCCACTCGAAGGATCAAAGCCAGGGATCGTCAAAGCCAAAATGCAAGGAAGAGGGTTGTCAATCTGCCGCGAATCTGCACGGATATTGCAATGTACACGTCGGCTTGTATATTTGTCGTCAAGTTCCCTGCAAGAATTTAGCCATGCCAGAGCGTCCTTTCTTTTGTGCAGAGCACCTCTCTGCACACATGAAGACGCGCACGGACAACCCAACTCTCGACGCGTGTCAAGTCATGGGCTGCACAACTCCTGCAAAAGTATTGGGACATTGTCGTCGTCATTACAACCTCCTACGATGCAAATACCAAGGTTGCACGGTTGTTCTCAGGCAAAGCGGTAACTTTTGCGACGCTCATGACCCTGCAAAGGCACCAAACAATGTTGTGCGACCCGAGGAGCGACTTGAAGTGTGCAAAGAACTCAATTGCAACATCACTGCGCATGCCCATGGCTATTGCCGTCGTCACTTCAGCGTCTACAAGTGCCGCAACAATGAATGTACGGCGCTTGCCGAAGGTGGCGGCGAATTTTGTTCAGCTCATGCGGTGCATTTGTCAGCTCAAGTTTTATGCAAAGTTGAGGGATGTTCTGCTCAAGTAGATTCGATGGGATTTTGTCGGCGGCATTTTGATGAGCGCCGCTGCAAACAACCGTCATGCGGATTATTGGCAGAGAATGGCATCTTTTGTGCAGCACATGTCCCTTCCGTGACCATATCTCCCCCCATCACTGGACCGGGTTGCAAGGAAGAAAACTGCAAGATAAGCCCTAAGTTTCTCGGCTATTGCCGGAGACATTACCTCGAGAAAAAATGCAATACCATGGCTTGCAAGAACTTGGCTGAAAACGATGGAAAATGTGTTGAACACTCGCAAGAAGTTGCTCCTCCAGTCCCCGCTTCTCCCGCCGCCACGGTGGCACCACAGAGTGCCTCAGTCGACACTCAAGAAGCCACAAAATCAACACCAGCAGCAGTTCCAGTCGCAGAGAAAAAGCTGTGTAAGCTTCAAAACTGCCAGCTCGACGCCAAACCTGATAAATATTGCAATCAGCATTCTTCAAATGACCAATGCAGACATGAAAGCTGCTCGATGCAAGCGACAAAGGACGGATTTTGTGATGCCCACGCTTCAATCCCTCCAAAGGAGTCCAGAACCCCGGCAACGTCTGCCGCTCGTTGCAAAAAGCCACATTGTTCCTTCAAGGCCAAGTCGGAAGGTTTTTGTCAGCGGCACTATCTCGAATCGAAGAAATCGATCGAGCTCAAAGCTGCGCCTACTTTTTCAAACCTCTGCCAGTTTCAAAATTGTTTGCAAGTGGCAAAGGAAATGGGGCGTTGCGTCAAGCATTTGCCCGAGGCAAAAGCACAAGCGGAACCAACATGCATGGCAGACAACTGCAGCGCAAAAGCAACTGCAAACGGCCTTTGCGACAACCATGGAACGACCTCGGCGGTTCAAAACACTCCTCCTGTTGCAAAAGAACCTTCGAAAGACCCGACACTTTGCAAAGCCCAAAGTTGCAAAATCGCAGCCAAAACAAATGGGTATTGCCGAAGTCATTACATTCAAAGTAAGACGGCTGAAGGCGTCCCAGTAAAGACACCAACGGCCCCTGCCGCTCCAAAATGCTTGAATGAAAACTGCGCGGAGGCTGCGACGGAGAAGAGCGGCCTTTGCAAAATCCATGAAGATGTGCGTCCAGTCAAGAAAATGCCCGTCTGTAAGCACGAAGGCTGCACGCTGACAGCCAAGACGCAAGGGTACTGCCGAAGCCACTTTAGCATACAGAATGAACACTCTGTCCAATGCAAGCAGCAAGATTGTACGAGGAATGCAACGTCGCGGGGTTATTGCAGCCTGCACCTCGAAACCCAAGAAAAGAGTCCTCGCCACTGCAAATACGACGGATGCAACATTGTGGCCAAGCTCAAGGGGTATTGCCGCCGCCATGGACTCAAGCTGGCGACGTTGGAGGAGCCGTTGGGGAATGCCAATCATCTCATTGACCTCTCCGTGGACTCTCCAACTGGATCGTCTGAGTTTGACACAGCAAGCTGTAGTGTTTCTGGCTGTTCCTCGGCGGCTGTGGTCGACGGGTTGTGCCAGTTGCATTACCAACCGCGGCCAGCAACCTGCCGAACGGATGGATGCTCCCTGGTGGCAAAGAAACAAGGCTTTTGCGCCCGCCATTTCCACGCCGCGACGTCGTAGTTATATATTTAATCAGCATATCTATTACTTACTCTAAGAAAAAAGTCCGAGGGACATTTTTGCATACATTTAGTAATTTTTGAATACTTTATCCAAGTCCAAAAAGAGTAATTTGAGACAAGTCCTTTCCATGAAGCTGGACGTGGCAGTTGACAAACAAATGTAAAAGGTAAAATATCGATAAAAAGAGGTATTTAATTAAACAGGAACTTTACGATAGGCATCTGGCTCATTACTATGACAATTTATATTTATTATTCCATAAGTTTATAAAGTATATTAATTTCAAGGCAGCACTTCACGATGCACCCATCATGCTGGACGTGCCAGTGGTTGATAATATTAATAATCAAACAATTCCACATACAAAAAGATAATATTTTCCTACTATTTAAAATAATACCAGCCAAAGTCAATTGAATGGCAGTTGGGTTTTTCTTGGACGATGCAAGGTGAGATGCATGTCTTAGGATAGCTTCACTCGGGCAGAAAAGGCCGCTGAATAAGCGGTCAACACACTGTGCAGTAGGGTGACGAGCCCTTTCTGCCACTTTAAGCCATACCCTGGCCAGAGGCTTGGACTCCGAAAGGCGAATTCCGACGCAATATGTGATAGTAACGAAATAGGGCCTGCTGGGCACGAAATACCGGACTTTCTCATAGAGCAGCCAGGGACAGCTATAACGTGTGTTTTGAATGGATTTTCATATTGACTTTGGACGAGTAAATCCTTTCCCCATAGTTCAACTTTTTACAGTAAGCGGACAATGTGTAACGTTGGTTAGCACTATTGTATCTGGTGGTGCTACTTTTTTTGACGGAGTACCACTGTTGATAGTGGGACCTACGGCGAGTAGATTGAAACACTTCAGGGGTGTTTCATGATACTTAGCAGGTGTACTACCCAGTATCAAAGTTTCGACTCATTGGATGTACGAGTTCATAACGCGATTTAAACACAGTGATGTTTAATACATACCGCGAACTCTGTACGATTTATGAAAGGAATGAGTAGTATTTTTCTGGCAAACCACATACTGTTGAGCTTAAGTGGCGGGCACATATCCACAGTATTTTTACGATCCAATCACATTATCATTTTTGTGTTGATGTTTTTGTCTGAACATTTGTCTGACGCATTTTTCTGCGTAGAAAATAACAACTACTCGGCCTCTAAGAAAGGCAAAGGCAACAACAATCATGACAATGACAATCAAGGACATGCGATCGATAACTCCGAATCTGGCAACCGAGCAGAGCGGAATGCAGTGCAAAAGTCTGCATCAACTGGAGCTTATGACATGGCTGTGGATGACGATGCCTTGAATAAGGGCAATACTATCGACGAGTTGGCTATGAAAAGGGCCAAGAAGGCGGAGTACAACAAACGTGCTTACGGAAAGAAACGGCATGCTATCGTTGATACAGTTGACAAAGAGGTGGCTATGAAAAGATCCAAGAAGGCGGAAGACAACAAACGTGCTCGCGAAATAAAGAGCAACACTGAGGTTGCGAATCAAGGGCGGGGTGACATCATTTTGCACCATACGGACATGGATCAGAGCAACGAAGAGGAGTCCAAGGAGGGAGAAGACGGAATCCATTATCACGCTCAAAGTGACCATCATCTCAAGCTTCTGGCGGCTCAGGAGGAAGAACATCGCGAGCGCAGAGTTGACAATCGAAGAATCTATGCTTTGCCACAACCTAACCGTATGAATGAAGGAGGTGAAGGAGAAACCAAGCAAGAAGATATTTCCGATGGAAATGTGGATTGCAACAATGACAATCAATTGCTGCCTTGGCAAATGCTGATCCTCCGGTAAACGTGGATGTGGATTTGATTGCTGTACCTCCTCGCGAGCAAGGATTAAGTCTCCGGAATAAACCCAAGGGTCGCCCGAAGAAGAAGAGTACTCACAACAGCGGGCGCGTCAGTTTCGATGACTTCGATGAATCATTGGTGCCTCTTCATATTATTGAGCAGCGTTCGATTTGCCCCCATTGCGAAGCGAAGATTTGGCCAGGCGAAGAAAACGACTGCTGCGATAGAGGCGCTCGAGTGCTGCCTGTTGCTACCTGGCCTAACACACCCGAGTTTCGCGAATACATTGATTTGTTCAAAACCAGAGGGTTTGTCAATAACATTCGCCGGTACAACGCCCTCTTTGCCTTTACATCTATTGGTACCAAAGAAATTATTCACGGCAACGGTGGGCCGAGATCTTATACAATCCAAGGCGAATTGCATCATTCTATTGGACCACTGTTGCCTGCGGACGAAGAACAAGCCAGTTACGCCCAGATCTACATTACGGATCCTGAAACGCAAGCAAGCATACGACGAAGAATGCTTGGGGGAAATCTTAATCAGTCAACTGTGACGAAAATCCAGCATCTACTACTACAGCACAACGCGTTCACCCAGCTGCACAAGCATGCCAAGGATATTCCAAAGGATGACGACATGAGATTAGTGCTCACTGCTCAGCCTCGAAGCAACAGCCGAACGCATAACCTTCCTACGTGTTCTGAAATCGCTGTCCTTTTTTCAGAAACGTCCAAGTCAGGGCGTCATATCTTACTGCACTGTACTGATGGCCCCGTACTCAGCGAAGTTGTGCCAGACTATCGTGTTGGTAAACATGTGTGTTTGGATCTGGGGAAGACCACTTATTTCGCATTAAGGAATTTCATTCGGCATATGACCCGCTTCAATACCCTTTGCTCTTTCCTACTGGGACTTTGGGGTGGTCTTATGGCAACCAGAGCGGTCTCAATGGTAAAAACGTGAGTTTGAACAATTATGCTCGATACCATTTGTACGAGCGCGGTGCATTCTCTCCATTACATGCCAGCGGACCTCTACTTCAAGTGTTTGCAGTCGACAATTTTGCAAAGGTGGAAAACCAAAGGCTTGGATTTCTTCGTGACCAAACCAACAACCTCCGCAGCGACACGTACCGCGCAGTTCACGACGCTGTTTCGCATGATGTAGACGTCAACAGCATTGGAAAAAGGATTGTTTTGCCGTCATCTTACACGGGTGGACCACGGTACATGAGACAACGTTATCTTGACGCCATGGCAATCGTTCGCAAGTACGGTCGACCAGACCTTTTTATCACTGTGACATGCAATCCAAAGTGGGTTGAAATCAACAGGGAGCTGGAATTGGCGAAAGAGGATAATGGATTTAAACGATCTCCATCTGATCGACCTGACTTATTGACGCGCATGTTCCGCCTCAAGCTATTAGCCATTGAAGCCATGCTCACGAAGGGAATTTTGGGTCGACAAGGTGCGCATGTTCGTTCTGTCGAATTCCAAAAGCGTGGTCTGCCTCATGCCCATATATTGGTCATATTCTCTGGGGACGACAAAATCAAGACAGCTGCCGATATTGACTGTATTATCAGTGCAGAAATCCCCGACAAGGAAAAGAATCCAAGACTGCACAAAATTGTTACAACCTGCATGATTCACAAATGCAGTGACCGATGCCTGGAAAACGGGAGGTGCAAGAAAAACTTTCCAAAAGCATACTGCGACGAAACATCAATAGGCAGTGATGGATATCCACTCTACCGTCGTCGCCGCTCTTCGGCAGAGCAGCCCTCTGAGTATACCAACCAATATGTTATTCCGTACTGCCCAACGTTGAGTGCCATGTTCGACTGCCACATCAATGTCGAGGCGTGTACAAGTATATCTGCAGTCAAGTACCTGTACAAGTACATCTTCAAGGGCTCAGACCGCTCAGATTTTCAACTTGAGTCCAGTAAACTTGACGAAATCAAGCAATACCAAGATGCCCGCTATGTATCGTGCTGTGAGGCCCTCACACGCATTTTCTCTTTCGACATGTTCAAACGATCTCACGCTGTCGAGAACCTCGAAATACACTTGGAAGGTGAACAAGTTGTATGCATTCCTACCGACCGCCCGATGAGCCCTCAGGAATTGGCAAGGAGGAACCGGACTAAACTCACCGCGTTTTTTGAACTGTGCCGTGAAAACAGTGATTCACAAGCACGGGCGCGTGAATGTCTGTACCATGATATCCCCGAGCATTTCGTATGGAACTCAAATCTCCGCAAGTGGACTTCACGTAAAAGGGGTGGTAAACGTATGATCGGGAGGATGCTGACGGTGTCACCCCGCTCGGGAGATTGTTTTTATATGCGAATGCTCTTATGCTATCGACGAGGTCCGACATCGCACGAAGACTTGCGAACCGTAAACGGCGTGGTTCATCCGACGTTCAAGTCTGCCGCACTTGCCCTTGGCTTTCTTGAGAATGACGAGGAATGGCTAACCTGCATGCGAGAAGCAACTGAAACAGCAACTCCCTATGAGCTCCGAACACTTTTTGTCAGTATTCTGATTCACTGTGAACCTGCGGATGCACGAGGGCTATGGAACAAATTCGAAGATGAAATGAGGCAAGATTTCCACCGCATGTACCCCGACGACTCTAAAAAATCAACAGCTTTCGCAATTCAGGCTTTATCAAGATGCCTCGAGTCAAATGGATCAAGCTTGGATCGTTTTCAGGAGCTTCCACAGCTTGCACAATTCGAACAATATTTTGCTCTTGGGGAAACAAACAGGGGTCGTCAATCCAACCTATTAGTGGCTATGGAATCTTCGCACAACCAAGAACAAATCCAAGGCATTTTGGAAGGCAAGTCTACGATGACCGAAGAGCACGAGGTCTTCTACAACGACGTTATGAGCGAGATTACGAAGGAAAGCACTGTTCGAAGAGGCAAAGTATATTTTCTCGAAGGTGAGGGCGGCTCAGGGAAGACGTTCATCTCAAACATTTACTGGCTCAAGTGCGCTCCATGAACAAAATTGCCTTGGTTGTTGCTTCGTCCGGACTTGCTGCTCTGAACTTGATCGGGGGTACAACTGCGCATTAGCGATTTTGTCTCCCAAGATCATTGCACGAGCTTAGCCGATGCGACGTTCGGAAACAGTCACATCTCGCGGAACTTTTACGTCTCACAGAACTTATCATTTGGGACGAGTGTTCGATGATGCACAAGTATGCTGTGGAGGCCGTTGATCACATGCTACAAGATTTGATGGACAACGCGCTTCCTTTTGGTGGAAAAGTCGTCATATTCTCGGGTTATTTCAAGCAAATGCTTCCAGTCATTTTGAAGGGCACACCTGGGCTAATCCTCGAAGCATGCTTGAAGAACAGCTACCTTTGGAGCAATGTCGCAAAGTTTCATCTGACGGTGAACATGAGGTTGACCAACAACAACTCAGAGAGTGTTCGAGAATTTGCTGGATTGCTCAAGTCTATTGGGCATGGAACATACCCCACATGTACCGAACTCGGTGCCGATTACATTCGACTACCTGATGATTTGGCGATTCCATACAATTCGCCTGATGATTTGGGGTCATTTTTACACAGCATCTATCAAGACATGAACAACCTGCGCATCAATGAACTTAGATCGTACTTTGGATGTCGTGCTATCCTTGCACCCAAACCAGTGTTGTTACTGACATCAACCCAACACTTCTTGAGCGACTCACTTCGGACGGCGAAATGACATATCTGTCCGCCGATTCTGTTGCTGAGAAACGCAACTCAGACGCCGATACATGCGAGTTCCCCATCGAGTTTCTGAATTCTATAGACATCAACAACTTCCCCGCCACAAGTTGCATTTGAAAGTTGGTTGCCCCATTATTCTGCTTCGTAATTTGTGTACTTCGGAAGGCATGTGCAACGGAACACGTTTAATTGTTCTTGAGCTGAAAACACGATGTATCAAGGCTCAAATTATGAACGGCTCCCACAAGAACAAGATCGTTTACATTCCCCGAACTACTACAATTCACAATGGTGAGCAAAACAATTACCCATTTGAGCTACGCAGAAGACAATTTCCTGTTCAAGTTGCCTTTGCAATGACCATTCACAAGGCTCAAGGTCAAACGATTTCTCACGTGGGCGTCTACCTTCCAGAACCCGTCTTCTCGCATGGACAGCTTTACGTCGCCATGTCAAGAGCCCAAGCAAAAGGCAATATTAAATTTTTGGTCGCAAATGGACAGTACGAAGGACTGCCTGGAATCTACACGAAAAACGTTGTGTATCAAGAAGCATTAGAATAGTCAGGACTCCATAAAACTTCATCCATTACTATCATGTTCGTACAAATATATACACTGTGTTGTGGTGGAATTGCCGAGACTTCCTGGATCAAGTCGAATTGCATCGTACCGATGAATTGGACGATAAATCCTCGAGATTAGCCAACTCGAAATTACGCACCACAGTCTTAGATTCACCGTTACAGTACTACAAGATGAAGAAGTAGGTGGTTGTCAACCAACGAGGACCTCCATCTACTAATCGATGTCACAGATTGTGCAATCTGAACTTGGGCACATTCTGCTTAGATTCAACCTCAGCATTAAAATGGGAGAAGCATATCCAACAGCGGAAAGCTATAAAATTGTCAAAGAGTCTGCTTCTTGGAAACAGTCTTTTCGCCGTTCACATCGTGCGCAAAGTTGCCGCAACGGGAAAGATCTCTATACCAGCAGTACAAGCAGCTGCTGAAAGTTCGGCATCTATACTGACCTTCTTGACCGTGCTCCTAGAACCTCCACCCACCATATGCCGCGCTCACATTGGACACAACTGTAGATTACCATCCAAGGTTCGCCTTTCTCCACCTAGATATACTATGACTACGACATGTCAGTAGTCGCCTTGCGCATCATCTGAGTGCATAGTCGCCTTGAGCATCATCTAAGCGCATGGTCATCATTATCTTCCCGTCAAATGCGCCGTGAATAGGGCTGGGTCCCTCGATTGTCTGTGTTATCTGTGCAAGAACTGGCATTTTGCACAACAAAACTGGGAAACTATGGAGGCCAAATCGAAGTAAAATAAGAAAGAAGTGAATAAGGAGTGCGAAGTATTGTCTTTTTCACCCAAATTTGTATTTTTTTACCAAAATCGAATTCTATTCCAAATCGATTCGATCATACTGAAGTCAAGTATAAATGGAAAGTATGGCAAACGTCCCAAATTAATTACACGTGTGTCTGGGTGTATTTTGCGTGAATTTGGTAAATACTCGATTCTGATTGGCTGAGCGATTTGCAGATCGATTCGAAAAATCGATACATTTCGGACCCCCCTCATGAAATTCACAATAAATGCCGTCTCCTTAGTTTCAAAATAATATGATCTTTGATTGGATGATTTTCTTTCCGAACGAGTCGACGGCTCTTTGGTCAGGACATGATCTATTATCTCCTGATGAAAAACATCACTCACTCAACAGTAGCCAATCAGAATACTTCTTTTACACCCCACCCAGGGGCGTAGCCCTGGCCTCACCCTAGTATGGATCGTTTCCTCGCATTGTTTAATGAATTTCTTCGTACAGATAGCGCTTATTCTCTCGATGGAGCACATTCTAGCACGATGTTCATGAGATGCAGCTTGATGGGAAGGAAGAGTTACTCGGATTGCAAATTGGACAAAAGAGAAGGAAAGCCCGACGAAGACGATTGCGGAAGCCAACAGACAATAAAAGGAAGAGGTTGCTTCGAGGCACGTGGCACCGATTGCCGAGCATTTCAAAGAGATGGAGTCGATCGAAATGTCATCTACGACACCAATGTGAGGAACAGAATGAGTACAAACTGGGAGACCTGAAACAAAGGTTAATTTGGTCAAAAGCAACTCTTCAAAGGCGTTGATGACGTGCAACCAGAGGAGAATCGTAATGACAATGCCAATTGATGTCATGGAGAAGGCAATCGCAGCTCCCAAGAGCATTTGGCACTTGATCTTCCCAGTTGACCGCCACAAGATCATTTGCGATGCAAACTATGGAAAACGGTGAGAACTCGTTGTACACACAGGAGAAAGTACGCAAAAGAGAACTGTGAGAACTAGAAGATACGACGAGACGGTTGCCAGGTTGCCACATAAAGCATCGGATCCATCGATGTGCAGTTCACTACAACCATCCGACTAGAAATGGGACGCAAAACCTGGGACGTACCAGAAATGTCCCCACGAGCCGCTCTGAAGAGATGGTAATATCGTTTGAACCACCGTCGAATTCTGTGGATGGACAAAGACGCCCATGGGTCCAGCAGTAACATCCCATGGATCTTGTTTGTCGGTTGAACGAATCACTGACAACCAGGACGTACGCAGCACCGCAGTGAGGAGAAGCAACGAACCGCAAGTTGCACCTATGGCGTCTAATGCTCTTTAAGACAGTTGTCGAAGATTCAATGGCGTACGTGCGGGGAACTCGTCCAGCAGGTCATAGCTTGGTATCATAGGCGCGTACATATTGAAGTCAAAGCACCAAGACGTTTTATGTTGTGCGAAACTGTCACAAAATCTTGACATTAATAGCAAATAAGCCACCTCCACACACTGTCAAATACATAGAATACGTTGCGCTTTATGCCTCTTTCTTCTCATGAAGACGTCAACTTATAGAGCTTCCCTCATTTTGGCTCCCTTCAACTTGGTTCCCTTCAACTTGGCAACCGAGATTTATCCGGACATTGGTCCGGATAATGATATCCGGAAAATTGTCATTGACTCTCATCCGGATTTCCATGGATATCCGGATATTATCCGGTTCGTTGTCACTATCGACGAATTTGAACCATGCCGGACGAAGACACCAACGGACGCCAAGCTCGAGTCGCCCTCGTCTTCAACGACAACAGCAGCGTCACAAAGCGCCATGTCAACTTGGCGCAGTACCTCAGTGTGTGTATGTCCCAAGGTGGATGGTGCGAAAAGGTTCATCTTGTGGCGATTCCAACGCCAAATGCTCCGATGACAACCCCACGACCGACGACTTTCAGTGCCCGTCGCCATGATGGCAAAGTCCTGCCGTCGACTAATGTCAACCAAACATCAGACCTCTCAGTCCTCAAGAAATGCGATGTCATCTTTCTCTGCGTGGACATTTTGCAGCTGAACCATATAGCAGGACTTGTTGCGAAAGCACTCGAAGGCACCAAGGACAAGAAGCACCACCATATTATTGTACACTTGGAAACGTCACTTAAACGCATGGAAGGATTTGACAAGACCCATTTCCCCACCAAGATTGTGTTGCAAGGAGGAGCTTGCTTCGACGTTGTAAACGACGACCAAGGAGTCCTCACTCCACTTTCAAACGGTTCCGTTTTCATCGAGCGACTCTCGTACGTGGATCAAGATGACCTGGGTGTTAACCTCGCTATCTTTCTAGGAAAGATAAGGAATCTGCGCTCTTTGTCTTGGATATTTTTCATAGCTGCGCGCTTGAAGTCTTAAGTCGTCGGAATCTCCGAGGTAAGCAGCCATGTGGGACTTTTTGCAAACGTCGGACTCGTAGCGATCCACTGGTCGAATGCTATGCTGACTTCTCTCTATGCTGTGTGTGCTCTGACAAATTTGCCAGTGTCGAAAGCGTTGAGAGACCGCAAGTGCCGTCTATTATTTGCTGACATGCTCCATGAAATCCTTGGCGTTCTCGACCGCGTGGCAAAAGACAAGCATTGGACGCTAGACCAGAGTGTCCACTGCGTTCTTCCAATTCCATCCATCTTGGCGCTTCTGCCTCTTCCAAACTTCTTTTTTGCACTCATCCTGCGCCTTTTCGACTTCGGCGTAGGTGACGGCGTTCCCCTCATGACGGTGCGAGTGTGAAAATTGACTTGTGGTTGCTCATTGCTACTTAGACTGACCTTGCTCAAGGTCTCACGACTGAAATCGCCTACGAGTACGAAGACGTGATGGAGCTGGCTATGCGCTTCAACGTTAAAATCCAAACGTTGCCAAAGATCCAAAATCTCGTCGTCGAAGCTTCCAAGGCCAAAAAAGGATCTCCAGCACTCAGCTCATCGGTTCTTTACGGAACAATTGCACCGTCAGCGGCAAGCCGCCAGCACTCGACGTGGTTTGTCCTCAAGGTGATTGTCACCGTTGTACTCACAGCATGGTTGATATTCATGCTACGTTAAGAGACTAACGCGACGACTTTTGAACATTCCTTTGTGTCGTCTGTAGATTTTTGCTGGACGACTGCGCCATTTTATTGAGTTTTTTCCGATCCGCTTCGGTTCGTTTATATTGTGGAAGGTTTTCAGCCGCGGCACGACTTGCTTGGAGCTTTAGTCGGAGCATGTCTTGATCGTACAACTGAGCAGCAATCAGTCGGAGCCTCTGATCTGCTAAAATGCAACCACACCAGCGTTCCTGCCACGACAATGGCGGCGCTCGGCCCAAATACTTCTGCATATACCTTCGCCATGCATCGATTTTCAATTGGCGATGGTGTATGGCAGTCCAAAGTTTGCTGCCAAGTGTCTTAGCTTGCATGGTTTGTTGGAAATGGAAGAGTGGCCAAAAGACAAGCGGGAATTGATGGTTGATGGCCATGAACTCGTTCAAGTCAAGGAGTCCGTCGTGGTTTGTGTCGAAGGCTTCCATGGCTTTCTTGAAATTGCCCTTGAAGAAACCTTCACCTCGAATTTGAATCGACTCACACATGTGGATAAATTCGTCCTTGCTGAGCGAGCCTAAGGGAATGGAAGCACTCCATCAATAAGCAATTGCCAAGAAGTACCAGAGTCGTCCTCGTCAAATGTTTCAAAGCAGAAACGAATCACATCGGTCTGTGACAAGAGTACAAACGAACAGATAATGCGGACAAAGTCGTCGATGTCGAGCTTCACGGGGTCGCTTTGGTGGGCGGCGAATCGTAGGATTGCGGACGTGTAAGCGTTTTGAGGGGTGTCGAGAAGAAAATAGAACTCTCTCTGGAGAAAGAGCGACGTGAAATCAAAGACGACAACGCAGCGCGTACCAGATTGATCAAGCCTCTAGAGATATGCATACGTGAGAAGTCAACAGAGCATTTGCGTACGTGCAGTTGGCGTCGATGTCGTTAAATATATCAATGAGTTGCTGTACTTCTTTCATGGTCATACCCATTGAGAAGCACAAATCTTCCGTCTCTCGCTGTTGGAACTGCGGGCCAAAGATGCCTAGAGGATGCATGAGATCATCCTCATGCTCCTCTCCTTCTTGAACGTTGTCTCCTTTTGCCTTGGTCGATTTATCATCTCCCACTGGTGTTTCTGCAGCAGGTGTCATAGGCTCGTTTACAGTTTTTTGGGTTGGTTTCTGGTTTCTTGACGTATTCAGCTGTGTCCTTGACAGGGTTGGCAAAAGTATTTTTTAAATGTATTTTTTCATTTATACTTTTTAAAAAATACAACCAATGTCAACATGTATTTTATTAGATTTAATTCCTTTCCTCAAATTGACACGATTTCCTCGGTGTAGACCTCAAGTTTGATTCCAAAAGGCTCCACCTTGAGCATGCGCTTCACAATGGCATGCTGGTGTACAAGCATGTAGTCTCCTATCATGTTTTTCTTGAGAATACCAACGTCAATTATGTATAGTTTTTTCAAACCACTTTATGTTACACGTGTATCGTATAATTAATCTTATCATCCGAATTTTCAACTGACATAGTGTTAAGACAAAACATTCAATCCATTTTCCAATTTATTTTATCTCTGCCTCATGGTCATGGACCAGCCATAGAGTCGGTCCACTATCAGCCTTTATCCTTGTTGCCTCAAATGTATCATCTGAACGGGATTTTCCCTGGAAGTTTTATTCACTCAAACTTGCGCAGCCGCCTCAGCCACGACAAAGTTGAGAAGCTTGTTTACATCAAATCCAATTACAATGCTTTCAAGGAATTTTCCTTTGAGATTAGCGATGCTGAAGACTCAGAAAACGATTACATGGTGGCTTAGCATGCTTAGAGTAAATTTACATTGTTAGTACATTTTCATACAATTAAATACAAGTTTTTTTTGTACTTTTTAAAAAAGAAAAAGGATATAAAAATTGGAGGTTTTTTTTGTATTTTGCCAACCCTGGTCCTTGAAGGCTGTTTCGTCAGAGGCGTCGTCGTGGATGGCTTGGCCACATCTTTTGCCAATGGAGACTTTTCTCCAGTCGTTTTCGGTGGGCTATTGCTCTGAATTTCTCGGTACTTCGTTCCTGGTTTCTCTCGAGGCATCTTCGCTGTCGATGGAGATGCCTCGAGTGACGTGACAAGCGTTGATTTGGTTATGCATCATGAGAGAACTTTGAAAAATGATCTGCTATATTTAGAAAACTGTATATTTTTATATTGAGGATATAATTTTATAGAAGTAAAAAGCCTTCTATATTTAATATGTCAAGGCATAGATTTAAACAGGTTTTGCACATTTATTGCCATGGACGTCAACGGCATCGACGAGGAGAACCGAGGACGCAAGCGTGGAGCGCACTGGGACCATTATACCGACGATTACTCGGATCCCAAGAGGAAAAGATGTAAATGCAACTACTGTGGCCATGCTTTTTATGCCGATCCGCAGCGCATGCGCAACCACACCGATTCGTGTCGCAATGCTCCTGCGTCAGCAAAGACGGCGCAATCGACAGGCCCATTGTCGCCCAACAGCTCTATCGCTTCAGCATCGAGCCGAATTATCCCTGTCCAGCGCATTGTAGCGAATGACGCTTCGACCATCGATACTGTTCGTCCAGCTCCAGAACTAGCGCCAGGCACGACGTTGAAGCGCATCCTTGTGACTGGTGGAGCTGGTTTCCTCGGTATTCACCTGTGCAAACGCTTGCTTGACATGGGCCACGACGTTATTTGCCTCGATAACTTGTTCACCAGCCAAAAGATTTCGTTGCGTGAGCTACAACGCTACGAGAACTTTGAATTTGTCCGTCATGATGTCACGGAACCGTATTATTGCGAAGTCGATGAGATCTACAACCTTGCATGTCCTGCGTCGCCAGTACACTACCAATACAACCCCATCAAGACTACCAAGGTACAAAAATCCTCTTTGAGGAGACCTGACCGCTTTATGCAGGTTTCATTCCTTGGGGCACTACACATGCTTGGTCTGGCGAAGCGACTCCGTGCCAAGGTGCTCCAAGCGTCAACATCTGAAGTCTACGGCGATCCTGAAATCTCTCCACAACCAGAGAGCTATTTTGGGTTTGTCATGTTGCTGTCTTTGTTCTTGATGATCGTTTCTCATTCGTAGGCATGTCAATTGCAATGGCGTTCGATCTTGCTATGATGAAGGGAAGCGCGTGGCCGAGACCCTTTTCTTTGACTACGAGCGTATGCACGGCGTGAATATTCGCGTTGCGCGTATTTTCAACACGTATGGCCCTGGCATGCATCCTTATGACGGTCGTGTCGTGAGCAACTTCATTCTCCAAGCGCTCAAGAATGAACCCATAACTATTTACGGTGATGGCAGCCAGACGCGGTCGTTCTGCTTTGTCGATGATCTCATCGATGGTTTGATCAAGTTTATGGACAACCCGACGCATTCCGGCCCGGTGAACTTGGGAAATCCCCATGAGATTACGATCCTTACTCTTGCGTCGACGATCATTCGACTCACGAGTTCGCAATCCAGGCTCGAATTCATGGACCTTCCTGGTGATGATCCAAAGCAACGCCGACCTGACATCACCCAAGCCAAGTGAGATTCACTGAGTACGGCAGCAAAGCTCTAACTGTGTGCACTGTGTAGAGCGGTGTTGAATTGGACGCCAAATGTCGAGCTCGAAGTGGGCCTCCAGCGCACGATTGACTACTTCAAGAGCTTGGACATGTCGAGATATGCCAAGCCAACGAGCCACACTGCGCATCGCAACACGGAAGCTCTCAAGCAAGCGCATGCTGTGAATAACATGATGGCTTGAACGAGGATCGATGCATTACGAATTTATTATTGCGCGTTGTTGTGTTCCGCTTCTTCCCGTTGTTTAGCTTCCTTTTCTGCCGCTTCACGTGCTTTGCGAATACCCATGACACCATCACCACGGCCAATCTTTGCACCGGCAAATTTCACCACGATTATGCTCATGTTGTCACGGCTGGAGGATAGAGTTAATAGAGGAAACATGAGGGGCGTGAAGGTACCTGCCAAGAGAGAGACAATGGTCGAGGACTTCTTCGCAGACCAAACCAAGATTGGTTTCGCCCTTGTCGAACAAACTTCGGACATAGTCACAGGCTTCTTCGTTGGTCATGACATCCCAAATGCCATCGCAGGCAAGGATAAGGAATTCATCGTCCTTTGTGCGAGAATGGACTACGATCTCTGGCTCTGCCGATACCTACATGACGTCACGTGATTGTGGGAAATCAACTCGACAACATACTTGTTGCTCTTCAGCTTTCAAATCACCACGTTGCTTGTAGACAAAATCCCCAAGGGCTCTGGAAACCTACAAGATGGTTGCTGCCTCCTCCTTGACCGAGAATACGCACCGCAAGATCACCATTGACACGGTTGTTTCTGACGGATCCACCGGCATTTTCAATACGCTTTCGCTCTGGTAAGTTGTTGGGCTTGTGGTCAAAGGACATGGGAACAACGCCTCCGTCCGACGCGAGGACACTTCGCGAATCACCAGAGTTGGATACAATAATATGCGTATCCGTAATTACAGCCGCGATGGCCGTGCATCCACTGTGATCTTCGCCGTTCACGATAGATTGAAGATTTCTGTGCTTCTCGTCCAGCGCGAGAAACGAGCGACTGAGGGTTTCCCCGATTTGTTTTGGGTCTTTCCCACCCCCTTGCTGTTTTTCAAGTTCATCCACCAAATGCAACGCGCTTTCATCGGCGACTAATTTTCCACCATGGCCATCAAAGACTGCAAACAACGACGATCCTTCAAACACTGGGAGATTCGTTCGCGCGACGTGTGCGTCTTCCATCGTCGCTCTCCAGCCTTGCATACAACTCAAACCATATTGGAAAGCATTGCCGGCGCCGACGTGGGTCTCTTTTTCCGTGATTGGACTGCTCAAGAAGTTTCCCATCGGTCGAGTCTTCCTTCCGTTACTATGATGGGGAAATGACGAACATGGGTGACCAATGACAATAAAAGTTAATCGTACTTAATTGTTCCACCTACATTTTGTATGGACAGCCCGAGATTTTTTTTGTTTTTTAAATGAGCCCCTGCAGTTGTGGACCATCAAGATTAGCCCTTCGGGATCCTTCATTTGCACACTTGTCTCTTCCTCGGGGGTCGAGCTGAATACAGAGGTGTTATATAAGTCGTGTGGCTTTCACAAGCAATGTGAAAGCAACATGGAAGCAATTGGACCTCAAATACAGCAATGTTTTGCAGCTCCTCGTTCGTGAACTCAGTCTGGATCAGCTTTGAAGTGCGGAACCTGTGGGGGGCTTTAAAGAAAGATCACGATGCAAGCGTCCCTTCTCGAGCACGCACAACAACACGGGGGCATCCTTGGACGGGAAGCAACTCAGTGAATAAAAACGATGATATGCATTGCTGCGCATCTATTCATGCCTGAAACTTGAAAATTGTTCCTGAGATGCTTTCTCGAGGTGTTCGTCCAAATATTGGAAACATATGTTAGAAATTCCCAAATTTTTGTCGATTTTTTGTCAATTTCGCTCATATGTTCATAGTTTTATGAAAACAGGAAAATTTATCCAATATTTGGGTAATTTTGGTGAATATTTTGAGTCTTTTTGAAATTGCTTTGAAGTTGGTCCTTTTTCTCAAAAAAGTGACAATCAGTCCGATTTCTCATGTGGACAAGAAGATCCCTTGCCATTTTGCGATGGGACGATCCTTGTAGGTGTCGTCGGGCTCTGTGAGCCACACATGAAGTACAAGAGAGAATAACGGCGGCAGAGCTCTTGCTCCTGGCTTGCGATGACTTGTGGCATGTCATGTCAAACGAAGAAACATGCTCTTATTTCTGTGGGAAAGGACGGCATGGAAGAGGCCAACCGCGGCACTTCTTGCACAGAAAGTCCATACATGCTGTGAAATCCTCTCTGTATTGTGACATCTTCTATTGCGATCCTACTATTGCAAATGCATTCGACGGAATCGCCGGTGGCGCTTGTCGTAGTGCATCTTGACGCATTAATTCTTCCTGTCGCTTGATTTGTTCCGCCTCCGCTCGCTCTTTTCGAAGGCCCATGACGCCATCACCAGAGCCAATTTTCGCACCGGCAAATTTGATCAAGACAATGCTCATGTTGTCGCGACTAAACACATTAACCCATCAGTGTGACAATACGAAGAGCGCAAGGCATACCTGCCAAGTGAAAGACAGTGATCCAAGACTTCTTCGCAGATTAATCCCAAGTTGCTTTCTCCACGAGCCATCAGTGACCGGACATAAGAGCATGCTTCTTCGTTGGACATGGCATCCCACACGCCATCGCAAGCCAAGAGCAAGAATTCATTGTCGGCCGATCTGTCTTGTACTTTAATATCGGGTTCAGCCGACACCTACAAGGACCATGACATGGGAAAAGTCAATGCATCCACTTACTTCTTGCTCCTCTGGACTCAAGTCGCTTCGTTCCTTGAAATAGAAATCGCCCAGTGCTCTCGAGACCTAAGAAAGGAAGGTTACGCACACTAGGACACATCAAAAAGTACCGCAAGGTCTCCATTCACACGATTGTTTCGAACGACTCCGCCTGCTTTCTCGATGCGGCTCCTCTCGGTTGGATTATTCGGCTTGTGATCCATTGACATGGGGATGACGGTATTGCCTGCCGTCGCAAGAACTCCCCGAGAGTCTCCAGTATTTGCCACAATTACATGTCGATCGCTGATGAAGGCAGCAATTGCGGTGCAACCGCTTTGGTCTTCACCGAGGTCAATTCTGTCTAATTCGCGAAGATCATCGTCGATTTTGAAATATGTGCGTTCAAGTGCATCGCCAATGGCCATCGGGCTCTTCGTATCGTCCAACGTGGTTGTCAACGTGTCAACCAAACGCTGTGCACTCTCTTGAGCAACCAATTTGCCGCCATGGCCGTCAAAGACTGCAAAGATCGAGCAACCTTTGAAGCCTGGAATCTCAGTCTGAGCGACGTGTGTGTCTTCCATACTCGAGCGCCATCCTTGCATTGAGCTCACGCCGTACGAAATGCCATTGCCTTCGCCAACGTACGTCTCTTTGTCCGTCCGAGGAGTGCTCAGGAAGTTGCCCATTTTCGTTTCAACTTGATGTTGGTTTGCAAAGTTCTGGCCGTTCGAAACTCTTTGCAATACTAGTAGAAAATATATCGGCCGTTCGAAATTCGAATCGTCGTGTTTTTGTTGGCAGTCACTTGGTGAGTAGCACCAAGTGGATTAAGGTACAATCCTTCTCGCTCTCGAAGCAGCTTGGCATTGCACATACAGATGTACACGAGGCATGGATGCAATTGTCGTGCTTGGAACTGTGTTCTCTGTCTTTTCTCCTCGGGAGCGTCATTGACTGGTTATGATTTAAAGAATGCTTGCCCTCCTCCGTACAGTACGAGATTGACTTTCACCGCGTGATAAATACTGCAACATGGAGCTGGGAATGTAGGTTGATGAAACGTGCATGGAATGCCAAGGAAGGACGCCATGCCTGGCAAACACAAGCGTCGACGTCAGTAGAGCAGTGGTTGGCTGTGCGTGGCTTTTATCGACGTCATGAAGTTATTTTTGAAGGCATATTGCTTGAAGTTCACCATTCAAGCGTGGGAAATATTGGCAGCACCGAAAAGAGAAAATTCAACCAAATCAGATGGGAAATCTAGAAAACTCGCACCGGCGAGAGCAAGAAAAGGGCGAGTTTGGAATAGACGACACAAGAAGAGCTGTGCTGGACAGCTACATGGCAAAGGATAAAGATCAGAATCCGAAAAATGTTGTGCTGTATACGGATATTTAGTGGAAGCGTTGTGCTCATACCCCAACATTTTGAAGCTTACAATAAATAGGCCTAAAATGCCATTTTGAGGCCAAATTCAATCTGTGAGGTCAAAACTTGTTTATCTCCGAGAGTTTTGCGCCAAATCCTGGTTGGGATATACTCAGTGGAGGCTCCCAAAATGCCGTTTTACGAAATGGAGGTTTTACCTCCATTTTGAATATTCCATAAGTCGTTGATCCCATTTTGGTTGAAAATGGCATATTGATATTGAAATTTTGCCAGACGAACTCTAAATCTATCTCGATATTCTTTAAAAATCAAATTTTGACTTGAATATTGTAGGGAATAAAAAAATACTCTTTTCATGAGCCAGAAAGAAATAACGTTGGGTAGAAATTACAACGCTAAAAGCAGCCAATCAATATCCAGTAAAATCATGAATAAAGTAGAGCACCTCGCGCCGCCCGATGAACAACTCGGTTGAATAGCATGTTGAATTGTTGCAGTTAGATTAAATTTGGGGCTTAACACACTAGTTATACCTCATCAAGTGTCCGGTAAAACAAACTGCACGACTGTCACACACCCTTGGTCATTTAATGCATTTCCTTTGAATGTCCTTTGCTTTATTTCTCTCATTTGCTCTTAGTCTTAATCATTTCATGCTTATCTAACGAAAGACCACAAAGGTTACCTTTCAGGTATAGAAGATGTTGCTATTCTGGCATACCAAGCTGGACGCAACGAGTGCTAACCTTAATTGCCATGAAAACGTCGATAAACAAAAGTAAATGATGATATACGTTTTGTTGCTTCTAGAAGCTAATCAATTAATATGAAGGAGCTGAACTCGAGGAAACTTGTATGCAATCTACAAACTAGTATGCCAATCTAGTGACAACGTGTTTTGCAGCACTGACAGGTTAAAGATATCTCTTTCGCATGACCTGGAATGAGGAGTAAAAAGTTGACAGGAAAACATCCATCTCAAATTCATCACATTTATATGAGCACTGCCATTCTGTAGCCACCATGCCTAGAAGACAGCAAGAGCTGATCATGAAATGCTCCAAACTACGTAGTTGAGTGGCTTATTGGCCAATGAAACAGTAATAATAATTTGATTGGCTAATATTTGTTCTGTCAGGACACCGTCACAACGTTTTCCGTTGATAGCTCAAGAGTTTTCAAAGATCATGAAGGTTGGGGGGGGGTAAATCATACATGATTGCAGCCTCAATAGAGTCCCCTGGTTCGTGAAAAAAGTTGCGCTGGAAACAGAAAACAAAAGCTAACTATTGATTCCTCCTTGTAGAATGGCTTGACTTAGCCAGTACTGAGTTCTTACCAGCCTTCGCGTGCTCATGGTATGGTCGTGCCGGCGATGAAGGTGACGTGCAGACAATTTGTCCACACCACGTGAGTGTCCTCGTTTTGATTGGGTAAAAAAATCAATATAATCCCCAATCAATTCGCACAATAGTCGGAGGGTATATTAGATGGATTCATTGCCACGATAAATAGTTACCTGTGGTAGGTTTATGGATCAATACTACAGATCAACAGGTGTAGCTGTTCCATCATGAATTCCATCGTCAAACTCTCGCCAAGATGCTGCCAAGAACTCGATGAAAGCCCCAAACCATTTCCTTTACTTTCTATATTTCACTTATAAATACAGGTTATAATTTAATAAACAATATTTAATTTAGAAAACATTCAGGGGTATATCTATAGTTAAAATGTCAATATGAATAGAACTAAAATATTCATTATAAACAGGTATTTGTTTATACGGGTAACCTGATACATGGGGACCTTGATTCATGTGATTGTCTTGGAAATTCAATGGTATACAATTGCTAACATTAATTTGAGAACCAATGGATGGCCTCAAATTTCTTGGGGTGGCGGACAACCATGAATCTTCATTTTGACTTTGTCCAAGAAACATCATGGCCTACAAGTTGCACACCTACCCCGGTAACTACCGCGTCTTCAAGAGCTTGATCGCCGCCGAATACAACGGCATCAACATCGAAGTCACCGAAAACTTTCAAATGGGCGTTGATAACAAGACCCCTGAATTCTTGAAGTTCAACCCCATTGGTAAGGTCCCAGTCTTGGAAACTCCTGAAGGCGGCATCTTTGAATCGAACGCTATTGCCCGCTACGTTGCCGGTCTCCGTGCCGACACCTACTTGCTCGGCAAGACTTACTTCGAATCTGCCCAAGTCAACCAATGGGTCGACTTCGCCGCCAACGAACTTGATGTCCCTCTTGGTGTGCTCGTCTTCGCCATCTTCGGCTACCGCAAGTACGACGCCGCTGCTGAAAAGAAGGCTCTTGAAGATGTGAAGAAGGTCTTCCAAGTCTTGGAAAACCATTTGTTGCTCCGCACCTACTTCGTCGGTGAACAAATCACCCTGGCCGATATTGCCATCTTCAGCTCCTTGATCTACCCTTTCAAGTTTGCCTTGGACAAGGATTTCCGCAAGCCTTACTCCAGCTTGGTGCGTTGGTTTACCACCGTGGCTGCCCAACCTGAATTCATCGCTGTTGTTGGCGATGCTCCTTTGTGCGACCAAGCCACCCTTGCCGATGGTGCTGCTGCCAAGGAAGCCCCCAAGAAGGCTGCCGCCGCCCCTAAGGCCAAGAAGGAAGAAAAGAAGAAGCCTGCTGAAGACGAAGAAGACTTCGATGATGCGCCAAAGGAAAAGAAGGCCGAACACCCCTTGGCTGCCTTGAACCGCACCAACCCCAGCCCATTGAAGATGGACGCCTGGAAGGTTGCCTACTCGAACACCAAGCCTTTGATCAAGTCCATGGACTGGTTGTGGGAAAACCTCGATGCCGAAGGTTACTCGTTCTGGTTCTGCAAGTACAACTACAACGACGAAAACAAGAAGATGTTCATGACGTGCAACGCCGTCTCTGGTTTCCTCCAACGTTCGGAAGAAATGCGCAAGTTCGCCTTCGGTGTGATGAGCGTCGTCGGTGCTGAAGGTGGCTTGATTGAAATTGTCGGCTGCTGGATGTTCCGTGGCCAATCGGTCCAACACATGCTCGATGCCAACCCTGATGCCGAATACTACACATGGACCAAGGTTGAAAACTTGGACGATGCCGCCAAGGCCCGCATCACTGAATACTGGTGCGCCGAAGACACCTTGGAAGGCAAGCCCATTGCTGACGGCAAGGTGTTCAAGTAAATGCCACACAGTTTTCCCACTTAGATGGATGTCTCTCCTTATTAACAATAGCTGCTGTTCAGATATCCTTTTGAGTTCTGCCTTGTTGTCGTCTCTCCTGGCCCCTCGTCGAGTACGCCAACATGACAACACTTTGACGGCGCCACTTGTCAACATGCTCTTGCAGCCTACGTTTTCCAAAGTGCATGACAACAGAGCGGTGGTCAAGTACCGAGCTTTCTCGATTTCTTTGCGGCTCGTCTTTGCCATTCGACTCTTGACTCGACTTTCGGCTTTCTTCCTTGCCAACCATGCTTGATACGCTTCTGCTGCTTTATCCTCCTTTCTCGTTGCGGTTGTAACAGCTTTGGGTTTCTTGGACGTCTTGGTTGTCTTCTTCACGCTGTACTTGTGCTCAAGACGTGGCTTGAATGGTGGATAGCGCACAGTCAGCGGTGGTTCTTCCACAGGCTTCACAGGTGTCATCTTGGCTTTTTTCCGGCACCAAGCTCGAAATCTTTTGTTCGCCAGGTCGTCAACAGAGTTTGTCTCTTCGTGTCCTCCATCGTCTGCTTTTTGCTTCTTGGTGCACTTCGTGACCAGCCATGCATCAAATGCCTTGCGACTTTGGAGCTACCACCCAAAAATGAGCTCGATGACATCCTTGGGCGACCGAAATGTACCTTGCGGAGTTGTGGCGACTCTGCCCAGCTGATTAAATTCACAGATGCGGCCATGCGAGGCTTTTGGCGGCATTGCCAATGCCATTGTTGCTTTGGCATCGTGATTCAAGAGGAAATGAAACTCATGATGGCAACTGCTATATTTGGCTTGACTTTGTAGATCTACGTTTCAAGCTGATCATGGACAGCCAATGCTTGACGGATGACATCCTTGGCGTGAACATTCTGTCGGCGCATGACGCCATCTTGGTCAAAGCGGTTGGGTGCTTTGAGTGAATCCTTGCCTTCCTTGATGAGAATATTCAAACCAAAGAAGAGAGCTTGACAAGCGCACTCCGAGTCAGCGACGAGTACGATTTCCTTCTTCTCTGGCAATGTCAAGACGACGCCGTGCTCCAACCCTCTCTGTGTCATCATCGTGTCATGGAAGACTATAATTTCATTCGGCATACCTCACGTTTGATGGGAAGACCCAAGAGAGACTTGATCACGACAGGTGATTCGATTGAAATACGCAAGCAATCAGCCAACACGATCGACTTGGGCGTGGGTTTGGCTTTGCAAGTCCACATGAGCTGCGAACCAATGCGGTCCAGCTTGAAGAATTTGAGCTTTGGTGTCGATTTGTAGCGAGAACTGAGCTACACTCGCCCGAAGCATCAGCGACGTCAGGACTGATGGAAGTACCTTGAGGATCGCAATGCCTTTTTGCATCGTGTTGATAAATTGCACGAGTCGTGTCTCGTCGTCCTCGAGGAGACCAATTTCTTGCAACGTGAAGTAATCGGTGATGTTGTCGGCAGTCCGAGATTTCAATTCCACCTGCACAAACAATCAAATGAGATCGACCACATCCATGCTACTGCCGACCTTGACGGGCTCTTCGACGCCAAAGATGGATTTATGGCGGTATCGCCTGAATGCTTTTTGAATTGTAATGGCCGCTGCATGACGATTCTGCGTGACTTTGAGATCCAAGAGAGAGCGGATGTGGTTCATCCTACGAGAATGCTCAGGTTATCACGTCCCCAAGGTGACAACTTACTTTTGCTCGGCGAGCTGGAGTTTCTCCATCGCTTCGAGTGAACGTTCCATGATGGGACGCTGCAGTCCAATAGTTTGACGGCGACGACGAGCATGAATGCGGGCCAAGTACCCGCGGGCGAACGCTTGGATCCTCAAGCATGCCATATCAAGACTCAATGCTCGAGGAGCATAGATGCTCTTTGTATTACGTGGAAGTACCGGCCCGCCACGATAGATCAAGAAGAAAAATTTCCAGGCTACGAGCACAAAGTTTTAGATGGAGAGGCAACCAAAGCCTACCTGAGGCACTGAGGAAGCGATAATGCCGCGGGGCGACTAAGTGTTTCTTGGGCTCGCCTGTCGTTTCGTCGAGGAGCTGGTCGTTTGAGATTGGACCAGGGGGGGACATGCCGTCTTTGTCCAAGACAAAGCTGCGCCACTTGCTCATCCACCCTGAGTCGACAAGGAAGACAATCGAGCCATCCAAGACTGGGGCGATACGATTGAGGCACTCGGCAGACAAAGCCTCTTCCTCGGCTCGTATTTTGCAATAATCAATCTCGAGAAACGCCATGATGTCAGTTGAGAAAAGGTTTCGATGCGTCAAGAGATGAATGATTCGACTCAAGTAGACAATTAAGTCGCGGGCGCGGTCACCTGGCATGGTCAACTTGTATCGCCATGATCTACCTGGCAGCTAGGATAACTGGGGTGAATACGTTTGCAGCTAGAGTGCTCAGTACTTGAGGAATCACGGGGAGTTTCTTGGACAAAGCTTCGTGCAGTGCGAGAAACTCACTGTATCGCCGCCGAACGACGTGTTTGCGCATGCAGTAGTGAACATGAATGACATAGTTGACGTATGGAAGCTGCCATGGACTTTGAGCGCGTTCCATACATCCAATCGAGACATCCAACATCGCACACGCTCGGACACTTCGCGACGGATCATCGTCGTCGCCTGTTGCATCCATTGCTTGCAGCAGCGGTAGAATATCCGACGACTTGTACTCTTTGCGCGCCAACGAAATCAAGTTGAGAAACCGGTAAGCGACGGCTTTTCTGTAGAATTCGTTGTCAACTTCCATTCCGAGCGCTCGCTTCAGGCTGATTTCACGGTACACTGCTACGATGCGATCAACAGACGAGCCGGACGGAATGCCGAGCTCGTCCCATGCGTTTGCGGCGATCTCATGGACGTCCTCCGTTGGTAAGCCCATGCACGTCTCTTCAAGCTTGTCTACCGGATAATGTCAAGTATATCCGGATGTTTGTTTCCAACATGTTAGAAAACGATGTTGAAGTTGAAGTTGTTTTTGTTGACATGAAAAGAAAAAATCAGTTTAACGCATCCTTGCATTAAAAGATGAAGTTCAATGTGTAATTATTCAGATTTGTTTGAATAGTTTAGTTTATAGCCACTTCGATGGAAATCCCCAGAACGTAGCGACGCCACACGCCTGTCGATCTTATTTGCAAGTGCAGCTCGACAGAAGCGAAGAGGCTGACAACGATTACATCGAAAAAAGACAATAGCTGAGCTATTGGTGAAGTCTGGACTCGTTTGGCGATTTTATTGGCTAAATATGCGATGACCAAACTCTAGCCCCATTTCCGGACAAAAGCGATCAATCTGGGAGTCACAAAGAGCCAAGAGAACTGCAGGAAAGACGGTAGATATTGAAGTCTCTTAGATGTCAAACGTAATTGCTTGGACTACGAGCTTTCAAAGCAAATAGGGCGGAAATGACGTCGAGACAAGGTAGCAATGCCCCATCTTGCCATGACGTTGGAAGAAAAATCGTAGCGAACAATAAAAGACGTCTCGAATACAACAGATTCGGAATTTTAACTCAAGTAAAGTATACTATAATGAAACCCAATGAGGGATACGATTTCGAACCCAAGTGATCTTTTTCTCAATTTGCGTCGTGCAAGTCAAGTCAACGGTCAAGAGAGAGATGGCGTCGTTGAAGAAGGTCAGTACGCTCGGAAAGCGCAAGAAATCCATCGATGGTACGACTTTTCCATGTCTGTGCATGGTCTCAATGACGTCCTGTAGCGGAAGATGTGAAGCAAATTGAAGAGAAAGATCTCTTTGACCCGAAGAGTGTCTATGTGTCGTTGACGTCCCATGCCGAAACGTTTGGAGTGGAGCCTGTCAAGGTCAAAGTATGTCGCGAGCGAGATGAGCAAAATTTGCTTAAACTTCTCGTGCTCGTAGTGGGGACATGAAAGCCCGGATGCTCGAGGACCGATCATCGGCACGAACCGACACGACAAGTATCGTAATGCAATTGGCGCCCATGGAGGGTCCTATTGCATCTATCGAGGTCTCGCTGTTGCATCTGGAGCTTTGGATAAGGTAGGCTATATCCCTATGGCAAGATCTCTGACTGGAGAATTTATAGACTTCACATCCTGATTTGTCCAAGACTACCCCTGCTGCAAAGATCGGGCCGTTTCCATCGTGGGGAGATCCTGAGAAGGTTCGTATTGCGCTGAGAGTGCTGTCCATCATGGTGATATTAGATTGTTACCATTGATCCATTTGGTCATTGTGTTTTGGAAGCTTTTCCAGAGCATTTTGAAAAGGGATATGATATTCGGCCGACAATTGCTGGTATTTTTGTGCTTGTACATGTCATGTGATCGTGGCATACGTAGTGACCAAGGCCCACATGGATATGCAAGAAATTCATGAAGCTGTTCGCTTGGGACGTTTGAAACCAGACGGCAAGATCTTGAAAGAATCTTGCCAACTTGTAATCACAAAAGCCGCTGTGGATCCTGTGTGGTATTTACCTGGTGTCGCCAAGCGCTTCAATACCACCGAATCGAATTTGCGGCAACAAATTTTCCAAGAAACCAACGGCATGTATCCTGAGTTGGTCACTCGCAATGACTTGAAGATCTTTTTGCCACCAATCGGCGGGTCAGTCTCTCATTCAATCTCGCTCATTATCTCACTCAAACCGTTCTGCTGTAGATTGACAATCTACATTTTTGGTGACGTCGCGGCGATCACCGATCCCAACAAGAAATTGGCAGTGCGTGTCCACGACGAGTGCAATGGATCAGACGTGTTTGGCTCTGATATTTGCACATGTCGTCCTTATCTCACACATGCCATCGAAGTCTGTGTGGAGACGGCTCAGCAGGGCGGGTGAGAATTCACTCTTATTTCTCGTTGACCTTAGTATTGTTCTAGTGCTGGGGTAATTGTGTACTTCCGCAAAGAAGGCCGTGCTTTGGGCGAAGTAACCAAGTATTTGGTGTACAACTTGCGCAAGCGTCAGGAAGGCGGCGACTCAGCAGCTGAGTACTTCAACTGCACCCAAGCCGTCGCGGGCATTCAAGACGTACGATTCCAGGCGCTCATGCCGGATGCATTGCATTGGCTTGGTATTACACGCATTGACAAGTTTGTCTCCATGAGCGACATGAAGTACGATGCGATCGTGAAATCCGTAAGACCTTGGTTAATATGAACATCAAAACTCATGTCACTCGTCCAGGGTATTGAAATCGTCGAACGTGTACCCATCCCGAAAGAATTGGTGCCTCAAGACGCTCAAGTGGAAATCTCAGCCAAGGTGTACGCTGGCTACAACGGTGGCAATGTTTTTGAGAAACTAGACAAGGATGCTCTCAAGGAAATCAAAGGACGCGGCAACGAAGACTATGAAGAGGATGATGCAGCGATGGAGTAGAGTAGAATGATTAAGCCTTTTTACACATTGATGGCATCCACGCTTTCGACAAGCAAGAGGGTCTTGTACTTTTCCAAGAGCGGGTCGATGCATTCCTCGACGAATTCATCCACTTGCTCAGGCGATCGACCGACAAAGAGCTTGGGGTCAAGAAGAGAGTCCAACGATGAATGGACAGCGGCAAAGCGTTCGTCCGCCGCAATACGTTCGAGCAAATCATTCGCAGCGCCTTCTTCCTTGACGCGGCGTCCAGCAGCCATTGAGTGTTCACGGATGGCTTCGTGCAATTCTTGGCGATCACCACCAGCCTTGACGCAAGCCATCAAGACATTTTCAGTCGCCATGAAGGGCAATTCGGCCTTGATGTGGGCGGCAATAACATTCGGCCACACTTGGAGACCGTCGCTGACGTTGGCAATCAAGTTCAAAATGACGTCAGTCGCCAAGAAAGCTTCAGGAAGGACAATGCGACTAGAAGCATGATGTGAGCTGAAACCCAACGAAGAGAAACAGTTTACCGGTTCGCAGAGTCATCCAAAGTGCGTTCAAACCATTGAGAGGCATGGGTGTGGCCTCCGTTGTCCGTGAGGGACATGACGTAGCGAGCCAAACTGCACACGCGCTCCGAACGCATGGGGTTGCGCTTGTAGGCCATGGCAGACGAACCAATCTATACAACTGTGAGGAACAAGGATGGAGAACGAGGAGCTTACTTGGTTCTTTTCAAAGGGTTCTTCAATTTCCTTCATGTTGGCCAAGAGGCGAATGTCGCCAGCCATCTTGTAAGCCGACTGGGCAATGCCGCTCAAGATGCTCAAGACGAAAAAGTCGATCTTGCGCGTGTACGTTTGGCCAGAGACGGGAATGACATGCTCAAAGCCCATTTGGGCAGCCACCTTCTTGTTCAATTGCTTGACCTTTTCGTGGTCGCCGTTGAAAAGCTCGAGGAAACTGGCTTGGGTACCAGTCGTGCCCTTGACACCACGCATGGGAAGAGTCTTGATTTGGTTTTCCAAGCGGTCATGGTCGAGCAAAAAGTCTTGCAACCACAACGTGGCACGCTTGCCCACAGTGACCAATTGAGCAGGTTGGAAATGCGTGAAGCCCATCGTGGGCATGTCCTTGTATTGGACGGCAAATTCGCGCAAGGTCTTGACGACCTTGAGGAGCTTGCGTTGGATCAATTCCAAACCTTGCTTGATTTGGATAATATCGGCATTGTCACCAACGTAGCAGGAAGTCGCGCCCAAGTGGATGATAGGCATCGCTTCAGGCGCGGCCTTGCCAAAGGCATGCACGTGAGCCATGACATCGTGACGGAATTTCTTTTCCATTTCATCTGCATAGGCGTAATCAATGTCGTAGATCGCCTTTTCCATCGCACGCAATTGCTCATCCGTGATGGCAATGCCCAATTCTTGTTCCGCTCGGGCAAGAGCCAACCACAACTTGCGCCACGTCGAGAACTTGGTGTGTGGTGACCATACCAAACTCATTTCCTTGGTGGCATATCGGCTCACGAGAGGATGTTCATAGCGCGTCTTGTCGTCCGACATGTTCGGAGGATATGCACGAATGGTCAAATGCATGATCGATGTCCGGATAAAACATAACCATTGGTCCATTTATCCGGATGATCTGAACAGGGCCATCCAACTTAATGTGCCAATCGACCTCATGCATTTGAAATTAACTTTAGCCAATCAAAAATATACACAGTAATAAAAAGAGGAAATGGCATTTCTCTATGTATTTTGGATGAATATAATTCATTTTTGATACATTTTTTGTCCTGGCTTCCCAACAATCAACCGCCATTTTAGAGCCCTGGTCCGCGATTCGGTTCTGGTTCTGTCAGACTTTATCCTACACTGTAAAAAACTGATCACGTTTGGACCAGCCATTTTTTGGTTTTCAAGCTTTTGGTTCTGTGGATGTCTCTACCTCACCAACACGTCGGATTTCTCGATGATTTGCTTGCCGCGCAAGCAAGTACCGACGCTGCTGAATCACCAACTCCTCCAGAGACACGTCGAAACTCACGAGTTGGTCGGAAAAAGAAGACGACAGAGACCAAATTTGAATGGACGGATGAAATGATACGAACCATGCTCCGGCTCCGCTTCACCGATCCCACAATAATGAGTCGCTTTTTAGCTGCTGACACGAACAACAAAAAGGAGACGGTCTGGTGTAACTTTGCTGCAGTTCTTACGAGCGAAGTTGGTGTGGGTGTGTAGTGGATGTGTCAGGGAACCAGAACCGACTCGAGAGCAGTTCTGTCCAGAGAACCAATTGAAGGGGCTAGGTATAAATTTTACCAATGAGAAGAATTTGTTGTATAACGTAAAACCAGAACGTTTTTGCGGACCAGGGCCTTAACTGCTGCAAACCCTTAAATTGTGCCATCTCCTAAGTGTCGGAAATGCTGGGCAAAAATGTATCAAATCAAATAAAAGGGTGGAAAATACACCTTTTTCGGTTAATTTGAAACAATTTGTCGGTTAGTTTCTTCAACACCCATTGAAATTCAAAATATAGGCAAGCTTTTCGAAGCCGTCCTCATTCAAATTCATCCACATGCTATGAAACACCATTATAATTCATGTATGCCCTTTATATTTCATTTCGCCATCACCTTGTTCGATGCTTTCGCCGATATATTTCACGCAACGTAAGATTAAATTCGATGACTAACTGTGAACAAATAACGTTAAAACAAAACATCAAAGACTTGGGACGTCCATAAATCAAGTTCTTCAAGCACCAACCTCTTCAATCGGTATCATCCGAATTATCGTCCGAACTGGACTTTTCGGAAATTCGCTCGGACGATATAGGTTAAATTCCAGCTTTGGCTGATATACTGGTTTAACTATGTGAGCGAAATTTAAACACTGGAGCACAGTTTGAGGTGAATCCACACGCGTTTCCACAAGACGTGTAGCCATCTCATGAAGTGGGCCGGCTTGCCCAAATGCAGCATGTAACGTAAGTGCTGCCAAGATTTAAACAGGCAATCGGCTCATGCATTATCCTTAGGTCCATGAGTTGCATATTTGTCTCGTTGCGAGCTCATTTCGAGCCACCATCGGCCTGTTCGACCGGTCCGTTTGAAAAGAGAGTCAACTTGGATTGTGTCGCTGGACCCAAGCAAAGTAGTTGCCTGCAATGCGCTTTGACACACTGTAAGATGTACCATGAGGGCGACTATCACGAGCCAACGAACGAGCTAAATAACAAAAATCCAAAGGTAGCACGAGGACGGCTGTCTTCAGCAGACGAATAAGCCTAAGGCTATAGAAATCAAAGGTAGATGGACTTCGAACGAGCCTATTCTAATGCTAATGTGGGCTTTAGCTTGTGTATTTGCAATGAATATCAATCAATACACGCATTGAATGGTGGTTAAGCCTGGCGTTTCCAGCGTCACTCACAAATGCATTCAGGAAGAAGAAACGATGGAGAGTCTGTCACATATTGCGTGGTAAATGAAGAGATGTTACGCCCCAATTCACAGCATTCTAGACAAACTTCAGACATTTTACTGGAATGATTATCGTAGTTTGAAATACGAATGCATGGAGACCAAGTGGCTACACGCAGTTGCGCTGTCAATGTGGATGCAAGCTGTGTAGAAATTCAGCAAGTACGTGGTCGATTGAATAACAAAAGAGAATTTATTGATAGTCCAACAGATAGCTATCTCGCCACGCTTTGATCAAACCTGATGCAGCTCCTGTGTGAGTCCTTGCTCTTTGTGGATTTTTGGCGTGCACAATTGACAAGACCTCACGCTGGACATTGACGGCTAGTTGCTTCGCTACAATAACCCAGGTTTCCGACGGACTTTCTCCTGGTGGTTGTGGATAACGCTCACGTAGAATAGACCGAGCGATTGCCGCTGCACGACGAGAGTCGCGCTGACCGTGGAGGCTGCCGTCGATTGGAATTTCGTCCAGTGAATCGAGCCAATATCGAAAAAGAAGGCTGGAGAATGACCAGCCTTTCAACGACTGCAAATCATTCGGCCAAGTTCGGGTATGAAGTGGCTCTATACAAAGAGGAAGCAATGTCGTAGGCCGACCAATGCACCATCTGCCTTGAGTGTACGTTGAGGACGACTGTCACACGCGTAACGACTTCGTGGCCCATCATCTGCCCACAGCCCAGCCACGCGGGAAGCAGCCCTTGAACCTTATCAAGTCGGCTATCTTTAGCCTCATCCGATGGCGCTTTGGTCCCTGAATATCTGGCGGAATCTCTGCAATTGTATCCTCCTTAGATTCAAGAAAAATCGCCGCTGTGAGGTTGAATGGCTAACGTCATCTGAGGGATGAATCTTCGATGACTCCAAGCTAGTACTGTACTGAGTGTTAGCTCACGGCGGCCACGCCAAGATGGATTTCTTGAAGTGAAACCGCCCCAGTTTATTCGAAAACTTGGCCCCCACCAGTCACAATGGCCGCTTCCTTCTTGCCGACCCACAATGGAAAGCTCAAACCGAAGCGAACGTACCATGCTCGTCACCGCCTCGCAGCGAGAGTCATGTATATCGCAACCTTGGCTATCCTTGGCATTGTCCTCTTTGTCACTGCCACACGCGAAGCCCCAATGGCACCACCCAGCGAGGAGTCCGTCCGACAGCTTCTTCATGGCCGCAAAATCCTCGTCGCGGCCAATTACTTTGACAACATGGACATCCTCGATGCTCACACGGAACAAGTACGTTGTAGCCCCCTCCAGTGCCACGTGCTTACTGTCCTCGTAGATGGCGTCCTTGCTGACGATGCTCAAGGCGGCTGGGGCTGAGCCGTACGTGTCCGTGTACGAGAACGGGTCGAGTGACGACACGCCCGCCTACTTGCGTCAATGGGGCGAGCGTCTCGCGGCAATGAACGTTCCCCATCGCATCAATATTGACACGGCCCCTGGATGGAAAGATGCCTACGGTGCGTACTTGAAAGCTCATCCAGAGAACTCTGAAAGCTTCACGATGTTTCGCATTCGGTAAGCTTGGTCGCCCTTGGATCTCCTCTCAAGCAGTGCTGGCGGCTTTAGATTCATGGCCCAAGTCCGCAACGCGGCGCTGAAGCCACTGGAGGAACAGCCTTTCGATGACATTGTCTTCTTCAACGATGTTCTCTTTGAAGCCACGGATATTCTCCATCTCCTCGTGACAGAGAATCTCAACTATGACGCCGTCTGCGCGATGGACTTTAACCATGTAACCCTATACGACACATGGGTACGCTCGCTGCTGGGAATGCTACCTTGAGAGCTCACTGCGAGATATTAGGTTGCTCGGGACGTCAATGGCCAAGCCATGTCGTCGTTCTATCCCTTCACGGCCGACATGGAGTCGATCTCGCTTGTCCTGCAAGGCAAACCCTTCCCAGTATCGAGCTGCTGGAATGGCGTCGTGGCCATGAAAGCCGCGCCGTTTGTTCGTGACAAAGTCCGCTTCCGAACGTGGGGAAAGAATGAGCCGCGGATGATAAGTCGGCGAACCCCCATGGAGAAGGCCATCTACAGTGATTCCTGTCCTGCGTCTGAATGCGGCCTCATCTTTGAAGACTTCGCAAAGTTCGGCTACACCAACGTCTACATGCATCCGTCCGTGCATGTGACGTACTGCCATCTCGACCAAATGCTGCATGGCGTGTTTGGAGGCGCTCTCAACTCGCTCTCCTCGCTCTTCTTGACCATTCGACCTCACATGCGTATTCCACACCAGTCCCGCGTGGCTGAATGTGGCTTCGAGCGGCCCATGATGGTGGCGACGTGGGTCTACGTTGTCTTGGCACTGCTCGTCGTTGTGCTCTTACGACCAAGGGCAAAGACGGACAAGTCGCCCCCAAAGTAATTAAATCTTGTAACTTATAAGCCCAATTTACTTCACAATCAGCTCTCCACACGGGGGGATATCCCCCCCAGTGCCCCTCGGTCTCCCCCCAGCAGATCTCACCATCTCGGCATGCCTTGCTGAGTTTCTAGAGCTGCCACGTCATTGACGACTGATCTCATCCTTGTGCAAGGCGACCAAGGAACGAGTTCCACGGATATGGACAGGATAGATCGTGTTAGGTAGCGAGTTTGACGTCGGCAATGTCCCGCACGCCTTGGAGGAGAAGTTGGCGGATCATCTTGGTTCGATCTTTTGGTCCGATGCCGAGATCGTTTTGAATCTCGCAGATTTCCTGCGAGCCGTCGCCGTGAAGGACGAGAACCCGTCGACAGGTTGTGTTTTCGCACCAGCCTTCCCCACCACTCATGTGCCACGCGTTCCGCACGATGAGTTCAAACTCGTCGTCGCTGTCAATGCCAGCGCTGAGGTCTCGGTAGTACGCCAAGAATTCGCTCCACGTGACCACGCCATCGCCTTGACCGTCTCGATTGCCTTCAAAGCCAGCGAGGAACTGACGGAGGACATCTTGTGGCTTGAGCAACCCTGACAGGACGTCGGGATGGTGCGAAGTGTCAAACCGGTCGGCAATTTCATCGATTGTGACCACGCCATCGCGGGATTCATCCAGCAAGTCGAATGCCTTGCGAACAAACTGGATGCGGCGCTTGGACATGCCGCCCTACACCATCATATGCCTTGATACGACGATGCCAACGTACACGAAGGCCGCGAAGCAATTCGTCGAGAGTAATGCGACCATTGCCATCGCGGTCAAAGTAGGCAAAGACTTTGTCGAGCTCGGAGCCTTCAATCTCGTTGGGTTGGATCCCCAGCTCGAGCAGACCATTGTGGAATTCCTAGCCGCAGAAGTCAAATCACAGCGCTAACGTCCATGGCGTTCGAACCTCTTTGTCGATCGTCTTGTCGCCGTTTTGATCCATGCGGCGGAGAATGACTTGCAGCGTTCGAATGCCATTCTTTCCGCCGTTTTCCAGGATCATGGACTTGACCTACGCATTCTTCATGAGTGCCGACGACGCAGGCCGTGGATCTTTACCCGATCGATGATAGACTTGACTTGCGTGTTGGGTTTCCCAGAGGAGCCAAAGAGCACCGTGGCAAACTCAGAGTAGGAGAGTGTGCCACTGAGATCTTCGTCATATCGATCGAACAATCCTTCCAGCTCGGCTTGGACACCGACGAAATTCAATCGCAGCATCGCTGAGGTGAACTCATGGAAGTCAATCACACCGGACCCGTCAGTGTCAAAGTATCGAAAGTGTTTCTCCAAAAGCTTGGCTTGTGTGGCTTCGTCCTTGTACCCTGACTTGATCTCAAAGATGGCGCGAAGCTTGTCCTGGATCGCATCGACTTTGGCGTCCATGGCGCTGTCGTGTCCTTTTGAAATCTCAATTCGAAACCATCAAGGACGAGTGAAACGGCTGCCGTTTGTTCCATTGTGTTGTTGCCGTGGTAGCGCAGACTTTCCTTTCCCAAAGTAATGCAATCCACACGATGGAGCAATCGACTGGGAGACCACCATGCAAAACGAGAACGAACGCAAGAACTGAAAAGCCCATGTTGACATTATACACTTGTCTTGGTATTGTTGTCGTCGTCCGTGTGAATATCTTTGAGCATCCTTTTCAGCGTGTCGTTTTGATATGCCGTTGGATTGGACGGCGGCGGCGCCACATCTTTGAGATTCACTTTCGCTTTCGATTGCGCCCACTGCATGACAAAGTACCCGCAGATGATCGGCGTCGTAAAGTACACTACAGTCATGACTGCTTTTCCTTTCGGTCCGAGCGGAATCCGCGTGCTGTGGATGCGTTTCTTCAAGCGTTCATGCGCGTCGAGAAAGTCGCGGAACACTCCCATGACGCCAAATCTCCAACTTTCAAATCATCCGGATAGAGTTCCGGATATACTACTGAATGGTTAGATTTTATAGTCAACGATCTTACCCACATTTTTTTTTCTGCAACGCCTCATCTCCAGGATGTTGCGCCGTGAACGCAGACAGAATATGCATCTTCTAGGGATGAATCTGCGCCCTCCAGAGCCAGATCGTAGGAAATTCCAAGATAAACGTGCTGTCTTCTCGCCAGATTCGCCCCGTGCGTCGTCTATCAACTCGCGAGGAGTGATAGGTGATTGCTCATTCCACGATCTCCACAGAGGACGTCAACGCGGGTTGTCTTGCGATATCTCTCGAAGTGATAGATCTGTGCTTTGTCTTGCCATATTCAGCGCCTATATCAGTTGCGAGGAAAAGAATTTGTCCACTTGACGTGATTGACCATGTCGAATGCCGTGAAGTCATTCTAATTCATGTCCGCTGTGGGCTTGACGATCAACCAGCCAAGAGAAGGTCGAGAAAGCATAGCACAATCATTTGATAGGTGGGCTTCTTCCAAGTTGGATCGGTGGACATGTTTTGCGAACTTCGTTGACTTGTTCAACGAGTTGGGTGGGATTTTGATGTCGACCGGGCACTTTGAGTTTGATATATCTGGACAGGCGACTTGTTGATCCAACTTGTTCCCAGCTTGTGTTCAGATCTTGACTGCCAACTGAGGAAGAAAATTTCTTCCTCAGATTGACTAACGTTATCATTTAATGATAGTCAATCTGCATCAAACGACGTCTCCACCGTTCAACTCATTGCGAGTCAAGGTGGAGGCAGCAATACTCAGTAATCTCAGCACCAAGACTGTGGAGGCATCCATCTTCACGATATTCTCTGAGGTTTCAGTCCGTTTCACGAGCAGGATTGAATCCAGTCGAGTGTGGTCTCCAACTCGACCTCAGTGAAATTTTCGTCATGAGGAGTGAGATCTTGAATCCTTCGACGCAGTGATGGAGCTCACTCTTGTCGTGGAGTAATAGAGAGATTCTGCAAACCGTCCATTCAGCTCCCATTCTGTTCAAAAGGGAAGTTTTACGCCAAGGTGCGCTCGAACGGAATGATGAGTTTTCACGTCCTGCGCTGTTCCATTCAGCTAACAATCCGAATAATCTATATTATGCGGATATTCGGCCGACCATTTGCATTCTTGGTTTGGACAAGTCGCTCGTTATTGATGGTGCTGGCACTGTGGGAGCTTGCTTTGTTGTCAGTACAAGTGAAGACTGATCGTCAACGCCGTGTGTATTTGGAGCTGTGTGCTGCTTCGTATATCGAACGGCCAGTTATCCCAAACGGTCGACTGAATTCTTCATGACTTGCGAGCTTGGTGGCAAGCCGTCCCCACGCTTTTATCAAGTCTCCTTTGCTTGCTTCGAATGGTCTTTCGGCGTTTATATGCCGCAAAAGCATAAAGTCTTCCTTCTCAGTGAACAAGCGTCGGCGCACAATAGTTTCCATGTCAAAACGAATCGAGAACTGATGTTCTCGCCATTCATCCTCACTTCTCGAGACTGAATGCAGGGAACATCAGTTCCTGATTGGCTAGCATGACGTGGATTGGCCAATCGGACTGGATGAAGTCATATCACTGAAGGGATTGCATTCCGTGAGATTGCCACATCTCAGGTTTTGACTATCGAGTCTCACAGTTTCCATTCGGACTCCATAATATGTTTCACAGGTGAACTTCCTGTTTTGTCATTTCGACCCAACGGGAGCTGAATGGACAATTTGCAGAATCTCTCTAATGTAGCCGTCTTTATCTATGGCCGTGCGTACGGCAGAGCTTGCCTGTCTTCAGCGCAATCGCCATTGTACTTCTCATCGTGCACGAAGCTCAACATAACGACATGGAGCAAAAACGTGCATGTCGTCGAGAGAAAAGATTGCAGCGGACATGTGGATCCTCATGGGTGTTCCTTGTAAAAAACGACAGGTCGTGGTGAAATTTGAATCCATATGCCTGCTAGTACGTGCGTACGCACCTGAGGTGCGGTTTCCATAGAATGGACAGAGACGCATCCAAGGAGGAGGATGTGGACGGAAGCACACTTGCGAGAAGCGCGCACCATCATCGTCGAGATGAAACGACCCGACCGACTTTCGCGCGCGAATCTCGTTCTCGGTCGAAACTTTGAACTCTCACCTTGGGGAAAAATAATATACTGCTGTCGTGCCACTCTTTGTCTCAGCTTGGGATGTCGTAAAAGATTGTCGCCAAAATTGACACCCCTGATTGGTTAATCAAAACCAAAGGTCGATTCTGAGTGGCTAGCACCGAATCGCTCTGTCGAACAAATTCGGTTGATTCGAATCAACTCCTTTCCACAGAGCGTTCATTCCTGGATTCACTCGATGCGGGCGACACGTGAAGTGGAAGAAGTCATGGAAGATGTGATGGCCAGCATGCCCCGCTCCTCCTTCACCAAGTTGAATGATAGTCTCGTGCGCTTGTCGATCAATGGCGACTCGATTCGAAAATCGCTCAGTTTGGCAGCCAAGTGGCGCAGCGCGGGCTACAATCCGTTTCATCACGACAGCGATGGCTTGACGGCACTCCACCGCGCTGCGTCGAAAGGAGATGATTCGCTTGCGAAAGCATTGCTCTCGAGTTATGAAGGAGACGTGGTCAAGTTTGCATGCCTCGGCACGACAAAGCAAGGACATACTGCGTTGCACCTTGCATGTAAAGGCGGACACCTCGACGTTGCCATGACGCTCCTCGATGTTGCTGGCAAACCTATCCTCAATTGCGTCGACCGTCACGGCAATACGGCACTTCACTTTGCCGCAACATCCTGTGCACCTGAATCGTTTACCCTCCTCCAATGGCTCGTTGCGCATGCACCTCGATCGTTGCTATCGCAACCCAACAACCATGGCTTGAGCCCTGTTGCTGCACACATTGCTATTGCGACAGCAGATTCCGCAGCTATGCTACGACTCTTCTTGGAACGTCAAGTGGATCCAAACGCAATTGTTCGTGGCGAGAACACACTCTTGCATGTTTGCGTAGAGCGACATTTGTACAACATGGCTGGGTGCCTCGTTGAATTCGGTGCCGCCTTGAATTTACCCGACAGCCGCGGAGTCCTCGTTACCGATATTGTCCCAGACCACCACCTCGGCTCGCTTGTCAAGTATTCAAGTCGCCCTCAAGACTGGGTGAATCACGTTCGAAAAGCGTGCATGTCATGTTCCCGCAAGTTTGGATTTCTCAATCGACGACACCACTGCCGCCTCTGTGGTCGTATTCTTTGCGGCAAATGTACCAAGAACAAGCGAACGCTAGGTTTGGCCGAGGGGGTTCAAACCGCCGTGCGAGTGTGCCATGTCTGCGTATCCGTTTTGGGTGAACACCGAAAGTCAGGAAGCATGACCGATGTGACGATGGAAGTCGAAAGCCCCGTCATGCTCCGCTAGTAACTTATCTGTACTGTGCAGTCCATCATATTTATGGTCAAATACAATCTTCATTCGTCTCCACCTTTGTCATCGCCTCCAAGGGCACAACCTCTTAGTGAGGTCGCTAAGAGCCACACAGTGCACATAGAGAACAAGTCTCGATGTCGAACCCACATAGTCGACGCAGTTCCAAGGACGAATGCCGGGGCGTACAAAGGTCGAATGAACGACTTGTGACGTGTCATTATTCACTGGTGTCACGCGTACGTGTCGGCATATTATTGAAGGCTTCAAACGTAAGAGACGGCGCGAAGCAGCCATTAATTACGCTTTGAATATGATCGTGAGGACAATAAAGGCCCAACAAAGCTGAGCAATTTCTACCACCATCAACTCTATTCATGGCTTGCTACTTAGAGCAAGCTACAATGGCCTCGTATGAGGAAGAAGATGGACTGAGCTTCACATGACGTCGCAAGCTGTCATGCTTGCCGATACAATTGACCATATAAAAGAGCTTTCCAGGAAATCTTACAGAATTTCACGGATTTTCTCATAAACATTGTAGAATTTGATGAAAATATTGTCTTTTTTGCCAAAACTTGGGAGTTTTGAAGGAAAAGCCAAAATGCTTCTTCCGGAAAAATTGAAATTTTCAGCCAATGAATGAGCAGAAATCGTCATTCTGTCTTCGGAAAGGACAGAGATTCAATTTCATTGGCTGCCCGATTCGAAAACAGTGATTACGTCATCAGAAATACTCGTCTCTGATTGGTGTTCCGACATTTTGCCCGGTTTTTTTCCGACCGATTGGCGTTGCCTTCCACAATTTCGAGTCAGAATCTCAATACACAAAAATAACAACAAAATGTGGAAATTCCACAGAAAAAATCGAAAAATTGAGAGATGACGAAGCGATTTTTTCCATTCAGGGGATTTGAGGCGGCTGGACATTTTGCATTCCGTCGAACAAGATGAATATGGTTAAGGACAAACCCGCGATGGCGTACGTGGACACGGAGGGCTTACCAAGGACTTAAGTGTGGATATCTAGGGGGATTTTGGCTCGTCACAAAGGGAACATTGCGCTCTGGACTGGGTTCTTTGCGTTCGTTGTCTTTAGCTACCATTTTTTCAGCGACGGGGATTTCTCCTTCCTCATGGTAGATTTTGTCGACGTCACTCGTGTCATGGATCTCCTCTAGACGTTTGGAGCCTTTGTGCGTGCCTTTGGCTTTGGCATCTTGATTTTCAAGTCGCTTACCCAGAAATCAGTGGCGGGCTTGTCGCTCAAGACGTTGCAGCTCTATGCGTTTGTCTTCTTTTTCCGTCTCTGCTCGATCACGCGCTACCAAGGCTACCTTCCCTATGATCGTAGCGGCGACTGGCTCTACACTTTTATTGAATTCTTGGCTCTTGCTCTTACCGCTGCTGTCATCTTTCTCGTCACGGTCCAATTCCGTGGCTCGTACGATTTCAAGTACGATACGTTTGGCCACTTGCACGTCCCGAGCGAATATGGCATTGCGTACATTTTGGTCCCCTGCATTCTTCTTGGCATGGTACTGATTTGTCATTTTGGCTCAGTTTGATTGTGCTTTGTAGTTGATTCACCCAAATCTCAACTTGAACTGGTTTGCCGACGTCTCGTGGACGATCGCATTGTACATTGAAGCGATTGCCATTTTGCCACAATTGTTTATGTTCCAAAAGCGGGTTTGAGACTGTCATGCCATGCCATGATTTTAATCTCCGTGCTTAGGGCGGTGGCACTGTCGAATCGTGCATTTCGCATTGGATCTATGCATTGGCCTTTGGCAGCTTTCTTCATTTGTGGTTTTGGCTCTTTTCATACCACGAATTGGGTGAAAAGAACGCTGGGTAATGTGGCGTACTTAGCGTTTGTCTTAAGCGGATCTTCGTAGACACCACGTTGGCTACACTGTCATCTTCGTTCAAATTGGCCACATGCTGATGATGGGCGACTTTTTGTATTACTACTTCAAGAGCATGAAAGACGGAGGTCCCATGATGTTGCCCACCCATGGAGACTTCCAAGCTTAAATGAAGCACTCCCTAACCTTTTTCAATTTCACGTATCTTCGTGAGGATGATGCTTGATACGTCGTCACTTTCGCCACGCCGCTTGAATCTTTGGAGCCTTCACCCAAACATACAGAAAGTGAAGAGCTGACCACGCCTTGCTGGGATGTGCAAAGTCACAAAACGTTTGAGCATAGTAATATAGGAGCAAGCAACTTTTGAGCAACGGCAGAGGTTAGCTTGCCCATGTCCGGAGGACGTTGAGGATGAGGCTTGGCACCCAAGACTTTCGCTGCGAGGATCTTTCAAGACATTTCTGACACTTTATAAGGTCAAATGGCACGCTGATTGACAAATCCAGACAGTGATCGCAACAAATTGTGTCCAACTGGCTGGGCATACAGCTCATATGGAGAGATTTGACCCACTCATGGTGAATTAACGGCACTGGGTGCGGTAGAAGATCAGCTCCTCTGGCACATCCTTTGAGAGAGGCACCTAGTTCACAATGCCAACGGAAACTGCAAACGGAGCAGCGATTCAGTTGCCAAAGCATAGACACTTTCGGTGCCAAGCTATTAGTAGCCTCTCAATCTAGCACGAAATGACATCGTCATGCGAAGTCACCTCAATCGATACCATGTCTTCGAAACCTCGTGTTTGCGCAATGCCCGTTCATATCACGCTGGTGATTCGACGCTAGAACAAGAGGTATTGCATGACGCGATGCCGTCTTTGCCTCATCTCAAGGCGATCTTTCCATGTAGAATCCAATCGCCCAACACTGATGCCGGTTTCGCAAACACATTAAATCTCTTGCGGTCGACGGCCTTCGATGAGTTGCACATAAAAGCTACACTTTGTTACACGTTGGGTCCGGCCCCCCGTGGAAGATCCTTCTCGAAGTTGAATGCCAAACTGCGAGGCAATGGGCGTCCTTCCCATGCGACAGACGACACAAAACGTCAAGAATTACCACCTCCTTGCTTGCAGTTGTGTTGTGGAGATTCCATGAGATACGCTTCAGCCGTGACGTCGACGGCAAACAACCATGACAGACAAGGATGTGCATTTCGACTGCCCCAGGGTGGAACCAAATACAGCTCCATGTCTGACATTTTATCTTGAAATTTGTATGAAATACACTATTCCCAGAATTTTTGCACCCAGGACCCATCAAATTGACCAATGTGGGACCCATTAAATTTAATTCCGATCCAACTTGCTACCACTTGCCCAACTTCAACTTGAATTAGCCAATCAGATGGCGAGCCCCAGCACGTCGGAAATTCGAGCCATGTCTTCAATCGTCCGAGGATTTGTTTCTCCGTCAGTTTACAATTTGCGCGCGTTAAGACACATCAAAATGGTAAGGAAATCCGTCCTTTCTCTCGGAACACGACTCACGCAAACGTGCAGAGTGCGACATCCGGCTATGACATTATGCGCACCCCCAGTGCCAACAAGGTATGGAAATGAAATGTGTTGACCTCATTTTGGCGATTGTGAAGGGTTTGGAATTTACACCTGATCAACGCACGCAACACAACTTGCGTGGCTTGTTGCCCCCTGCGGTGTGGACGCCGGAACAACAATTGGAACATGCTTTGATTCAATTGCGCGGAAAGAGCACCTCATTGGAAAAGTATATTTTCTTGCAATCGATGCAGGTGGGTTCTCAGATGTATGTGATCTTGAAATGATGTCGATGGGTCAGGATGCCAATGAAGACTTGTATTACCGTATGTTGGTCAATTATACGCATGAACTGATGCCTCTTGTCTATACTCCTACCGTTGGACAAGTAAGGAAGTAGATTGATGCCAGTTTCGCTGACAGTTTCCATTTAGGCTTGCCAAGAATTCAGCCACATTTACCGACAAACTCCCCGCGGCCTCTACATCACGATCAATGACTTGGGCCACGTCAGTGAATTGCTGGACAATTGGCCTGAAAAAGATATCCGCGCTATTGTCTTCACTGATGGCGAACGCATTCTTGGTTTGGGTGATTTGGGCATCAATGGCATGGGTATCCCTGTGGGTAAATTGGCTTTGTACACTGCCTGTGCTGGTGTTCACCCCAAGCACTGCCTGCCTGTGACCTTGGATGTGGGCACCAACACGCAATCCATCTTGGACGATCCATTCTACATGGGTCTTAAGCAAAAACGTGATCGATCGGAGAAGTATGACGAATTGGTTGACGAATTCATGCACGCTGCCAAGGCTAAATACGGTCCTCAAGTTCTCCTTCAAGTATAATTTTCCCGTCTACTGTCTTATTAATCCCTTGATGATAGTTTGAAGACTTTGGCAACACGAACGCCTTCCGCCTCTTGCACAAGTACCAAAACACCCATTGTACATTCAACGACGATATCCAAGGAACAGCTTGTGTGGTTTTGGGAGGATTGTTTGCCGCCGAGAAATTGACTCAAAAGCGACTTGCCGAACACAAGTTCGTCTTCATGGGCGCCGGTGAAGCAGGAACGGGCATTGCTGACTTGATTGCTATGGCGATTGCTGTGGAAGCCAACATTACGGTTGAAGAAGCTCGCCGACAAATTTTCTTGGTCGACTCTAAAGGTTTGGTCACCAAGGATCGCCTACCCGAACTTCAACACCACAAGCTAAGCTATGCTCACGACGAGGCCCCTGCTTCGACTCTCCTCGAAACTGTCCAACGTGTCAAGCCTTCGGTCTTAATTGGTGTGTGCACAATTCCTCACACTTTCACACAAGAAATTTGTGAATTTATGACGGCTACAAATGAGCGACCTGTGATTTTTGCGTTGAGTAACCCAACGAGCAAGGCCGAATGCACGGCTGAAGAAGCTTACAAGTGGACCAATGGCAAATGTGTGTTTGCAAGCGGCTCGCCATTTGATCCTGTCACTCTTGATGGCAAAACTTACGTCCCCGGCCAAGGCAATAACGCGTACGTCTTCCCTGGTATTGGTTTGGGTGTGGTTGCTGCTGGCTTGACTCGTGTCGATGACAAGATCATGCTTATTGCCGCTCAAACTTTGGCCGAAAAGGTTACGTCTGCCGATTTGGAAAGTGGAAGTGTATACCCACCTCTTTCTATCATCCGTGAAGTGTCTTTGGACATCGCTGCTGCCGTGGCCAAATACGTAAGTGGACATAAGTGCTGATGTGAGATTTGACATGATGTATAGGGTTATGAACAAGGTTTTGCCACTGTCGAACCCACGAAGCCATGGATTGAAATCTGCCAAGACGCTGTGTACAACCCATAGATGTTATATTAAGGCAACAACCTTTTGACAAGTTCTTTTTGCGCTTCAGTGAGTTGTGTGGGAAAACGAATGTTGTGCTGGATGTAGAGATCGCCATGTTGCGATGGCACATGGTGGTGTGGCATTCCTTCTTCAGCAATACGACGCACTTCGAATGGTTTCGTCACGCCATCGGCAGCTACCGACACTTTGTGGCCGTCGAGGTGAGGGAGGGCAATATCAAAACCCAAGAGAGCATCCTTGAGGGAAATTTGCACTTGTGCATGCAAGTCGTCACCCGCACGGCTAAGTCGACAGGTTAGAATTGATCGCGAAGACTTGCCAACGAACCGGAAGACACGATGGGGTTGCTGGACAAGACGCATGATGACATTGCCTGGCATCACACCTGGTTGCTGTTCACCTTCCCGTTCGAAGACAATTTCATGGGTGGATGGCATGCCGCGTTCAATGGTGCCAGTGATCGTCTTCATCTCTTCGACAACCTACAATAATGCAATCATCAAACGCTTGAAGGAGTGTAGCTTTACCTTGTGGCCATTGCAATAAGGGCACTTCGTCTTGAATGTTTTTCCGCGACCGCCGCATTTTGGACATTGCTGCTGCATTTGCACAGTGAAGCCTATTGAGACGGTGTCATACTCAAGCAGACATGCCAAATGTACCTGGTCCCATTTGTTGGTTCACCAAGACGACACCTTGACCACCACAGGTCTTACATGGCTGTGTCTAGGTGGATGATTCAGTGATGTAATCCGAAGGAGCTTGCTGTTGACATACCTTTCCATCCTTTGCACCAGTCCCCCGGCATTTGCGGCAGATGACATTCTTACGGAAGGTGACACTCTTCTCTCCACCATTGTACAATTCTTCCAATGTGACTGCAACTTCCACCGCGGCATCTGGACCACGTTGTCGCCCACCACCTCCACCAAACAATTGTTCTAGGTTTACATGAAACACAAGTCCATCAACCAGTCAATAGTACCGAATGGATTAGGTGGACGATTGCCTTGATTTTGATGACGCTGGAGTCCTTCTTCGCCTTCGAAATCATAAATGTCTTTGAGCTCTGGCGACGACAAGATTTCATATGCGCGAGAAATCTTTTGAAATTTCGCTTCGGCATCAGCATTGCCTTTGTTTTTATCTGGATGGTATTGCAAACTGAGCTTGCGGTATGCTTTTTTGATGTCGCTCTCTGAAGCATCCATCTCCAGACCAAGGACTACGAATCCCGTAAAAAAAAGCCGCCAGTTGCATGCATACCTTCATAATAATCATCATGGTGGTGGTGATCGTGGTGGTCATGGCCCAGAGCAACAGCCACCAAGAGCACGATGAAGTACAGACACAATTGGAGCCGCATCTCTTCCCCACAAATCAATTGGAAAGTGTCTCCATACAAGAAAGATATCCGGATAATTGAACACGTATCCGGAAGTACCTCGTGGAGATTGCGTCATGATTGGTCCATTTATCCGGATGATCCACTGACACGTGGAGGCGTGAAATTTCTCGAAGTTGGAAAGGCAGACAAGATGCAAGTCGATGGGATGGTTGATGAGTCTATTAGAGGCGTTGTACATTGAGTTATCTTCTATCGAGGGGTCGATTTCATGGTCCGCGAGCCTTTGCTCGAGGGTTGTTTTACCCAGAGCGCGTCTGGATGGAAATGGCAAATGTCTTCAAACATGAGCGTTTGGAGGTTTTCCTTGGTGAGCTCGACGTCTTCAAACGAGTAGTCAAAGATGCCGTTGTCGCACTCGACCTCCAATGCCGGATCTCGAACGCTGCTTAAATACGGATGGGCGAGCGCTTCGTCGACGGTGATGCGTTCTCGCGGGTCAAACACGAGCATACGTTCCAGCAAGTTGATTGCCAGCGGCGACGCTCGAGGATACAACGTTCCAAATGGAATCGGTCGACGCTTTGGCTGCTTGGAAATGAACCGCTTGGCTTTGGCATGCGTGACAAAATCCAACGTCGACTCCTCCGGCGTCCCGACCACTTCCATGATGATCTTGAGCTGGTGGAGGAAATCTGTGCCTGGAAACAATGGCCGGCGTCCAATCAACTCTGCCAAGATGCATCCAATCGCCCACACGTCCATGGGTTTGTCGTAGCTGCATGTCAAGAGCACTTCTGGCGCACGATACCATCTCGTGACGACATAATCGGTCAAAGCTGCGCCGTCGACACCGTCAATGCCACGGGCCAAGCCAAAGTCGCAAAGCTTGACGTCGCAGTTGGCATTGACCAAGATGTTGCTGGGCTTCAAGTCGCGGTGGAGGACACTTGCCGAGTGGACGTATTTGATGGCGACGAGCATCTGGTAGAGGAAATACTGAATGTGGTCGTCTGTGAGCGTTTGATTCGAGTTGATCACGCGGTGCAAGTCCGTCTCCATGAGGTCTGTGACAATGTAGACGTCGTTGAAGTCATGGAGCGACGGCGGTCGGAACAAATCGACCATGTTGATCAACTTGGGATGGTGTAAGTGGCGCATGAGTCGAATTTCACGAAGAATGCGCTTGGCGTCAATCAAGTCGCTGAAAGCATTCGGCACGTTCTTGACGGCGACGGAATGGCCTGTTGTGATGTCACTGGCGGCGATCACGCAGCCATAAGCACCTTGGCCGACCGCTTTGATCATTTGGTATCTCTCTGGCACGTCAAAGACCGTGTTGCCGACTTGGAACGTTACGTTGCGGCGCGCACGGTCCGAGTAGGACAATTCCTTGGACACTTTCATCTTGCGGACGATTTGACTTCCACTTGGCGGTGGAACAGTCGACAAGACGTCAAAGTGGAGGCTCAAAAGCACGCGGCCGCATGAAAACGGCGTGGATGTTGACGAGAGCAGCGTGTACCATTGCGGCATCGTGTTGACATTGGGCAAAGCTTGACCCAAGGCGATGTAAGGAGCGACGTTGATCTTGCACACACCAAGAAGTTCCTCATGGCTTGGATTCGCTTCATTGAACGTGTCGTCGTCGTCGTCATGGACAGAGTCTTCAACGAGCGGCGAGAGAAGGCGCTGCTGTGTGATCTTCCACACTTCCAACTGAATAATGGCCGTCGAGCCGTCGAATGGTACAGTCACGACGGAGTTCCAGCGGACGTCTGGGACTTCCGACTGTACGGGATCCGTCTTGGCTGCCGCTGCCGCTGGCGTTGACGGCGGTGGCAAGAATGGCTTGTCGATGGAAAAGGCCACCACATAACCTGTATACTGGTCCATGTTGCTGGATCGACGGACGACATGCGAGACGGTCATGCGATCTTCATCGTCGTCGTCGTCAAGCGTCGGCGTGCCCAAATGTTCACCACGGAGGACGTGGATTTGGACAAGACCTCGTGGAAGTGGCTTGGGTTCATCTGCTGGAGGATTGTTGGTAGATGGCAGTCGTAGCCGAGCCATAGCTGTGCAGCCAAAGACGGCCGACATGGCGGTGGAATCGGCGGCGATGTGAATGCTCTTGACACGGCCATCCGATGAAAACTCAAGTGTGTGGGTCCATTGCTGGGTAAATTTGCGGTTGTTGGCCTTGTTCACGATGGTCTCTCGGCCCGTCACGATGGCAGTCGCGCCTTCCGTGGCTTGCGCAATGTCCGTTGCGAAGAAAGCGGTGTATTCGACAGAATCGTAGAGAATTGAGAAGAAGTGCAAAATGCCATCCAGGCCATGGTAGTCGCCCCAAAATGGAACTGTCGGCGAGTAGTTGGACGTCAGGACAATATCGCGCGTGAGTTTGGGGAAGAATTGCGCCGACGCAGCATGAGATATCAGGAGATGGCGCATCGCATTGTAGAATTCGCGGACGTCAATCGGAGCTTCTTGTGGAGTATACGTGCTCGCGACGTACGAGTGATTCGACGTCTTGGTCGACGGCGGCTGCTGCAAGATAACAGATTCACCGATTGCAGAGTGGTCAAGTCGACGTGGCGCTTGGCCCGCCGGCTTGGCTGCAGCTTCGTTGATGCCAGCTTGGATCATTTCAAGCCACATATCTTTCTCAAGCTCCGTGTCACACGTGAGATGGAAGGTTTTGCGCTCGATCGTCTCGATGGCAAAGCCATGCTCTTTCTTCTTGTAGAATTCAGGAAACACTTTGGTAATGGTGAGCTTCCCGCGGAGATGTTTTCCAACGCGTGCATCTTCTTGTTTCAAGTAGTAGCGCAGCACTGTGCCATCCAGTACCAAGTAGCGCGGTTCCCATCGCGGCAGCCAGTCGCCTTTCTTTCGCACATGGCCTTCCCAATGGACCGAATGCAAGCCGCCCGAATCGGCTGAGATCGTAGGCAAGACAGATGACATGGCAAGCCCCGCGCGTATTGACACCATCCCGCTTTCTGATACGGTCGACGATCGAATCGATCGAGCCGTGGGTCGTGTTGTCCCTTGGCTGACGGGTCCACTTCGCGACATCAAGTCCGCAAAATCGACGGCGCCATGGTGCGACGCACGTTGCATACGGAGAAGTCCACTGGATGTGGCGGCCTCGCCGTGGGTTTGCGACATACTGCGCTTGAAGTAAGGCTGCTCGCCTCGTTGGGGTCGGAGCATGGACAGACTTGTTGCCTCTCTGACACTGCCGAGGAGTTCAGGGCATCTGGCCAACTGGATTAGTAACCTCATTTGGAATTTGTATGCAAGTTCATTTTTTATTTTATTATTGCCTTTTCGAATCGACCCAAGTCCAAATTCCTTAGTCGAGTAGAGTGGATAGAAGAGAGGGACGGATACATCCCCCACCACTTGAAACGACGCCGGGAAACTTCGTTCCTGTCATATAAGAACACTGATAGAGTCTGTAGACGTGATAGGAAGCCGTCGGTCTCGTCAAACAACTTCTTTTCAAATTGACGACAACGTACTTTATAAGGTAATTACACCGACTTTGGTACGACGACCAGAAAAACGGCAGTGTAAGAACTCAAAAACACATTTTATATGCTATTTATATTCTATAAACTGTAACAGATGTACTTTAATATGAATCTTTGTATCCAAAAATATGCCTTTTTGTTTCTCATACAAGTTGAATCAGGTCGTTTCATAGCATAACAAGCTTGTTGCTCGCACAACCGATGTTGCGGCTGGCGTAGAGGAGAGCCACATGGCGCGCAATTGCGAGCTGAATGGGGCGCCCATGGGCATCCCAAGGCTGTGGTTGCCATGGCGTATTGCCCCGCGGATTCGATTGAAAGAATGCCGACGCGACCGCCTTGGAGGCCTCTCGATTGAGTGAAAGGTAACTCACGCAGTGTCACACACGCGACTCTTCCACGCAATTGTGTGTTGATGGTGAGCAGCCATAGCGAGCAATCCTCGAGTGCCACATTTGCAATCGAATGACACATTCGAACCATCGTAACATACACTTGTGGGTCCACTTACACGGTACTCTTTCGACAATATGCGCGGCGACTTGAATCGCTCGTTCCGGCCAAACTCGACACTCAAACCACAAGCTGTTTTTGCAAATTTCGCAATTTACAGTGCGTACACGTTACGGCAATCAAAGCAGCTATCGGGCAACCAAGATGGACAGCGAGCATGGACAAAGAGACCGCCGGGCGGTGTCCGAGGTCGAATGCGTACTGTACGTTGCGCATACTCTCATTGCACACAAAGGTTTTACTACATCTGGATATTTATGAAATAATGTTATTTGATTGGCTGAAAATTTTATTTATAGCCAATCGGATAGAAGGAAAGAAGTTTTGGCACATTTATACCTACAGTAAGGTTTATAAAGTTACTCTTATCACATTTGAAAAGGTTGAACTGCTACAATCGCCAGGCCTCGCGTCGGCTTCTCTCTCCTTGTCGTACGCTCACTTCGAGGCGCTTAGTTTGCCCAGGAAGGTTGTGCAATGGCAGAGGAAACCATCTTGAACAGATGAACAGTTACATGAAGCAGTTACATGAAACTGTCACTGACACTGGTGGGAGAGATGGAGGAACCCAAGTTGGCCCCCATTCCGATTCAAATTTGCCGCCAAGTCATGTCGGCGCTCGTAGAACTTCCCGTCGAGGTGCTGGAGAATGCGACCGCATTCCTCGATGGCAAGTCTGTGGGCAGGTTGTCTCAAACAAATGGAGCTTTGCGAAAAACTCTCGAGACGTCCATGGTGTGGAAAACCCAAGTCGCAGCTCAATTTGGCATCCAAGACTCTGCGTTCCCAGCGCAGTCGCCATGCATTTGGCGCTCCATCTTTGCAAATTTGATGTGGGATGCCACGTTTGTAGCTCAAGCAGCTTCCGCCCATGATGCGATTCAAGTGGTGGAGAGTGCGCCAGTGTATGCGATGGCCTCCAGTAGTGCGAAATCTATCCGTCGGGAAATTCTACTCATGGAAGCCCTCCGTCGATTCCCAACAAGCTCGTCGCTCGTCCATCTCTACGCAACGCTCCTTCGCCAGTAAGCAGCACAACTAGTTTTTTTTTCTTTCACACGTCATTGGGTTCTATACCACGGCTTCTAGACTGCCACCGTCGGCGGGCTCCTCGAGAGCTTCAGGGTGAAAGTGGCACACGTCTTCAAAGATGAGCTCCTGGAGCTTCTTTCGCGTCAGCTCACACTCTTCAAAGCTGAAATCGAATGGCGTGTCGGCCGTCGTTTCCACGGATCGGTCACGGACTTGAGCCAAGTACGGATGCTCCAGCGCCTCGTCAATGGTTATTCTCGTGCGAGGATCAAAGCTGAGCATTTTATCCAGCAGGTCGAGGCAGAGCTCACTCGCGCGGGGATAGATCGAATTGAGCGGCAAGCGCGGCTTCTTGGGTTGCTTGAGAATGAAACGTTTTGCTTTGGGGTTTGTGATAAAGTCGAGGGACGATTCCTCTGGCGAGCCAACGACATCCATGATGATTTTCAGTTGATGGAGATAATCTTGGCCTGGGAAGAGAGGTCGACGGCCGATCATTTCAGCCAAGATGCAACCGATGGCCCACACGTCCACAGGTTTGTCGTACTTGGAGCTGAGCAAGAGCTCGGGAGCACGATACCACCGCGTGACGACGTACTCAGTCAAGCCAGAGTCAATGCCTTGAACACCGCGAGCCAAACCAAAGTCGCAGAGCTTGACGTCGCAATCCGAGTTGACTAAAATGTTGCTGGGCTTTAAATCTCGATGGAGCACTTGCGCCGAGTGGACGTATTTGATCGCGACGAGCATTTGGTAGAGGAAATATTGCAAGTGGTCGTCTGTGATCGTCTGGTTCGAGTGGATCACGCGATGCAAATCCGTCTCCATGAGGTCCGTGACGATGTAGACGTCGTTGAATTCCCGCAGCGAGTTGGGTCGAATCAAGTCGATCAAGTTGACCAAGTAGGGATGGTTGAGGTGCATCATGAGGCGGATCTCTCGCAGGATGCGCTTGGCGTCGACTAGATCATTGAATGCGTTCGGGACATTCTTGATCGCAAGCGACTGGCCTGTCTCTGTGTCGCTGGCGGCAATTACACAGCCGTACGCGCCTTGGCCGACGGCTTTGATCATTTGGTACCGCTTTGGAATGTCAAACGTTGTGTTGCCAACGCGGAACGTGTGGTTGTCACGGCGCGTATCACGGTACGATTTCTCCTTGGAGATGACTGTCTTGGCGGCGACAGCCACAGACGGACGGACTGTCGAGGTTGCCGCGACATCTTCTTCGCCTTCTTCTAGTGCATCGCGTTGGCTCGATTCGGATTCAAAGCTAATGCTCAATTGGACGCGGCCGCAAGAATATTTGGTTTCACTCGCACTGAGCAGCGTGTACCATTGAGGCACAGCTCCCCGAGCAATGTCCGAGTGCACGACGCTCTCACGGACACTACGACTGCTGCTTGCCAACGCCAAGAATGGAGCTAGGTTGACTTTGGCGACACCAATCAATTCTTCCTTGTCACTGTCGCCAGGAAGACCCCAAGCCTCGATCAACATGAAGCATGGTTTGCCACGACTCAGGCCTTGGAAGGCGAGAGCATGCTGCGAATTCCACACGGGATCTGGGAACGATTCGAGCGACGAGAGCTCAGTGCGGGCAACGCATTTCGACGACGACAGTGGCGCGTACACGTTTGTTTTGCCGTCAACAATCAGCCGCATGCCCAAAAAGAGACGACGGCGTTGCGTTTGAGCTGGAGACACGATGGTGTTCTCATCGTCGGTGACTTGGTCGTCGTCCATGCCGCCCATTTGTTCGCCGCGGAGGACTTGGACGTGCACTGTGCCAGCAGGATTGTCTTGGTTGGTATTTCCAACAACGGAAGCTATCGGCAGACTCAAACTGGACGTGGCGTTGCAACCAAAGACGGCCGACGCAGCGACGGGATCAGCAGTGATGGTGAGGCTCTTGACGCGGCCGTCAGGTGCAAAGTCAATCGTGTGCTGCCACTGCTGGGTAAATTTTCGATTGTTGTGCTTGTTCTTCATGGTTTCTCGGCCTGCAACGACTGCTGTCGAGCCTTCCTGCGCTTGAGCAATGTCGGTGACGAAAAACGACGTAAATTCGACCGTCTCGTATAGAATGGAGAAGAAATGGAGCACACCGTCAAGGCCATGGTATTCACCCCAGAAGGGAACGGTTGGCGCATAATTGGACGTGAGGACGACGTCGCGACTGAGCTTGGGAAAAAATTGCGGCGACGATGAGTGCGAGATGAGCAACTTGCGGAACGCGCTGTAAAAACTGCGCAAATCAACCTGCGTCGGTGAGTAGTGGACTTGAACGGTCACGTCAAACGTCGAGGACGACGACGTGGATTGCTGGGCCGCGAGCTGATGATGTGGCACTCCTTCGTCGATCGCTGCTTGCATCATTTCGACCCACATGTCCTTTTCCAATTCGGTCGTGCAGCACAAGTGGAAATGTTTGTGTCCCATCGTTTCGATGAGAAATCCGTGCGCCTTGCCGTAATTTTCAGGCAACACGCGTGTGATGATCATGCGGCCACGGAGATTTGTACCCGCTCGCGCTTCTTCCTTTGAGTTGTAGTACGTGAGCGATGCGCCGTCCAACACAAGATAACGTTCTTCCCATCGTGGTAGCCAATCTCCTTTTTTTCGGACATAACCTTCCCAGTGGACTTCATGGAAGGGTGCGCTTTGCGCAGCTTTTGACGTTGACGCTACTGATCGCGACGTTTCCGACACAGCATGACTTCCTCCAATGGATTTTTCACTGACAGATTCACGTGTCGATTTGGTTGTCAGTGGTGCTGGTGGCGCTTGCGTTGTACTCTCTGTCGAAGTCTTGCCGCCACTAAGGGCCCCTCGTAAGAGATCTTTGCCTTGTTCGGTCAATTCTTTGGTCATTTCGCTCGTTAAAAGCTCGACGGGAGCGCGAGAAGCGTTTTCCGAGAGTGTACTCATCTGCAGACTCTCAAACGCGCGCTGGTTCGTGTGTAGGTTCTCTCTTTTCGCCGCACGGGACCCGACGCCCTTGTCCTCCTTCCTCGTTCGTGCCAAGGGGATTTGAATTCCATACAAACGGCCAGAGTGGAATTAAAAATGCAATTTTTTATTTCAACTTGAAACTTGTATTGATCTTGCAAATTTTTTTGATTTCTACCAAAGTGGGATGCCGACAAGAACACACACATGTGAAACGACTTGGATGCCACACACGCCATAAAGTCGGCCGAAGCGAGAGGAGCTGCGGCGTTAGGCGACTAGTTTTGCAAAGAAACCGTTCGGATTTGCCCGGAGCGCGGCGGGAGTATCGAATTCTACGACGTGGCCTTGATCTAGGACTAATACGCGATCGCTGTCGAGAATTGTATGCAAGCGATGCGCCACAGTCAAGACCGTCGCGTCTTTAAAGACATGCGCCATCGTCTAGAGAAGGAGTGTGAGGCTTAGAGGGAATGCGACGAGAAATACCGTTTTTACGAGCTGCTCGGTTGCATGGTCAATCGAGGCCGTGGCTTCGTCGACACACACGACTTTGGATTGGCGCAACAATGCACGACAGATACACAGTAGCTGTGCTTGGCCACGACTGAGCTTCGTCTCGCCCACGAGAGGCTCCATGAGTTGCAGAGGGAATTGCTGCACGGTATTTTTCAAACAGCATTGTTCGAGCGCGGTCCAAATCGCCGCGTCGCTGTATAAATCCATCGGATCGACATTGGCACGGACGCTGCCTTTGAAGAGCATGGCATCTTGCGGGATGAAGCAAAGCGAGGCACGGAGACGCGTGAGCGACATGGAAGAGATATCGATGCCATCAATCACGATCTTGCCGCCGTACGGAACGACACGGAAGAGACACTGGAGCAATGTGCTTTTCCCGGCGCCAGTGCGGCCACAAATGCCAATCTTCTCCTTGGCCGCGATATGACACGTGACGCCATGGAGTGCCGCGACGCCCATCAGACGCTCGGGTTGTGCGTTCTCGTCCTGCAATCCCGTCCACGTGTCGACGTTGTAGCGGACAGAGACGTTTGTGAGCGTGATGTGGCCTTGCGGCGGCCAATTGACGATCGATTCGTTCGACCCGCGCGCTGTTTCATCTTCGACGGGCACGCGGCAGTACTCTTGGACACGCTCGACGGCAATCATGTTTTGCTCTGTCGCGATGAAGCTGCCAAGGATTGCATTGAATTTGCCAACGACTGGCAAGGCGTAGATAAGCGTCAAGCCAAGCACGCCGGACGGAATCGGATGACCCCATTGACACTGTAGAGCAGCGTACAGTCCGACAAACGATGTCACGGCGACGCCGAGAAAGTCGAGACGCAGACCAAACCACGCATTGGCGCCGCTGTTGAGGAAACTCACGCGTTGCGCCGTGTCCAACTGGCCCAAGTAGCGTCCAAACCACGCAGTTTCGCGCTGAAGGCCGCGAATGATCGCCAGTCCGTCCAGAGTTGCTTGGAAGGTTGTCACGAGCGGAGATTGCGCCGTCGCGTCGAGGCGTTTGAGGTGGCGAGACGTCGGGCGGTAAATCTTCTGGAGGTAGACGTAAAGCACCGAGAGAGGGACGAGGACAAGCAAGACGGCGCGGTTCGAGACGAGTAAAATCGCAAGCGTCCCAGTGACATCGGCCAAGTCTTTGATGAAAATGTTGAGGATGAACGGGAGCGACTCGTCAACGCCGTACGTGTCGCCACTGAGTCGATTGAGGATCCGTCCGATAGGCGTCACATCGAAGAAGGAGAGCGTGGCATGGAAAATCGTCGCGACGAGGCGGTCGTACAGCCGCTTGGCCGCACGGAGACCTCCAAAGGCAAAGAGGAACGAGCGCGCTGTGACGGCGACAATATTGACGGCAGTAATGACAACGAGTCCATGCGCAAAGGCCAGCGGAGTGATGGCGTGCGTCGACGTGTAGGATGCGATCCAGAAGTCCAGGCCGTTGCGGGAAAGCTGCATGACAACGACAGAGACAACAAGGAGAGCGAGGACGAAGAGGCCCATAGAGCTCAAGTAATGCCACCACATCTACGAGCCAGTCTCGACGATTAGAGAAGTTAATTCAAGAGGAAAGCTTACCCAAGCTGGCACTGCGCCAACTTCACGATGCTCTTCGTTGGTGGCTTTGGCTTCTGTGGACGTAGCATCTTCGTGCTCTTTGTCGTCTTCTGCAGCTCTATGGCGAGCAGAAGAACCTCCTGAAGTTGAGAGCATCGTTGCAAAACGAGAATTGAGGTCAGCCATCAATTCGGCATGGGAACCCACTTCGACGACGCGGCCATTGTCCACGACGAGGATGGAATACGGGCGGTCAATGTTCTCGAGCAGATGGATCGAATGCGTCGCTAGAACGATCGTAGCTTGCGGCGGGACGACTGTAAAAGCCGCCTGGAGCACATGAGCAGCTGTCTTGACGTCCAAACTGCTGATCACATCGTCCAAAAGGTAGAGATCGGCGCGCTGGTAGAGCGCACGCGCAAGTCCAAGACGAGCTCGTTGGCCGCCACTCATGTTGGCTCCTTGGTCGCTCAAAATGGTTTGGTCGCCTTGGGGATGCTTGGAGAGGTCATGGTCCAGCGCAACTGCAGCAAGGACTTGGCGGTACAGCTTGGAATCAATTTCAGACTCGTTGGCTTCCAGTGTAATGTTTTCTCGGATTGAAGCAGCGTAGAGCCACGGGACTTGAGGGGCGTATGAAATGACACGAGGGGAGCCGATCCGCTTGCCTTCCACGAGCGGCATTTCGCCAAGGAGTGCAAGGAGCATTGACGTCTTGCCGGCGCCAGTCGCGCCAACAAGCACGTGCATTTGACCAGCATCGAGTTGGAAATGATCCAAATGGCATTGAAATTGTAAACTGTCGTGGGCCAACAAACTCGCTGTTTGGGAGTCCTCCGACGTCGTGTCTTGAGACTGCCAAGCAAACGTGCATTGATGCCATAAGCAAGTTGTGGATGGTCGAGGGGGCGGAGTCAACGGCTCCAGTGGGGCGAAGAGGAACTCGCGGAGACGCAACGCCGAGACGCGCGCTTCGAGGAAGCCATTGATGATCCAGGGGAAGTAGTTCATTGGAAAGATAAGTCGATCGAGGAGCGCGATCGCGACAAACGCATTCGCAGCTGTCAAGTCATGGCCAGAATATATCACAGTGAGGAAGACTGACGACTGAACGATCACTGGAGTCGACGCCCAAAAGACGACACAGAGCGCGTCTAAGTATTTGCGAGAGCCGAGACGACCCATCTCCAACGTACGGCTCACGCGCATTTTGCTCAGGAAATGCTCGATCCATGCCAAAAGCTACGACAATTTTTTTTTACTTGAAAGCTCCATGCTGATGTCGGTTTTACCTTTAGAACTCGAATTCCACCAAGTGTTTCAGAGGTCAGCTCAACACGCTCGTCGCGGTATCGCAGCATGTCGCTCGTGATTGTCTGGAGCTGACGGCCAAGCCATGTCTGCAGTGGTAGCATAATGGCCAAGACAACCAACCCAGCGATAAAAGCGTAAGAAACCTCGTGGGACAAGAGCACAAGGGCGACAATGATCTACAAAAGGAGCTCTCTCAGAGCGCCATGGAAGATTTCTACCTCGAGGGGAATAAGAACCATGTCAAAGACACTTCCTGGCATGCCAACAAGACGTCCCAAGTCGACCGAGATGTAGTTTGTGATTTTGCCCATGCCAATCGCCGTCTTCTCATGCAATGTTAATTCTAAAGTGCGGCCATAAATCGCTGCCATGAGACCAGCTCGTAAGCGCAAGTCAAAGCGAGACCAGGCCAAACCTAGGACAGATTCCATAAGACGACAACTTATAGTTTGGATGGTGTACCGTACTGCGAGCCTGAAAACGCCGACAGAATGGCTTGGAGGCAGATTAAACCTGCCAGGAGAAAGCCAGTAGACGACGATGGTGCTGCGTTGCTGGACCACTCAAGGAATTTCTACAAAGAGACGAGAATGTGTGATGAAATGCATGGAGCTCTACCTTGATCAAGTAAGGGCTTGTCAATGAGAGCAACTTGTTGCATGTGGACCACAGACCAAAGCCAAGCACTTCAAAACCATACAATCGCATCAATAGACGGAGAAAAGAGGGCGATGCAGCGCGTCGTTCTTGCAAAAGAGCAACTTGGAATGTGTGGCTCGCGGTACGGTCTGTAACTGGCAATGGCGGTACATCTTCCATTTCAAATCGTCTTCTCAAGCCAAGGGAAACAAACGGTGATATCCAATAGTACACGAAGCGGCCGATGTAAGACGATACATCCAAGGGACTTGTCTTGCCGTCAGATGCAACAAATGGCTGAGTTGACGGCGCAAGCACGAGCAAAGCCACGACGACTGTCGCTAAATCAATGCAGCTCGAGACTGAAGTTGCAACCGAAGAGATTTTGTGCGCATGCGACAACGCAAAACCAGCATGGACTATAAAACCCAGTCGAATTGACAGAGTGTCTGCTTGGTGGGGGAATTGAGCCACCATGGCAGCATACGTTGTCCAAATGAACAAATGAATGACGGCTCCTAATGCCTACAACACAAATTGATGACATTGATTGCAGCAAGGATGAAATTCATACATCGGAAGGAGTGATCGTGAGATGGTAGAAATACTTGACAACTACAAAAGAGAGGTGGAGGAATGCCAGTGTGACAGCCAGGACGTATTTGATCAAGCCATATTGTTGCGATCCTCGCACAAGGTGGGGTTGACGAAGCAAAATATCCATGCGACGCATCAGAAGCAGCATCAGGAGAAAGCTGAACCCTTTAACGTGACGTCAAAGAAGGCGTCTAAGATCTTTTACCATCAGAAGCCAGTGGCACCGAGCAGTTCATCTGCGCACAGTACTTTGGCCACACGACTCTCTCCATTGTCGTCATCTTTCTTTGACCAAAGTCAAATCTTGAAAACCCATATGGTTATCCGGATGATATTTATTATCCGTACATGGGTATCTATAATCCGGATAATACATTTTATCCGGCAGAGAACTTCAAATTCAGCAAAGCACAATGGATGTTCTATGGGCAACCCGATCCACCGGCAATCCAGAGACAGCTCGTGGATGGGAAGATTGATAGCAAGTTGGCAAGGATTGCGAAGGCAAAGCAAGCAAATACAGCAGCGATGACGATTGCCGCCGCTAGTGTATTCGAGCCGCCGTAACGTTTGAGGTTTTGAACAGCTCGCTTTTGAGGCGGCAAGAGGAACAGAGCGAGAAGCGAGAGCAACCGAATGCTGCATGAAATAGCAAAGAGAGTCGTGACTTGAGACCGGGCATGGGAATTGTCGGTCGATATGTCAGCACGGAAGCACGACGAGAGCCACGAGTTGAAGACGTTTGTGAATGGCGGCATGATGTTTTGAATTGTCATGAGAAGTCCATACACCGCACCTATTCTCATTTTGTCAGTGAGTACATTAAACTTGGTTGATGTTTATACCTTCATTGCCGATGTCTGAAATTTCAGCGCCACAAAAGAAAGACACAGTGAACCTACGATGGAATGTGAGGCATCGAGGACGTGTACGTCTGAAGCAATTACTGCAATGCTATCGGGATCGAATCGAAAAGAAGTAAAGCCGTGAATATCCATTCGTTGCGAGTACGGTCCCAGATTATCAACAGGGTTGCGAGAGCTTCAAGAGTGATCGAGAGGAGCACGGCAATACCAATAAGCCATCTCCAATTCCATTGAAGACCCCACCGACCAACCGAAAAGACGGCAAACGACCAAACAATGCTCGAAGCTATGGCCAAGCTGATGTAATTCCACGCAGATACGTTGGCCCACACAGAAGCAGCTTGAAACGCTGGTCCAGCATTGAAGTTGGAAAACAAATTGACCACCATGAGAAAGAGGCAAAGCTGCCACGTCACTCTCTTTTGCACCAGTTCCCAAAGTCCTACGGAGATAAGTCACCATAGAAGCGACAAGAAGCGTACCTTGAAAGTAAATTCGTGGCGGGACGTTGTCTGAACGTGCTTCATTGATTAAAAAGATCGAGTTGAAGAGAGCAATACCGCTAGGGACGCACAAGATCCCATACATAGCATTTGGCTTGATCTCAAACGAAAATGACCCTTGATACGATGGACCGTTCAAGAAGACACCAACAAGGACGACTGCAAAAGCTCCAGAAAATTCACGGACGCCATACGCCAGGCATTGCGTGCGTCCTCGAATTTCAATCGGCTCTCGTCGTGCGTACTGTAAGACGAGGGCGTCGGACGCGCACACCGTCATGACGTACCCAAAGCTAAGCAACAACGTTAGCACGATGAAAGGCGATCCTTTGGACGGAGCATTGAAATTGAACGCGCTCTGCAACTCGTCTGACGTGAGGCTATCTTGGGGAATTTGGCACAAGCTTGTATCTCGGCAGTATGGATCACCAACGGGAATGGCCGCCATGACGACCATGCAAACAAACGTAATGGCCCATCCAAGAATCATGTAGCTTTTGCGACGATAGCCCATGAGTGGAAAACAGTCAGAGATGACTCCAAAGAAGACCTTCAAGTACCATCCAAAGCCAACAATGACAGCATACGTCTGCACTAAAGTTGGATCCACCTGAAGGTAGCTGCCAAAGAATGCTTGACCAAGGTAAGAAATGCTGTGGAGAAGAATCCCCACGGCTGTATACTGGATGACAATTCCGAGCGCATCTTTCGACCAGAGGACGAGCGGATCGCCTGATGCCAGGCTCGTAGTTTGTTGAGGAGAACTCGCGTCCTCGTACATTTCGGACAAAGTCACACTCAACCGCGCGTGGCCTTGCGCGACATTCTTGGAAAGTATCATGCTGGTGCTTGACGTCTTTTTGAGAATGAGCTATCGATAGATTTCGAAAAGAAAATTAAGGCTGACGATTCAACTTCGAACAACCCAACAGGACCACTGCCACAAGTCAATCGTCTCATTCGCCCTTGATGAACAGTCGTCAGTACAAATTACTCGACTGTGTTGATTTCTTGCTTGTTCGACATCAAATGAGGTGAAGACGCCTTACACCCGAAGAAATGGCTATTGCTTCGTGCATTACCAAACTTGATCCTGTCTCCGACTTTACGTTGGAAGGTCTCAACGTTAAGAAGAAAATGATTTTTCCTTCTGGTGTAGAGGTCTAAGGTGTGCCAGAGATTGAGAATAACGGTGGCGAATATTAAGCGAGGAAATCTAAATTCATAATACGATATCGACACGGGCATGGCGAGTTCTATGAGATGGGATAGAGGCAGAGGCAATGCATACGTTCCAAAGTTTATTTACTCTTTGGTCAAGGCTGAAAACGTGATTTTAGTTGCATCGCTCGAGTCCAAGTGGACAGCTTGACCCATTTGCGCTGCAGCTTTGGCTTGCTCGGCCAATTCTTGAAGTCGTTTAAATTCGGCACGCTCTCGTTCAATTTTTTCTTCTCGGGCTTTCTCCTCGGCGGTCTTCATTTTCGTCTTGGAGATGATTTTCCAAATCAAATCCGCCACAAACTTGGGCAGCCACACGCTGTCGCAAAACTAAACAAGGCTCACCCATCATGCAGCTGGAAGTTGTCTTACCTTGTCCAAGTCTGCCACGCACTGTGTATGTTGTCGGACTCGAGCCCATTCCAGCGCATTCAAATTTGCCTACAGAATAATATGATCAACGGACTGAGCTAGCTCTAGCAACATCGTAATCGGCAATCAAGAGGTCTTTGAGATCTCCAGCACGAAGGAGTGCCATGGCAGCTTGCGTATGACCAGCCCAACATGCCAAGTGTCTACGACATGGCGCTCATTAGCCAGTGCGTGACGATTTGAGTGTACAGGGGAATGCTTCCGTTCTACGCTTGACTCGTCAGAGGCGTTCTTTGTCAGTGGAGACGTACATCATCTTTCTTGTACACATCAGCGCCGCACGCGAGAAGAAATTCAATTGCTTCGACAGCGCCACCTTTGGCAGCCCTGGAGTTTCAAAGTCAAACGCCAAGTAGAAACACAAGTCGCACCAATGCAATGGAGTTTGGTGCATCTACTCAAAAAGCCGTCACTTTTGGTTTCTCTCTCTCGAATCGAAGCGTACCAGCCAAGGATCCAACGTGTTGTGAACTGAAATGCCTTCAACTTTGACGAGATGGCGAAGTCGAATCATGTCATTTTTCATGGATGACCAAAAGATATCACTGCACACTGAGAGACGAGTTGTGATGCTGCGGCAGGATTGTAATTGTACCAGGTTCAGCAAGAGCGCACACGTATTTGTCCATGGGGGAGAGGATTTTACGTGGTTCGGTGAAAATGCGAACTTGGACTGGAGCTTTCCGTCGAATCGCACGCATTTTCTTCATGCTGAGCGCAATGTATTCACGTTCCTTCTTGAAGATGCCGTCCCGGGGCGGGGAGCGATCTCTCCGTGGCGCCTTCTTCTTTGGCTTTGCTTTCTCATCTGCTGCTTCCTTCGTATCTGGTTCTGGGGTCTTCACCTTGCGATGCTTCGATTTCTAGACACCAATGGAACCGTGTAAAGTTGATCTTCGTACTTTGCTACGTGGCTTATCGTGGGCCTCCTCTTGTTTGTCGGCTTCACGATCTGCGTTTTCGTCGGACATGATATCTCTCTGTACATCAGCAGGGGCGTCATTTGATGCAGCTTCCTCTATGTCTTTAGTTCCTTGGTCTGGTTCCTTTTCGTCCCCGTCATTGTCGGCGTTGTCTGAAAGGCTTTCTTCGTCTTTGTCTTCTTCTAGAGTGTCCAAGTTGAACCCGTTTTCATCGTCTGCCTCCTCCTCATCCTCGACTCCGTCGTTGTCGTCATCTGTTGTCCATGGAACGTCGCTTTGAATTTCCTCACCCTCCTGTCGACAAAGTATACATCGGCCTCACAACCGACAGCTTACCAGCTCTTTTTCAACTGTGGGGCCTTCTGGTGCTTCAATCGTGTCGCCGTCATTGTTCATTGTCGTTTCTAGATCGAACGAATTATTGTAAACGTTACACGCGTCCCGTCTTGCAAAGATCGAAATCCTTCGTGCCGATTCAAGTGGCTTCAATCAATTCAGACGAGAACAGGTGCAACATTATGATGACGGTAGTCAATGATCGGATCCTCAGGACCAAGACGATAGGAGGACTGAACTTTGATAATCTTATACAGCATTGAGAGACCACTCAAGGGAAGGGTACATGACTGGATTGTGACCTCTACGAGCTGGTGCCGTTAAAAAGTCAACCAGGAGACTGCATCAAGACAAAGTTTGCTACTCGGTGTAGTCCATCAAGCAGATTTTGGTTTCATTTAGCTACCACGCTCAATGATCTGAGAGCACACGATCCAGCGTCAAGTGCTCGAAGTTGTCGGTGCATGTGGAGCCTACTCGGGCACATATATGGCATAAACCGGAAAATGTAGGAATTGTATTCGATATTTTGACGAATCGTAGGAACGAATTGTAAACCTTACACATTAATTTGATTAAAGTATGGAATTCATTTTGACTGAAATTTTTGACAAGTCGGTGGACCAAAATTCCTACGATTCATTGGCCAATCATATATCAATAAAATCACTTTATATTGACCAATCATAATGTTTATGACGTGGATCTCGTACAAGTTCACGAGCGGGTCAGAGCGGCACTGCAATGCATTTGCACCTTCTACTCATGTAAGGCTTAGTCACCTGAAGCTTCAGGCGACAGCTCAAGCTCGACATAGAGAGAAAGACTTGATTGTGACTAGACGACTGATAACCTGTTATGTGTTTGATGTCCTCGACCAAATGGCTCTTATCGAGCCTCGCGTTCACCGTAAATAAAACTAAATAACTAAACACCTTCGCGTTACAAAGAATATCCTAGCTTCCCTTTGCTGTATGTGTAATATCTTACCACTGATTCACTTTGCTGTTATTCACCTCATGATGTGCATCAAGCAGAGTGCGTTGTCAGACTATCTCTAGGCAAGCTCGTAGTGTCGGTGAATGAGGTGATTGACGCGTTCTAGATATTCTGAAACCTTTGCCCTGAAGCATGTTTTCACAACACACAATCGTGATAATATATATTAAATTCATATAGAAAACGCTTCGTTCGGCATAAGAACTATACATAGCATATGCGCCATCTGAGTTAGACCCAAGCTGCTGGAGTTGGGACCATGTTATCTTCATGGTCGCTCACAGAGTTTCAACTTGGTGAATCCAACGATCTCAACTCAATTAAATTCAGCCAATAATAATGCATACTTAACTTGATTCGTCAAAATCGAAATGTAGGCAATCCGTTCCAACGATTTCCCATCACAATACATGACACGCATGAATTATGCCAAGGACGACACGTCAATTACATTATTGTGCCATTTAATAGAGCTTCTTGGACTCAACAGAAACAGCTCGGTCAACGGAGATAGTTTGTTGGTAAGGGTTGTAGCGGGCGTAGAAAGGCTTCTTCATGTCTTCCGTGAATTCGCGCATGCGAGCTTTAGCATCCGCGAGGCTATCAGCCACGTAGTACACTGGTTGGTAGGTGGTGATGGGGTATTTTTGCTTGGCGGCTTGGACAGGGTCCCATGGGCGGTATTCAGGGAATTTATCTTCGCCACCAGCAGGGCGAGTAGGAGAGCAGGCATACTCTAGCTCACCAAAGCTGGAAAGCAGACCAGCACCATAAGCCTAGCCATAGATAGTCAGCTTTTTCGTGTTTCATCAAGGATAAACCTTCTTCTGCCCATTTTGCATGCACACTCCGTACTCGACAGAGAACCAGTAGCATGTGGCCAAGCGTTCAATTTCTTCATCTGAAGCACCCAAAGATGCGAGACCAATTTCATGGGAGAAGTCAGCGAAATCAGGGTCCTATCGAAGAAGCTTGAGTTTGGGCAGTATAATTTCGAGTCATACAGCAAACATTGGCGCATGGCCCATCAATTCATGGCAAATATCAGGTTCTGGTGTGTACAAGGGCACAGAGTGGTGACGCAAATACTACCAATAAAGTTATGGATGAGAATGCAGAAAGATATACCTGAGTGGAGAAGAAGACTCGAAATGCCAAACCGTTTAGAAAGTCACGCGAGGATAACAAGCCAGCAACTGGGCGCAAAGTGAAGCCTGCGCGACCTGTCAGTACATTCTGCAAGGATAGAAATTGTACCTGTGCATTCCTTCAAGAAATCAGAAATATCCTTAGCTTGGGGGATGTTGTCTTTGGCGTAGCCGCAGTTGCTTTCAAGAAGAGGCAAAATGTATTTGAATTCGTCGCAGGCGTATTTGGCCCACATGTCTTGCATGCGTTCGTAGACAATACCCCAAGTCCTAGTCTAAATTCCACAACTAAGATCGAGATCTCAGCGAAAGTTCTTACCTCGTCAGGAGTGTAGTCAATGCGAGGGATGGACTGGCCTTGGCGGAAGTTGACTGCAATTTCAGTCAATTGGTCACGGCGTGCTCGGTACACTGGGTCCTAAAAGTACAGCTGAGGAAATTCACACACCAAATCCACTTACGTGAAAACCAGGGTGATCCGATTCAAGTTCTTCTCCAGCGTCCAAAGTCTAATTTATAAATAAGTCTGCGCTGCATGACGAGTATTCACCTTGACAGTCAGGTCCAAATCGTTGATTTTGCGAGGAAACCATGGAACTAGGACGGGAACATCGAAAAAATTCTGAATCGATAACACACCTTTCTTATCGTTCAAGACAAGAATTTGCTTGCAGTGGCGCTTCAAGTCAGTGAGCAAGGCATCAACGGAAGGTTCACCCGGACGGCCATCAAAGTCAATGTAAAAGGCGTAGTCGGGGGCGGGTCCCTTGGTAGGACGTGATTCAATGCGTGCCATATTGACATCATGCTTCCAGAAAAATTTCAACACGTCTTGCAACGAGCCTGGAAAATCTTGAGTCTCCAAGAGCACCGATGTTTTCGGCTTTTCCAATTCACGCAAGGTCGAAAATGCGTGCAAGAACTGAGCATTGGAAGACGTGTGGCTTACCAGAGCTGGAGAAAATCTGCTACGGATGGTTTGGGTTGCAGAAGGCGTAGCGAGGCGGCTTTGGCGCAAGGCATGGCGGCCGGCGGCAGCGAAACGTGGAATGGAAAGCATCTGAGCGCCACGGAAGAAATTGCAAAATGACAACATGCGAAACGGCAAATATACATCTGCCACCTGATTGGCTGAAATTTCTTATTTGGTATATTTTGACCAATTAAAATGTCCGATGCATCCAATGAAGTTGATCGCAATACAAGCTTGGTGACTGATGAATGGAGGAAAGCTCCAGCTTGCGGCAACATAGACACGCCAGTGGCATCTACAGATGAAGGAAACAACTCCACAAAGGGATGCCCTCGGATATCCCCAAGATCTGCCTTGATGAACGTTTCATGTGGTGATAGATTGGCGATTTTCAAGGTTCACATGACTGTCCGACCACATTTTTCGTCTCACATGAGGTTGATCTCCTCCTCCCGTTGAAAGTCGATGGTCGGTCTCGATAGAGATACCCCTTGCGTCGCGAAAAGACGGACATAGACACACCGCGTAGAGATTTTGCCAGGAGAACTTTCGACAGTGAGAATCGGTCGTTTTTGTATGTGTCCCCAAGGGTTAATGCCGTACAAACCGACGACGTGCCGTTTGTTGAAAATTCTTTTGGACTGATGTGTGGCAGGCAAGACACACTTCTCTACCACGGTTTGCTCATTCACTTGCAACAGACGTGCACATTTATTCCTCCTGATTGGCATTACAGCTTGATTCATCTGGGTCTGGGTGCGCGCTGCTGACCGTCGAAATACTCGGTTGATAACTATTCCATTCGATTAGCTAATCAATTTATTTTGACAAAAGTATATATTGACTGATCTTCACTTCAACTTGACTACAAATTGCGCGCGACTTGTCAACAACGACCAGCAGGCGACAGGCCGGCTACCGAGAGAAGAAGGAGAGCTTGCAGTGAAGTAGAGTGAGCTCTTCCTTGAAACCAAGCCAGAATCACATGGGTAAATGGGTCCCCTCAACTGAATTGTCGCCAGAGCGGACCAGTTTGGTGCAGGATGGGTGTACGAACGTGCTCTCCAATGCGAATATTAATGCTCAGAGATGGGAAGAGCATGAAGTTTGGATTGCATGGCTTGGATTTCCTCAAGTGAGATGGCTCTCAACTAATCCAGGGAGAACATCAGATGGATAAAATCCACAAGGAAGATTGAGGTTCACGTACGTAGCGTTGACCTAAATGACACCGTCTTGAAGGACCTTGTCCAGGCAGTACAACGTCCACGATGCAGCAATCTTTGCCACAGACTGGTGCAACAACCGAACCGACTAGGTGTGCATTGTTCGCCAGCAATAGATCCACCCACGAGGTATCTGCGATGTAGAGCTGGACAAATGTTCCCTCCTAGAGGTTTGCAAGCTAGAAACTGCATCCACTCAACTGATTTTACCTGGCCAAAGCATCCCTGAGGAGGGGGGCTCGATATGATTGATTGTGGAAGTAATGATGACCGAGAGACTTGGCGATCTTGCTCGGGTTTATCTCCTTGGACGTGGAGAGTTACGGTCAAATCAGTGTTGCCATCGTCAACTTCGTCGGGCTCGTCGCTAGTCGTGGCCAAATACCATACTTGGAGCCATTTCTTCAGAGCGAGCATTCGATGACGTTGAGGTGCAATGTTTGCTGCCATCTCAAAGTTTCGAAGTCGAACGTTAGGACGGTTTCAGCCGAAGATACGATTTGCGACCTCCCCGCCACTTCGGTTCGGAATCAACCATGCAGCACGACGACACAAGCAGACAACCACGAGCTGCTGCAGTGCAAGTTCTCTCTTCATGGGCTGGACAAAGCATGAAGCACTTCCGATCGACGAAGAAGCTGCTCGATTCAACGGAGAGTCTCTTCATCCATCGCTGGGCCGATTCCAAGGACGCTGACACAATGTTAGCATTCCAAAAAGCCCATGAAGAAAAAGACGTCACTGGCATGCTGGCAGCAGTTAGAGCTACGCCAAAGCTGATGGAGCATCCTTTGAAAGTACGGACTCCTCCTTATCACTGAAATGCCAAAGTTGTTCTGTCTAGGAGGACGGTATTTTGCTCCATTCCCTCTGCCAAATGCCCAATTTGTCTGACGTGATGGAACTAATGGAGCTCTGTGTAAGAGAATTCCCCGAAGCCGTTGCGCACATGGACAGCGTCAGTCACCCCGAGTGATGCTCCAACTTAAATCTCTCGTAGAAGGGCCGCACACCTCTCCATTACCTCTGCATGAATCCAAATGCAACGTCTGTGGCGATCGAGCAGCTCGTGATGGCATTTCCGGTCTCGGCAGCCATGTGTGACAAGGAATCGTGTCTACCGATCCATTACTTGTGCCTGAACTCAGCTCAAACGATCGATATGACGATGCGATTGCAACACTTTGAGACTTTCTCACTGCGGAATCGGGTCAGTGCCTTGCCTTGTCTCGTTTATCTCATCGCGGATGCAGGACGGCCGCACGCCATTGCATTGCTTGTTGGTCCGCAATACAACTGACTTTGATCTGTGCGCGACGCTACTCTCACTTGCTCCTGAAGCCATTGGCGTCGCTGACAATGTCCGTGGCATGCTATTCCATGTCCCTTACGTTAGTTGTAGCTGGGGCGATTTATCCTCCATTGGGTTTGTGCCATGAAGAAGCATTTGAATGTTTCTCTCTTGCAACTCGTACTCTCGATGGATCAAACAGCAGCTTGTCGAAGTGACCTGGTAATATCTTTTCTCGTCCTCCAGTTCTGGCTCATCAGTTGTGAGTAGAATGGACAGCTTCCCTTGCATGTACTCGTGGCCAACCCAAATATCACCCTAGAAGCATTGGAGCTTGTTCTCCAAATAAATCCTCAAGGCGTTGATGTCATCGATGCAGTACGTCCTTGACACTGAGGGGCGATTCTTCACCCTTTCTTACTAGAATGGCCAGTCACCATTGCATTTATTGTGTGCCAACGACTCGATTCAAGTCGCGATGCTTCGAACTATTTGCGACCGAGCTGTGGCGTCGCCGACGTGCTTTAAATGGCTCGACAACGTACGCTTCAGCCAATTCAGTTATTCCTCAAAGTCTTGGACATATAGGAAGGATCGTCTGCACTCCATATACTCTGCACGAACCACCAAGTTACGATTGCCATGGTGCAGCTCCTTGTCCAGACATTCCCCGAATCGGCGCAGTTACTTGACATCGTACGTCCTCTACCTTTGGGCATTCCTGCTTACATTTTCCCATTCTAGTATGGATGCACGCCTTTTCACTACATTTGCGCCAACCCAGCCGTGTCTATCGATCTCCTTTGGGTTTTCCTCGACAAGTGTCCGATCGTGACGAAACTAGTCGACCAGGTACATCTATAGCTCATAGTCATGTGCTCAGTTTGAACGACTAGCGAGGAAAGACACCGCTGCATTACATTTGTGCCAACTCTTCCGTCACTGCTGACTTAATTAGCATCGTATTTGATGCCTATCCGACGTCATCTCAAGTCATGGATCATGTAATTTTCCTTCTCGTTATTTTCATGGCTGTTCTGACGCAGGCAATGAAACTTGCTGTGCACTACATCATTGAAAATTCTGCGATTCCATCCGACATGGCTTACCGTCTGCTTGCGAATGGGTCTGCATACCGTTTGCGCTATGACATCCGTGAAGAAATGCAGCGCCCGCACTCCACCGTGACCTATTTCGATGGTACCAATGATCCTCCTGCAATTGTTTATTGCGCCACGGACATTGCTGTTGACTCGCGGTCGTCCAAGCACGTTACGCTGCAATATTACTCGGACCAGGCAACCTTCAGGCACATGCTCTCAATTCTCTCAGCTCTCCATGCACCGGTAGGGATTTTGGATTTACTTCTATCGCAATGTGAATTTGTAGCCTGAAGCTGAAGCCACGGACGTTGCATCGTTGACGGTGACGATGGTGGACTCATTTGATAATGCTCGCAAGCGCATTCGCATCGGGTACGACCTGGAAAACAAACCTTATGGACTGTCCAATTCTGGATAGGGAGGCTAGTCCAATCTTGGACTTCTGCATTGTCCTGGAACAACCAGATGCGACGCTCGACGCGATAAAATGCATTGACCCGCATGCAATGATTGCTGGCGTCGGCCATTGTCTTTCTCACTGGCATTGTACGGCCCATATCGCCCACGGAGACATTGTAAGCAGTGGAAATTTTTGCCATTCTGACAATCGAATGCCAGTCCCTTCGGTCCATTGGCTTGTTTGGACCGGCGTTCAAATTGCTTCCTTCCCTTGCTTCCCAGCCAAAAGAGTCGTCAGTGTTCCACCAAGGCGTCTCCGACAGATGGACTTGCGCTCCTGAGATTGCAAAAGCGCTCTTGGCAAGGCCTTACGCAGTCCCAACGACAGCATCAGACGTATGGCAATTCGGCTGCGTCGTGTACCATCTCTAAATCTGTGACCCAACTCTTAACCTGGTAATTTGTAGCTATCAAGTCATTACTGGAACGCCGCTGCTGCAGACTATTGCACCCTACAGCGTTCTCCTCCCTGAAAACCAGCTCTATCATGTCGTGGCGTCAATTACAGACGCAGTGATTACTCGAGTGTTAGCACCATTGCCTGCTGACATTCGTGATATTTTGATGCACATGCTCAAAGTCGATCCGTCAGCTCGGTGGACGATTGACCGCGTCATGGTACCATCATCTAGAGCGTTTGGTGGCTCACTTCGCCCCGTAGGGTGCTGTCGGCGTATCTCTCAAGCTCCATCAAGCTCTTGGCCAGCCTCCAGTGGTAATTTCTCCTTCTCATCCTGACTAAATTATACTAGGATGTCGCTTGGGAGTGTCTACCGCCGCTAGACAATCAAGAACCCGAAGCAACTCACACTGGGCTGTCTAACCAAGTTGATCAGCTTACTCAGTTGCTCCAGGAGGCGAAAACGCAACTTCGTCGCGTTGAACTTGTACTATCAACGACGATGTTCTTAGGTACTGATGTTGATGTGTTAGGAACGAGACGGCTTGCAGCGACAATTGTGCGAGCTCGTGGATCATTTGAACGTTGTGCTGGAAGAGAAGGAGGAGGCAAAGCACCAAGTGTCCGTCATGGACAAGAAACGCGCGTCATTAGCTAACCAGCTCGATACGATGGTGCAAATGGTCATGTCCGTCATGCCGCTCGCTCAACAGGTAGCTTGTCATTTCACAACATTCTCTCATCCAGACAAGGTGTATGGCAACTCCTGTGACGACTTTCTGGCGCATACGATGGCGCATGCTGCCAATGCCACTGTGAGGCCTTCCTACGAGCTTTCAGCTCCACAGCGAGCAAGCGCTGTTGCGTTCTTGAAGGAGCATTTGCGCAAAACTATCCTCTCAAAAGGATGTATCGCCAAGTGGGCAAACCAGCCACTTCCACAAGTCGACGAGGTAGCTCACGACATAGATTGTACCCCTCCAACAGAGTAAACATTTATTATGTCGTCAGAAGAGCTTTGCGTGTGATGGCATTCCGTGCGAGCTCATACGAGACGAAAAAGATGCAACACCATGGAGCTTCTCGCAAGTAGTACGCTGTGAAGCCTCTGTAGAACGCTCGAATGCCTTGCTGTTGGTAGATGGCTCGGCCGCAATCAAGTACTCCGTTGTAGAGCTGACGAGGAGCATGATGGCCAGACTGCTGCACCTCGAGCTCGTGGCGTTGCGCCATGAGGCGCGTCTTGATGACATCCAGGCTAAGGCGAGGAATTAAGCTTCCATGTCACTGCCGAGATACACGTACGGACTCGAGGCTAAAGCACCGGCAAATCCAGCAAGTAAACTTGCCCCCACCGTCGCTCGAAAGCTGTCCGAGACCACGCCAGTGTCGATCAAGGCTGTTTTACTACAGAGCAAGAGGATCAGCTTGACGACGTGCGTGCGATGAAGCCTACCACTGATCGTACGTGCCAAACTCCATGCCATTGACAATGAAGCACCGTTGCATGTTGGGCAGGATGCCCTAGATTCATCCATCAACATGGTCAAGATGGCGTTCCAACTCGAAGGAATCCATGCATGCCTTCGGTTCGATAGAGCTGCTGGCAGGCCTCGCCAATGCTGTGGTAGAGTCGAGTTCGTGACCGGTCGTTCTACATCACGTTGAAGATTGCACGAGAAGGATATCTGCTCTGACCTGCATCTTGACTTTGATCACGTCCAACCTACGCAACGACGTCATGCGCTCGATTCACTCTTTGTCCTACGGGTTCGCCAATGCAATCCCAATCGCGCCAGAGATTCCGCCAGCTAGAATCTTCTGCACATACGGCGTCGAGTCGGATGCCCCGACAAGGCGGCTGTCTCGCAGTGGCGCATAGAGAAAGACACTTACACTGTAGAACGCCACCTGACGCACGACAGCCGGCCGTGCGCCGTTCCACAATGCGCCCATGCCTTCATGGCGTACAATCTTGCTCATCGTGTCGATCACGCCGCCTATTTGGACTGAGCCATCGATTCATTTGTGCATGATCGACACCATTGAATTGCACATGCGTCAACTTGGCCATGCCTTGGGTTTGCATGCGCACTTTCGAGCAATCAAAAGGGAGCGTGGCAAGTTCCGCCGTCGACGCTGCGATTGCACTCGCCGTCAAGCGCACGGGCAGGACATCGTGGTGCTCCATCCCGACGACGAAACCGTTCGTTCCATGTCTTCATGCTTGAAAATTCTGTAACCGCCAGGGCGATCATCCACCCACACTCTGTATCCTCCTCCAAGTCGACAGTCCATCCACCATCCGTCCTCAGTTCGTCGTCAGTTCTCCATGGAGGCTGACAGTGTCGTTGGATGAGTCGCATGATTCAGTGGCTTGATCAAATCACCATCTCTGCAAGCATCCCACGGTGTACAACCCCCAAATTTCAGTGCTGGATTGTCATCCAACCGCCGCTTGAAACTTTCCCTTCAATGCCGACTTTAGCAACAAGGAAAGCAAGTCAGATCGAACCTCTCGTTGTTTTTCTCTGGCTGCTAACGGGGCAACATGGCGTCGGTGGCCAAAGCGTCAACTTTGATGTGTGGCAGTTCCATCTTGATGTTGTCTGGCGATTTTCGAGATGATTGGTCGGAGAAGACTTGGGTAGCCAATGAAGACCCAGTTGGTTGCATTACTCGACCAGCGTCATAACCTCATTTGATGGACGGCGAAAGGATTTCGTCAAACATTTTATTGAGCTCGTGATTTCGCGTAAGAAAGCGCTAGATCCAGCCAGTGCGCGCCGTGGCATATATGAAAAAGCCTCGTCGAGATCGTGGCGTCGATATCATCATGGCGGGCCATTTGGTATGGAAATAGAATTCCGAATCTCGAAATATAAATTTCGAAGAGTTGAAGATGGAAAGGAAAACGTTGGGTGAAAGGTCATTCTCGCATATTTATACGCGCCGGACCATGGCCGATGTGGGCTACGGTTTCTTTCCCACGGGCCAAGAAGTATTTGCGGGCATCAAATGGATCAAGGAACATCCCATGGTCGTCACGGCGGCGGCGGTTGGAGCGACGGCGCTTAGCATTGTTACGTATTGGCGCGCAGCAAAAGACGACGACGACGAGGAACGACACAAGCAGCATGTCGTTAGTTGGTGTGATATCCATGTCAAGGTCAATGCGGCGAGACCAGGGACGGCCCCGAATGAAGACCACGTGAACGATCCAAACAACCGACGCCAACATGGCAGCACCAACAGTAATAGCAGCAGTAGCAGCGACACCTCGGACACACTGGTACAAGAGTTTCGAGCACTCGACGTTCAACGAAAAGAAGCCGAAGACACCAGAGTCGACATGGATCCGTCCACGTTGCACAATGCGTCCCCCCAGTGGGGATGGTACGTCGCCATCACACCTCCACGAGATTTCGTGAGCCCTGGCCTACCTCGTGCCGTGACTGACCCACGAGAGATGATGCCAACCATGTCATCTCTCGGACTCAAACGGACTCAGTCGGCACGGCTCCGATAATTCTACGTGTCGTTAGACGCTCGTAAATACATCCGTCGTGTGTCGCGTTTGTCTTTATTCCTACAATGCAAACGAATCGTCCTGCAGCTGTAAATCTGTCGGCGCTTGCCCGACGACGACGAGCGCGTCCACTTGCTGGCGCAAGGACTCGACAGTGAGTTGTGCCTGTCGCAGCAGCGACGCCATCTCCTACGGCCGAGATTTGTCGTCTTATTTGGCGCTGACGTAGAGCATTACCTCCAACTGAGCTGTCGTCTCGTCGATTCGCACTGCACTTTCGACACTGGCGACACAGCCGCGAAGAACGTCCGCCACCGATTCCTGGCTTGTCCGTTCTTCGATGTTCCAAGCCATGGTGACGAGTGTGTCTTCCATCATGCGCACGTGGCTGCTGATCCCTTGATACGCGTCCTGCAGCGCTTGGATATCAGTCAACCGGTGCTGATCGCTGCTGTATTGAGCCGTCGAGAGTTCTTGCTTGGCCCACTCGAGTGCGTTGCTTTGGCGTCCAAGCTCTTCGTTCATTTGGCTCACGACCCATTCAATACCTTGCTGGGAGTTCCACGCGACCAAATCGACGCTGTCTGAAGCCGCCGCGTCCACGACTTGACTGACTAAATCCGCGACGCAGTGCTGGACGGCGCCATTGATTTCCCACTGCATATTTGCAGCCTCCAATGTCATGCGGAGCTCCGACACTGCCAGTTCCTGCTTCGCCTTTGTCTGCTGCAGGGCCCCTTCGACTGCCTTGATCTTCGTTTCAAAAAGAGCGCTGAGATCGTCGGCAGTGGTGTCCTTGCGTAGCCGATCATTGTACTGCTCAATAGCCTCCATGAGTTCACGGCGGCATTCGGCTACAGTGTTTGCAAGCTCAGAGCTCGAGACTTGTCTACGTCAGACTCTAGTCGCTCGTCAAGAGAGAGAGAGGGCTCACCGCTGATGCGATTCACTCTGGACTGACTTGTGGATCGCCGCGTGGGTTTCTCGTTGGACGACGTCGAGGCGAGAGCTCCAGGTTGCTTCTAGACCTTCTAGCTTGTTGGCGAGCTCAAGCTGCGTGGCGACACAAGTGTTAATGCGAACAGTCGAGGCAGTTTGGTTGGCTTTGACGTCGTTTGCGATGGTTTCGATGGTCCGACCGAGTGCTTTTGCCAATGCATCGACCCGCCGTTTGAGCTTGTCGTAAGCTTTTTGCCGCGCTTGGATTTCAAGCGGCACGACTTCTTGCAGCTCGCCAAGTCGCGTTTGGACTGCAGCAGTCACATCTCGTGTTGCGTTGGCTAAATCTGTCCACTGGCCACGCATTTGATCGTCCAACTGCGTCCATACGGCATTCCTCGACGCAATTTCCGTCAACATTTCGTCCGCTAGCGTTCGAAACTTGACCTCCCAATCTGTCGCGACACCCTTCGATGCAAAATTTATCACATGGAACGATTGCGCACGGCTCTACCTGGACAATTCGATTCATGGCCATGCTTTCATTCTGAACAAGCTGCTCGACGCCGACGATGTGGTCGGCAAGCCTCCTGAGGTCGTTTCGACACGAGTCTTTCACTTCATCCACGACTCGCAGCAGCTCTGACTTGTCGGACGTGAGACGACTGGCCATTCTGTCGACTTGGGTCTGAAGTCGCATGTCGAGCTCATTCACAAGTGTGACGTCTGCTCTCGAATGCTGCGACTGCTTGTCCAAGTCGGCCTACAATTGGAACTCCTTGGAAGGGAAGAACCAGTGGTGATGCCATACTTTCCATCGATTATTTCGATCCGAGTCGACTTCGCTCTTGAGCTGCGTCATGGCACTGCGGACTGCCTGAACAGACGATCGCAGATCTTCCATCGAGTCGTCATGAGCTTTCACAAGAGCCTTTGACATTGTCGTTGGAATTAATTTGTCGGGAGATGATTTTACCTCGTACGTGGACGACTGAGTGTGATTTTTGTGAGTTGCCAACTGCTGTTCGATGGTGGCGATGTGCTTCTGGACGTGCATCTCAATCGTCTCGACGGACTTGCCAAGACGAACGACCTAATGGCAACCTCGTGAGTGTCGTGGGTCGTGAAGTCTAAGTGCAACTTCGCCAAAGAGCAAGGCGTGCTTTTGTTTTTCCTTCTCTTGGTGCATCGAGTCACTTTGCACCTTGGCCTGGAATGCAAACTGCAGTTTGTCCATTTCATGCGTCACTACAAAGCATCGAGACTCCTTCGAATGGTCATGTTGACGACGTACGAGACGTCAATGATTGCGAATGCTATCAATCCACATGACGCAGCAGTCAAGCATGACGATGATGTACCTGTTCCTCTCGAAGTTGGAGATTGTTGGAAAGCAAGGAGCGGACTTGGCGAATTTCAGACCGCACGCGCTCTTGCTCGCTCTCCAGCGCACAGATTCGTTCGAAGTATTCGTCGGCCAACGTCCTTTCGTGCTCCCCACCTGCATCCACAACTTACTCCTGCTGAGAGGTAAACTGCACCTCCATTGTTGGATGTCGGTCTTTCTTTTGATGTCCGCACGGCGCTGCCCTTGTGGATGGCAGGCAGGATGGTGCTCATGTGCAAGACAGGACGCTTTTCGTTACATGTGAAACCGATCTAAAATCGCACATGTCGAACTGGAGTGTGTGAGCACAAAATGCAAAAACGCGCGACACGATGGAAATCTCCTCAAGCGATTCAATGCTGTATTGGTACGCTTTATACTGTCGAGTGGACATTCTCATCGAGGAAGTGGTGGCGGTGGTGCCTAGAGACAAGATGACCCCGAGTGTTGAGAGTTCGAGACTACCTGAGCGTATGGGTTTCCATCTTTTCGCCCGTCGTAACCAGCAGGAGGCATTTGCTGTTGGTATGGATTGTACGCTGCAGGGGGATAGCCTCCGTAGGGCATCGCCATTGGATCCATGTACATTTGGTGACCCATCGGATGATGCATCGGCGGGCCTTGCATCATCATGGGTGCTCCGTACTGATTCATGTAGGGCATGCCTGGATGCTGGTGCATCATCATTTCAGGGTCTTCCATGTTGGGGTCATAGCCATTCATCGCCCATTCTTCCATATACTGGCCTTGGGGAGGGTACATCTGTGGCGCGACAGGAGCAGCAGCTGGGGTAAATTTTGGTACAAATGCAGTGGCTGCCGCGTTGAGTTTGAACTCTTTGGCCTTGGGATTCAAGCCTTTCTTGGCCGGGGTAGCCGCAGGCGCCGTCTCTTCAGTCTTTGCTTCTGCGGGAGCTGCAGCTGGAGCCTACCAAAATCGTGAGATTTCGAATGCGAGTCAACTGTACATCAGCATTCTTAGGAGTTGCAGCCTTGGCTTTGGGAGATGTAGCAGCGGATTTGGGAGATTTGGCCTTTGGAGAGGCAAGCGCCGCTTTGGGTGAAGGTGGTGCTGCCTTGGGGGAAGCTGGAGCAGCTTTGGGAGGTGCCGCTGGTGCCGCCTTTGGAGAAGCAGACGTCGCTTTCGGTGATATTGTTGTTTTAGCAGGCTTCGAGTCTTCTGCCTTGCGCAATGCAGGAGGAACGTACGCATTGGCGCTTCTGGGCAAAGCTAGAATCATTGTGAGAGAGGTCATGAAGAAGACGGTACGTTTTTCAATAGACTTTGGTTGTCGAGCGACTGAACTGTAGCGCGCTTCTTCATCGATGGAATCCTGAGTGTAATTGCCACGTTCTTCCAACACGTGAAAGTTTTGCGATCCCTGGGACTCGATTTCGCGAGCCAACTTCTCAGCAGCCTTTGATTGCGCCGCTGATATCTTGCTCTTGTCAAGCTTGGTCGTGTACAAGTTTTCGTCGTATGTATTGGTGACGCCAAACAACTTTTCGTTTACTTCGAATTGATTCCACGATGTCTAACGACAGTCAACACGATAGACATCAAAATGTTTTGTACCTTGCCGCCGCGTGCTTCAAGGTCTCCGCTGTCAAGAGATGGATCAAGCCAAGAGCTCGCAGTCTGGAGTTCTCGTCCATATAAATGAGCCTTGCTGTTGTTGGAGATATCCGTGTCAGTTTGGAACCCTTGCGGTGGTTGGGGCTTCCCATCAGGTACTTCTTGTTTGTAATCGGGGAGTCCATTCGTCGAGAGGTGGGAGAGAAGCGACACCTGGACAACAAATGTACTACCTGTTTCAAAAGGCTCGTTGTCAACGGTCAAACGGGTGGTATTCTTCAATACAACAGTGAAATCGTCAGGATCGATCACGTGAAGCGTTCCCGAGTACTTGGTTTGATCCTTGAGAGTAACTTCAACCACACGACCGACATAGAATCGATAGATGAACAGCGCGCGATGTCGGAGCAAGCGTTTTTGCGATGCTGCTTCTTTGTTTTTGGGAGACAATTTGGCGGCAAAACCTGGAGGTGTCGATGAGGCATTGGCTGGAGAGAGAGCGGGGCCGCCGTCCTTCTTCGAAGTTGGTGTACTACATATGAGATAAACTTCAAAACACGTCCACCTAATGTTAGAAAATCGGCTTACCTTGCTTTCTTTTTGCCCTTGGAGGCTTGGCGGCGACTGTCTTGAGCGTTCATGGAGGGATCACAAACAAAATGGTTCATTATCCGGATAAGTCGACGTGAAAATGAAGAAAATAATTTCTGATCTATACTGAATATTTGTATGCACAGACAATATATTATTGTTTTTATTTTTATACTTGAATATTGTATGAATATTGTTTAGTTTAATTTATCCGACACTTAATTTCGAACAATAATTTTGCACCAAAATGACGATTAATAATTCACGAATTATTAATCGTCCTTGTATCTTGATATTTGTATGGTATTTTTGTGATTAATTATTGACCTTTTCGGACAAAATTGTATTTTTGACCAATAATCGAATAGTCTTTCAATACTATTCACCCATAGTGAATCCAAGTATAAACAGAAAGTACACTCAAACTGTGCGTGTGTGTATCGTGTGTATTTGGCAAATGCTCAATTCTGATTGGCTAATAGATTTCAAATAGGTTCAAAAAAATCGATTCGATTCTGACCCCGCTCACAATTTTGTATGTAAACGACAATAACTCTCTGAACAGATTTTTTATCTGGAAACAATGCTATTAATAGTTGCACTTTTTATTGTGACCATTAAAATTAATATGAAATTTGACAGGATGTCATTCAACAATTGGTCAAGATGGACAAGGTTGCGAAGCGACTTCAAGAAGCAACGCTTCTCCAGCGAAAGCGCGATGAGATCAATGAGCTGAAGGCCAAGCGCATTGAGAAATCCAAAGGTCCAGCAACATCGTTCAGTGGCAAACAAAAGAAGCAGCAACTCCGAGAAAGGAAAGCGCGCGTTCAAGCGCGAAAGGATCAATTTGAATCGCTCGAGAATGAACCATACTTTGTCGATGGTTCAGACGAACCCATTGACTTGTCCAACATGAAAGGGTTGCGCACGGCCAATTTGAAGCTGACCGTCTCTCTTGGACGACAGAGCAAAGACATGGTGGAGAAAGAACTATCGTCGTTCTTTGTCAAGGAAACCAAGGAACAGATTCAATTGCGCATCATGGAAGGACAGTATCCATTGGACATGTCCAAGCGCATGAAACCATTGCTCTGGAAAGAGCTGGTACGAGATCCACTTTTGGACTTTCCACAACGACCATCGTGGAACTACAAGCAATCCAAGGAAAAACGTACGTTGATTTTGTCGATTTCAACATCTCATCAGCTTGTTCATAGTTCACGACAATGAAAGCATCATGTTTGACGAATGGCTGGGCACAATTCACGATAAATATGACGTTGAAGAGCTCAATCATTTCGAACACAATCTCGAAGTGTGGCGTGAACTTTGGCGTGTTTTGGAGCGTTCCACACACGTAAGAGCTCGAAATAGCAGCAAAACACCACATTCTCTCTTAGATTGTCATCGTGGCTGACATTCGTAATCCTTTGCTGCACATTTCTCAATCAGTCGTCGAGTACGTCACTGAGCGGATACAAAAGCCATTGATCATCGTGCTCAACAAGATTGATCTCATTCCATGGGAGCTGACGCTTGCATGGCGAAAACATTTATCTTCACGTTTCCCAAAAGCCACACTGCTCTTCTTTTCCAGTCGGTCAAAGTCGATTCAGGATCAGACAGACTTGTCTGGCCGTCGCAAAGTCTTGAGTGAAAAGCTGAAAATCGGCGATCTCAGCGCAGTGCAAGGTGCCCAGAGCATCCTCATGGCTTGCGGCATCGACGCTGATTCTGCCAGTGCCATTATTCAAAGCATGTTGCCGTCCGAAGCTGACGAAATCAACGAAGAAGAGGTTGCAGTCGATACATCCAAGAAGAGTCGTCGACGCAACAAGGAAAAGGCCAAGCAAGCGTTGGTCGAAGCTCGTGAAATGCGAGACTTGTGCGACTACTGCGGAGAAGAACCTCCTACCGTGACGTGCCAAGAGTGCGCCACGTCCTTCCGTGACTTGCGCCTTTGCCGTCGCTGTAACAAGGACGTCCACAAAACACAACGCCACGTAGTAGTTCCCCTGGAAGGATCTGCCGAAGCTGAAGCTGCTGCAGCTGACGAAGCTGAAAATCTACGCAAGTCCACGATTACTATCGGTTTGATCGGCCATCCCAACGTTGGAAAGTCGAGTGTGCTCAATGCTTTAGCTGGCAAGAAGCTCGTGAGTGTCTCGCATACTCCTGGCCACACAAAGCGTCTCCAGAGTATTTACATTGCTCCAAACGTTTGCATTTGCGATTGTCCTGGCCTTGTCTTCCCATTTGCCGGTGTGCCGAAGCATATGCAGGAACTTTGTGGTCTCTTTCCATACTCCCAGGTACAATTAATCGCTCAAACTTGGCTAACCCTATATTTACAACGTAGACTCGAGAACCATACTCTGCTGTCCGATTCTTGGCCGAGCATGTGCCACTGGAGACGATCTTGAACCTTACGCCGCGTATGCAGGAATTCGACGGCTACATGGAGCCTCTGGTGCATTTCTTGCTCGTTTTGATTTCTCACAGCGCTGTAGGAATGGTCAGCATGGACGTTGTGTGAAGCGTACGCTGAAAAGAAAGGCTACAAGACTGATCGCCGTGGCCGACCTGATCATCATCGAGCAGGCGCCGAGATGATTCGGGATTGCATGGATGGTGTCCTGCCGCTCTTCTTTTATCCACCCGACTACACAGGACCATACCTCGATGGAACAAAGAATGCTATGTATTGTGGCCAAGACGCCGTGAAGAAACTCAATCAAATTGATACCACTGCAGCCGTAAGTGTAGACCAGGAGGATCATGAGGTGGACGACGAGCAAGAGGAAGACGAAGAGGTTGAAAAGCCCTCCAAAGCATCAACTTCGAGTGGTCACACAAGCCAGTGGAACTTGCTCAATGATGATTCGAGTGACGAGGAAGACAGTGACTAGATGAATCGAGCGTCTATTTCGACTTTTTGTTCTTGTCCCTGCGGACGAGCAATGGCTTGCCGCTGAGTAGAATGTCCAAGCTCTTGGATTCCAACTTCTCCGCTTTGCTGGTGTCGAGCCAGTACGTCGTTCGGTGGATCTTGAGAGTAAGCACTCCTTTGTCATCCTTGGAAACCAAACGGATGTCTACGAATGCACAATCGTGAGAGTGACAACGAATATCCCTCAGTGGACACACCACTCGGCACGACGTTGAACTTCTTTGGAGCAAAAATGCTCTCGACAGTCACTTTCAAGTATTCATCTACATCGCTTTGAGCCCTGAACGCGTTGATAACCAGCGCCAGTACCTCGCTGACCGACGGTACGGCAGACAGCAACACTGGAAATAAAGTGTTCGCACCAAAATTTAGTCGCAAAGAAGAGAACCGCTATGAGCCACGCAGTGAGTTCATAGCTAGACGGGAAGATTTTGTACCTGATGCACTTGCCATGGGACCGACAGACGCTACAATCTAAAAAACTTTATTGAGGCGTACATATACATTTTACCTCAAGTTGGCTCGCAGTCTCTGGCATTGTGATTGCAATTTGTGCGCAAAGTGCAGCCGCCGTGTACACTTGAGCAGTCGCTCCCTTGCCAACGTACCATGGCCACTTGGCATTCGATTGAAACACAATCGTTTCGTTGGTTCTTGTCGTGACTGTCGACGACGAATCACTGCTACCGCCCCTAAAGCGCCAAGTTCAATATACCGCACATAATCCTCCATTCTACCCGATAAACTGAGAGAAGCAACGCACTTGCACGGCCGATTTGGCGACGCCGCCGCGCCAACCAGCAAGCCGCATCAAGTGGTGCATGGCTTTGTTGACACTCAACCGGATGTGAAATGTCATATCCGGATAGATTGTATAATAAATAATTCATTCGAATTTTCAATAAAAATGATTCTTTTAATTTTTTCGTGAATTTTTATTTATTTCCTCGACAAATGCCATGAGCTCGTTGGACGAGACCTCTACTCCGGCGATGGATAGCGAGGCGAGAAAGTGCGACGAGGAGCACTTAGCAGTGCAGATGGTACGCGCGTTATAGCTGTTTTGATCTGGCTCAACTTTATATAGCGACAAACTGAAAAGAACCGTGATCTTGTCGCCAACACCTCGATCTTAGTTGATTTGTGGGGAGCTCGATTGGAAAGTCTACGAGTTGCACGGCGGGATGAGCCCGAAACGAGCAACGCCATGAAGAAGGAACTTCCATCTCATATTTTCATACTGGTGCATGGCAACAATGGCGCTCCGAGCGACTTTGATGCGATTGCATCTCGAGTTCGCACTGCATTCGGTGGTGATTGTTTCATTCTTCAAAGCCAAGTCAACCAAGGTCCAATGACTCGAAGAGGCATTGCAAGGTGCGGCACTGAATTATCGATTGAAATCCTGGATCAATTGCTGCAATTCGACGTCACACCAAGTCCTCATCGTTGGTTGACCATCGTTGGTCATTCCTTTGGAGGACTCTTGGCACGGTACTGCCTACCTTACATTGAGGACACATTTTGCTCTTTGGGCATTGAACTCACGTCATTTGCGACTCTCTGCACGCCGCATCTTGGCTCTCGTCGCCCAGGAGGAAGCGTCTGGAAGGTGAGCTTTACCTTTCAAGAAATGTCTTGACAGTCAACGAAGGAACTCGTCAAATGCGTTGTTCATGGAGTTTTGTCCTACAAGTCACGCTATGGTCAAACTGGAATGGATTTGCTGCTTGAAGGTACATCCATGACGTGAAACATTTTCAAAAGATTCAAATTCAAGCTCGTCCTGTAGGCGAGCCAGACTCCATGCTGGAGCAAATGAGTCGTCCAGGTAGACATCAATGAGTGATCGAATCATTCTCTGTGGTAGATTCAATCTTCATGCGTTCTCTGGCCAAATTTCGACATCGAACCCTTGTCGGTCTCGTTGACGGCGATCATTTGGTGCCACGTGCATCGTCTTGTCTTATCCACGTCCATCCTAACATCGTATTACGCGAAGAGAGCTTGTACTGCTGGTCGGTGGGTCACTCTGGCTTTCCAGACAGTTTTGAAGTTCTTGCAAATTTCGACAAAGTTGACATGGCGCTCCTCAAAGATAAAGAGCAATGCTATACTCGCCACGGCATCGAGCATGACCTCCAGTGCGCTGAAAACACGACTGTCGAGACTGATGTACACTGTAGACAACGTGTGGCCATCCCGCAAACTATCTTGAAAGGACTGGAAAGCCTCTCGTGGCGACGACTCCATGTCCGTGTCAACTACAATCAACGTTACTGGCTCAAGATGCACGACTGGCCGATGGCACTCCATCAACCGCCTCATACGCGGTGTGAAGAGTTTGTCGACTTGTTTGTTGCGCTTTTAGTTGCGGACCACAATGCTATCTCCACTGAAGCTGTGGAACTTGTCGACACTTAAGCATTCAACTGTAACGCCACGAGGTAATTGATTGTGCAGATCGTGGCTGAAACGGTCTGAAGAGCAGCATGGAAACCGAACCGGTGGCTGATGACGAAGTGCTCGACTACAAGACGACGGTCGCACAGCTCCTGGAGCAATTGAATGGAGTCATGAAGCGAGGAACTCGCGTTCAAGTGGCTCGAGCCCACAATAAGCTCGGCATGCAGTACATTCTAGGAGACGAACACGAGCTAGCTATCGAACAGTTTGAAAAGGAACTAGACATTCGCAAGGAACTTAACGGTGCGTGTCACCTGCACTTCCATGGTTGATCTGTTGACGACTAGAGCCTGTCAGTCAAGAGTCGTGTTTCAACAACATTGGTAGCATGTACTTTAAGATGCGCCGTTTCGATCAAGCCGTTGCATGGTTCCACGAGGCACTGGCGCTCGCTACTGCGCGAAACAACACCCGCGCGATGAATCTCGTCCAGATCAATCTCGCCCTCGCCTTTCAGCACATGCACAACTATAGCCAAGCGATGCATTTTGCGTCGGGTGTGGTCGACTCGCCAGAGGTAATACTTGACAGCGCTCTCGACTAGACTTATCGCTCGTTAGGGAGCTCATCGGGCATCAGCATTAAGCAGTACGCGCTTCCTGTGGCTGCTCCACCATCTTAACGATCTTCAGTCTTGGCATCTTCAAGTCACTCGCTCAACAACACCTCGAAAGCCATTGAACATGCAACCAATGCTCTCCAAGTCGCCGAAGAAATCCAAGACATCGCGCTGATCAAATGGTTTTTGCAACATTGAAGCTGGCGTTGCCTCATGACGATGTTTTAGTTGTGTGAACAACTTGGCGATGTATTCATTCCAAGCCCGCGACTTTTCCAAGGCGTCGTTGCTCTATGAGCGCTGCTTGAGCATGGCAAGTGACCCACGAGCTCAAGCTGTAGCGCGATATCACTTAGGCGCCGTCGCCACCGAGATGGGCCACAGCGCTAGTGCTGAAGAGCATTTAACCATTGCGATTGAATTAGCCAACTCATGTGGCGATGCTGCAATTGTGGCCATGGTAGTCGCCTCAATGGCATTGTTGACATGACAAGCGTAGGCTAAAACTTGCCTTGGCGTGCACAGATTTTACCAGCAAAACGCCCTCGAAGCGCATTCTTGTCTCTTTGAGGCGCTACAGACAGCTCGGGTTGCCGCTAAACCTGCAATTGAAGGCGCCGCAGCCGCTGGTCTGGGTTGTATTAGTGTCATTGAGTCGCGGTATGACGAAGCAGCAGCGTTTCACGAATCCGACTTGGCATTGGCGACGGCGAGCAACGACAAATATAGTCAAGTGCGAGCTCATGGTAACTTGGGCGTCAACTATCTTCTCTCTGGCGACTGCAGCCACGCTCTCAGTCACTTTCGAACGAACTTGGTGCGTTGTTGCCGTCCCAATTTTCGTCTGAAGCCTCTGGATGGGGATAGACAATGGCAACGACGTTGGGCGACAAGAAAGAGCAAGCGAGGGCATATTTTGGCATGGGAACTGCCGCCGCTGAGATGCAGCGGCGAGGAATCGTATGCTTGTCTCTTTGTCCTCAATGAAGAAACAACTTAGGCGGTGGACAGCGGCGAAGAGCCTCTCCAGCTCTTCCTCCGGCAGAAAAAGCTTGCAATCGAAGTCGGTGACCGACGTCTTGAAGCATTGGCTTGCAAGTAGCGTCGAGCTGACCTTGTCGCATTCCAAGTGTCGTTTTTAGGGCAATGATTCGCTTGAACGAAAAGAGCGGCGCGTATGAAAAAGCCCTGGCCGACTGCGATCACTTTGTTGCTGCTGCTGAAGCTGTTGGCGACACCTCGCTCATGCTGGAGAGCTACCGCACGATGGCCAATGTGTTGTCTGCGCAGCTTTTATTGCTCAAGAAGCGCGGCGGCAGTCGATTCCACGACACAATCAATCTCCTCATCCAAAAGAGAGACAACGTCTGTGCCAAGTACAAAGATATCAATAGCCGCATGAGCCACAAACCCGAGTTACTCCGCCGTCAAGAAGTCGACAGAGTCGTGGCCATGTTTGATTAACTCTCCATTGAGGTTGTTATGTATCCATGGCGTCAAGCTCGTCGTCGATCGCTTTCAACGTCGCCAAGCCAAAGTCTTCGATTTTAAGAATCGGCGGCGCATGTTTTCCACTCCTCCACTGGTACACGTCTTCTTCCATGACTGGATTCACTCGGATCAAGTGCACTTGGTACTCTCCCAACGAGCTAAACGTGTGCACGGTCTTCCTCAACGCCATGCGGAGCACATGCTCGCTCTGAATGCGCACGGAAGGCACCTACAAGTCGATGGCATGGTGGATAACGACTTGGAATGGACGCAGCGAGCTTACGCGAGTGCCGCAGCCGATTTCTAAAATCACGAGACGCTTGTCTTCATCACGATTGAGAGACTATGCAGTGGCGGCATTAGAAATGAAAGCAGCAATAGTTTGACGTACATGAAACACAGCCGAGAGCCATTCACGGTATCTCTCCTGGAAACAACCAAAGTCAAGAATGCTCAATCAGCGGAAGAGGCCTACGTCGTCTTCGTTGTTTTCAAGCCATGTGCTGTCTTGAAACATGAGGATATTCGGGCGAGCAGGAGCGCCGCATTCTTCGCACTGGAGGAATCTACCAACATGTCAGAAGGATTCAGGAGAACGCGAGGCTCGCACTCGATGGAATCGGTGCCCTCGGCCAGCATGGTTTCCTTGTTGATGGGGAAACGAAAGTCCGATGGAAGTTGCCAGATCTTGGCGCATGACCCACTGGAACATTGCCAATGCTATGGAAAATGTTGGCGTCTTTGATCGGGGTTCAATGGCGTAGACGCACCTCAGTGTTGCCGTGGATTTCGTAGATCTCGTTGGGTCGAAAGAAGTGGGAAAAGTGTGCGTCCACCTGGACAGAATGTTCATGGCTAGTTGATTGAGAGATCCCATCGTACGTTAGACGTATAGGAGAAGAAAGGCTCAGTCGTAGCGGTTCCCATGTCGGCGCTTTCCATAATGGCAGCGAGCGTCGTTGAGTCTTTGTCGCACAGGCGAGCTTTCCATCGCTGGAGAATTTCATAGCCAGCATGGGGCGTCACATCTCGATACATATTGAAGCAATCGCCCCAAAAGCCATAAAAGACGGCCAAGTCATCTTGGATCTACGGGGCAAGTGACAAGGTTCGGAAAGTCCATTTAAGATTAGGAACTCACCCAGCAAGGATCGCACAGGTCGTGGTATTCGACGCCCATTTTCTTGTACGCATCAACGGTAGCGATATCCCTACACGACCGTGTAATCCAAGTGTCGAGATGAATGTTATTCTTTGCGTACATGTACACAGGAAGCCCAGAGTCGGCTATGTATCGATGGACATCAGCAGTGAAGGTGGCTTTCCACGTACCTGAGAAGCCCGCGCCAGTTGCCACGAGGAGGTAGTCGGCTCTTGCTATCTTCTCTACGATTCTACATGACACAGCCGCTCATATCTAGCGTGGAATACCTGCAGCGGCTCGGATGACTGCTGGGTCGACCATCTTTCTCAATGGAAAAATGGTCATCTTTCTCCCGGCTAAGTTCGACATTGTGGACGAACCGACAATCAAAGTGACACGAAATTACAAGTCTATGAAGCAAACTAATTGTCAGAGGAAGCGGCGGTGGTGGCCATATAACTAGCGATTTCTTGGAGAGCTGCCAAGCCCGTGGAATTGATCTTGAGCAAGGCATCGCCCCCGCGATTGTCGTCGTCGTCGATGGGGTTGATTCGGATCAATTGCACTTGTTTGTTCGGTTCAGTCTTGGCTTGGATGTCGGCCAGCACCATTTGGCACTCCATGCGCACACTCGGGACCTAAGATAGCAAGCTGTAAGCATTTACATCGTCTAGCTGCTGGCCAACCCGCAAGCCACAGCCAATTTCGAGGATGACAAGGCGCTTCGAAGAATCTCGACGCAGTGCCTACGAGGCGATTCATCATGACTTTGACGTGAGACTTACTTCTTCGACGGAAGCTTCCCATACGACATACCGTCGCTATGGAAATCGTTCGTGAGCTGTAAATGATACCAATTAGAACGAACCTCGTCTTCGCGATTCAGCAGCCATTGCTGGTCGCCAAACATGAGCACATTGGGACGTCCTGGTGCATTACACTTTGGGCAACGAAGAAACCTACGCAAGATCCTTGAATCAAGAGATCGTTGAAGCATTGCTGTACGGTGGCGGTGGCGATATCTCATCGTAAAGCATTGTCGTCTTGTTGACTGGAAAGCGAAAGTCCGCCGGGATATTCCATGTGCCTTCGCAAGGCTCTGTGCCCTCACCTTGACCTGCACACTGCCACGTCTACTCCACAACGCTCTACGTCAGTACAGAAGCCAAGAAAGATGATGCAGAACCTCAGTGTTGCCGTGAATTTCGTACACTTCGTGAGTGCCAAAGTAGCGCAGGAAATGGGCATCAACCTAATTTCACAAGTCGTGAGATCATTTGGAGCGGCGTTGGTGTCGCACGTTGGACGTGTAGACGAAGAACGGATCGGTCGTTGCTCCATGGAGGTCGGGGAATTGCGCCTGTTTCAGCTCGTCCATCAATGGACTTAACGTATCGCCTTTCGCACAGAGACGCTCCTTCCATGCTTGGAGAATCTCATAGCCAGGATGGCCTGCTGTGTCTCGATACATATTGAAGCAATCGCCCCAAAAGCCATAAAAGATGGGCGGATTCACGTGAACCTAATCAAAGTTACATGCAGCATTCGACTCGGTCAATTGATCACCAGATACGGCTGACAGAGATCATGGTACTCGACATCAAGCGCTTTATACGCATCGACCTTGGCAATGTCACTACAAGAGCAGGATGGTTGACCAGGTTGCATTTATGCACAGGCATACTTGTAGACTGGCAGTCCAGAGTCCGCTACAAGATGTTGAGCACATCGCATCGAATGCGGCTCAGAGTGTACCTGAAAAGCCAGCGCCAACAGCTATCAAGAGAAAGTCGGCTGAAAGGATTGCATCTGCGCAGTGGCTTGAGTCTGGACCTGAAGTGAATGGCACGAACCTGCTGCCGCCTTTGTTGTCGTCGCCATTTGGTTAAATTTGATATTATCCGGACGAATCTTCCGTGAAAGTGCGAGGAGACGCACTTAAAGATGTGCATACCAGCTATCCGGAGTAACGTTCCGCAAATGTTCCTGAGCTCTTCGGATATCTGGATAATTATCCGGAAGAATGTTCCACTAAAGAAAATATCCGACTGAGATTGATTTTATCCGGATTTCTGAAAGACAGCGCCATGGACACGATCCACGCCGCTGCAGGTAGACGGCATGTTGTTGATCCCAAGTTCGACAGATTTTTGGGTAGAGAAGATCCTCTTAGCGGATATCCTTGTGGTTGCACTAGGTGCTGGCTTCTCAGGTAGGTTACCGTGCATGAACTCGGCGTAATCATGAGATTGCAGCCGATTCTGGTTTGCCAGTTTACAAGTAAGTCTCGTGGTCGATCTTGCGATTAATGTATCGAGCAGAGATGTAGCGACTGTAGATGCATACATCGACTTGGGGCTCGACTATCAAGATTTGTGTGATCCCTACTGGGTCAGCCTCAATTGAGCAAATGCATTGACATGGTTTTAGGTCCATGAAGATTGGAGCTTGTTTCTCGGGTTTTGGGGCGACTCCTTCAACATGTACAACGACGCAGCACCACACGAAGGATATGAAATCCTCAAGCAGTGGAAGGAAAGACTTGCTGTGGATCCAGTTCTGCAGAGTTTGGTCGATTCGAAGGTGGTCACCTCGGATCCATTCTTTGTCTTCACATCCAACGTTCGTCGTGATACGCTGCGTTCATGTTGGTCACCTTTTATCACCTTAGGTTGATGCACATTGTCGTCGTGAGTTTGCGCCGAACGAGCTCTAGGAAATTCACGGCAACATCATGGTTTGTTCCACTCGTCAGTTGACGCACTGACAAAGTATTCTCATAGACGTGGCAATGCGCTGGCAAGAACGAAACGTCGCCCCCATGTAGCTCACAGACATGGACGGTGCCTTCTACGTTTCGATTCGATGTGGACAAGAGTACGATGCGTGCTGAATATGAAAAACCACCCAAGTAGACTTTTTGTGAAGAATTCGGTCATGTCGATGTAGACATCTGAAGTGTCCCCGATGCAAAGCCCCAGGACGACCAAACGTCTTGATGTTCAGGGACAAGCGGTGGGTTTCAAACGAAGTTGACCGGGTACAGATCTCGTGATCCTTGCAAGCATGTTAGCTGCAAATAGAATCGATATCGCGCTTGGAAGACAGCAGCTTTACAAGTAAAGCGACGGGCAAGAATTTTCCTCCATGACTTGCCATTAGGTGCTACAGCATGATCCATCAAAGCGAATGGTCGTGCTGGAAATCGGTTGTGGAATACGCGTACAAGCTCTCTCTCCATGATGTGCATCACGATCTCTCTCTAGGTGAAAACAGTTCGGAAAGCCATGGAAGAGCTTGTCGATGAGGTTTTTGCATTCGGAAACAAGCAAGCCACGCGGATTCGAATCAATCCCGACATCGACGACGCAAACGAACCAAACGATTCAAGGATTCACATCCAAGGGACTGGACTGGCGACACTTCAGTTGCTCGATCAAGCACTCCGTCGATCGCAACGTGCAGAACAAATAGATCGACCATCGAAGAAACCAAAACGCAATGAGACGAACTGAACAATTCACTACGCTGATAATCAAACCTTTTCGTGATCCAACGATGGACGTAGAGCTTGCTGCATATGTTGGGCACGGCGTGGGTGACTTTATGGAGCACCCCTGGGAAATGCAGCTGAAATACTCATGGAATCAATCTCCACAGATGTGAAATGTTTCCTCCTTGTTTCCATGGTGGCGATTCCGCGACCTCTGGAATTGTTGCCTTGACTTGTCTCCAGTATGGACTTAATAGTGTTACCAGCGTACGTGACAATCTTGTCGACGTGGGACTTTGACCTGTCAATTGCGAACTCTCCCGGAGAAGGTGCCGAGCCAGGACGAAGCAACTCCACAGGGCCAAGAATGACATTGACGCGAGCTCTTCGACTTGTGTGCTTGCTCAGCAACGTCCTTGGTGTCATAGGTGCAATCCAGCTGGAATTCCCAGACCACGATGCTGTGTTTGCGATCAAAGGACTCATCATACGTCGGTTTGGTGCTCGCTACCTCGATCAGGCACGCTAATGATCATGTTGTTGAACTCACAAGACCCAATGAGTAGATTGAACTGAGTTATGTTCCACTGGATCATGACGGCCCGGATGAAGCGACTGTCGAGACAAGACATGGAAGAGTCCACGTGGCAGCGTCGAGTGCATCGTCCATGGGCTTTGCGCTCCACACTTACTTAAAGCAAGCTGTACACACGCAATTAGATTGGGATATTCACGAACTAGCACTGCCACATGAGCTACCATCTTTGTCGAGCCCCATCTCGTTGAAGAAAGCGACCAAGTATTCCTATTACCTGAACGTCTGCACGACGAGTTACTCCATGTGGTCTTGGAAGTGGCCGCAATGGGAAGCTCATCTAGATTGGATGGCTCTAAATGGTATTCCTTCCTTTGTCATCATCTAACTGACGTCCTCGTAGGAATAAACATGCCGCTAGCATTTGTCGGTCAGGAAAAAGTCTGGTTGGAAACGTTCAAAAAGTTCAACGTGTCTACGTCCAACATACTCCATTTCTTCAGCGGCGCTGCCTTCCAAGCATGGGGACGAATGGGCAATGTCCGGGGCAGTTGGGGACCTTTCGGTGAGATTCCCATGTCCTTTATAGAAGAACAACACGAGCTGCAAAAGCAAATCCTCGCTCGGATGCGAGAGTTTGGCATGATTCCAGCCCTTCCTGCATTTGCTGGTCACGTGCCTGAGGAAATGGAGACACTACATCCCCATGCCCAGATACGAAGGGCAACCCAATGGGGAAGTTTTCCTCTCATCCATACGAACGTCAGCGTCGTGGAGCCGACGGATCCTCTCTTCTTGGAGATCGGACGTGTCTTCTTGGAAACGCAAACTGCCTTGTACAATTACACGTCAGGGCTGTACCAAGCCGACATGTACAACGAACTCAAGCCACCATCCTTCGAGGACAGTTATCTTGCGCAATCTTCGAAAGCTGTTATTGATTCCATGCGAGCCGCTGATCCCAAGGCGACGTGGCTCATGCAAGGATGGCTCTTTTTTTTCATGCGCAAAGTGTGGTCAAACAACAGAATCAAGGCATACTTGAGCGGTGTACCTGATGACCAGCTCATCATGCTTGATTTGTGGAGGTAAGATGTCGACAAGACAGGCCAAGAACTGAGTTGAGCCTGTAGTGATGCCGTTCCAATCTGGCGCATCACAAAGAATTACTTTGGCAAGTCATGGATCTACTGCGTGCTGCACAACTTTGGCGGCCAGCATGGCATGACGGGCAACTTGGAGCAATTGGCAGTCGGCCCGATCGAAGCTCGTCAACTCAGCGATGGTCGCATGATTGGCATGGGCCTCTCAATGGAAGCCATTTTCCAAAATTATGTAGTCTATGCTCTTGCACTCGACATGATGTGGCAAAACACAACTGTGAATGTCTACAAATGGGTTCCTGCCTATGTCTACCAAAGGTACAAGCGGCTTACAGCATCAGGAACAACTCAGCTGATTGATTAGATACCATTCCAGCAATTACCACGCACAGAAAGCGTGGACGTTCCTGAGTCACTCGGTGTATTCAACATTGATGCCAAACCCAAACTTGGTCATCGAACGACCAAGGTGGCGGTTAGATCTGGGGAAAAACAACAAGACGAAGTTCAACGGTGAATTTCATCTCGCTGCTTCAGCCGTGTCTCGCGCCTTGCATGAGTTCCTGAGAGCGTCCGATGATGATGCCAACTTGGCCCAAGTCGACAGTTTTCAATACGATATCGTCGACGTGACGCGAGAAATGCTCAATGGCGTCATGTTCGTCTATTACAACAAGCTCAACGACATATACTGGGGTCTCACCGACGATGCACCACCTGGAGCAGTTTGCGCCTTGACCAAGCAAATCAAGGAAGTAATTGAGGAAATGGATGCAATTCTCAAGACGAATCGTGCTTTTCTTCTGGGTCCATGGCTCGAAGCTGCCAAGTCTTTTGGTGCTTCCACGTCGAACGTTCAATATTTTGAATACCAAGCGAGGAATCAAATCACGCAGTGGGGCGAGAAGAACAATAACGCTCTCAATGACTATGCTGCCAAGCAATGGGCTGGCCTCGTCAAGGACTACTATTTAAAGCGATGGTCGATATGGCTCGATTCCATCTGCGCATCTCCAACTCCACGGCATTCATGGAATCACACCACGGCCGAGGATTATCGCAACAAAACGATGGATGAGCACTTGGATGAGTTTGAGCAAACGTGGCAATTGCAGAGCAAGAGTTATGCCACCCATCCTGGTGGAAACACGGTTGAAGTTGCCCGGGCACTCTATATCAAGTACGCCAATATAACCTAATAAAACCCCTGCAAGGTGGACCTCGTTTCGGCGTGGAATACGCCGAGAGCAGAGCTTTGAGGTCCCACAACCACTAACGAAGGTTGACGACCGTCCGACTTCTCACTGCTGCACGCAGCATTACAGACTTCCGGATAAAGTTTGTTTATCCGGAAGTCGCAAGATCTGCGAAAACTGGGTTCAAAGGGTCGACCTGCTTGAACTTTCGATTGGTGACATGGTGTCGAAGAAGCGGTTCCAAGTGAAATCTTCGGCGCAACAACAGGGAAGCGGCGCAAAATACGAGCCATCCATCAAGTCTGCACCGTGGCATTCGTCGTGGGTCTATGACTGGCCAGGAGTTGACATCCATATCGACAAAGGGACGAAAAACAAGCATTTTTTCGCACGCCAAGCGCTCGTCGACGAATGGCAACACAACTTCTTGCCAATGATCCAGTCGATTCAAAACCCGAGGAAGCAGTACAAAGATCTGATATATATTTTGCTCAACATGCGATGGGTGCCGTTCACGTTGATCATTGTGGTCATGTACTTTGCCATGTGCTCGCTGTTTGCATTGCTTTTGAGCGCGTGTGGAGACTACCAAGACTTTTCGGACGACTTCAACTTAAGCTTTCAGACCATGGCAACAATTGGTTTTGGCGTTTTGTTTCCCCAAAGTCGATGTGCCAATTATGTGATTGTCGCACAAGCAATCGTGTCCATGTTGCTCCTTTCAGCACTCTCAGGCATGGTCTTTGCAAAATTTGCCAAACCTAAAGCAAAGATGGCGTTTTCTAGCGTTTGCTGCGTACAACCTTACGGAAAAGACAAGATGGCACTCGTATTTCGTGTTGCCAACGCCACAAGGAGTAAAGATGTGACTCGAGATGTCGTCATGGATGCCACATTTACTTTGCATTTGATGCGCATCGAAAAATCCCTCGGTGCCGACAAGTACGTGTTACGACAATACCCCCTCAAGCTCCTGCAGCCCAATTTCATAACGTTTCGAATGGCTATAGCTCTCGTGCACGTGATCGATGCTGACAGTCCTCTGTACGGACTTACTGAAGAGAAACTTCGTCAGTCGGAAATGATTTTTCAAGTGTCAATGACTGGAGTGGATTCTACTTTGCAAGACACTGTAATTGAAAGAAGGCTTTACACAGTCGAGATGGTTCAATGGGGAAAAAAGTTCGCTGAAATGCTTAACTTCGACGAGCGCAAAATGGTTGTCTCTGTGGATTTCGCGAATTTGAGCCAGACTGTTCCTGCTCCTTTGTATATTCGACCCTCGAAAATCCGAGACCCTCCGATGGCAAACCCTGTGATAACCCGTGTGCAAGAAAATGAGTTCGCTCTGTCGCCAACGCCGAAAATGTCATGGTCATCACAGAAACGTATTATTCAGCGCAATCACAGTGGTGTGTCGCAGTCGACAGCCATGGAGCCATTATTTGAACCGCTACTACAGCCTTCAGTCGGAACACAAAGGATAGCTAAGTGCCGCCGCACTTCTCAGGATATTGATATCGTTCCGGAGCAAATAGCTCATCTGCAAAAACAACTTGAAGGAACTGAGAGCTTGATCGCTACAGCCGAAGAAAATGATGTGTACGAACAAGATGAAGAAAGGCTCTTGGTGAACTCAATGAGTAGTCGCCATTCAATCGAAATCACGAACACTCCTCGTTTTGCCTCGATCAACGCGAAAAACGTTCCAGTATCTTACTCATTTATGAGCTTTTACTATACCGCTCTTCACATGAAGTGGCCGCGAATTCTTATGCTCATTGTTGGCTCATCGATTTTGACGAATCTTGCATTTGGATGTCTCTACTACGCCAACGTAAGTCTCTGCAGCATGTTCAATCTTGCTCAATTCCAAATTATAGTATGATCAGCTTACAGTGAACGAAAGTCTTGCGAACGGCAGTTATCCGTTCGAGATTGCATTTTACTTGAGTATTCACACTTGGGCAACGATTGGATACGGAATTGTTGCTCCGAATCCTGAGAGCAAAATCAATAATACATGGGTTGCTCTCGAATCAATCCTCAGTGTGATATTCGTCACAATTTTCACAGGTATGGTCAAGCCTGTTGGTCTTTTGTTGATTCAAATGCGTAGGCATCGCTTGGTCGAAATTTGCTCGTCCTCGGGCACATATTCATTTTTCTCAAAACATTGCACTCTCGACATACAATGGCCACCGTTGTTTATTAATTCGAGCTGCAAACACTCGACATCATGGTGATATTCGCGAAAGTACATTTCGGTAAACTAGTGATATTGAGATCGTTTTGCTTAATTTACGGACAGGATGGCAGTGATATTGACAAATTCCAAGACGGGATTACGGCAAATGGAAGATGTGCCTCTAGTCAACGCCATGTGGCCATCAATTTTGATTCCAGTTACGCTTGTCCATATCATTGATGAAAACTCGCCGTTCCATCAATTTCAAAACCCTGATGATTTTTCTGTACATCGTATGTCTGTAGTTACACTCTTCACTGGTATGACAAGTTTGTTTAAGACGATCCTCAACCTGAAACAGGACTCGACAGCACATTTGCTGAAAATGTCTATGCTCGCAAAATGTACTTCTGGGATGACTTTGTCATGAGCAAGCATTTTGAGAATGCCGTCGACTTTACACCCGACAAAGTTACAATTGACTATAGCAAATTCGATAGCTTGTTAGATGACGATATTCCTTTTCATTTACAGGTTTAACCTCAATGAATCGATACCTCTACGTCGCATTTTGCTTGAATTTCAATATATAATGGAGGTGGTAGACTGAGTCTAACAGTATGGTCTACCAACGAGAGAAGCGGCCACCACCGCGTCCGCCTCCTCGACCACCGCGGCCACCTCCACGGCCTCCTCCGCCGTAGCTTCCCATGTTGCGCAGCTCATGGGGAATTTCCTGTCCGGCTTCGGCCAAAATCTTGACCAGTTCAGGTGCCAATCGGCCATTTTCAGGGGTGAAATAGGACACGGCCGTACCCTTCATACCAGCACGGGCAGTACGCCCGATACGGTGGATGTAGTCTTCGATATTCTTGGGCATATCGAAGTTGATGACATATCGAATATCCTTAATATCCAAACCACGCGATGCCACGTCAGTTGCAATAAGAATTTGTGCCTTGCCTTCTTTAAACTCTTTGAGAACCCAGTCGCGTTCTTCTTGCGATTTATTGCCATGAATTGCACGCGTGGCATAACGCGTGTTCTTCAAGTTTCGGGCCAATTCATCAGCACCTTTCTTTGTTTCGCAAAACACAATGATACGACCGCCATCGGAAATATCGCGCAACAAGTCCGTAAGGGCTCCATATTTATCCATGTCACTCATGACCTTGACAATTTGGGTAATATTCTTGTTGGCGGTCAATTCCAAAGAGCCCACAGTTACTTGGATAAAGTCTTTCAAGAAATCATGAGCCAATGTGACGATTTCCTTGGGCCAAGTGGCCGACCACATAAGAGTTTGACGATCAGGTCGGATTTGACTGACAATTTTGCGCAATTGAGGTTCAAAACCCATATCCAACATTCGATCTGCTTCGTCCAACACCAAATAAGTCACACGACGCAAATTGGTCTTGCCAATGTTGAGCATATCAATCATGCGACCAGGAGTACTACAACAACCGTGAGACCGAGTAGATCGCTAACTTTACCAGATACATATTTCCACACCCCGCGTCAAGTCTTCAATTTGACCTCGCTTGGGCACACCGCCGTAGACGCACGTATTCTTAATTTTGGAACTGGCACCAAATTTGTTACATTCTTGTTGAATCTGAACAGCCAATTCACGTGTGGGGGCAATCACGAGAACGATTGGGCCATCACCAGGTTGAAGGTAGGGCTAAACAAACGAATTAATAATCTGCCTGTCTCTTCGAAGCAAAGCCGGGTGGAAACGGGTGACAAGGACGCCATGGGCAGGTAGCAATTACTTTTGCACTCCCAACTCTGCGTCCCTCATTCAAAGCATACTGGATTTGGATCATACGCGACTATGATCCTAAGCATACGCACTTGAATCACTCGTCTCAACACCCAAGCAAGCAACAAGAATCTACATTTCTCTCCGAATGGATTGAAACGAGCTGGAAAGACAACAAAAAACAGAACGTACTTGAGCGTTGATGTGGACAATTGCAGGAAGCAAGAACGCAAGGGTCTTACCAGACCCAGTAGCAGAAATCCCGACCATGTCTCGTCCAGACAGTGCCATGGGCCAACCTTGGCATTGAATTGGTGTCGGAGATGCAAAGCCAAGACGAACAACTTCGTCCAAAACATACTCTACGAAACAACATGAGATTTCTTCGACAACGACATCCACGTACGAGGAAATGAAGCTTCTTCAAAAGTCTCAACGTGTTTTGGTACGCCTTTTCCGTTGACGGTAATGGTATGTTTTTCTCGCCATTGCAAGATTTCAGCCTCAGTGCGTCGGGAGACGTTGGGGTGTTCAAAGTAAAAGTTCTTCTCAAAAACTGGCAACTTGGACAGGTCCCATTGAATATTCGTGTTGAGATTCGAGCCCAAATCGCCGCCACCATTGCCGCCATATCCACCTCCACCGAAGCTTCCGCCACCACTGTAACCTCCACCGCCGCTGTAGCCACCGCCTCCGCCATAGCGATCCCCGCCAGAGCGTCCGCCATAGCTGCTTCCTCCATAATCACGTCGGGACGACGAATCGCCGTAACGATCTCCGCCCCCGTAGCTGCTGCTGCCGTATCGATCGTTGCCGTACATTCTTGCCTTGAGCTGGACCAAAGAAGATCGAAAAATGAACGAATATGCTTGCCTCCACTCAAAATTGAAACGAGTGTATAAAAATATGGAGGTATAAGGCGATCCTGTGAAATTTAATATATTCCATCGAGAAAGGTCAAATCCATGGAAAACGTCCCGCCAAAACACTTCATGGACACTTATTGGAAGGAACCGGGGAAATGATATCAACCTAGTATGACTGCATACCATCCAACTCGCGTGAGAGACACTACACTCGTTATTCCCGTGCCTCGCTTGAGCTTGACACAGCCAAAGTACTGTCGGACGATTGGTTTAGAATTTTGTCAGGGAGGCTTTAATGTTTACGAAGGAATTGTCAAGTCAACGAGTCGAGGTGAATTCTCCATGGTCAGTTTTGTGTGGGATGTAAAACGAATGGGTTATTTTTAAACAGTGATCATAGGGCCGCTAGGCGTAACTGTCTGGACAAACACGAAAACTCCGTTGGATGACCCGAGTGCGGCCCCATGCGAACTCTGAGCGTACTGCTCAGAGTATTAATGAGGGTCCGCGGGAAGTTGACAATGAATTGGAGTCAGCATTGTCACCTCTCACCCCCAGAAAACAATCAGACAAACCAACTTCCCCCAGAAAAGCATCTGAGTCAGCAAGGGCTTCTCAACGCAGTGGCAGGGAGACAAGAGAATCATTTGCCAACCGAAAGATATCCACACGGCTGTCTACTATGGCTGCTGATGTCAATGATATAAAGCGACGGTCGATAGAAGCAATGACAGATGGACTCACGTCGTTGAGGCAATCATTTGTTCAAGGGCCAACGAAAAAGGACATGCTCACAAGAAGCCAAACTTTTTCTCTCCCCATGCCGGGATCTACGACGTCCCAAAAGCGGAATAGATGGGGAAAACTACTTACGTGGTACGAACGATTTGAGAGGAGATTGTCTCGAGAATTTCTTCTTGCGTTGGATGCAATCCAGCTGCTGTATGTTGGATTTACTGTCCCATTTCGAATTGCGTTGTTATTTGATCCTTATGGTGGGACATCAGACAATGCTATGGAATCCATGTTCCCATTCTTGGGCCTTGATATTTTATGTGATGTGATTGCACTGCTGACTGCACTCAGAACGATTAAAGGCAAGGTGAAAGTGCACACCGTTGTCCCAGCCGAGAGTGCTACTGAAGTCAGTCTCAGCCGTGCAGGACATCACAAAGACTCGACGTTCCAGCAATCCTTGGTGAAGTTTGCAATTACAAGGCAACAAACTATGCGGCGAAATTCGGCGTTTATGGCCAAGGAAACATCCATGAAGCCACAGTTTTTACTCAGCACGACATGGGACAAAACAAAAGATGTGCTTTCTTACGAAATTGTCCTTGAATGGATTGCATTGTTTCCGTTTGATCTAATATGGGTCGGTTATCCAAATGCAATGATGCTTTGTCGACTCCCGAAACTATTGCGCTTGATAAGAGCTGGAGATGTGGCACGACTCATCAAACACAGTCTGGCCGAACACGAACTCCTTGCTGGATTTCATAACATCGGCATGTCGTTGCTAACAGGCATCATTCTGCTAAGTGTTGCACTTTTTCATTGGGCAACATGCATCTTTCTTTTCATTTCACATTTGCAATGTGGTTACAACTTGGAAACAAAGGTTGGCGATAAAAACTGCTGGGCACAGCAAGCTCAACTTCAAGGTTAATATTACTTTCTTGAAACTTAGACAGCCTGACATTTTTGTAGGAGCATCTCTGTTTAGAGTCTACGTTTTTACGTTGGTGCATGTAGCTTTCGGGTTCCCAACTCCCCAGACCAATGTCGAACGCTTCGCAGTTATTTCTATCCAATGTATGCGATTTTGTATTGCAGGAGGGATCATTGGAGCTTATGTTTTTCTCTTTGAATGTCAGAATCGGCAAGAAAATGAATTTCATGACCAAGTGGATGGTGTCAAAGAATATTTGACTGCTCGTCGTCTTTCAAAGCATATCCAGGGAAAAGTACTAGATTTTTACGAGCACTTTTGGTCAGCTCAAAGAGGAATCGACGAAAATTCAATAATTTCCACTTTGCCATCTCACATACAAACTCAATGCCGCGAGCTCCTGCGCGCTAAGCTCTTAAAAACAGTACAGTAGACCCAAATTATGCATGATCTAAAAGAACGTAGGTTCCAATATTTAGATCACAACCAATGCAAGTTCTCAATCGTCTCGTTACACGGATGAAAATGCAGTGTTATGGACGTGGAGATTGGATCATGCGAAATGACGTTTGCAAGTCGATCTTCATGGTTTGCCGTGGACGAGTTGCAATTTTGGACTTGCACGGCGCCGTCATAAAAAATGTACCAGTTCTTTTTTAACCGTGCTCATTTGCCGTAGGTTGTTGATGGACAGTACTTTGGTTTGTCAATGATGCAAGGTGATTCAAACGAGTTGAGTTCAGCGAGGGCAGAGACAATATGCGATTTGTACACGTTGGATAAATTATCGATCCGAACCGTTTATGACATATGCGCAAATCATGTTACTGTGCCTTGGGACGAACTCGTTGCTCATGCAACAACAATTGCAAAAAGGCCTATCCGGGCAAACTCAAAACTTGGACTGGGCAAGAAGTTTGCGGAGAGCGCTGTTAACAACGAGAAATGGTATCATCCAGATTCAGCATTCCGTCATCACTGGGAACAGTGCATCGTGGTCGCGTTGGTCTTTTTTACAATTGATATCCCAGTACATATTTGCTTTCACACAAACTCCTCATGGCCCATGTTCTCGTGGCGTGTTTTTCTTGAAATCTTCCTGATCGTCGATTTATGGCTGAGAAGTCGCTATTTTGCGTTTATTGAGAATGGAAACGTAATTGTGGATCAGTGGTTCATTTGGCAACAATACAAACGAAATGGATTAGTGCTTGACGCAATTTCCAATATCCCATTTGCATTGGTTGCAGACTGTTTACTTGAAAATGAGGAGACCTCCATTTTATTGCTTCTGCGTGTGTGTGAATGGGTGAGGTTTTTGCGCATGCGCCACTTGCTATCAACTCTCTCAACCATTCTTAAACGGCTTCAAGTAAATGACACCACCCATATCATTGTATACATGATTTTCTGCGTTCCATTTGCTTGCCATGTTGGTGGTTGTCTCTGGTTTTGGATTGCCTCTCTTTATATGCATGAGGAAGGTGATCATTTCCACGGCTCTAAAATTACTCTAAGAGAATGCCTGGCGTGGGCGCGTGACGACCACAATTGCACGTGGCTGATATATGATCACAAAAAGTTTGGAGAGTCCTCGGACTATGTACGAGCTTTCTATTGGACAGTTGTGTCGCTTGTGACAGTTCAATTTGGATCCATTTTACCTTTCACTGATGGCGAATGCGCTTTTATGTTTCTATTCTTGTGTGTTAGCTGTGTTGCAAACTATGGGGCGATTGGAGCACTAGTCAATGCCGTCACTAGAATAAACAGAACAACGCATATCAAACAGGAAAAAGTAGCGAGCGCTCATCGTTTCATGGCTCTGGAAGGTACTCCTCATGCGAAAAATAAGAAATTTTGATATCATCATCCTGAATAGGCGTTTCTCGTCAAGTCCGAAATAATGTGAGCAACTATTACAAACACCATTGGACACAGTCCACTGAGCAGCAAACTTTGGCTGTTTTGAAGCCACTCCCAGATAATTTACGTCAAGAAATCCAGGCCTTTCTGCACGAAAAATCAGTAAGCCACATGACTGTATTCAGAGTTGTTGACGCCGAAGGCCTACGCTTTATCTATTCAATCATGAAGCACCAATCATACAAAAGAGGAGAGTTTGTTGTGCGAGTTGGTGACACAGGGGACAACATTTATATTTTGACACGTGGAATTTTGGAAGCTTGTCAAATCGTTGACGACTTTTTGATCCCAAGCCAACTCATGTATCCTGGTCATTGTGTGGGTGAATCAGCATTTGTTCTTAAACGCCAACATGAGATAAGTGCAAGGGTTGCTAGCGAGTCAGCAGATGTGAGTGTCTTGAGCCGTCAAGATTTCATAACAATTGTTGAGCATTTTGAGCATCTTTGGCCCAAAGTCGAAGAATTGGCAAATACACTAGCTAGCAGTGAGCGCAATCGATTGCGCATCTTTGACCTCAATCTCCGAAAAGCGAATGTTCGTATGATGTAGAGATACCGATACTAATGGCACCTTCCTAGATTTATCGAACTCTAAATCAAGCGGCTACTATATACATCGAACCGAAACTGGATGATTTCCTCATTCACCCCACCTCAAACCGCTATCGCGTATGGGAGCTCGTTATCACAATGGTGGTCGTCTACAATTTTGTGCAAATAACATTCCGGGTTTCCATGTGTCCAGAACCGTCCGGCCTGGCCATGTTGGTTTTCTCTGTTGTAGACATTATATGTGATATCATCTATCTGGTTGACATGTATATCAAGTACAATCATTTAATCATCATGGACAAGAATGGAGATGAAGTAAGACCATCAATCGTATGATTAAATTTAAAATTATTACCTAGGTTGTTTCAGTCGCCATGATTCGCGCAAACTATGTACGAGGTGCCCTGAAAATCGAAGCCATGAGCAGCTTGCCGTTGTACTACATTGGTAACTACAAAATTATGACTCTCTGCCGCTTGCCTCGGCTATTGCGATGCTATCAACTATCAGACCTACTCCATTCATTTCACACGTTTGTTCAGGAACAAACATCTTCTGTTACAGTAAGTGAAGGGCTGGAGCTGGTCAAGCTACTGATCATGCTTGTACTTTCATCTCATTTGGCTGCGACTTGTCTGTACTTGATTTCTTTTACAGAATACAGCCATCACTATGCAGAATCAGATGAAAACGCGACAACGGAAGTTCATGAACTTGAAATATGGTTCGAACATGATTTTGTAATTCATCATCATCCCCACGACTTGGGCACTGTGTACTTGCGAGCTATTTACTGGGGACTAGGAGTTGTACGTACAAATGGAAACTACATATCTCACATGCATTTTTTAGCTGAGCTCATTTGATTACATGGATATTGAAATGTCTATGATTGGAGAAACCCTATGGTTTTGTGTTGTCGCATTGGTTGGTGTAGTGTTTATTGGGTTGATCATTGGACAGTTGTCAAACTCAATTTTCAATGCAAACAAGGTAACAGCTCTATTCCTGCGACCTTAATCCAATCTGCTTTAGACTATTCGTGAGGTTGAAATGAAACTCGAAAATTTTGCTTTCTACGCAAGGAAAAAACACTTACCTGCATATTTGGTTCGGCGTGCCAGGTTATTTTTTCGGTTTCAGCTCGACTGTAACTTGGGAATGGATTCTCATGAGATCTTCTGCAATTTGCCACAAAGCTTGCGATTGGAAGTATTCAAAGATCTGCACACAAAACTGTTGTCATCAATTCCACTTTTTTCGACTCTCACCTCAGGTAGTTACTTAAATGATACTTATGTGAAACGCATGAATAGCTCAAATGAGTTCAATTGCCGAAAAACTCCATTCACAATTGTATTTACCAGGAGATAATATTATCATGGAAGGAGATGTTGGAAACGCACTTTACATCATGAAACACGGGCTGGGCGAAAAATTCCTTCGGGCTCACAGGTTAGCTTTTGCACCAGTCTATGAAGGAAGTTTATTTGGCGAGTTTGCATTCTTTTTGTCAATGAGATACACTCACTGTGTAAAAGCCGTAAAATGCAGTGAAATTCTTTGTATATCAAAACAAGCCTGGATGGAAGCATGGTCAAATGAGGTACTACCTGAAAGTGAGTCACTCCTAACAATTACTTTGCTAGGCTGGTTTTAAATTCAAAGTTAAATTAGCCGTGGCAGTCCAGCGGGAATTCAAAACAATGGAACGTGTGACTTCGTCCATCAAGCAAAATTTTGGTATAACTGGGAACGCACCCATTAAATTGAATTCTATGCTTGGTATTGGAAAGGCACGATCTCCAGGGATGAAACGTGCATCGGATACACGTCGAGATTCCATAATCAATATATTTGAAAACTTACGAGAGCTAGCGAGATATGGTAGAAAGATGCCACATTTTTCCCAGCAAGGTGCGAAGACACTTTCAATATGGTCGTTTGGCCCTCCTCCTAGAGATATATGGATGCCAGAATCACTGTTCCGACAAATATGGGATATCGCTATATTTGGTATTACAATATATTATGTGACAGCTTTACCTTTTCGAGCCTGCTTTGTTCAAATTCCAGCATCTACTCCCGTTTGGATAATTGTTTGGTTTGCTTGCGACTATGCCATGGATATATTGAGTTTGGTCGATTTTTACCTGAGGTATCAAGTCTTTTACATATTCAAAGAAGGAGAGATACAAACAAATCAAACAGTACTCCGTAAACATTACCGCCAACATGGACAGTTTATTTGTGACGTTGTGGCAACCATCCCATTTGAGCTATTTTCGCTTGGATATGCAAATTCATGGCAATGGGCGTCACTTTTCAGGTTAAATCGTATGATTCGGTTGCTGCATTTGGCTCATTTATCGGACTCTCTTCGCCAATATCTGTCACGATGGGAGTGGTTCCATTCTAAAACCATTATTTTCCAGTACATCATGTACTTCATTGCACCATTTTTCCTCATGGCTCACTGGATTGCGTGTATCTGGTTTTATCTCTCATTCATCACCCGCAAGTCAGAGACACCTTCTTGGCTTGTTTCAACTGGCTATGTTGATATCGATGTGTCCGACATTAGCTACCTTGATTTTCCGATTGAGTTTTCTGATGAAATCAGATTGACGAGTTTAAATTTGTACCTCGTATCTCTGTACTATGCGACTTCATCTCTCACTTCTCAGAGCTTCGGTGACGTTGTTTCCCGAAATTCACTCGAAACATGGCTCACTGTTGGCATCATGGTTTTCTCCATCGCCTTTTATGGCGTCCTCGTTGGTGTTCTCTCTGAAATGATGCAGGACCGTCTCAATCCTCGTGCAAAATTTGAACAGCATATGGTTGACATTTCAACATTTTTCAACTATCGTTTATTGCCATTCGACTTCTTCATTCAAACATCTCGCTATTGCCGAACACAATGGCAAACTCACATGGGACGAACTGAAGAAGACTTCCTAAGTGTCTTAAGTTCAACAATACGTGAAGACATTGCAATGCACGTCAAACAAAGTGTGATATCACATTTAAGTTTCCTTGATAATTGCGAAGAAGCGTTTGTACGAGCATTAGTCGTCAAATTGCGGACTGAAGAATTCATCCATGCTGATGTAGTTTACCAGGTACATTTTCTCTAGGTGTCGACATTTCTGACTGTTTTCTTGTAGTTTGGTGATGTTGCAAGAGTCTTATATATTATTGACGTCGGGGCTGTGTCGCTCGTTTCATGTTTGGCCGAAACACAAATACGCCGCGCCCACGACTTTTTCGGCGGTGTCTCTCTCTTCGAGGACAATGGCAGATCGGCAACTGCCATTGCGAACGAAGAAAGCACGATGTTTTTGCTTCACCACCAAGATTTCCAGCGCCTCGTGGATCGGTTTCCAGAGTATTATGATCGATGCTACAACCTGTGGAATGTTTCAGACGAGGATCCATGCGCAAGGTCAGCTGCGAACAATGTCAGGGCACAAAGACGAATTACCAAAAATTCTGAACAGAATGGATAGTCGTGTGTAAATTCGACAAGTAATTAAAAGATTCTGCCTCAAAATGTTCAGTATTGCTCGTGGCTTATGCTGGACATGATGTACCCGAAGTTTATTGCAACAGTCCAGCAGTTTTATGCAACACTGTTGTAACGCTCCTGGACGTCGCTCGTATTCTCGAATTAATCTAATAATAGAGGCCTTTGCGATGAAAAGCCACAACGCTCGTAACTCCTGAAGTTTGAAGTCGCCGATGAAGCATGGCTCAGATCGTTCCCGACGACTTTAATGCGACCAGACATCGCAGGCGTTCGACGCGCTTAGAAGCGCGTCTTCCAACTATTCAAGACGAAACAGCACCACCTCGCCGATATTTTCTTCAGGTTATGGTACAGCCAGCTCATGAGACAACGACACCGTCGCATCGAATCAAACGTCGGGCGTCAATATCACGCCGCAGCTCTGGCTCAACTAATCTCAAAGATGGCCCCGAAGGCGATGTACTGAGTGGATTTATTCCTCAAGCTGGACCAACGATTCCAATGATCCAGCCTATGATCCAGCCTGCAGGTCCAGTTGTCCCTATCAAACCTCCACAAAACAACGTCGCACTCGGCCCAACTCCTGTGGGGCTACGCTATCCCATTCCTAGCAACGTGGTTTCAGAATCCCGATTTTCCACTGGATCGTCTCGGATGTCTGACTCCAAATTTCGTTCTTCTCAACATGGCCCAGTTAGGACCTCAACGCGACAGACGAAGCCACTCCTTCGTCCTAAGTTGGTTGCTTTGGTTTTGCTCGTTGCTATTAATCGTATCGTTGGGCGATGGATCAATCAAGAGACTATGTTAATACTCGAAGCGCTGCAATTACTCTACGTTGGCTTCAGCATTCCCTTTCGTTTGGGTTTACTGTATAACCCATACCGTGACAATTCCATGCCAACTGTTGTCATGTATTTGATATGGGCTTTTGACGTCCTGTCCGACTTGATTGCTCTTTTGGCTGCCTTTGAAACTCTAAAAGAGATGATGATCAGTGCCCCGGTTGCTTCGCTCGGCCCCATGGACCTGAATTTTTCATCTGACACGAATGATCGTCGAAACTCTGGCTACATGTCGAAATTGGTCAAAATGTCAACAACGCGACAGGAAACGATGCGTCGTAATTCTGTTTTCTTAGCAAAAGAGACGGCCATGAAGCCGCAATTTTTACTCAGCTCATCCTGGGACAAGAAGCGACAAATTGGCTCAATACATATTTTTCTCGACTGGTTTGCGATGATCCCTTTCGACTTGTTTTGGTTTGGCAACTCGAATGCGATGATACTCGGTCGGCTCTCAAAGATGCTACGCATGCGCAAAATCGGCGAAGTTGCGCGTCTGACCAAACATGCTCTGGCTGACCATCAGCTCCTGGCTGGATTTCACAATATTGGAATGTCCCTTCTCGTCGGCGTCATTCTATTAAGTCTTGTGCTTATCCATTGGGCTGCGTGCTTGTTTTTGCTTCTCGCTCATCTTGAATGCGGCTATAATTTGAATGAGCCAGTGGATGGGAAACAATGCTGGGGACAAGAAGTTGAGCTTGAAGGTAAAATATCATTCTTTTCCTATGTCTAATTTTTTTCCAGGGGCTTCGATATTTCGAACTTATGTCTACACGATGGTTGTCGTTGGGTATGGATTTCCGGTTCCCCGGACCAATGCTGAGCGCATTGCTGTGATTGGAATTCAATTCATGCGGTTTTGCATCGCAGGAGGCATCATTGGAGCTTACTTTTTTCTCTTTGAGTGTCAGAATCGCCAAGCAAATGAATTTCACGATCAAGTGGATGGTGTCAAAGAATACCTGACCGCTCGGCGATTGTCCAAGGATTTACAAACGAAGGTTCTCGATTTTTATGAGCACTTCTGGTCAGCCCAGCGGGGTATTGACGAGGTGGCCATTATTGCAACCTTGCCGTCACACATTCGCACACAATGTTACCATTATCTGAGAGTAAAACTTCTGAAGAATGTAATCTATTGAACGACGCACTCATGTTTACCTGCAAATTTTAGGTGCCAATATTTCGTAACCAACCTGCCCATGTGCTCAAACGATTGATGGAACGCATGAAGCGTCAATGCTATGGCCGATTAGACTCTGTCGTCGAGAATGGAGCTTGTAAAGCTCTCTACACGGTATCCCGTGGTCGCATTGCTCTCTTGAATGCCAAAAATTCAGTTTTGACTCATGTACGTTGACGGGATAATTTCGAACTAATATTTATAATTTTTAGGTGACAGAAGGTCAATGCTTTGGGTTATCATGCATCGTGTCCAACTCGAATGAATGCCATGCAGCTCGCGCAGAGACGTTTTGTGATGTGTACACTCTTGATCGTGCTTCGATTGAAGAGGTTGTGCTCCTTTACGCTCAACTCGGTGAAATTACTTGGCATGCTATGATCGCTGAAGCACAACTCATTTTGCAAAAGAACATGACAAACGCGATGCTTGTGAAAGGCAGCACGTTTGTCGTCAAGCCACACGATAATGACAAATGGACTGTGGTCAACTCGAAATTCCGAAAGCGATGGGAAATTTGTGTCGTTTGCGTGCTCGTCCTCTTTCTCATCGACGTGCCACTTCATATTGCGTTTAATTCTCCCAAGGGGTGGTTTGTTTACTCCGTGCGGCTAGTCTTGGATATTTTCCTTGTCATTGACTTCTTGTTTCGTGCGCGCTATTTTGCGTATGTTGAAATGGACACTGTCATTACAAATTCATGGTTTATCTGGCGAGAATACCTGCGTCATGGACTTGTGCTCGACGCGATATCAAATATTCCTTTTGCAATGGCAGCGGATTTGTTACCCTCGTCAACGCCTCAGTGGCTTTTCCTGACGCTCCAAGCCTGTGAGTGGCTTCGCTTTCTACGCATGCGAAGTCTCTTCTCCACTCTCTCCAACGTGCTCAAGCAATATCACGTCAACAACACCACGTACATTATTGTATGCATTGTTTTGTGTGTCCCATTTACGTGCCACATTGGCGGCTGTGTATGGTATTGGATTTCCAAGATCACGAGCTCCCCCTCGCATAATGGCCATGAAGGCAATCATATGACTCTCAAAGAATGTTTGAGCTGGGCACGTGACTTTGACAACTGCACTTGGCTTGACTTCGACCACGCTCACTTTGGCCACAGCTCAGACTACGTTCGAGCCTTCTACTGGAGCGTTGTTTCGCTCGTCACGGTGCAATTTGGATCTATTTTGCCGTTCACAGATGCCGAATGTGTATACATGTTTTTGTGGCTATTCTTGAGTAGTATTGCGAATTATGGAGCCTTGGGGGCACTCGCCAATGCCGTCACACGTATCAACTGGGCGATTAGTGCGAAGCAACTGCAAGTAGCTGTTGCGCATCGCTTTATGTTGTCTGAGCGTGAGTGAATCTATCCTACTAGTGGATTTACAAATGTCTAGGCGTTTCTAGAACTGTTCGTCGTGATGTAAACGATTATTATAAACATCACTGGACGCAATCCACTGAGCACCAAGTTATGTCTGTCTTAAAACCCTTGCCGGACAATTTACGCCAGGAAATTCAAACGTTCTTACACGAGAAATCGGTGAAGCACGTAAAAATATTTATGCACGTCAATGCTGACGGGTTGCGCTTCATATACTCTGTCATGAAGCATCAGTCGTACAAACGCCATGAATTTCTCGTACGAGCTGGCGACGCGTGCGATACGATATATATTATCACACGAGGCGTTGTTGAAGCATTACTATCTCTTGATGACTTTCAAGTACCAGTTCAGCTCCATTACCCTGGAGATTGTATAGGCGAAGCGGCATTTATCCAGAAGCGACCTCATGACTTGAGCTTTCGCGTCGTGGGTGGATCATTGGATGTGAGTGTTCTTGATCGCCACGAATTCATGACAGGGGCGATGCATTTTACCCATCTTGGGCCAGAAATCGATGCTATAGCGGCAGAGCTATTCCAATCTGAAACAAAATTCGTCGAGCAGATTGAGCGCAACCTTCGAAGGGCTCATGTATATTTTCAATTTCTGTATTGCTTTTGACATTTATTGTAGATTTATCGTACTCTTAATCAGTCACCAACCCTGTACATTGAGCCAAAGCTGGACGATTATCTCATCCGGCCAGGTTCAATGTACTATCGGCTATGGGAGCTGCTTATTTCTGCCGTCGTCACTTACAATTTGATTCAAATTTCATTTCGTATCGCCATGCTGTTAACGCCTTCTCACGACCTCTTGCTGTCGATCTGGATTATTGATATTATCTGTGACATTATCTTTCTTGTCGATATGTATATCAAGTACAACCATTTGATCCACATGGACAAGAACGGAGATGAAGTAAGCCATCTTACCAAGAGAATAAACACGCTTACTTGTTCATTAGGTTGTCTCTGTCTCGCTGATTCGAGCAAACTATTTGCAAGGGGCATTTAAACTGGAGGCACTGAGTAGTTTGCCTCTCTACTACTTCGGTGATTTCCGCATCATGACAGCTTGTCGCCTCCCGAGGTTGTTACGCTGTTACCAGCTCCCTAGTTTACTCCATACTTTTCACATGTTCGTGCAAGAACAAACATCGTCTGCAATTATCAGCGAAGGACTTGAATTCCTCAAATTATTTATCGGACTTGTCTTGGCATCCCATCTTGCAGCAACTGGGCTCTACTTTATTTCGTATCAGCAATATACATCGATGCACACCAGTAGCAGCAACGATCATGGAGTTGGTGTTTGGTACGAGCATGATTTCGTGATCGAAGAAGACCCACACAGCTTGAGCATGGTGTATCTGAGAGCCTTTTACTGGGGACTGGGCGTGGTAAGTTTTAATCTTTTTTTAAATCATGTTAACAAATTTCCAGCTGAGTTCATTTGACTACATGGACATGGAAGTAGCCATGGTTGGAGAAACGTTGTGGTTTTGTGCCGTCGCTTTGTCTGGAGTTTTGTTTATCGGCGTCGTCATCGGTCAAGTCACAACTGCTATTTTCAACGCCAACAAAGTATGTTTATGATATCCTTCTCCTCTAACTGGCACGGCAACGTAGGAAATTCGTGAAGTCGAAATGCAAGTGGACAATTTTGCCTTTTATGCCAAGATGAAAAATTTGCCTCCATATTTGATACGTCGGGCGACTCTCTTTTTCCAGTTCCAGCTGGACTGCAATCGAGGCATGGATGCCCATGTCATCTTCGAGGATTTGCCACAAAGTCTGTGCTTGGAGCTGTTTCATGACTTGTATTCCAGCATGCTTGCAAAAATTCCAATCTTTTCGTCATTTACCAAAGGTAATTAAAAAACCTTCACACTTGGTTACAAAGTAAATGCCAATTGCGTAGGGCAACTCAATACGATTGCCGAAAAATTGCACACGCGATTGTATTTACCAGGAGACAATATTGTCGTTGAAGGGGATATGGGTTCATCGCTCTATTTTCTCAAGCAAGGGCTTGGAGAAAAATACTTGAGATCGTGCCATTTGATCATCGCGCCTTGTTACAAGGGAGCAGTTTTTGGTGAAGCAGGATTTTTTCTGTCCATGCGTTACGTCTACTGCGTACGCGCTGTTAAGTGCTGCGAAATACTTTGCCTCTCAAAGGCAGATTGGTCCGAAGCATGGTCTGCTGATGTACGGGCAAAATTGGAGGCGAAAGTCATGCGGGACATTCAACATGAACTGAGCATTCTCCGGCGCAACATCCATGCTATCAAGCAAAACTTTGGCATTACTCGGCCCATTCCGCTGAAGCTCACCATGATGCTCGAATCGAGTTCGTCTGCAGGCATTCCCCAAACTACAGCTGATGTCAGTGGTCGTAATTTTTTCGAATACCTCAAGCACACTGCACCGTCTAAAGCCAAAGTGAATCCACTAGCGACTGCCCCACTTCGAGAATTTACAATTTGGTCGCTTGGACCGCCACCTGCGGCTGTCTGGAAGCCCGATTCACTCTTTCGTCAGACATGGGATATCATGATGCTTGGTGTTGTCATCTATTATGCATTCTTGATCCCCTTTCGCGCTTCCTTTATTTTTGTTCCGACGATGCCACCTCTTTGGCTCATTATCTGGCTTATTTGGGATTATTTCCTTGATATTCTGTGCATCGTCGACACAATCCTTCGATGGCAGGTGTTTTACGTCTTCGTGGAGGGTGAAGTGCAAACAAATCGTGCGATTTTGCGGCGGCACTATCAAGCGCATGGTCATTTCTATGCAGACTTGCTGTCGTTGTTACCGATTGAGGTATTTGTCTTGGCCTTTCCACACAGGAATGGTTGGGAAATGATCTCGCTTTGGCGCCTCAATCGAATGATTCGACTTTCCCATTTTTCGCACTTGTTGTCGACCTTCCAGCACATTTTAAATCGCCACCACTGGTTCCATGACTACAAAATGATCTTCCAGTACATTGTCGCCTACGTTGGCCCGTTCTTTCTCGTCTGCCACTGGGTCGGTTGCATGTGGTTTCACGTGTCGTACACTTATCGCCACATGGATTCTCCATCGTGGCTCGTCACTGCAGGTTACATCAATGCAAATGAAACAATCAGCGATGGCATTCCTATTGAATTCTCTGAGACGACCCAGTTGACGAGCTTAAATTTGTATCTCGCGTCGCTCTACTACGCCGTCTCGTCCTTGACCTCCCAAAGTCTCGGCGATGTCTTCAGTCGGAATCCACTCGAGACGTGGCTCACGATTGGCATCATGATCTTTTCGATCGCATTCTATGGTCTCCTCGTCGGTATTCTCTCCGAGATGGTGGAGGATCGACTGAACCCGCGAGCGACGTTTGAGCAACGTATGGTGGACATTTCAACTTTTTTCAACTACCGCATGTTGCCATTCCAGTTTTTCATCCAGACCTCTCGCTTTTTTCGCACGCAGTGGCAAGAGCAGCTTGCTCGCACGGAAGACGAATTCCTCGGCATCCTCAGCACTACGATCCGTGAAGATATTGCCATGTTTGTCAAGCAGAATTTTGTCAAGAACTTGAGCTTTATCAACCATGTCGAGGAAGTATTTGTGCGTGCTCTCGTTACAAAGTTGCACACGGAAGACTACATCATGTCCGACGTCATCTTTCAGGTACGAGACGCCGAAGATTTCCTCTCACTTGTACACTTGTCTAGTTGGGTGACGTGGGTCGCGTGCTTTACTTCATAAATGTCGGCCATATCACGCTTGTGACCTCCAAGAATGCCTCCAAGACATGCAATGTATGGGACTTCTTTGGTGGAACTTCACTGTTCACCGACACGGGACGCCAAGCTACAGCGATCGCAAACGTCAACTGCACCATGTTTCTGCTCTACTTTGAAGACTTTGATCGTGTCATCCAGCGTTTTCCAGAGTATTACGAGCCATGCAGGAATGAGTGGAATGTTAGCGACGCCGTCGAGCTCGACAATGCCAATCGGATCACACAGGTGCCAAATTGAGTCTATTATTCAACTTCGCTTTCGTCAACATCGTCCGTCCTGAAGAACGTGTACGAAAGCGTAATGTTGGATACGTTTTGCATCGATGGATCGTCCACAATTTCAGGATCGATAAAGAAAAATACAGGCATGTCGATCTCTTCATGGGCTTTAAGGCGTTGCTCCTCAAAGCAAAAGCATTGAATCTTGTTGAAGTAGAGACCCGCTTTGGCAGGGTGGACATTGTATGTCGCAACACCTGTGATAGCTTTGTCCGTCTTGTTCTTCGCCGTGTAGAATGCGAGAGCTGTCTCGCCTGGCACAATGATCAAATCGCGTTGCACCGGTTTGAATGCCCATGGCATGGCTCCACCGACACCACCGTCAAACGTAATGCGGATCGGATGCGCGCCTTCAACAGGGCTCAATTTCTCTGCTCGAAGGATGTCGCTGCGTTGCGTCGTTCCACCAAAGCCTGTCATTTGACAGAAAACTTTGTACAAAGGCACAGCAGCGTACGCAGCTCCAAAGCACATGAGAATAACGCCAGACGTGTAATACAAAATGCGTTTGTTCTTGTCTTTCAGCTGCTGCTGGTATGGCGATTGGCTAAATTGGCGCTGGAAGCCAAAGCGGCTCAGTGGAACCGGCGCCAAACGGTGTCGTAGAAGTGCAAGCGCACGCATTTCTTGGAATGAAGGGATGAAACTCATCCGGTTACAATCAAATTATCGGGAAGACTCTTTGACAAACCCCTCCACCCCCTTCGGTGGACTTCGAAATCCTTAAACCCCTAAACCCCTGAACCCCGTAAAACCCCACACCACACATTTCGACATGTTCCGTCGCCTTCTTCAATCGGCCACCCGCCCAGGCGCGCTTCCTCTCCGGAGCCACTTCTCGTCATCGCCAACTATGCATGGCACGACTATCCTTTGTGTGCGCAAGAATGGCAAAGTCGTACGTGACATCAAGGTCTTTCTTGAAGGATACTATCATGCCGACTAGGTAGTCATTGGCGACGGTCAAGTGTCGCTCGGCCATACTATTGTCAAGCCCAATGCCCAAAAAGTCCGTCGCATCAACGACAATGTGATTGCTGGTTTTGCTGGCTCGACTGCAGATGCCTTCACCCTGATTGAACGCTTGGAGAGCAAGTTGGAAGAATATCCAGGCAAGTATCAATGACAAACAACATGACGTGAAGTTCTTCTCGCAGGACAATTGACTCGCGCGTGTGTTGAATTGGCCAAAGCATGGCGCACAGACAAGTACTTGCGAGCACTTGAAGTACCTTTGCCTCACTGTTCACGCATGAATTACTTATCTTGTCTTAGGCCCTGTTGATTGTTACGGACAACAAGCAATCGTTCACCTTGACAGGAAATGGCGATGTGCTCCAACCTCATGATGGCATAATTGGCATTGGCTCTGGTGGCACTTATGCTTTGGCGGCTGCGCGTGCATTGATTGAAGAACCTCATCTATCCGCGGAAGAAGTTGCTCGCCGTTCGATGAAGATCGCGGCAGACATTTGCATCTATACCAACCACAACTTTGTCATGGAAGTTCTCGACGAGGAAGCTCCCCAAAAGGAATAAACTCAATAGAGTTCTTCTACTTGTGGTTGCTTTATGAAGTATATATATATATCGAACAGGGGAGCTAGATCGTGTTGGCCATGACCAAGTTGTACTGGGCAATGTTTCGCTTGAGGATGTTTTCGAGCGGTCCCATGACACGCTTGAATGTCTTTCGGTCGAGGGTGAGGCATTTCACTTGGCCCTTGGCCGTCACGGTGGCTTGCCGCGGGCGCGTTGTCAGCAGAGCAATCTCCCCAAAGTACGCGCCTTGTCCTAGTACACCGATTTCTTGAATCGGGTCACTAGGTGTCATCTGCTTGGTGCACACGGCTGTGCCTTCTGAGATAATGTAAAACAGGTTGCCGTCATCGCCTTGACGAATAATCACTTCACCATCAGCAAACGTTGCCACGCGCAAGGCATCGGCGACTGTAAGCCGTTCATATTCGCTCAGAGACTCAAGGAGCGGTACTTTCTCGATAAATCCTTTGTATTGATCGCGTTTCTTCATCGTGGTTTCCATGATGATGTACTTGAACGTCTGTCGGTCCAAGGCCCACACCTTCGACTTTTCTTTAACTTTGACTGTGGCGGCACGGGGTGCATTGTACATAAGGGCTAATTCACCAAACGACATGGCTTCTGTGCACGTCAAGACGAGGTTGTCGTCTTTGTACACCTCGCAGACACCAGTATCGAGAATATAGAAATTGTCGCCATCGTCGCCTTGCTTGATGATCGTCTCGCCAACATCAAACTCTTTTGGAAACATTGCATCAAGAAGAATCTATCCAAGCAATAACGTAAGTACGTGATAGAGGCACAAGAGACTCTGTACCTTGGACTGCTTTTCATCAAGCGACTTGAACAAGATGTTGTCGGTCAAGATATCAGAAATGCGCTTTCGTTCTTCCAAAGACTTGGGGTGACACACGGGTTCAAGTGGTTTCGCACTAGATTTACATCATTGAGCAATACCATCCCTTATGCGGCAATCGAATTACCTTTCTGGATCGAGTGTTTCCGCTGACACTGATGTTCGTCGGCCTTTTCCAAACGGACGGGCAGGCTGTGCAGTTTCATGCATTTCACCAACGGCATCGTCCTCTCCTTCGTCTTCGCTATCCGACTCGTCGGAGTGATCTACACAAGTACGGTCATCCACCGTGCCGCTCATATGCATACATACGTCCAGTTGCAATTGCTTCGGGCTTTCGTGATGTCGCTTGATCTGGAAAATTCGTCTTGAGGTATTCGATAATGTGAAGCACGGGGTTGTCTGGCTTGGAGAGCAAGAGCGACTCGACAATGTTGATAAAGAGTGTGTTGATTCCCTTCTTCTGCAAATAATCCTGCAGCTCTTGTTGTACGCTCTCCGCGTCCGCCATGATGTCGGCAAAGATCTCTCTCCTTCCAAAATGACCGAGGATTTAACTGTTTTCAATGGCGACTCTTTAACGGGCGACGCTTCAAATAGAAACTTGATTGGCTAAAATCCATATTAATTAGCCAATCGAATTGCTTTTTGACAATCCAACCTTCGATTTTCCAATGTTCTGCCAAGGCGTTGCGGATTTTCAATCGCTCGAAGAGATACGACGAGACGCTCGCCCTCTCTCTCCTCGACGGGTTCAACCGCCGTGCCGTTGCCTTTTCACTTGCTAGTCAAGAGACAGCTCGACCCTTGAAACGATCACACTCATATCGTTCGACCAGAGTGCCCGACGAGATCACTTAAGACTCGCTTTTATGAAACGGCGATCAAGGTTTCCTGTGGTTGTTTCGGTGTGGCCTCTATCTGTCTAGTGTTGCACTAAGGATGTGCAAATTGTATATACACACACGCAGCAGCAACAACATCTCCAATCAACGTGATGAAGTGGCGCCAACGCCCGCGGTAGCTACAACTTACATGCATGGCTTGATGTCTCGACCAAATCCAACCGTTGGTTCCTGCCTACGCGCCGTTTTATACGACTCAAGGGTTGCACTGTTAGTGCTTCAACCAAAGCTGTGGTTTCCAGGGCAATTCATAGCTCCTCCGTTGAGTCACAGTCTCCTCACCGCTTGCGCCAGCTTCCCGACCTGGCGCCAGTTTGGTTTGCTCGGTTGGCAAGAGTTGCGAATGGCAGAGTCCGGATAATCCGGAAAGGCTATATGCCGGATATTGATATCCGAACACAATTGTTATCCGGATGTCTATGTTACACGTGGGAAGATTCCAAGCCGACAAAGATGGAACGCGAGTTGGATGCAGCGTATGAAGGACTGTTCATGGCAGCAGAGCATGGACGAGCTGACGTTGTCAAAGCGCTGCTTGAGCATGGAAAGGACGTACTGGATATCCCTCAAATTCGAAATGCCCTTGGCTTGACGCCTCTCCATGTTGCAGTAATTCATCAAAAGGCAGATGCAGTCCGGACTCTCTTAGCTGCAGGCTTCCCACCGGATGCAGCGGTTCTACCGACCAACAGCAAGTATTCTGGCATGACAGCGTATCAACTGGCTGTAAATCAGGCACCTGTTCGGACGATGGTGCAAGTATTCCTCCAGTACACGATTCAGCAGATTGCAATGAATCATGTCGAAAGTGTGGAAGCACTCCTCCGCGCAGGCATCGATCCTGTCACTGCCACTGATGGACCTCCACATGAAAATTCTCTTCTGCATTGGGCAGCATGCAGCAATGCTGTGGAAGTTGTCAATCTCTTGCTTGATCGTTATGACGAAGATGACACTCAGCGAACAGTGTTGATGAACCGACGAAACGCTGATGGTGCAACTGCGCTGCATGATGCCTGTCACGCAAACCATGTACAAGTCGTGCAAGCGCTGGTGGAGAGAGGAGCAGACTTGACAATTGTGGCAAATGCTGGCTACGGCAAAGACAAGACACCCGTGGAAGTCGCAACATCGAAGGAGATCACACGAATCATTGCAAAGGGAAAGCTGGCAATTAAGCGCTCAATGCCTCCAACTCGCGAAGAGATTGTCCAGACCGATGAAGAAGCACCAATGGCGGTTGCTCTTCCACCACTGTCAAACTCAACCTATGGCCCTCTATCCCACACAAAATCTAACGATCCGTCCATCATTATCGAGGAGAAGCAAGCGCTGATCGACGAGCTCAAGCAAACAATCGATGATCTAGTAACAGACGCCCATGACCGAAGCTTGCTTGGAGAGGAGCAAGTTGTCTTGGAATTTATTCGCAAGCTGCGTGAGGTAAATATACTGCGCTTGCTTTCAACCTGTTTGACCACTGACGTAGGAAAAACAAATGGTCGAACGACATTTGCATGATGCGGAAGAGCATATCGTCGTACAAGAAGAGCTCATGATTGAGCTTAAAGCTCAAATTCGTCACCATAATTCGATTGTTGAGGTAAATTTTTGACCTACCTTGAGGTTGTAACCATCTTGTTTAGGAACTGCGTCGCGAGATTGATAGCCTCAAGAAAGCTCCTGTGCAGGAATGTACTAAATCTAGCGTGGCGGATATGCCACAGATATCAACCCAACCTGACGACGCTTCAATCACGACTCTTCTTGATGTGACTGGAGCACCATCAACGACTCCGAAATCAACTAGCTTTTGGTCTAGCCTCTTTTACTTCCTCTGGCCCTTTGCCGACGAAGAAACACTTCCATTCGATTCGGCCAACCGCGATGAACCTATCATGACTGTGTAGCACACGCGTTATTATTTATCGGAACCGCTTCAGGATCGAACTGATGTGCTGGTTTCCTGATCACTTTGTTTTCATCAACAAGATCTCCTCTATCTCGTAATCCTCGTCAGGTTCCCTTTTCATCCCGAACAATACAACACAACCAAACTTCTCTTGCGCAGACCGGGGGGATTAAAGTCACTGGTCCACTAACATCCACGCATGTGCGTCCTATCATATTCAATCGCAAGTCGAAGATTGAGATTAAACGGTGTCGATATCACTTGCAAAAAATATTTTGCATACACGTCGCGGTATCGTGATGACGAAGTGTATATCAACACTTGCACCTGCACTTTGGGTGAGACTACATGCAGGGCATACGTCTACGCATCTAATATCATAAAGATGGCCTTTCTAGGTTGAAAGCAAGGCCAGGTGCTGTATTCGTGGTCGCTGCATGAAGTGACCCGCCGATCACCCTGGACTCTTCAGTTGTTGGCTGTTGAGGTGAGGGCATCTGTCTCTTATTAAATTATACAGTTTAAAAACTGGTTGCCTTTCTGTGGAATCTGTGACTAGCCACTACCTGCATCGAGGCAATAATATCCGGTTTGATGTGGAATTTGTATACTGCGACAAAATATCGACACAGCTTGAAGCTGTCCCATGCCTGTAAATAGATAATAAGAGGTATTCAACTTCATAATTAAATACAAATGGTCGAGTTCAATGAATCAATTGAAACAGTTTATTAATTATGACAGTTGTAAGATCAATGAGAAATTTGGCAAAACGCTTGTCTACTATTTTGTGTTTCGATCGTTTTCATGATTAACGGCGTGGATTTCACGCAGTTTCGCCCACGAATATCCTAAACTTATGATCTCCAAAGAGAATCAACATTTCGAATGCAGTCAAAATCGATACCAGATGATACCGCTGGCTCTATTCTGACGTCAGTCACGTACTGTACATTAGTTCACGACAACAATTTAAATAAGCATCACCATTATAAGTCAAATTGTATACTCATTAATATCTAAACCAAACCAAGTTTTGAGAAGTGCACACAGCACATCTTCACATTTTCACAATTCCATCGAATGCGTTCTATTGGCATTTATGCCAATTGACGAAGCATCCCATTGAGGGGAGCTTCAATGTTGGCCTGCACCGCTTCCGTGAAGTGTTTGGGACGTCCCCAACCTGTTGCGGTCAGGTGTGGGTGATGTCCCGGAGCGAGCGACCACCCAACAGGCACATCTCCTCTGGGCCTTGATGTTTCTAAAGACCTATGCTACCGAAGGCGAATCTCATGCACTCACGGGCGCCGACGAGAATACTTTCCGCAAATGGTGCTGGATCTGGGTCAACGTTATATCCGAGTTAGACTGGGTTGGTTGACGATTTTGCTTAAAATATTAAACTTTTATCGATGTAATGGAGAGCCGGTTTCAGAATAGCCATCCCAACGCGACTTTGTTTCTCTCGATGGCACGGATTTTCGTATACGCGAGCCAACTCCGTTTGATCTGTGCTGGTACAGCCACAAATTCCACGGACCTGGGCTTCGGTATGAAGTCGGGATTTGTTTCGCGACGGGCCATATCGTATGGGCTCATGGCGGCATGCCATGTGGCTCGTGGCCTGACTTAGGTCTTGCAAGAGACGCGTATTGCTCTTCTGTGGAGCCGAATGAGATGACGCTGGCAGATCGGGGCTATGCAGACCCTCACTATTTTATTTACCCTAGACCTGTCCGTGCAGATGTGGGGTGTCAAGAGAGATCATGGCTTGGCATGAAACATGCAATCGCCGTTTGAAGCAATTTCGTGTTCTTGGTGACGTTATTCGTCACAATTTGTATCTTCATCCGATTTGCTTCCATGCAGTTGTGAACTTGACGCAGATCATGATTGAATCAGCTTTGGATGTGCATGTGGCGAATGCCGTGTTTGAACAGTGTATCAAGGGTCTCCTGAGGGGAAAGACGACGATCTTGGGGTGCGAAGTGTTGTTCTCGGTAGTGTAAATCATAACACATATTTACATTTCATTAGTTAACACCATATGTCGATTTCCCCCGGAAATGTATCGATTTTTTAATCGATTTCCGAATCTCGCTGCCAATCAGCACCGAGCACTTGACTAATTCACGCAAACACACGTGCAATTAGTTTGGTTAATATTCGGTTGACTTGGCCCTTGTATGGTCACATCGATTTGGAAATGTATTTGATTTTTGGTCGAAAATACAATTTTGACTGACAGTGGTCGACATCGACGAGGGGTCTCTGGAGAATATCTCAGCCTCCAGATCAGAGAAAAATATGAAAAAAATATGAAAACAATCTACAGTATATTCTCGCTAATTTTCGCTTCCTCTGACCTTCGATTTTCTCTTATCTTCGCTTTTTTTGGACGATTCAAGAAAGTACAGAATAGAAATGCAATCCTCACATGGAAATGGTTGTACCAGTGGATCTGGAAATTAATTGTAGTCTTCTACTAGGAGTATAATGATTCTACACCATGACATGAGCTCGAGTGGGCATTCGAGTCGAGTCAACTTGGAAAGTCGATTTGAGAATCTCCTAGCCAATCATAATACACTAAAATTTATTTTCAGCCAATCGAATTTCAGAATAACCGAGTCAAGATGGATTTGGCAAAAATAGCTGCAGATTACCTGGGATGCTATATCTCGAGTACTCCGAAAGAAGGCACGAATGACAGTCTGTTGAGTGACAGTATTTATAATTCAACAGACTGTCATTCGTGCCTTCTTTCGGAGTAGCGTAGTTGCGATAGTTAACATGTAAAATGATATTGTCAATTAGGCCTGCTTTAAAATTCCGAATAGATTTGATTTCGTGTCAAGTGACCTTGTTCATTGCCACCACCTCATTTCAAGGCTCTTTCGTCCTCTGCCTTTACCTCTCTGGCAAAGGAATGAATTTACGAATATGCGTAACGTTAGCCATATTTGCAGCAGGTCCTGGAAAATTGAGTTTTTATTGACCCAGCTTAAATGGATCCAAAGGAACCAACTTACTACTCGCTGTTTACCCTGGTCTCCCAGTCACAGGTTAAGACTTATTGGTGCCCGTAGGTCGCTTACTACAAGCAGTCCTCGACGTGTGCGGTCGAAGATGATTTATCCGTATGATCTCCAATCTTCGTTTCTCTCTTATCTTCGCCATTTCAGATTTGAACAAGAACCGAAATTTAGCGAGAATATACTGTATACTATATTTTAAAGTAGATGAAAAGAAAATTGGTCTCTATTACACAATACCCTGCGAGATATGCATTAAAGAAAGCATGAATGAAGGTAAATTTAACTGTGAAATACTCTATACTGTCAAAAAATATACTAACTTATGAAGGTCTAATTATTTATTTTCACAGTTTATGCGAGTATAATCAATACTGTATAGAGTTTCTGAGTTTTCATTTTCCTTTGGTCATTTATCACGCTCGGATACTATCCGTACAGACCTCTCGTTGATGTCGACCACTGTGAAATCGACAATATTTCATAAGTGGTGTTCAATTGTGATTTATTGTTTTATTGATGAAAGAGTTAATAATTTCAATTTCGTCCAATACCCTCTTTTCATCGAATTGTTGACATGAACACCCACATAGACCACCTTGGTTGATTGCACGGTTGCGTTTCGATGGTGCAGAGTACCGACAAGCAGCGATAGTCTGATTTGTCCATGGACTTGAAGCTTGTTCACAATCTCCTGACACAACTTTTCCTTTGAGAGACCTGACTCCGAAGAGCTTGGTTGTCGATGGGAGCCGTTATATCAATTTCTCTCATCAATCACTCTTGAACCGTCAACTATTTTGTTGTCGGCCCAACGTTTGATTGATGGCACAAAAAACACATATTTCGACCAATAGAATTTATTTTTTTAATTTTGCCATCAGTGAAGTGCTTTCATCAAGCATGATTGAACACTACTATTGTCGATTTACGTGTTTATAGGGTTCATTACAAATTCCTATATATGATTTTCGAAAAAGTATAGTGAAATCGAGTGAAAACTTTATGACAAGTATTGCGAACCGGAGTAGTAACTAATCGCACATCATGCCATTCATACTTCACGCTTTGTGCCATTCATGCTATATGCTATTCATGCTAATTGTAGTGCTTAACTTCACTCGCTTGTGATCCTCCGACTCCATGACAAACTACACCTTTTCCAGTTCAAGATGAGAAAATCCCAGTTCAAGTTGAGATCGGCCAAGTTCAAAATGAGACACCACTCTTTTAATTAGCTTTATCAAGATTTAGAGGATGTAGTGGCAGCACAGGAAGTCAGGTTGGGGAGTCATTAGCCATGTACTTCGGCGTTCTAATCCTGCGCATAAAGTTCAACCATTACAGCAAAACTAACAAATGCTCAAATTACTGCTGACATGACAATTGAAGCGTCGACATCAAGTCGACATCAAGCGCGGTGTTTGTTCAGTTTTACAATTACACACTCAAAGGCTCTGGTCAAATATACACCCGGTAAATAATAAATGAAAAATGTTTATTTCAATTGTGTTCATCCCACTTTCCAGTAAATCCGGATAAATATCTAAGCGCCAAAACAAGGCTGGAATGAAGTGATCATGTCAATTAAACGCCCGCTCTCACTTCGAAATTGTCATTGAGTGGTTATGAAATGTCGCGCTTCGAGCCCTACAGCTTCAGCACAGTCATGTGGAGATCAACATCGCTACATGATTATGTTGAGTGGTGCCAAGAAGCCGGTATCATCCACCGCCCGACGCTTTGCCCGACTTGTGCCAAAGAAATGCGGCAAAAGGGAGGACGGTGGCGCTGCCAAAGATCGGGTTGAGCCGGTCGACAGGTAAGTGCACGCAAGGAATCCCACCCCGAGGAGTTTTGGGCACGTATGCCCAAATTAGCCCATTAGATATATTGTTGGGCATCACAGAGACCCGTAATTCAGGCCGCCCGAGACATTGGAGTCTCAATAGCCACAGCCGAAAAATGTACACTAAATGCTGCGACTTGTGCTCTGAAGCTCTTATTGACTTCGCGATGAAGGTAGGTATATTGTGATCTGACTAATACTAACTCAACAAAAGATAGGAGGACACGGATGCGTCGTTTAAATCGACGAAACATCCGTTAAGAACAAATCTAAATACAACAGAGGACGTTGGTATCCTGATTGTTGGCTTTTCGGCGGAGTGGATCGCGAAACTGGCAAGTGGTTTGGGCGCCTGGTCTATGGCAATCGGTCGAAAGAGACGTTGTCCGAACTTATCAAGAAATTTGTGAAGCCTGTAAGTCCTATCATAACTGATACGCTTTCGTCGTATGTCTCTGCCAACGAGAGACTTACGCTTGAAAACAACCCAATCCTTGCAGGTACATGTATGTATATTTGCATTGATATCAACTGAAAATTGACCCTAGACATTAATTATTCCCATCAGTGGGTGAACCACTCGGAGAATTTGTAAACCCCTCGAATAAAATACGATGCTCATACATGTACGCAGACCATCGAGAGTGTTTGGGAGACCCGCGTAAAACGCCACATGAAGGCTATGCGTGGAGTTGCTAAAGATGTTTTGCCTGAATTGTTGGACGAGTTCGTTTTGCTTGAATTGTTGGACAAGTTCCTGTGGCGATCCTGGTTCTTTCCCATGGACGCCACTGAAGAACAGGATCTGTCAAGCTCTCGGAACCAAGTTAAACCGTTAATAAATGAAAATTATTTTGTTTTATTTAAAGTTTCATTTATGATTTATAAATGGTACTATTAATACAGTAAAACCTGTTAGAATGAAGAAGTCGCGGTGGAGTGGGATCTTTGTTCAATTTGAAAGGCGTTCAGCTATAGGTTAATCAAGGATTTTGTATGACCATAGACAGTTCAAGTCAACATCATACCATATGCCACAACGACTTCTCAACGGCCACAAGCACATCTGTGCTCAATCCGTCATGTCAACACAAAATGCGAGTGCTAGGCTAGCCAATTTAACATAAGCATTGAACAAATCGCTCTAGCTCATTCATGATAGCATTTCGGTGTTGCTTTGAGTATGTTATCCCTTCGAAGGCGACTGATTCGGTGCAAAAATGCACCACATTTTCCATACAAAATTCCATATATTCTGTTCAATGGATGAGGAAATTTTGTGAGAAACACCATATGATACTTTTTGTTGCTGGCGGAACAAACAAAAAATATCATTCAATCTTTTGATATATCTCACGATAGTTTGCGATATAACTGGGCAAATTGCCTTTTCGATGTGGTTTGAATATGACATAGCAACTGGTGTTGCTTCCCACAATATTTGGTCAAAGCTTTGTGTAATGCTTACAATGCCATACCATATGGTCATATGCAAAGTCGGTAGCGCCGCTCTTTTCATGGTGAAATCTCCTCAATGTGTAGGAGTATTTCAGTCATAATGTAAAAGTCCAAAATCGAGCAGTGGATCAAAATCGAACACCAATCGCATTCGAGCAGTTAAACCTCTATAATACTATTACAACACTTCATCCGGACACCGGATAAGGTTTCCCGCCTGATTTGCGCGCGTATTTGGGGGTGTTGAGTCATTCATCAACTTACCTGCAATGGAATCGGCTCGTAAGTCAGTATCGAGGGCACTACTTTACTGTAGCCCCGGCGTCTAATTTAGAATGATTTTTAAAAACATTCACCCGGATAATTAACCGGACCAACCATATTCATCACAATCCGGTTAATATTTTCCATTTATCCGGATGATGGCATCAATATAGTTATACGGATAATATCCGCAAAGTGCCAAAAACGAAGTATGCCCCCGGATTAGAGCAAACTAACCAGAGCCATCCATTTTTACAATATAAAAATTTGTATACCACTTTACTGTGGCCCCAGCATTACATGCAAAATATTCTCTAAGTCATTTTATTTTCGCACAAGCAGTGGATAATTCCTACGACTTATCCGACGTCAGCGACTACACCTTCAAGGCCGTCATGGCAGCGACAAGATCCGAGCATGCTGCGATCACATGGTGTTTGGAGGTATTGATCCACTCTCATCTGATACGACTAATTCATCATGCTTTAGGTTGGTTTATTTCGTAATAAATGTTTTATTCCTCTTGTCTTGGCGACATGAAGCTCATCAAGGACCTCCAACGTTGGCGCTGTTGCCGAAGACGACCATACGGAAGAACTCGCCTTTCTGTGGCTCGCGACTGCCCACATCGACACTCATCTTAGTACTTAACTAGCGGGCTACCAGGAAGACCTCGTTACAGGTCGTCGACGACTTGGAAATATCCTCTAGGGCAAGAAGCGTGTGGTTCAAGTACTGCCGCGAAACTTGCACAAAAGAAATGCGATCATGCACTATTAAGGTACCTCTTAAATATAATATATATGCCAATACTAATTTTCAAAATGTATTAGATTGGAGGGGTTGGATACCTGCATGTCATCCTGAAGAATGATGACTTAATATCCGGATGAATGTTTTTAAAAATCATTCTAAATTAGACGCCGGGGCTACAGTAACGTAGTGCCGTATCGAGTGAAATTAATGTTGCCGTGAGTCGTGTGCTGTCTGGTGAGAGTTGCGTTGCTGCAGCGCAAATGATTGGTGCTCCCTACTCTACGCTTACAGCGCATGTGCGAGCTGCCAAGGCTGGACGACAGCTTCGAACCAAGGGACGACCTTCGGCGATGCCCAAGGTAAGTGAGAGCGACCTGGTTGCTTGGATTATAGGCATGCAGCAACAGGGTTTACCTGTAAAACACAGGGATGTTATTGTTAAAGCGTGCAAAATGGGTCGCAAGATTGATCCTAAATTAATTATAGGAGGTGGTTGGTACAAACGCTTTAGGAGCAGACATCCAATCCTGGCTGATCGCAGGGCTCAAACCATATCACGTGCACGTAACTCGGTCCAACCCTGTGATATCGATGTATTGTTTGACTTGTTGCACTGTCAGATATCCAAGCACAATTTGTCATCCAAGCAAATATGGAATATGGATGAAACTGCTTTCTATACTAGAAAGAAAGGCGAAAATGTTATTGCTGTTAGAGGCTCTCAAAATGTTTGGCGTGAATCCATCGATACCAGCTTTCATCTCCCAATTGTTGCCTGTGTGCGAGCAGACGGATATATACTACCACCCACGTATATATTTCCAGGCAAGTCAATTGAACGTGATATTGCATCCTCCTCCTCTGTACCTGGATCTACAGTTACAACTGCCCCAAAAGGATGGATGAATGAACAAATTTTTATTGCATGGCTACAAAAATTTTCTGCATCAATTCCCACAGAAGATCGCCCGACATTGCTTATTCTTGATGGACTGGCTGCTTTTGATGCAGTTGAGCTTGCACAAGATCTTGGAATTATTATACTTTGTTTGCCGTCAAATGCGACTCATATTTTACAGCCTCTTGATGTTGCAGTCTTCAAATCGTTTAAAAATGCGATTGAAAAATACATATTCGAAGCTATGATAAACGACGGTAAGATATTAATCATAATTACAATGTTATCTTTATATCTATAGATTCGGACACAATATTCTCTATCAGCAAGTCAAAGGCACTTGAAATAGCTTCGTCGGCATGGCTTGAAAGGGTTTCGCCAAAAAATGCTATTGCGGGATTTGCTGGTTGTGGTATTTGGCCTCTATGCAAAGATAAAATGCTTGAGCGATTGGGCCGTTCCAAAAAAAATGGATTACCTTGTCAAATTGACGAAGCTCAGTGGTTGCAGCACCGCGATGCCATTCGTTCAGAAGTTTTGACGCTGCCCCAACGCCGAGCAAAGAGGAATGGGACGAAAAGAGTCGTCACAGGAGCACGAATTTTGACAATTGCCGAGCTGGGCGAGACGGACACAACACGAGACGAGCGAAAGCAAGCGATTGAGCGTTCGAACAGCCTGAAAAGAAAGCGTGACGAAAGGAAAGGCAAGAGAATGCGTCGCACCTTGCTCCAAAGACATACTACTCCGTTCCGAAATGATTGCGGCATGGGTATTCTAACTGGTGGTATTTCGCCAAAACTCATCGTTATTAGAATCTGATTGGACAGATAAATTAAGCTTTTTTGGTATTTTTTGTGTGAAAAAATGCTTCATGGTTGAAGAGATAATCCAGGCGATACGTCCTGGATAGTGTTTGACAACAACAAAACCCTCCGGTGAGACCATAGTATCCCTGTTCACTCCTGACCGATGTACTATGATGGTAGTCCAAGTCACGAGCACTCCTCCTGTGCGCTCTGTGGGCCAAAAGACAGCCAACTGTCCTCTTGGTGGCCGTCGCCACTAGCGCGACAGCGAGGGACGACACTTTTTGAACTTCTGTTCGAGTATAACTCGAATGTCATCCTCCCTTTCGGCTCAAGCACTGAGCGAGTACTCAGTACCGACGTGACAGAGACGCAAGCGCAAGAGTAAGGCAGCGTGGCGTGCAATGGTGGCAATAAGGTGACGGCGCGTCCGATCTGTCGGCAAAGATCAAAGAGTAAAAAAAATTCTATATAGGATTTTAGAGTGCACATACAAAAATTAAGTCATTCTTCAAATCGGACTAGTATACAAAAATCCATATTAAAATCAGCATGCCGCAATCATTTCGGAACGGAGTAGTATTCGAGAAGTTCAAACAGATCTAGACAGAGAATTTGAGATCGTAGTCTTGTAAATACACTCACTTCATTCCTTGTACATGAGACTTTGTTTCTTCCTTCATCTCAACTTGCTTGCTTGGTCTTGACTTGTTTGGACACTGAAAATCCGAAAATGACTCTTAGCCGGAGTTTGTAGGACAATCGTGGGAACGATAAAACGCACACATTGATAGTGTATAACTTGTAAGTTAAACAGTTCGGCTCCATCTAACGCTATCCGACCATTTTTCAAAGTACCTCCCATACCTCCCTTTGAGGTTACGAAGTAGTGACTCCATAAGTACAAGTAGTGAATAGATCAACGAGCTGCTGAAGCAGTAACATTGCTTTAGCAGCTTGTTGGTGTTATTCACTGCTTATTATCTAGAGGGTTCAGCTGTGTCGTGGCCCATTGCTTGACAACTAAAGCCATTTGACAACCTAAGAGAGCTTGCAATCCTTGCAACTTACACAGATTTTGTTAACACTGTCGAATGAAACAAAGAGAACGTTTGTATTTCATAGGCTAGCATATTTGAAAACGAGTAGCGTAGACTTTGGCAAGTGCTAAATTCGTACAGCTAAGGATTTCTTTGGCGACTCATATTACGAGTCGCCAAATACAACGCAAACAGCCAATTTTAGACGCAGCTAAGAAATACACTCCAAAACCACAGTTTAACACTATTATCAAGGCTAACTATGGACATTTGAATTATGTGGGAGTCTTAACGTGAAACAATATGCATTATGTCGTTTAAAGACAAGAAGAATACACAAACAGCGTCCTGGTGAGAGACATAGCCATCGCTGGTTTACACACGGAGCAAGCGCTTGCGTTCTTCCGAGCGGCTTTGGATCACACGCCAAGCAATAGCTTAATTAATGGTCACTATGAACCATAACATAGAACGTGTTGAGGATAATGTCGTTCATGGATGTATCGACGGTGCTGCCGTGTGAAATCTAAGCTTCGGGAGCATTACAGGTGATATTCTTAAAGGGATTACTCAATGCTCACTCGAATGGCACGAATATTAGCTGAGCTCGTTGCTCTGCTACTGCTGTGCACACAATATGTAACAATACACTTTTGGCGTCTTTTTGGCAGTTAGGCCAGGAAAAAACGTCAAATGTCAAAATCCTATAAATTGATTGTGTGGGACTCTGTCCCACAAAATCCGCAGAAATTGTATGTGCTCCTGACACGAAAATTTTGATTTTCTTGAAAATTTGGGACAATTTGTCCTACAAATGCTCTAAAACTTGATTAAATCGCCCACAAATTCCGGAGAATGGGAATTTACATAACGTATACTTCGCATAATTGATAATTCCTATGAAAATTAATGTCCTAGCCCTCACGACTCTGACATCCAAAACGACAATTTTTCTATACTTTATCCTATATAAAAGCAATACTCGATTTTGATCCACAAAAAAGTAAGCAGTTGTAATCAATCAAACTCAATTAATCCCTAAAAGAAAGATGATTTTGGCATATCTTTACGTCTGCCTTGTTCTCTGGCCTCTTGCCAATTCGGGACAATCTTCCTCTTTCTTGTTGCTGATGTGGATTGCGAGATACTGTGATGAACGTCAAGTGAAAATAAATATGTGCTCGATTTTGGACTTTTACGTTAGTAGCTTATTTTGATTCGTCCAAAAAGTGACATTTCGAAGATACAATTTATTTTTGACAAATCACAATTGTTGACATTTTATGACAAAAAAACGAATCGATTATCAGAATTTGGTGCAAATTTGCACCCGTCGTCCTCGAAGGGATAGCGCCCTTAGAGCACTTAAAACGAGGCACGATGTCTTTATTACTACGCACATGTGTCAAAACCATACTGTTTAGCATGAGAGGGTTTTGTTCAATCTAGCAGGGCGAAAATGTATGGAAATCTCTCCGTGGATCAAAAACGTGTTCAGTTTGACAGGCGTTTAGCTATACGAGGTGTTTAAACTAGCAGGTTTTACTGTAGTACTATTAATAGTACTACGTGTATATTATGGAAATTGATCTTTCTGATAATAAATTTTCATAGGATATCGGTTGTCCATTTTGAACTGACAGTGAATTTGAACTGGGATTTTCTCATCTTGAACTGGAAAAGATGTTCGCACGATAAGACTAAAGTGCAACCGAAACAATTGGTCGTCCTCCTTGCAATTACCAGCCTCTCTTTTTCTTGCACCTTAAGGCGCCACGCCATCAACAGCAACGTTCTTGCTCGTTCCCAAAGAGTTCCTTCACGGGTTTATTATGGACCTATTCTATTGTAAGAATCGATCTCATTCAGATGAGCGTCGTCGAAGTACACTGAAGACAATTCCTCCAGCATAAATCACAATGAGTCTTTCAAGAGAGGTTCAGAAGCAGCCTATTGGCGACGAATACGTGCAACGTAACATTTTGTCCAAAGCACGAGACAAAATATTGTCGAAGCCATCAGAAGTGTGCTCATGTAGGCCATTGTGCTGACTGGGAGCGTGTAAATCAACACAAGGCGGACGGCTGCTTCAAGGAGGAGACCTGTACCCCATACTCTGCACATGAAGTATGAGTTGGAGCGGACGTCGGGCCGATTGTACTTCATATCAAGCTCTTCTTTGGCTTCTGGACCACGAAACTCTCGGTTGTAAAACCAAATTAAATCTTCCTTTCCACACATTGTCGATGCCCAATATGCAACGCCGAAACCCACAGTGAAGAACGAATCTTTGGCCATCAGAAGGCGTGCGTCCCGTGTGACGAAAGTTATTGCCGCAGACATACTGATGGATAGAACCGAAAGCGCCGAGATCACATCGCATCGTCGCTCTCGAGCAATAATGACAAGTGTGTTGACAAATGGTGGAATGCTCGAGAGTAAGAGCGCATACACATCAGCCACATACTTGACTGCCACTGAGTAGATAACCAAGGGCAAGACAAGGTTCACAAATACGACGATGAAAATTGCAGCTCCAGCTCGTGCAGCTTGGGATCTTGAGGGTACCACCATTTTGAAAGTTTGACCTCAGTGTCCGACAACAATCAACGAGAATGCAAGTGTTCATGAAATGTTTGTGGTTTCATTTGTTCGGGATGTCGTTGGACTCTGCTTACAAATGAGAGAGACAATATCAACGGAAGACACAATGTTGGTAAGTCCAAGAGGCCAGGAGGCGAAAGGAACAAATGTTCCTTGGCAGTGCAGTCGATTTCTCACCCAACAAAACAAATGAAAGTTTTTCACCAGTGAATTTCAACTTTGAAATTGAAACGAATCAGTTTGCCACCAACGTCGCAGTCATTGATGGCATTATCATATTTATCCCATGACAGAATCGCCGACCACCCAGCCACCGAGTGAAGCTCGACAAATATTCCTTGGCGTCTTGCTCATCTTGGTGATCAACGTGGTCTTGCCCATCGTGATTTTCAACATTTTGTCGCCTCACATGGACGACGTTTATGCACTTTTGCTCTCTGGTGTGCCGCCTATGATGGAAACGCTTTTTCGCATAATTGTGCAACGCCGGTTCGACGTCATCAACATTTTGGCCGTGATTTCAATTGGACTTTCCGTTGCATTGGCCCTCGCGACGAAGGATGCAAAGCTCGCCATGGTCAAAGATTCATTTTTCACCTTCCTTTTTGGGCTGGCTTACTGGCTATCGACATACTTTGGCCGAGAGAACCTCACTTGGTATTACTACCGTCAACTGCGCGGCCCAGCAGCAAAAGAAGCCTTGGATGCAATGTACGCCATCGAAGGGGTTCGCAGAACGCTCAACTTCATCTGCCGAGTTTGGGGCTCAGCCATGGTCGTCGAAGCCCTCGTCCGAGTCGCACTCATCTACATCTTGTCTGTTCATACCATGGTGTACGTGAGCCCCGCTTTAGTTTGGAGCACCTTTGTCGGACTTGGAATTTGGAATTCGTGGTATGTACGATACGTCCGACGAAAGTATGCTACACGTACGAACGAGGAAACAGTGACAACACAAGTTGACGAGGCAAATCCTGACCCGCAAGTGACAATGGCAGAAGAATTAGAAACCCCAAAGACAGAAAAGATTGCCATGCCTTAACATCTACTTCGAAGTAATTTAATCCAAAGTAATATCATAAGCCAACAGCTAGGAGAATTGATTTGGTGTTGACGGGTTTGCAGTGGAGTAAAACGAGTACTTCTTGAAATCGGTCACAGACTAGAGGACATTTTCATCAAAATACAGGAGACTAAGGTGTTTACCTGAGAATTGGAAATCGGCGGGGCCTCTGGTAGTTGGAATGCCAGAGTGATCGTTCGCGGAACACAGCTCTGTGGCCTCGGAGGCTTTTCAATACTTGCTTTACTGCCCTTTGTTTTGATTGCCTGAGATTCCTCGGGAGGTATTAGGCGAGTCACATGGTCTTGAACAAAGTGCATTGAAAAATGTTCCTTAGGGCCATGTAGGTTTGAGCTCCGCGGTCGCACAAGTGGTGTCTGGTGGCTCCGTTTGCTTGCTTCGAGTGGCTTTAGTACATGGCGTGGTGACACAGTCGGAGCTGGTTTTCCAGCGAGGGATGTTGTTGGTGTTTGATGGATTTGAACTTGATGTTTGGGCAAATACTGGTCACATGAGAGACATTTTAGAGGCACTTTGGTCAATCCTAAGTGTGCTGTCTCTGCATCGCCTTGCTGTTGATTCATTTCAAGTCTGCAATGTAAGGGTAAAGCCTGGAATGATGGATGTACACGGACCTGTCAACTACTGCTTTGTCGGCCTTTTCATGGAGAGCTCGCTCCAGACTTTGTATGACGTCGTTGGTTGGTAGGCTAGACATATTTTAGCATTCAAGATCATCACCAACACGCCACTTCTACCCTCGGAGTTGAGCTTTCAGGTCATCTATTGAGGACAAAGCGGCTTCAGTGGAGAGGTCAGCTTGAAGCTAAGGAACAGTTAAAAATGACGAGTCAGGCGAGGTGGGCGACTTTAGCTTGCAAGGCATTTAGCTGATGTAGAACATCTTCTTGGCTTGGACAAGCAGCAAGCTGGAGCTCCAGCTGACGTTCACGTTGAGTAAATTTATTGAGATCAGCTTGTAATTGCTAGATTCCATTCCATCACAAAACGCACTTGAGTCGAGAAGTACCTCGATTTGTGCAGACAGTGCATTACTGATCGCGATCTCTGAGGTATTGTTACGCTAGGATAAATCTGTGTCAAAGTGACTTTGATAGTGGATCAACCTTTAAGCAAACTTGGTCTACACGGTGGATAGTTCCCCACATACTCCACTGAACTCGTCGCAATTGTTGTGGTAGCGAGGTCATAGCATGAGCAAGTGAATCCAAGTGATCCTCAGGAGTCTATGAAATGTGTCAACTTTGTCAAACTTGATTTCCAAACGTTTGGATCGGACGCAACGTCTCGCACTTGGAGATTGAGCTCGTCCAAGCATTTTTGCAGATCTGCCACTGCATCCACCGGTGGATCTAATGAATCACCGCTGACAGCATCCAGGATATGTTTAATCGCTTGTTTTGAATTGACAGCCGCATCATGGCACGTTTCCACTTGGCTCAAGGTTGATAATTCGTTGGCCAAGCCGACCAACTCCGTCTCCGAAAACCCACAGGCGATTTGATTCTTCCACTGGTTTCCAAGATCGTCGAAGTCAGCAACACTGGACTGGACAGATGTAATTGCATGCTGCATTTGTTCGCATTGAGCTGCCTGAGATTTTCATTGATTAGCCCAACGATTTCAACACATACCAATGCTGACGTGGCAGCTTCTTGTTGTCTCTAAGAGTGACCATTATAAATGAGTTTGAATTTGAGGCACGTACATGATTGACAGCGCAGGTGTGTTGGGCTCGTCCAACTGATTGAAAAAGCGACTCAAGCGCATGGTTCTATCGAAGGATTATATGGCCATAATCGAGCGTCGGTGCGTACAATACGTGAAAGCTCTGCGTCAATGCCATCCAATTTTTGATTGATTTTTGCGTGGAGATCTTGCTTAGCTGCTGTGCAATGCCGAATGGCTTGATCAAGCAACTTGTTGGAGTCTGATGAGATAAGCGACTGGTTGGCCTTTAGAAGAGTTTGCTGATGACTTTCAACAGCAGTGAGACGTGTGCTGAGGCTATTTACAATCGATTCAAACAACGAGCCTTGAGAAATAAAAAAGGACGTCACGTCGGTCTCGAGGCTTTTGTACAGCGCCATGAGCAATTGAGAGATGATGTCGAGCGTTTCGAGCTCGAGAACTAAATTTAGCCGCTCATGTCGAATCCCCAAAAGCCATGAAGGATAAAGGCCAAACTTCAGCAACAAGCGTTAACCTGAACATTATCCGGTTATGATAGTGTGTCGCAATACCACATCAATGCATGGCTTCACTGAACAAGCGCGGACGACGTCAATCATCTGCCCAGAAAATGGTGCTCACTGGAGCGAAGCGGAGGCCGAGTGTAAGGTTTCTGCAGGCGGATGACTCGGAAAAAGGGATTTCTTCACGTTTTCCCCTAATTGGGAAAGTCTGCAGGTAGGCCGTAAGGCCGTGCCGCCACCCGGATGACGCCTGTTAAATAAACTATGCTGAGTTTCAAGTGGAGTCCATCCCTAGTGTCAAACACATTTGGACAGGCGCTGGATACACCAATGCCATTCTCTGAAATGTTCGACGCAGACTTTGCTTCGTTATCTGTGCTGTAAAATAAACCATTAACTCATATGGTTCAAGAATAACCTAACACTGTAAATCAAGCAAAAATCAGATAACTCCAAGAACTTATATGTTTTATAAACAATTTCTGGATGAATAGATATTTGACAGACCGCGACACCATAAACCGACCCAGGAAGAAAACAATTCATTTATAGAGGTCTATAAATGATTATAATAGAATGGTCACTTGAAATAAGAATATTTTTTATACAGTTTATAATATTTGACCAGTCAAAAATGGCTGTGTTAGGACACAATTTGAATAGTATGTCACAAAATATTCTTTTTAGAGCTCCTTATGAATGTAGATGAATTTTTATGAATCCGAGCTATGGATGTGTTTTTAAATGAGCGCAATCCGACCTTCCAGCGCTGAGATAGAGCCAAAAGGTCGGTTTATGCTGTCGCGGTCTGTGAGTTACACTTTCCTGGCTTTAGTTCAGCGAATAGCATACGCTCAAAGTACTTATAGAATAGAAGCAAGGCATAACGATAATAGAAATTCAGCGTAAATTGATGTCAGTCAAGTTCCGAACTCTATAGGAGAATGGAGAGTTCAGAAGTAGACTCAGTTTTGTGGAATTTCATATCCCGAATATTTAATGTCATGTAAAACTGTATAAATCGATATATAGAGATGTTAAAACGTACCGACTTTCGGCAAATAGCGCATCAGTAATACGTTGGGCAAGCACAAAACTGCCAGACCCATGCACCGAGAATCTGTCCTCGTGGGTTTGCCGCTTATCCTTCATTTGTGCGTTCTCGCGACGAGCATGTCTATGGAGCAAGGCACATACAACTCGCCTGAAAGGAAGCTGTTGCCTTCATCAACTGACACGCCAAGTACGACCAACACGACTCCAACGCCAACAGACAAACCAAACATCCCACAGACCTCTTCGAACGGCACTTGGCGCGGAGATAATACTACGCCTCCTTCGACAACAGCATATACGACATCAGCACCGACACCAACAACATCTTTATCAGCAGGAGCGTATTCCGACAGCTCTTCTTACAACGGAACAGCGCCAAAGTACGACAAGAGTGCCTGCGCCAAATGCCGCGATACTGGAGACTGCAATGATGCTGCCAGTGGCGACCCAGGGACGTTTTGCGGTAACTTGAGGAATACACAAATTGCCTGCTGCTGCCCAAACGATGGCTGGCATTGTACCACGGAAGTTTTGATCGATCGATGCCTATGTGAGCAACTGCCTCCTTTGCCTCCAACGTCACGTCCACATTCATCGAGCTCGGCTATCGGCCTGAGCGTGGGCTGTGTAGTTGCAGCAGTTTTACTTGTGGTTGTTGGAATATTTTGGTGGCGAGCAAGACAAAAAAAGCGACTGGTCGCCTCGGTTCATTACCCGACCATGAAGGAAATCTAGGTATTCGTAACTATGTCGTCTTTAATGCTATTTCTCAAGTCGTAAATGAACTGTTGCCTTCAGTCACATTTCCCAGGATCTCAATCCCAATGCACATGAAAGTCTCGGGATTCACCCCATCGACCGCAGCAGATCCGTTTAAAATCTTCTTCAAATACCAGCACACATCCCCATATTGTCTCACTAGCTTTTCATTTGTGAAGGTTGAGAAGGTTGAAAGATCTGTCGCAATGAATGTAACATAAAGCTTCAATTTAAGACAAATGCTTCAGTTTATGACGTATGGATTATAGCCAATGGCAATGCGTAAATTCTCGAGGCAAAATCCTCTATCATTTTTTACCTGTCTTTTTTAATATATCCATTTGTAAGGACCATTGGAGACCACCGATGGTGCCTGAATGCAAACCACGCGGCCGCTATTCCAGGGAAGAGTCTTCGTCATCTAGATAGAGTGTGTTAACCAAGTCTTTGTTTGATTACTTACCTGGCTTGCGATTTCACTTCTTGGCTTGCTCTCTTGACACCTTTCTTCTTGCTTTGAAATTGACTTGCTGGAGATATTTTCGGATACTTCTAACATCAATACCTTCTTTAAAATAATATATTTCCTCCTCATAATGAATATTTTCTTGTTCCAAAAGATATGCATTTTCTCATACATTTTCGAAGTGTGATCCCTTTGTCTTAAATTGAAGCGCTCATCTTCAAGGAGATAAAGAATGCTGTACAAATCAATATTCTCCAAAACAAGATAAAACATAGAACAACTTATAGAGATGTCTCATGTCGTTGCGCCACAATTTTCAGAATTCCGAACACACGTCTTGAAGATGAGGTATGCGATATCAATGGTGGCGCAACGGCTAGATTTGTCTTAAATTGAAGCTTTACGTTATGTGAGGATGCCAGCATTTCCACGAAAGTGTTGCTGGAAGCATCGCAGGAGATAACTTAGTCACTTATCATGTCAGACTGGTACAAAGTTTGGCATGGGAAATGCTCATCAAAGGTATCCGAGTCAATGAAAACAGCACCGGAAACTTCTGGTCATGATACCTTCGGGAATTCCTGGAAGGAAAAACATGGTTGCTGTTCTATGCCCTTAATAAACACCCCTTCTCAGCATGCAGTCGCCTGATCTCTCTCTTCAATTAAATTGAACCACAGCACCTCCAAGATGGGCGATTCGAGCCATCCGCAATGGGATTTTGCTGGCTGTGATAACTCATTAGAATGTCATGTCTTGCAGGAAGTTCCTCGACTTCGACAGCTTGGTTGTCACACCCAATAAGATCACACTATAATGAAACCTTGGAGTTTCAAAGAAGAAAACAATTGTCGTGTGAAAAGTTGACTTTTTTTTGCGCTTTCCGATGACTTTTGTCGATTTTTTGGATTTTATTCACTTGTGAGCGTTAATGAACAAGTTGCTGTCGATGGTGTATATAAGGTTGTTCCCTGCGAAATCGACTGACTTGACACAAAAGACGACTGCGAAACAAGACTGCTCGGATGACGTAGGTTGGCGAGTCCCCCTTCCATACAAACACCCAGTAGGGCAGCTCCATCTGGTGAAAATGTGCAAGTTCTGAACCATGTCTGCAACGACGACTGGCCGATGGATCTAACGAGATGCATCGAACTTTCAGGAATTCCGACTGGATTTCCTACCAGTTTCGACGCGGGACAAACATTGTATGGATAACGCGAGGCTATGCTACGTGCTGGAATATGACAAAGTGGAGCCACCGTCGCGGGAGAGGCTTCAGGACAACGTCAAAATGGTAACCCAAAGTGTCAACCACCCCGCGAGAGACTTGCATTCGAAATTCCTTGCCGTTGGTTGTCAGGAAAGTTTCATTTGATTGGTCAAGTCGTTTCGGCACATCCATGGCTCTCGAACAAAGAACCGTTCCACGCAATTTGATTGGCTCACATATTTGGTGGTGGCTAGAAACAGACTGGATTGGTGGAATATTTTAGTATTTTAGCCAATAGAAATTAAATAATATTTTTAGAAGCTTTTAATTGGTGGAAAGAAATATTTTTGACCAATCAAAATTAAATGACAGCATTCAGCCACGACGAATGTTACTTCGAACGAGTGCCTCTCCGGCTTCTTCCGAAGCTTCTGTCGAATTCCCAGCCAGAATTCTTTCTTTGCAACCCCCGATGACGATGAATCATGTGCCGGTCTTCCTCCAGAAGACGTACGACATGATTGAAAACTGCTCGGACGCCGTCGCGACGTGGTCTGCGTCTGGCGAATCATTCATCATCAAACGAATCAACGAGTTTGCGTCCGAGATCCTCCCGCGTTATTTTAAGCACAACAATTTCAGCTCGTTCGCACGACAGCTCAACTTTTACGGGTTCCACAAGGTCAAGAAGGAAGACATTTTGCTCCGCGCGAAAGGAAATACATCCCCAACTGACCCGGATACTGCATTAGAAGCTCAGGGATGGTGGGAGTTCAGTCATCCACTTTTTTTGCGCGATCAACCCGACAAGATGGGCAGTATTCGACGAAAAACGTACGCCGACTCGAACCAAGCGCAAGCAGCGGCCGCCGCCGCGGCAGCTGCAGCAGTAAATCAGCCGCACAAGACCGAGCTCGAAGAACTTAAAGGATTTATGACTGACATGATTGACGACCTCAAGAACGATATGGCTTCGCTGAAGAATCAAGTTAACTTGTTGACCCACCACATGACATCTCTCGGCAGTCTAATGCATCTGATCGTTCAAACGCAATCGATGGAAGCAGCTGAACCCTCCGTAAAGCGAAGAAAGATCGAAAAGACGAACGTGGCTCCCCATGCACCAGCGAACGGCATGGGCTCCATCACTTTACCTCCACTGTCGTTGATGAATTCGTCCACCCCTCCACCGTCTGCTCCATCCGCTTCTAAATTCAAGTACATGGCAGAGCGTAACAACCTCGAAGAATCGGAAGCGAATGCTGCATTCGTCCTCTGGAATCATGCTCGACGGGAGAAACCCTGAGCCGTCCATTATCGACCACACGTTTCGAACGCCATAAAAAGCGCATAGTAAATAGGATCATTTTTATAAATCAGCAAAAATCACGATATTGCCGCAGTAGTGGTGAGGAGGGTGGGAACGAAATCTTGCGTAAAGACAACCGATGGGCGTCTCGTCGAGTTGCTTAAACATGCCCCAAAGGTAGGTCGGCTTAACGATGAAAAAAATGTTTGTGAGACAAGAAAAATTGCCGAATTTGACGAAGAACTCAATATTATTGATGGCAATGACACATGCAGACGCATCGCAATTGACTCAATGATGAATAAACTCAAGGACAGCACTGCAATTTTTCCCCTCGATCCAAGAAATAAGTCATACTCGACGAGACATTCGTGAAAGATTTTCCTTGAGTCGACTGAGATTAGTCGCTCGCAGTTCAGCATATACAGTGAAGATAGAAGCAACTCAATGCAAGGAATTGATAAACGGCAACCCCAAGCGCTTGGACATAAAGTCCACATGACGATGACATGTCCTTGCTACTTTGACATGAGAAAAATGCCTCTTAAAATTAATATATTGGATATTGTTGTGAATAGTCTACTCAAGTTAAAATACCCTCTCCTAATAAATATAAATAAGATAATATTTCACAGGTTTTGTCTGTCTACTAAATTTGTTTTGAACGTGGTTTGAGACAGCAGAGACGATCTTTTTATTCAGTCTCCACAAACACAATATGATCTATTTACAAAGTTCGCGCCGTGGTTCGCTTGACGGCAGCAACAATGTCTTCGATTTGAGGCACGGCGAGCTTTTCCAAGTTTTCGGCGTAAGGCATGGGGATATCAGCGCCAGTCACACGTTCCAACGGAGCATCCAAATAGTCAAAAGCGTCGGTTTCCATCAAAAGAGCAGCGATTTCAGCACCAATGCCGTGTTGGCCCCAGCCTTCTTCAACCGAGACAACGCGCGACGTCTTCTTGGCAGAGGCCACAATAGCTTCACGGTCCAAAGGACGAATCGAGCGCAAGTTGATCACTTCAGCATCGATACCTTCCTTGGCGAGCACGGCGGCAGCTTCCAAAGCGACACCCACCATGCGAGAGAATGTGACAATCGTGACATCCTTGCCGGCCTTCATGATCTTTGCCTTGCCAATAGGAAGGACGAAATCCTTGTCTTGAGCTTCCTTCGACACTGGGAACGACGTGCCGTAAAGCAGTTCATTTTCCAAGACCACGACGGGATTTGGGTCGCGAATGGCAGCCTTGAGCAAACCACGGGCATCTTCAGAGTCGTATGGCACAACGACCTTCAAGCCAGGGACAGAGCCATACCAGGCAGCGTAACATTGCGAGTGTTGGGCAGCGACACCAGCGGCAGCACCGTTGGATCCACGAAATACAATTGGGACCGAGATATCACCGTTACTCATGTAGAATTGCTTGGCGGCAGAGTTGATAATTTGATCAATAGCTTGCATGGCAAAGTTGAATGTCATGAATTCAACAATTGGCTTCGTGCCGTGGTAGGCAGCACCAACGCAAAGACCCGTGAAACCAGCTTCCGTGATCGGCGTATCCCACACACGCTTGTCGCCGTACTTTTCCCAAAGACCTTTCGTGATTTTGTACGCACCGTTGTATTTCGCGACTTCTTCGCCCATAATAAAGACCTTTTCATCACGCGCGAGTTCTTCGTCCATGGCCGTGTTCAAAGCATCACGGACAGTCATTTCGTCCGCGACGGTCGCCATGGAGCGGCGGGGAATGCGGGCCGCCAACGATCGAGTCTTGAGTACGCGCGCCAACATGTCGGATGCAACAATGGAGGAATTGACTGCTGCGAACGCCACACACACCGACGCCCACAGCGGACCAATCAAAAGTGAGAATCTCCATCCCCATACAAACACCCACATGAAAATGACGTCACAGCACATCTTCCAGTTATACAAAATTCCATATGAAGAAAGGCGGCGCATTCGTACACAGCCAACAGAAGCGCATTTTCAATCATCTCTTCAAGAGTTTCGATGGCTCATAGGCGTACTAAACGCTGCAAAGAATCGCTGTCGGCGTTTGCGAATCAGCGGCTTTGTCGTCCGGATTTATAAACTTGGCCGTCGTTTCGAGAGCGAGATCGAATCGGCCAATCGGTGTCGACTCATTACAATCCTTCACTTTATGATTGGATCATTGAGATTGGTTTATGACAACGAGTTCAAACGATGATAAAAGTTTGCACACACCACGTTCTTGTTTGAAAGAACACGATAGATCGACGTCTTAAATCTTATGTAGAGCACATACTCAAATTTGATGGACGGAAATGCGAGTAGAGTGCACATAGTCGATGTCAAAATTGATGCCGGGACATGAAGTCGCCATGTCACATCGCGACATGAGGCATCAGTAAAGACAGACATATTGGCCAATCAAATGACATACCATCATTAGGATTGTGTCACCATGAAAGACGAAGGCGTGAGAGATCACTAAAGTATCATGCTGACTTGGTAGGGTAAAGATGAAGTTGTGGCAGTTCAAACCTCCTCCTGCTATCTCCAATACTGCTGCCATATAAATGTGTCCTCAAGGTGTCCGAAATAAATCTATCATTAACATTTGATTGGTTAAAATCCTCCAAGTCCAATACACAATGGCGGATTTTGACTAACAGTAACATTAACGTTATGCGGCGACTCAGGAAGGATCTTGAATGGACATATTTTGTATGATACTGGGGCTGCCGGTGACACTCATTTCTCGTTTGATTTGAATATTGTCAGTTCGATTCGAAATTGGAGTGGGGTGCTCAATAGAATGGCCCGAACAAATCGCCCTGCGAATCACCCAACCAATCAAAACGAGGGATTTTGGGCTGTATTTTCTCACTGCAACAGGCCACACATTGCGGTTGTCTTCACCATGAGCAGCACCCCGTTTCCTCACCAGTACTTCACAAGATCATCGCCTCCGCAAGGCTCTTCCGTTGTCCCTCACACACAACATGCTGGAAATCTCCAATTGCGTGCAGAAATCTTCGTCAAGGATACTGTGGGCTCACGTGACCACAGCGAAAAACGCTTACAGCCTCAAATATTTGAGGGGAATTCTTGGGATGGTATCCGTTCGAACATCTTTAATCACTGCTCTAGTCACTTGAAGAGCAAAGCGAGCTACACAGATGAACCCAGAATATGGACAATTAGTGATGAAACACGCACATTGAACGACTTCGACACGTTCATATCAAGTAAACTTGCTCGACACCATTCCCGCCCAACATCCTCAGAGCAAGCCAACTGTTATCTTGCCGACCATGCCAGTAAAACCTTCACAATTATCGTGCTCAAATGGGGAAATCAGGTTAACACATCGAATGATCTGCAGGAGCTCCAAGACCAGTGCATCTTACCTGAGGCCAGAGATCGCGCCGGAGCTGCTGCAGAGAATCTACAACAAGACATTGTGACACAACTGAAAGAACAATGGTCTTCCCATTTGTCGGGTTATGATTCGGCATGGCGAATTTGGGCGGCCACGATTTTAAAACGACCACGGCATATGCACCCTCGACTTGTTCAAGAACAGCCTCCATCAGGAATGCTGCATTATTTTCGAAGTGTCCCAAATAGCGCTGAGCACCGTTGTGAGAGACTTCAACGCAGTTTGACATTAGCCCGTGAAGTTGTGGAGACCAGCATCCGGGATTTTTCAACAATAGAAAAGGACATGGAAATTCTAATGGCCCGTGTCCGAAGTTATGTGCAGACGTTGACAACGAAACAGGAGATGATTGACTCCTTCCTTACGGAAGTGGTGGTTCCCAACAACGAAGACGTCATAGCAGCAACCCTACAAAATATTCCGAACATAGATGACACTGAACACGAAGAAGACGACTAACAATTCCAAATTAAAGAGTTTAATTGTCATGAACTGTAGTGTATCCTAAACTCTCCTCGCTTTCTCGGCTGGTATCATCAAGCCTCTTGCCTGGATCAAAGCGTCCTTGCACACTACACTATACCCACAATGCTCAAAGATCGACTTCATATCAAAATGCTTGAAACGCATCATGACGCTCAGAACAAATTGCATCAGGTCACGGGTTTTGTTCTCCATGTAGAACCGTCGAAATGTCTTCTTAACCAAGCCAAAGAGAAACTCAATAGGGTTGTAAAATGGGCAGTATGCGGGAAGGAATATTGGGACGATTCCTAAACTCCGCAGGAGATAGATGAAATCAGGATGGCAGTGGATACAAGCACCGTCAAGGATCCACACGGAGGCATGACAGGGATACATACAGCATTGACCAGAGGTAGCAAACGCCGTGCATGACGCCACAAATTTTGAACGATCAAATGATCCTAAAGTGTCACAAACCTCAGTTAAACCGTCATCCGTGATGAAGCACAGTAGCGATACTCGAGGTTTACGATCAAACTCGCCTCGAAAGCACAAGGACTTGCCCTTCATTGCGTACCCACGCTTGCGCAGCATGCCTCGGGAGTCGAAACTGACTTCGTCGAGGAAGACCAAATTGTGGTGGGATCAGTTGATCGAGGTCAACTCAGAGCAAAAGCGCAATACATCAGACTCCTTGATGTGCATTGCCCGCCGCTCCAAAACTTTCCACGTCAAGCCGTGGCGATGAATAATTGACCAAACCGTCGACAGTGCAATATGGCGCTGAAACTCACACTCAAATGCGTACTTCGCTTCATCGAGGAATGCTGTCGGGTTTTTCTGATAGAAGGCCACAATCCACAGACGTTGCTCTTGAGTAAATCCTTGTTCGGACGCACTGCGCCGCCTCTCATAGCCACCAGATTGCTCGTAGCGCGCTATCCAATTTGAGACGGTTGACTGCGACTTATGGAATAGTCGTGCAATCGACAGACGATTTAAGCCAAGGAAGTAGTACATGTACAACGCGTGCATGATGGTGTTTGTCGATGCGTGCTGCTTTTGAACATGATCAATCAAGGCGCCTGGAGCTGGAACGACGTGTGGGGACGGTATCGTCGAGAAATGTTCCACAAACCCTGTCAAGGGAAATCGTCTTGTTTTTCTTATAGTATACAAATGACAAGTACAAATACTTGCGCGTCGATTTGTGGAGACGTTCTCCAAATCGCTCAACCAATCCAAATTTGCCTCAAATGGATAATACTCTTCACTGGAGATCTTCTCTCCCGTCTTGGTTTTCGAAACTATCATATTATTGTCTAACGTCGAGGAGATGCAAAAGCATTCACAAACAGGTTCAATAGAATGCAAGTTGGATCTATCATTCAATCAATTCTTGTTATAAGTTGAACAATTTTGAGAATAGAAGTATACGATTGACTATAAATGAGTTGGGTTTATAGAAGTTTCACACTATCAAAATTGATACCGGATAGTGTGAAACTCCTATAACACTCCCTCCTTTCGACACAATGGGTCTTGTGGACCATTGATATTCCAGAGCTACGTAGTCAATCTTGTGTAATTATCCTCCTTAAGGTGCATCTTAACATCGTCAGCATGACACGACTTGGCGGTTACCAAATAAGCAACCTTTGGTCAACCTATAAAATTTCTGTCAGCCCAGCTCTATTTCAAGTGTTTTTATTGGTAGAATATGACTTCCTATATGAGGGTCCGGAATACATAAAGTGTCTTCCTTACCATTTTCACTTTTTGAGAAAATCAAGTTCAAAGGCAATGGATTCTTTCGTTTGTCGTCTCTATAGTTTGGAGAAAACGAAAAAAACACTTTCTGTAAAAAACACTCTTGACGTGTAAGAATGGACTCGGACCACCCAACGCAAGCGGACGATATCGCAATAGAATCGGAAAATGTGACCATGGAATGGTTTCCTGCAAGAGCAGCGGCTCTCTCAACAACGTCATGCTGTTATCAAAACCGTATGCTTGGGAAAGAGGGCGACATTATGAAGTTCTTAGACTAATTAGAGTCTTTTGATAAGCCTCAGTTCAATGCCTGCTTACATACTGCGCTTGCTTTATGCCGTACGATCGACGCAGAAATCTAAAGGAAGCGAAAACGAGGAAAAGGTCAGCCTCTGGAAATCAAAATCAGCCTTATTGGTCACGCAGTAAATCAAAAAATGTCTTATTGCCATGCTGTAAATCAAAATCAGTCTTAATGACACCACGGATATCAAAACCAACCTTAATGACAAAGCCTTTGTTTTAAACTGTTGTTGAAAACATTAGCACAAGATTCATCTTGATTTTACTAAGCATTGCACTAAGAAATTGTGGAAAAGAACAGTACTAAACGTTTCAGCGTGAAAAGCTCTACATTTTGATATAAAAATCTGAAAACGCGATTTTGGACAAAAAATCAGTGCCAGCCGCGGTCGAGCCACCATAACTTTGGACTGCGATGACATTCACGGGCGCTGAAGGTGTCAAAATGAAGCTGAAACACTGGTAATTCCAGTGCAGTATCTAACTCAAACGTTGCAAGATGGTTGATAAGCTGCTTTTTGATTTCCGGGCCATCATATTATGATGGCCTATAATAACAATTGACACCCGCTAATAGCGGGTGCCAGTGTTGAGCCACAAGCTCATCAAGCAGACTATTCGTCTAGTAACGGAGTGGAAGCATAGAATTAACTACTGACTATGCAGTCAAATCTCTCGACACGACGATCACGTATGAGAAGGTCGAGCAGCCCTCGTAAACAAATTCAAAGAAGTGACAACTGATGACTCTACCGTTGTACCAGAATAAGGGTAAAATTGGTTGGATTTTTACCTGTTAAAAATGATCTTTTGAAGATTGACAAAAATGCCTTTCCAACGGAATGGCAACGTGTTGACGTCGGCGGACTCTTCATCCGATGTAGACGACACGAAGAAACAAGACCATCCACAAGCTCAAGTGTCATCATGGATCTATGTAGCATTCTGTGCCGAAGCTTGTGCGAGTGTGATGCTCACCGTTACATTCAACACGTTTCATGTCGAGACATTTCTCTCCGACTATAAGCTTGACTTGACAGCTTATGCAACGGGCCATGCAATCTACGCAGTGGTCAATACCCTCAACGATATCCTTGGCGCTGTGATCCTCGACTATCTTGCCCTTGCTAAGGTGACATCTCTCGAAAGATTGCACAGCTTCACCGTGATCAGGGCCGAGCTTGGCTTTTGCAATGCGGTGGTCTTCTCTGGGCTGTCAGCTTCTTGCTTCCCTGGTTTCCATGGCCTTCTTATCCTGCAATTCATTTCGTTTTCAGTCTATCATGCTACGATACCATGTACACTCAACATTATGTGTAGCACCTTGAATGCTTGCTGTAGGTTTTCCTTTTGTGCTATAGCAGGTGGGTCATTATTAACCGAAATGGACATCTCCGACTCCACACGCATCCACGTATAATTGATTCATACTTGGTGATACCTCTTATGCGTCTTCTTAGGTCTTGCGAGTGAAAACTATTGCTGGCATGTCTGTTGGCTTTATTGTGACTACACTGGGACAAGCCTGGTTTCCCAACAAGCCACTTTTTCGATTCTTCTGCATCGGCATCGCTCTCTTATCTGCTTGCTGCTTTCTTGTGTTTTATCAATGCGTCTCCCGGCTTCAACGTCGACAGCCCAGTGTGAAAGAGCTCAGCAGTCCTTCATTTTCACTCAAGACTGTGCTGAGTGATTTTTGGAAATTGTCCAATTTTCACGCCTGGCTTGGGATGGAAATGTGTTTGGAAACCCAAACGAATTTTAATCGAAGTTACGTCCGTCTCTTCGTCACTCATTTTGCTCCGTCTGCTACTTGGCTCGTGTCTGTCTTACCTCTTGCCAAGCAAGCTGCGAAATTTGCTGCGTTTTCAGCCTTTGACCGAGTTGGTGTCTACCAAGTATCCTTTCCACTTACATTGGCATTAGTTGATTTGTTCACGTAGGTCTATCGATGGTCATTTCTCGTAAAGATGTCGGCCGCAGTCTTTGTCTTGGCTTGCTGCAGAGGAGACTACGCAGCTGCTCCCGCATGGCTGATCGTTGCTTTCCTTGCATTGAATTGTATTGCAACGGAGCTTCCAACTGGCGGGTTCACAGTCGCCATGAGCCACATGAACAAAGAGCTCACACTACAGTCCGTCGGCTTTGCCCTTTTCACTTTAATCCTTCTATGTTCTAGACGGTATCGAGCCCATCGTTTCAATGATCCATCTGCGGCGGGAATGTTTATGGGTCTGAACGCTGTCTTTTGCAAGCCCATGGACTCCTTTTTGCCAATCGTCGCTGCCAAGTGGCTCGACAATGCGGGCTTTCACACGGATGAAATGTCCTACAGTGTTCAAATCGCACTGTTCCACCTACTTGTTGTGCCTCCACTTGTTATGGGTGCCTTCCAATACTGGAGTTGGAGTCGATATACTCTCAACCAAACGACTCTGAAGCGCATACAAGCCGAAATCGACGAGCTCCAACTCGACAACAAAGAAACCTTAGCTTAGCAAAAGATCTACTTGTGTTTGGGTAGCCGTTGGACCCAAGCAGGCCGTGCAAGCGTAAAGATTTCTCGAAAAATAAAAACTAGACAACCATTGAGCACCACCATGACGAACACATAGTCAGCAAAAGCATCGTGGTGGTATGGCACCCCGCAAATCTTGTACCACGGATCCATAACGTGGAGCTAAACGAATAAAGAAGTGAGCTGTCAGTCTTGAATTAAGTCGGAACGTACTTGAGATCGTGGTGCGTCACACAGTGAATACGCTTCGTCAAAGTGGAGCTTGCAGAGGTACGTAAAGCGAGTCAATGTTGTACCGAGGACAGTTGAGTACGAAGTCGTGTGGCGGCAATCGCCAATGAGTTGGTGATACCCCAACGAGACGAGTTGGGATGGTTGAATTGCCAAGAGGATGACCAGGGTAATGAACATGTAGAGATAGAAGAACTGGAGAAGTGCATGGTCATACCATTTATGGAACCATTCACCGTCGTAATGCCAAGGTAAGAGTTCCTGAGACTGGCCTAGCAAAAAGACACGACTTATAGCCATGCCACAGACTTTACTTACCATCGCGGCGATCTGAAGACCACCAAAGATAGCTCGAAACAGCGATCAAGCCAGCCATGAAAACGAGGCTAGATACACCAAGTACCAAGCAGAAAAGTTGATACGATAGACCAAACAACAGCATCGACACTGGAACTGAAATAAAAATGGCGCCTAGATAGACGCCATATTCTGCTCGAGCTGCGCTTTCTTGGTAGACTAAACCAGGAGCAAAGTGCCTATAATCGAATGAACATAATTGCAGACAATTGAGCATACGGCTGCAGGATTTGCACAATGGCATAAAACGAAATCGCCGATAAGAAATGGCTCGCCATGATGGCAGTCGGCACGTTGAGGAAGCGATCGGCGAGGATCGGGTCCGTGTCGTGCCATGTCCACCAGAGAAGCTTCGAGCCAAGTAATTCAGCTGGAAAGATGACAGCCATTACGAGCAATCCCATTGTCGCCATGCTTGACGAGAAATGCAATTGCATCTTGAGCGTTGCAATGTACACCCTACTTGGATGTCAGCCAAGTGCGGTTGGACAGATCGTTGGCTACATGTAATACAGCGACGCATTGAGAAGTATGACGTAAAGCGGCACGTGGCTAAAGAAGAGCATGATCTACAACATGGCATCTCAACGACACAAAGATCCGCGTATTCTTACCATGGCCTGCCCATGCCATACAATCGCAAGATGGGAATCGACTTGTGCCAATCCAATCCAGAGCGTGTGGTACACGATGAGCGCCCCCAGGAGCAATTGGGACCGACGTGGAGAGCCACTGGCATGAATGCAAGCCATGAGAAAGCAAAAGTAGCTCACGACTTCAATCAGTACAATACTGATGTTGTCAAACGCAAGCTGCAATGGCGAATTGAACGACACAAGCGGCGCGAGCGCATCCAGCATGCTTGATAAAGTTTACGTGGCAGGCAATACTGTGTTTCTTGATAATCTCTCGAAATACATATATCATGTACGAGAAAGGAAGTCAGACGAAGCGAAGCGGCCATGACACTCATCGCGGCGATTGCTGCGTTTGAACCACGACGATTGAGCTTCAGCGCTGGAGATATAGCTGATATACTGATCACTCGCATGTTTCTGCTGCGACTATCTTAGCCAGTGAGGCAATCTCAGCGCATTGCATCATATTGATAGCATAAGCAAGTTGCAGGAGTCATTGTCGCTGGATGAAGAGCGAGGCGAGGAAGGAATGAAGACGAAACGAAGCACTGACACATTACTAGTTTACAAGGTTGAGCTCGCGCATGTGGAGAAGACTCGTTGACCGTCCATAATACACGGCGGAGGTCGTCGAATCGATCCTCGACTGCACCAAGCGAATCCTTACACGGCGGCAGGATGTGTATACTGAATTGTGCCAGACTCTTCGTGGATGAAGCATACTCGTTGTTTGGATGGCGAATATCGTGCTGACCATCCCGGTGGGAGGCAGCATTCGTTGATGTCGACGCCAAGTGCCATCCGTTGCATGTTGTGGGAGAGTGGATCCGTTTCGAACGCGTAGGCCGGACCACGTACACTCGATGGACTCACGCCTTGACGACTTGGCGGCACATTGTTCGTTGGAAGCGCTACATGCTTGATCGTTATGTCGAGGACTTGCATCAAGTCTGGATTATCCATCGCCGATCCAAAACGGTTTCTGGAAATCCAAATCCAAAAACAAGAAAGTCATCCAGATAAATATCCGGACGACCATAACTGATAAAACCTAGTTATTTGAAACACCACCGAGACGGATCTTCAATGGGAGCCGTCTCCCCCGACAGAGTCCGTCAGAGACTGTCAATGAGCTCATACTGCTCTCCGCCGACGCTGCTAATGTGCCATCTCCTCCGGCTCGCTTCAGCTGTCTTGTTTTTTGCGTTGGCAACGAAATTAGGACGTCATAGCTCAAGCTGATATGATGGTCCTTTGGACTGCAAGTTGTCGGTTTCAAAAACCGCGAATCTCGAACGATGCTCCGACTCCAGCATCGTTTGGTACTTGTGACAAATTTTCAAACAGAGCCGAGAAGGAGAAGGGCGAAACAGGCATCGGTTTCAATTGCAAGCGATAAAACCGCCGCACTTTGAATTTGAATCAATCGAGTTTATTCCAAATCGACAGTTTTAAAAGTTATCCGGAGACGATGAAACTTCCACTTGGTTTTCTTATTGCACATGGCAACTTGGACGAATCTCAAGATGGTCAGTCGGGTCCATGTCGCCATCCACGCTCTTGATGGATGCACCGCTTCCTTGCGGTTGTTGGAGAATACTCAAAGATACTGGAGATGGCTTGTTTTTATATTGTACCGTGGATTTGGCGAGTCCACATATTAGATAAGGGTGGCATTTACATGAGCTTTGGCCGCTTGGCTACAGGACAGACCGCTGCGATGGATGGCGTGGCGACGAATTCGACTGGCGTCTCAAAGAGCTCCTCAACACCCGTGGGACTTGGAGATCGTTCTCTCTTGAGTGGCAAATTGTGGAGCAAAAGCCGCTGGCAGGCGCGCGGCGCTTCAATGCCGACGGTCTCCAAGTAGGACGAGACCAGCGAAGAAGACAGTCCATTCAACTGAGCGCTCACCGACACAACAGCCGCAGCTACTTGAGACGGATGAAAGGCGACCATGGCCATCGATAGATGTGCCGCAGAAAGCAGAGTATGGCACGAGGATTCAAGGGATGGTAGCTCGAGGTCCGATATGAAGCAATCGACAAAGTGGATGGGCAAGACGACATGGAGTTGCCATTGGAGCGCAGCCAGCATACGCGTTTCCATGTCGTGGATCGCAGATGCAGAAAATCCCGCCGCCTGTGCCATCTCGGAAGCTTCAGCCGCTAGGAGCGAGTCCGGTTCGTGAAACTTGGACGCAACAAGCAAAGCAACAAGTCCGACCAGCTGCAGTTCCCTCTTGGTGATGGATGTCGTGGAGAGAAACCGATCGAGGTAATTGAGTGCCAATTCAATCGTGTCAATGGCAAAGCGCAATTCCCCTGCAACTTCACTGATCCATGCGACGACTCGAGACCGCGTCGATGCATTCACGCCGTCGCGTTGAGTCTTTGTAACATAATCGCTGTCTGGCCTGTGAGCATCTTCCCGTTTCAAAAGCGACTCGAGCATGTCGGGAATGTGGTTGTACATGAGTTCATCCGCCACGACACCTTCCTCTTCATGGCAAATCAAGTCCATCGAGCAAACCCAACACGCGCCCTCGTGCAGAGACCGAGCAAATGCACGAGTGGCACATGATGGCTGCTCCTCCTTCCCCACAGCCAGGATATCATCTTCTGGAGTTTCGTCCCTTCGATTATTGGACTCACGTTCTTTTGGAGTTTGTATGGTGCCAGTTACACGGTTGTCGAGTCGAAGTTTCAAAATGGGAGGATCTGATTAGCTACAAAATAAATTGAAAAAAGACAATTTGCTTCATAATGAAGCTGGAAAATAATTGAAAATAACTTTTGAAAAAAAGAAATTATTGAGACGCAACATACTCCATTCTGATTGGACAGTGAGCTCTTCAAAAAAGATTTTTTTACGTTTGTTCACGAGGTCATTCAGATGATAAGACAAAAAAAGATTTTTTGATCTGGATGCCTCAAACCAAGATGGAGGGTTGAAAGCCATGACAAGAACTTGGCGCTAGCCACGCCGAGTGGCCGGTGGATACAGCAATTTAACGCTACGAATGGAAAAAGTTCGTTTGGTGTCGTCACGATGCCGTGAGACATCGCGAAACACTTGCAAGTAAAGTTCAACCTGGTCAAACTGTGAAAACGAATGCGCTGTCAACATGGAGCATTCGAGAATGCGCGTGTTCAAGGCACGAGATCATTCACGCTGCAGCATGACTGCACTCTTGGCTTTGATAAAAATAGCGCCATAGTGTGGAGTGTGTCGTCCTCGCAACGATATACACCACGTGGATGAAACGGCATTAAACGGTTTCGAGAGTGTTTTTACAATTCGTCAAGTCGTTGAGCTTCAAAACTTCGATTCAACATCTTATCACTCGACCTGATCTGGCCGCGATCGGAATCACAAACAATTTCTCGACACTCCCAACGACTTACAATTGTTGCAAGCTTTCTCAATGACATTTGACACTCATTGATGCTGTAATACTGGATTTATGTCTTTAGAAATCATGCAAGCTAGACTACATACTCGGCACCTGGACTACATAAATCTCAAAGAATTCTTTATGTCACAAGAACGTCTACAAAAGCTCAAAGCAAGTGAGAGAGACACAAGGAGGAGACAAGAATGCAAGCCAGCCTCGACTTGGGTTGTGAAACAAGTTGATATTAATAGACAAAAATAGATCTTTTTGGCCAATCGAATGAATTTTTCTCCTGCACCAATCATACACTAATTCGGATATTTTATCCGGACATTTTAATAACTGGTGGCGCTGCACAAGATCATTTTCTGACTCAAGATGGCTCCTGCTAAGTCCACGACTGCCAAGACTGCTGGCGCCAAGAAGGCTGTCGCTACCGCCCGCCGTGTCCTCAAGGGCAACCACGGCAAGGTTGTGGAAATCCGCACCAAGACCCACTTCTACAAGCCTAAGACTTTGAAGTTGTCCCGTGCCCCAAAGGTGTTGCGCAAGGCTGTCCCTTCGCGCAACAAGTTTGACAAGTACCGCATCATCAAGTCCCCTTTGACGACTGAATCGGCCATGAAGAAGATTGAAGACAACAACACCCTTGTTTTCCTCGTCGACAAGTTGGCCAACAAGCGCCAAATCAAGGATGCCGTCAAGCAATTGTACGACATCAAGGCTTTGAAGGTCAACACTTTGATCCGGTACACCTCATCATGTCGATATCTTGGAGCTGCAAAATCACGTCGATATCCGATTCGATCGAATCAAATGACATCGGCGGCAGCTTGTGTTGACTGGATCACATGAGAGTCCATTCTCCCTTTGTACATCGTTTTTTCTGTCGCGACGAGTTGTAAGGGGCAGTAGACACTCATGCGATCCAGACTTCACGTCCAATTGCATCTTCCGTATTTTTCGATCGTGGTGCTGACCTTTCTCTTTTTGTAGTCCTGACGGCCAAAAGAAGGCTTACGTCCGCTTGACTGCCGATTACGACGCTTTGGATGTTGCCAACCGCATCGGCGTGATCTAAATTCCCATCTTTGGGATAGCGTCTACACCCGTGGATAGCAAATATTACTTGACTAGTAATGAAAGTGATGCCATCTTACAGTTAACAAAGGAAGTCCAGTTGTGTCTATCTTTTATTCATCTGAGTCGACTTCGTCTTGTCAACATGATAAACTTTGACTTGTGAGAAATTGGGTATGAGCTCTACTTCGACCTTTCTCACCCTGCGGATTTCCTAATGTCTAAGTCACGTTGTGGGGTACATCGTGACAAACAGACAACTCACAGTTGGAGAACACGATTTGTCCCTCAACCACAGGGCTGTTCTTGGATTCAACCTCCCCTGTTAAGAACATGACTTGTTTATAGTATAGGTGATATTGAGGGATATTAAGACTTTAGGGCTATAGGGCTATTGACAATTGGGGTACCAACACTCTCACGTTGGTAAGAGTGATGGACTAGGAAGACAGGAGCGAGCATTTGAACTCAAGTCGAAGCTTGTGGTCTTTATAAGCTTAAATACTCTCTGAATCATGGCGAGGGATTTTGTATTAATCTCCACTAATTTTGAAAAGCTGGATTGATGCATTGCAGACGCAAATCCGGTGACAAAGTGTGCATAGAACAACATTGCACCCTGCATAAAGGTAAATTTAATTATTGTACACGCCATAAAGGAATGACGATTATAGCATGCTGCGTTGGTGTTCGGAGGAGAGTTTTGACGCCAAATACCAATCCAAAACCTACGAATTACATAGAAAATGTTCTTGGGTAGATCAAATTGATCCCCCTCGTCACTGTTCTTGTGCTCTTCAGTCCACCAAGTGTGATGTAAAAAAATTATACTTGGTTTTTGTATACCTTATTTTGGTCCGAGAAAATTGATGCCTTCAAATGTGATTGTTCTCAAGCTGTGAGTCCCACAACTGTGAGTTGTCTGTATAATGCAAGCAGATGATTGGCCATTCCGATTTGTGCCTTTGAATTCTCACAGCACAATTCCGACAATGACGACGGCGGTGACGCTCAACACGGTCGTCCATGACCCGCATATGCATGCAGTCTTCCTCAAATTCCTCTCGTCAAACGACCCAAAGAACTTTTCGCGCCTTCTCTTCTTGTCCGTGATGCTTTTGTCTGCATTCTCTCATTCTCGTGAGTAGGGTAAGCGTCGACGAGTTCAAAAAGTTGGTGCCCGACGACGGCAGCATCCACAGCCCGACCACCCAGCGCGTCAATTATGCCAAGAAAATCATTCAAAAGTACATGGACGTCGATTCATTCTTCTACATTGGCGGTGCGGATGTCTATGTTGGCAAAGACCAAACGGTTGAGATGTTTGGCACAATGCTTCACCACGATTTGACTCTCTGCAGTGGTTTAAGCTCAAGTCGACAACTCTTTGCTGACGTTGAATCTGCTACACTTCTTGCGATTGAGCCAAGCTTTGTCGCCTTCTCCCAGACGAAGGAATTTCACTCCCTCGTGTCCATGGAGATTATGGTTCCATCCATTGACGAAGTCGAGCTCCAACATGCCACGAGCTCCTTCACCCTCGAGCGCGTATATGCAGCCATATTTAGTCCCTGTTCTCATCTTCTTCGCCTAGGTCTTGGCCAACCGCCGTCTCTGTTGCGTCTTTTGGCTCTTTCTCTTCAAAGAACGGACACATGGACCGCTTAGCTTTTGGATGGAAGCAACTCAACATCTTCTTCCTGAGCTCGATGCTTTTATCAACTATCCATCGCCTGATGCAGAATATCTCCTTGTGCATCTTGGACACCTCCTCGATACGAAATACTTTGCTCCGGGCGCTAGCGCCCAAGTCCACGTCGTCGGTGAACTCCAAGCACAAGCCATCACAACTCTGCAGTTCCATTTCACCAACTGGTCAACACAAGGCCGCGTTACAAAAGCTGCTGAAGTTGCCAATCTCGTGCGACAACTCGTCCGCCACGTCAAGGAAACGCTCCAAATGAATCACTTTGTGAGGTTCATCCAAAGCAGACGCTTCCACCAAATGCTGCTCTCACCAACGTCTCAGCGCTTGTGTCTCAGTCCAGCAACACCAACTCAGACCAAGTCGTCGCCGTCGTCGTCCGGTTCGTCGTCCGACAGCAGCACAACCTCGCTCCAAGATGTCTTCCATGTCATGAACGTGCTTTCCCATCAAAAACCGCTACCCCCAGCTACTCGTCTAGCTCGTCTCCAGTCTGCTCCAGCTGCTTTCATCAGTGGCCTGCTACATTTTTCCCTTGACGCTGTCGGCCGCACTGGCTTTGACGTCGAAACGCTCTATGCACTACAAGAAAGCGATCATACACTCCCTGACCACCTCGATGCGTTCTTTTCCCCATTCCAATCGCCACTACGACGTAGCCAAACCCCGCCATCGCCATCGCTCTTTCACATGACCATTGGTGCGACGGATCGACCATTTTATATGGTGTGCTTGACGCGCTACGTCCCAATCACCGACCATCTCCCGCCCCTTGAACGCGTTCTGCTCGAGCAAAAGAATCTCCAACCGTTCGTTCTGTCTGGATTGTGTTTACTGAGCCGGTATCCCCTCTTTGACGCCATGCGCCATCGACTCTACGAGCTGCACCAGGAAGCATCTGCCCAGGAAAGTTCCACATACACTTCGTCGTTGACATGGCGACCGACAGCGACACAACTGGCTGCCTTGACTGCACCGATTGGCCTTCTACCTGACTCTCTCCAAACGTCTGCTGAGACGCTTTTCTCTTGTCTCAATGTTCCCAATGCTCTCAATTTCCTTGCGGCGATGCTCTGCGAGCGCAAAGTTTTGCTTGTCTCCAAGCACGTGTCAGTCTTGACAACCGTCGCTGAGAGCGTACGTGAGCTGATGCGTCCTCTCGAATGGTCTCACGTTTTCTGCCCCGTGCTACCAGCCTCGATGGCCGAGTGCGTCCATTGCCCGACCCCGTTTCTCTTTGGAGTCCATCCCGACGTGGTGTCATCACTGGATTTAGAAGACTCAGTCGTCATCGTCGACTTGGACGCAGACCGTGTACAATGTGCCTCTAGCGAGGGAGCACCTATCCTACCTCTTCCAAATGCAAAGGAGCTGACGACCAAGCTGCAAGTGTTGCTGGAACCGCAAGTGGCCTGCAGTGACTGGGCCATCGAGCCAAAATCACCCCCTGCTGTCTTCCCACATGGCCAAGTTGCATCGCTCTGCCATGCGTCATGGCTGACACTGTTGGCAGACATGGAAGAGTTTAGCTTTGTCTTGTCGGACGAAGGCGACACCATGGTGGTCTTCGATTCGGTTGGCTTTTTGACGTCTCGTCGACACGATGCTGCGTTCTACCAACACTTCCTCAAGACGCAACTCTTCTCGCAGTACATTGCCACGCACCATCCTGGCAGATAGTATTTAAGATCCTTCGCTTCTTTTTCATCTTGATGGCTCTGCCAGAGATCGTCCTGGGGGACAAGCCGTCCCCTTGTCAAATACATCGCAAACCACTGAACCACCTCGTCGGGCCATGCTAGGGGACCGCAAAGCACAAACTTTCACAACAAGACTCGAGAAGAATACTTGGAGGGCGCGCTCTCTTGGCACGGAGCTGTTTTAGAGTCCAAGATCCCAATGACTTCATTGGGTGATAGTGGTAGTCAGGGGACAGTGATGTCGGTTGCCACCCGCATGCGCGATGTCACGCTCTTCATGGTGACCGTCAATGTCGTTCTGCCCTTGGTCCTTTACTCCATCTTGGCCAAGCGTATGGCGGCAGTGTATGCGATCTTGCTTTCAAGCATCCCGCCTTCCATCAATACGATCGTCGGTATTGTCCGCGAGCGTCGCTGTGATGTCTTCTCGGCCCTGTCCGTGATGTCGATCGGCGTTTCGGCAGTTGTTACCTTTGTCACTCGAGATGCGCGCTTGTTGCTGGCGAAGGATTCCTTCTTCACAGTGGGCTTGGGTTTGTCGTACTGGTTTTCCACGATATACGCCGATGAAGACATCATGTGGTCGTATTATCGTCTGCTCCATGATCCCGATGCCCAGAAGGAGCTTGATTTGAAGTACAATCGGCCTGATGTCCGCTCTCGGTGGCATTTCGTGTGCCGCGTATGGGGCTCTGCGTTCTTGTTGGAAGCAGTCATCCGAATTCTTCTCATCTACTCAATCCCGGTCCATACCATGGTCTACGTCAACACACTGCTATTTGTTGGGATGATGTGCTCCTTGGGCGGCTGGAGCAAGTGGTATATTGCTCGATCGAGCCACCGAGAAGTGGCCGCAGAACGCCTTTTAGACGAGCCGAATCAGTACGAAAACGCCCGCATCAGTGAGATAGTGAGCATTTAAGTCAGTATGTGTTGTTATTCACTGTGTTGGCTTGGTAGTTTGCCATCACAACATGCCAGTTTATTCTATTTTTATCTTACAAATTCCTCTCACGACAACAACAAAGTTCTAAGGAACATTGAGCCATTGATGGGCTCATTATTCTTTTCAACGTGAAATCTTTAGGCTAACGAACCGCTGGAATGGAAGTTGAAAGCCATCTTTTCATTCCGTTAGCTTTGTTCCCTAGAGCCAGGGGAAATCACTTCAGATTTGTTGGCAGTGTGGTGGCAGCGAGATCCTGACAGATTCCAATGTCAATTGCCGCCCGTCTGCGCGTTGTTGTGCTCTTCATCGTGGTCATCAACATTATTCTACCCTTGGTCATCTACTCGATCTTAGCCAACTACATGGCCGATGTGTATGCGCTCTTGCTATCGAGCATTCCACCGTCACTCAATACGATCTTTACCATCCTACGCGAACGTCGCTGTGACGTGATCTCAGCTCTCTCAGTTGTCTCGATCGGACTCTCGGCAGTTGTTACCTTTGCCACTCGAGATGTTCGCTTGCTTCTGGCCAAGGATTCGTTCTTCACGGTGGGCATTGGCATGGCTTACTGGTCGTCCACGATTTGTGCCGACGAAGACATCATGTGGTCGTATTATCGCCGCCTTCACGATCCCGATGCCATGCAAGAGCTCAATTTGAAGTACAAACGACCCGATGTCCGCTCCCGGTGGCATTTTTTGTGCCGCGTATGGGGCTCTGGGTTCTGGCTGGAAGCAGCCATACGACTTATACTCATCTACTCAATCCCGGTCCATATTATGGTCTACATGAACACTGCTCTGTTTGTCATGACGATGTCATCATTGGGATGCTGGACCAAGTTGTATGTAGCGAGCTCACGTCGGCAACAAGTGGCTGCCGAGATGCTTCTAGAACAGACGAGTGAAGAGGACACTGCCTCACGTGCGTGAGATACATAAGATTTCAATCGCGTCGGGTTTGTCATTGCCATGGTATCGATCGAAGTCATATTTCCATCTTTCACACGAAAAATATGAATTGACCATACATGTCCATATCAAATTGAATGCTTAGCGCTGACGCTGGCATCGCCTTTGAAAATATTGTAAACCATGGACCTGTTCAGCTCGTTTCGCACAGAGCAACACCGACGCAAACAGTTCTCGGACCTCAAAGACGTCATTTCTCTCTCGAGATCCACCACCTCGATTTTCAGACGTATTTGCAGTGTAGTACAATAAATACTCCACCGTCAGTCCAACTCAGGTGAGCCAGCCTCTCATGGTTGCATCTTTCCACTCTTACCATGAAGTTTGAGTTAACTCTTATGGGCATTTTTTCAGTGGCTTTGACTCAATCTACTCGCACCCTTATGGTCACTTCGAGGAGAACAAGGACGAAAACTCATTGCCAATTTCGGTCACAGACAATGAGACTCATAATTTCCCACACATAGACTACAAAGTTTATTTTGCAAGAATAGATTTGGGGACGTTGTGATATTTATCCATTAGCGTTCGTCGTACAGCAAAGAGAGGTAGCTGAGCTGCGCAACATGTAATACGACATAAGGACATACGACAAGACGGTCCATGAATCTTCGCTGAGTGTTGTATTTGTGGTTGTTCATGCACGGAGAAAATTGTGGATGTCGGAATACGTTTGGTCCCATTTACATGTTCCATTTTGCAATGGCAGTCAAATCGACATCGCCATTCATCGCCGTCCTCCTCTCTACCGAAGTTTCATCTATCATTGCGTCCTTCCAGTATGGAAATTACAAGGATTTGCGGGAATTACAGCATACCAATATTCAAACGCCACTATGAGCTTTCCTTTATCCAACAGCATATGCAGCACTTCCACAATGTGCTTCAACCTTGGCTTGATACGTATGGATTAGCTCGCTTGCGTAAATTTTTGGCCTTTTCAACACAATTTGTTTTGGTCATGGTTCAATATGCAGCTTACTCTGGTCGCATGGACTTGATCGCCATCCTGCACTCGTCAGTAGATTTGCGCTCATTTCCTGACCCATTGGTGGATTTGGCGGCGATCAATGGACATACCGAGATGGTCAAGTTCATGCAGAGTATTGGCCACCCTGGCAAATCGTCTCTTGGGATCCTGTGGGCCGCAAAGCTTGGCCACTTGACGACCCTGAAATGCTTGATGGAACAAGATGCTCTTCAAGAGATCACCAGAGCTTCAGCCATTAAGCTAGCCATGAAGTCTGGTCACTTAAGCATCGTGCAATACTTGGAGAGCAACCGAGATCTAGCCGCTTCAGCAAGCGATCCATCGACAGATTCAAGCCGTCTTGAACCCAAGGAAACACCGCCAGCATTGAATTCTTCAAGTGAGACTTTGAATAAAACTTGACGGTCTCAACACCGTGCAGCATGTGCCGTCGAGGCCGGAAAACGTTGTGGAAGTACTAGAAGCATTCGTCAATTGATGTTACAACGAAATGAATTCGAGGATATTTTTGCAGTTGACCCACATGGGATGAAATCCATTCTGGTTCAGTCTTTGATTCCAGCGGCGGATCACGCGACAAAATGGACGCTTCTCGTGTGTGTCCTGAGGAATTGCACAATCTTCATGTGATCCGCGGTGATTGCTAGCTTCATGGCTGACATTCTTGTCTGCCTCTTGGTGGTCAACATTGTCCACAAGATATTGCACAGTTTCTGTGCTGTTTCCCTGAAACCACCGCGTTTCGTCAACTCAAACACAATACTAGGGGAGTGCCGCCTCCCTTGAATATGCACTTGATTGACTTGCGCCGTAGCTAGCAAAACACAGACTGAGACTAAGATCTAAATCTCCTCTTCTCTTCCTTGACTTGTTGAACTCTTGATTTCATCGCACCGACCGTACGGCAGTCTTCCGGCTGAGTCTTGGTCGTTGAGTCTTGGTCGTTGATCTTGACGTCGCATCAACATGCAATTCAATGGCGGCAGACACTCGGCTGTTCAGAGAACAAGCCTGTGACGTGGCGGAGCATGGCTTAACCACGCCACCGCACACATCACACCCCCCCCAAGCCATGCTCCACAAGGAAACATGCTTGGTTGAAACCATGAGCTACTTCGCCATCGCAGCCTCAAGGTCTTCTCGCGCTTTCTTCTGCTTGATCGACTTCGCGTACGCTCGCACCACTGCAGGACATTCGCGCATCAACTTGCTGAGCAGCTCCCATGAGGCTTCAATGTCTTCAAGTCCTTCCCATCGTACAAGCAGGGCGTACTCGCCAGCGTCGCGATCGATCTTGTGCTTGTTCTGAGATGTGCTCAAGTATTTCTTCCGTGACTTGAAAGCTTTCTTCTGCATAGAGCTTGATTCTCGACAGATGGGCTTGACGTCGCTCCTTCGTGAGTAGATGCTCGATTTCGACTGAGTACTCGCCAACTTCTGTCACTCGGTAGGGTCCAAGCCATGTCACGAGAAGCTTCGGATGATGATTCTCGTCGACTCTTGACCATAGCACGTAGTCTCCTTCGCACACATTGCAGGCTTCAGCGTTCGCAGTCGCAGCCGTTGCTTTCTGTGCACGTGTTTCGTTCTTCTGGAGGACTTGCTTGTGCATCGCTTGCAGACTCTGCCGCAGTTCTTCAAGGCTGCTTCGGACATCGATGCTGGATAGCTCAACGTCACGAAGGCCTTCATGGAGACCTAAAACAATCACATCAAAGGTGTAGTAGGTTCCAATCCTGTAAAGAGCTCCATGAGCGACTTGTTTGCGAGGGATGGCACTGGCGTCTGATTGAGATTCGCTTGCACCACCGGCAGCAGATAGTCGCATTGATGGTCGGCCAAACGGAATTCGCGCAGCATCACACGCATGACTTGTAGTATGTCGCGGTTCATTCGCTCGACTGTTCCGTTGCGCCAGGGACAATACGTCAGAGTGAAATCATGCTGAACCTTGAACTTGTGGGCCAGTGCTTTCACAGCCACGTTCTTGAAGTGGGTTCCTTGATCGCTGATCCATACTCTTGGCATCCCGAATCGCTTCGCCCAGTCCACAATCGCATCGACGCACACTTGACTTGTCGGCGCATCGCATGCTACGAGTTCGCAAAAGTGTGTCAAGTCGTCCTTGAGTACGAGCACGTACTTCGCTCCACCTAGTGAGTTTCCCATAAAGAGGTAATCAAAATGGAGTCCTTCGTTTCTTCGCTTCGCGTGCCAAATCGGTGCATACGGTCTGTGCACCACTCTCCCTCCTTTCACATGAGGACATAAGAGGCATCCAGCGATAAACGTTCCAGCCAGATCTTGCAGCCGCTCGATCCAAAATAATCGCTTGAGATGGTTGACCAGCATGGCTTGTCCACGATGACCCATGCTTCCACAATGTGCCACAACCAAAATGCGTTGAATCAATGCTTCGGCCATTGCTGGGATCCAAATTCGTCCCTCGACAACCCATGGTTGGTCGTCAGAGGTCCGTAGCGCACGCGTCGGTCTTGCTGCTCCATGTAGCGCTTGAGCTTGGAGAATATCTTCAATACTTGGCCAAACAAACTTCTCATCATCGAGCGGTCGCAACACATTTCGCTCTGGCGCTGGTCTTGGACTTTTGTTCTTCCGTTTCTTCGTCCATCTAGCCGCCATGACCTTCTGGGTCGCCTTGCCTATAGCCGGCTGACCCCATCGACTCATCATGTCCGCCCATAGGTTGTGGATGCTGTCGATGTGCTCGATTGTATACCGATAACCGCCAATAATTCCAGCCCAACGCATGAGCTTGCCTCGCGTGTGTTCAGGCCATTCCTTGCCGGGAGCAAAAATGTGGATGAGGTTCTTGTGATCGCAGTACATCCTAAAGCCGTCGGGGCGCATGAGTAGATAGTTGAGTTTCTCGCATGCACGCGCGATAGGGTACGCTTGCTTCTCGATCACCGACCACGACTTCTGCGCTCCAGTAAACATTCCAGATTGGCAAACGAGCATTTCATGCTGATGTTCGTGTATCGCTTTTTCTTCATCGATCTTGTCAACCTGTGTCACAATAATCGACCATCCTCGATCGCTGGCATCCGTGAACAGGCACAGTGTGGCGTCAGCACGTGGGTGCGACAAGTCCACCACCGCCCGCATCTTGGACTTCACAGCATCGAATGCAGCTTTTTCACCTTCAGTGAGCTCGATCTTGATGCCCGAGGCGATTCGCTTCTTCTTCGCTTTGCCTTCAAGAGCATTGTTCAGCGCTTGCTGTAGAGGTTCCACCGTCATCGCATATTCCGTAATCGAATCGCGGATCCAATTCGCGGCGCACACAAACTGTTGCAGATCGCCAGCGTTCGTGGGGTATGGGATCGCGCAGAGTTGTTCGATTCTTTCCGGGTCTTGCTTGACTCCTTCACCGCTCAATATTCGTCCGCACCACTTGACTTCCTTCGTGAATAGCACGGTCTTCGACGGGGATAGCTTGAAACCATAACGATCCACTAGTCCAAAGAACTTGTGCAGTGTTTCGAGATACTCTTCTGCGTCCTTGGCAAACACTAGGATGTCGTCAATCCAAACAAGCAGATGCTTCAACAGCAGAGGAGCGTAGCACTCCTCGCTCGTCGCTTGCACGTATAAAGCTGAGTCGACGTGGCCTTGCATGACGCGTCTGGCGTGTAGACGCATCCGTTCAGCATGAATGAGAGCATGTCGCGACTGTCTTCATGTAGTGGAAACTGCCAGAAGCACTTGGGTAGATCGAACACTCCCATCGCTTGCATTCCCTTGAGATTTTGCGTAATTGTCGCTTGAAACGGCATTGTGCCCGCTTTCGGCTCTGTCTTGCTGTTGACCACCCGATAGTCGTTCGTCAGCCTAAAGTGCTTTAATACATCATCGTCAGTCCATTTGTCCGCCGTCTTCAATGACTTTCGGCCTTCAGGCTTCATGACTGGGTTGACAGGACTGCACTACGCTGACTGCTGGTTGCGCTTGATGACTCCAGCGTCCAGCAACTCTTGAGCAAATAGCTGCAAAAATCTTTCTTCGAGCGGATTGTTCTTCCTTCCTTTGCATCGGTATGGAACACATCCGTCTTTGGGCGTCACCCGCAATGGCTTGACCTTCGCAGGGGGATCTGACCCGTTGAACTTGATTCTCCAGATGTCGTATTCGATCAGCACGCTCCACATATGCGCAGCCAGCTCTCGTGGGAAACCGTTCTTCACAGCACTCACCACCATCTCCTGTAGAGCTTCTTCAAGCTTGTTCTTGGCCACGGGTAATCGCAACTGAATCGAATAAACTCGCACGTTCTTGACTCGTCTGCTTCTTGTTTGAGACATTCGCGTACCGCCATCTTGACTACAAAGGTCCGACTCGCGCGTATCGACGTCATCAGTCATCCACCGAGACACTCGACTACCGCCGTCATGACTGCTCTGGCCCGACTTGCGCGTATCGACGTCATCAGTCTTCGAGCAAGAAATACGACTACCGACGTCATGACCTCCAGGGCCAGACATACGCGTATCGACGTCATCACTCGGCACACGAGACATACGACTACCAACGTCATGACCTCGAAGGCCCGACATACGCGTATCGTCGTCATCGCGTTCTTCTCTTCGAGTCACTTTCCATGTGCGGTCTTCTTCTTCTTCTTCGACATCGCTGGTCGACTTCCGCGCACATACTATGCCGGCGTCAGACTCAGCACCCAGATCGTCGCCGTCCGCTTCACGCTGCTGAATCGCGACTTGCTCCAACCACCGATCAATATCGAGCCCGATCGACTTGAGTGTTTCGTGGGAAGCTAGGAATTCGTCGCCTTCTTCAACAATGTAGCACACTCGTCTTCCAGGGATCTTGACCATTCCCGCTGCTGTTTGCAAACTGAGTCTCAGTTCGTCGTAGGCTTTCGTCTCAAACTGCAGATCGTTGCATCCTGTTCCACTGATAGGTTCAGCCAGCGTCATAATCTTCACGTTTGGTCGCTCCTTGATGAGTACATCCACCATTCGTCTTTGAATAATGTTCTGGTCGGCGCCGGTATCTGGACAGTAGGGCACTTCGAGCACGTCGTTCAGCACGATCCATCGCTCTTCTTCCTCTGTTTCGTTCGTCGCAGCGGCTCTTGCCTTTAGCCAAGCACGCTGGACCTTCGGCTTCTTCTTGTGATTCCGCTTGAATCGCTTTATCGCATTCCTTCCCTTGCGATACCCCTTGACTTGTGAGTTCGGATTGTTTTCCGGGTACTCGTTCGACTTGTGTCGCGGCTTCTGACATGCATAGCAGACGATGTTGCCTTTGCGATATCCAGGTTTGTTTGATCTCGCTTGCGTGTCGTTGGGTCCGTACTTGTCGTTCCTAAAGGGTGAGTTCGAGTTGCCTGTCCCGTAGCCACCAGCGGGGCCACGGCGACCAGGACTTGCCGAGTTCCGATTGTAGCGCGTGTTTTCCCAGACTCTTCGTCTTTCTTCAGCGCGCTGCTTGCGTTCTTCATGATCGTGGAGCAGGTCGTACGCTTGCTCTTCAGCATACTGACTTCCCGCTCCAACGACTCCCTTTTCATCGCCCCAACCCGTGACTTTGTCGAAATGCACCTTGACGGGCGTTCCACGTCGTCGCTTCCCGTCGCTGTTGGTCCACCCTATCGGCGGGCTTCGCTTCTTGCCGACCAGGCCTTGTTGTTGCGCCAGTCGATCCGACGCTTCGATGCGATCCATTTGTTCTCGCACAACCTTGGCAAATTCGACGATCGTAAAAACTGGTTCGCGCTTGATCTGATCGCGCACCAAATTTGACAGTCCAGGTGGATCGATTCGGTAAACCACTGCTTTTAAAAAATATCTTCTGAACTTTCCGCAGAACTCGCTTCATCGTCCGCATTGTCTCCTCGTGTCGCATCTTCTCGCCCGGCTGTCGCTTCATCCGGTCCACCTAGACCGTCATTGCCTTGCGGCAAGACAGTCCCAGAATGTTCCATCTGAGTGCAAATTTCAAACTGTCCTTCCTTGTGTTCCTCTTCAGTCCCGGTTGGATCCATTGTATCCGGATAATCAATGGTGCTCGGTACACTATCACTAAAGTATACTTTGTGGTGTTTCCCTGAAACCACCGCGTTTCGTCAACTCAAACACAATACTAGGGGAGTGCCGCCTCCCTTGAATATGCACTTGATTGACTTGCGCCGTAGCTAGCAAAACACAGACTGAGACTAAGATCTAAATCTCCTCTTCTCTTCCTTGACTTGTTGAACTCTTGATTTCATCGCACCGACCGTACGGCAGTCTTCCGGCTGAGTCTTGGTCGTTGAGTCTTGGTCGTTGATCTTGAAGTCGCATCAACATGCAATTCAATGGCGGCAGACACTCGGCTGTTCAGAGAACAAGCCTGTGACGTGGCGGAGCATGGCTTAACCACGCCACCGCACACATCAGTTTCCAAGTGTCCAAATTGCGCTGCCCATGCAATAGACAGAGGAGCTCCGCCAGGATGATCAATGCGCCGTAGAAACTTTATCATCTCCGTATGTCCATTGAGAGCCGCGAGATCCACAAGAGGTTCCCGGAACTCACAAATGTCCACACTAGTCTGCACCACTGTCATCAATGCCATGTCGCCAAAGTAGACGGCGTATTGCACCATGATCAATTGGAACCTTGTCAAATAGGCCAAAAACTTGGACAATCGCATGAATCCATACTGTTCAAACCATGGATTGAGTAGTTTGTGTGCGTACTGCATGTGCTTGCGGATTTCAAAGGGCTCGTAGTGGGTTTTATAAACTGGACAGAGCTTCCAGCGAAAGGCCATCAAATCTTTGTAGCTGCACGATGCAATCGTGGGTGCTATTTCAGGCGAAAGGAGAACAGCGGCAAATGACAATCTTTCAATTGCCATGTGAATGCTGAAAAGATAATGGCGACATCCAGCGTGCTACTACTGTAGTATAAACTGACCCACAGTGTTCGTCCACAGCTCGATGCTTTTTCCATTGGGCTGATAGGTGAAATGTGTCCAGTTGATGTCACATTCTTTGAATGATATGGATCCAGCCGACGGTGTCTCTCTGGAGATACACTTCCCAAGTGTACACTCAACTGCATCTCTTTCAATGGACGGATGATGTTCTCCCCCTTCACAATGCAAGGAACTTATGACAGAGAAAGTCTCAGTGTGATCCACTGCCACACGAACTCCAGTCTTCGCATGCCAGATTTTGATCTGCCCAAGTTTGACATGGATGCGACGGTGTGCCACATTATGCGCGACTGTTCGGCGCGGAACAACTGCGTCCGGGATTGTGTCTTGAACTGACCACGACTGGCAGTCTTATAGCATGCCCAACGCGACAACGCTATTCCATCACGCTAAAGCCAATCTAGCATGCGTTACTCAAAGTTGGCGTGACTGCATGAGCAAGCCCAATGGTCATATCCTCTACGTTTCGGGACTACTCCGGAGTATTGGCATCGACCACGCCAAAAGCACAATTTTGTAACACGCAGTTTTTAGCGTGACTTGAATTTACCACGCTGGAACGCTACATTCCAATTTGGTTTGCGGGCTAGCGTGGCCGCGTTGGGCGTGCTCTTTCCCCTCTTTAGCTTGTGTTCAACCAAGTTTTGGAGAAATTGGATCTGGCATGAAAGCAAAACACGAGAGAATACTTTTGCTTTGAAGTTTACTTGTGGAGTTCATTGCAAATAATCTCCAGACGACATTTAGATCGTGGCTACATTTTCATGTTTATTGCAGCCCACTTGTCAAATATTTTTATTTCGAGTTGTCTGGCGGCTCTATGGGCGACTCATGGAACTACTCATCCACAGACTTGACGACTTGCGGCTCATCGTTTTGGCATCTTAAGAAATGTAATCTGTAGTTTATTGTAGAATTTCAAATGGTGGCAAGCTCTTCAGTCGTAGTTTTCTGACTGAGAGCGAGAATTTCATCTCAAAGCACAACCTTGAGATGCTCAAGCGCACGCCATGTCGAATGTTCGAGCTGTTTGCTGTGGACAGCGTATTGAGAGTTTTGCTTCGGTCTTGTCATCACTTGCGGTTGTTTTTCCAATCTCTCGAAGATATTTCACAGTTCTCAAATGTCCCAATTCTGTCGCCCATTGAAGCGCGTACGAATCATCACCAGGATGGCCAATGTCACGAAGGTATTGAATCATGTGCGTTTGTCCATTCATGGCGGCAAGTTCTGCCAGTGGCTCATGCAACGAACACAAGTCGAGTCGTGCATGCAGCATGGTGGCCATTTCCAAATCGCCAAAGTAAATTGCATATTGTGTCAGAACGAGCCGGAACCTCCTGCAGCTAGCCACCAATTTCGGAACTCGAGCAATGCCGTACTTGCCAAGCCACTGCTCGAGGCATTCGTGAGTAAACTGCATCTGCGGTCGAACAAAACTTGGCCCGTAGAAATTTTTGTAGATTGGACAAAGTTTCGAGCGCAGGCCAAGCATATCAGCATACCATCCTTTCTGGTAGGCGGCAATCACAGCGGCGATGTCAGGGGACAAGAGCACAGAAACGATGGAGCTTGAACGTGTGCAATCCATGGAAAATTAAAGAATGCGCAGCCAGATTGTGGACATTTCGCAATTGTGAGATAACCACGCTACACTGTCGCCATGAGAATGTTGCTCCTGGTCAACTATTCTCATGCCTCACCTCGGTTCCAGGCAGCGCACGGACAAGTCGTTGGAAGTGCTAATGACGTGAACTCTATAGGACAAGGCCGCAAGATAGAGAGGGCTTAAAAGCGCCAGGATGGCAGGCTGGAGCTCCGCTCGACTTGGTTTACAGCGACGACATTTTCTGGACAGAGAATGATTTGATGCCGTGAGGAGATCCTTGAATTTTCATGCAAAGGACACTTGAGAAGAAGATTCACAACTTGCGCAAACAGCAGTAGCATGTTGTGAGTGAAGAAATGCTTCTTGGGAAAAGTTCTGGCGGAAGGAGAGAACCGATGGAACACGTCAATTTCGTTGTCTTTGGCCGTGAGGGCTAGAATCGACTTAGAGAATGAATGGACAGGTCAAAGGATTGCAAGGCTGGCCTCCGACAAGCCATCAATCAGAGAGAGTTTGGCAAATTTGACGACGTGAAGGATACATGCAGAAGTCGCTTTCGACAGAGTAGAATCGTCATGAAGGGGATCTTGACAAGCTACACACAGATGTCCCACACGTACGTGGCACGTGGCACCCAGCACGGTTTGGATGAAATAAAAGATCGGTAACGTCCAAGAGAACAACAGCGCTCAAGCGAGGATGAAGTTATGAGCATGGAGGGCTTTAGTCTGCTGGTGGTGGAGCTGAGCAACTTGGGATATTTCATCTCTCATTGTCATCAATATCGACGCAGAGTGGACACCCAATTGAGATCTTTATGCCGGTGCACCTAAAGCCTGTAAGTGCACCGGCAGCTCGAAGTAACGTTAATGGTAAGCGATATTTATGAGCTTTAGACCCTGCCAAGTTGGCAAGCTGTAACTTAATGCCAACTGAAGCTTTTTCAGGGAAATTGAAAAGCACGCCTGACCACGCGCCGATACATTTTCGGCAGCCTCACGAAATTGTCAGCGTTTGTCACGTGCACACACAGTCTCTCAAGAATTACATGGGAACACCCAACAAAATTCTGGCTGCCGCTGGTCTTGATGGACATTCAATTGCCTCTTCGGAGATTAATACGAAATCTAAGCAATGAATAGAAATAGAGCTCAAATTTACAGTTAATCTCTTTGGTAACAATACCAGCTCACGCCCTTTCTCCATTGACAATGAAGCTGCGTTGACAGGTTTTCTCCATTCTTTGTTGATCTCAAGCCCTTGCTCTGATTTCGTCCTATGCCGCTTTCCTTACAATGCAGATGGTCACAAAGCACTGATTGCTTGGTTTTGTAGAAGGAAGCAAGTTGAACATGGCATGTATCTGAACGTCGTGGTTCAATAAGTTTAATGACAGTGACGCCGATTTTGCGCAATTTCATCCTTGCTGCGTTGTCGACTAGCACGGTCGTAAAGTCGAAATGGCCAGGCTGAGTTGACGACAGGCGCACGTGTAGCGTTTGTCAGTCTATCGACGTCCTCAGCCATATACACCTGATCACATTAACTTCGAAATCACGAGATACATAAAAATTAAACTCTTTACACTTCGGCGTGCTCACTGCTCAATTGGATCCACATAGAGGTCGCAATGGAGTGGATCCTTCTTGAGTCGTTCGACACCGAACTGCCGTGGGCTGCCCTGCACGATGGCTCATGGAGTTTTGTTGGACTGGCTGACGAGACCTAGCGGCTCTACTTCGCTCTGCCTTCGCGGCAATCCGCCTTCGCTCGTCGTCACTGGCATACTCCATGAGATACTTCACAGTCGTCAAATGTCCGGACTCGGTAGCCCATTGCAGGACTTGGAAGTTGTCGCCAGGATGTTGGATTTCTCGAAGGTACTCCAAGATATGTGTTTGTTCATTCAAGGCAGCCAAGCTCACAAGGGGCTCTCGGAGGGATTTCAAGTCGAGGGCTGCATGTAGCCATGTTACCAAGTCCAAGCGGCCAAAGTATACTGCGTACTGGACCAGCACCAGTTGCAGTTTTTTGGAGCTGGCCAGCAACTTTGGTATCCGAGCTGTTCCGTAAGTGTCAAGCCACAATTGGAGTCGCTCGTTCGTGATCTTCATATGCGTTTGAATAAAACTCGGCTCAAAGAAGCTCTTGTAGATTGGACAGACCTTCGATCGCAAAGGCAGCAAATCCGAGTAACTTCCATTTTGGTACGAAGCGATAGTGCAGGCGATGTCTGGGGACAAGAGCACAGCCAAGATGGAGCTTGTCGACGCACTCGCCATTGAAAATTCTAAAATGTTCACTTCGTGGCGACTCTTGTTGATGTGTGTCAAGATTGTGAGGATTCGATGCGATCCCTCCGCTCTGATTGGCTGATGTATAACACTTCTAGCATCTGATTGGCTAATTCATCATATGTCGATGGGCATTTCAGATGGGTGAAATTGGCAATATGGTGCCACTGCCCTTTCCAAGAGTACAGATTGACAGCGACTGCAGAGGCCCTTGGCTTTGGAGGGTACAACGAAAAGGCCAAGAAAGCTCGAATAGGTTTCAGGGCTGAGATCTTTTCAAGTTGATGAATATGCGCCAGCGCACCCGTGGAAAGGGAAGGTGGCTCATTTGTTGAGGCTAGTTGATGAGTGTGAAGATTCAATGCAAAAGACACTCAAGAACATGGCGCAATCAATCCAATCGTTGCATTGTCGGAAGTTTCATCCTTTGATCATCAAATTACAAGCGACGCGCTTTCAAAACCTCTATCGGAGTTTATTTCACCACGACTTGGAGATTCAGCAGGACGCTGTGAGGCTTTCTTCAAATGCGTCACAGAGCCTGCTGTAAAACAGACAAACGAATTCAACTTGCGACGACTCCTCTTCATTGTGTTCCCTCGTGATGTGCACTTTTCTGCACACTTGAAATTGTCCATTTAGAATCGTAGTTCGAACTGACTGTACCGCAAAGCAGTCTTTGATGAGTGACGAGCGCTGTCGATAAATTCCGCCAACAAAATGACACCAAGGCTGTGAACAGCTCGAACAGCTCGCTTGGCTTGAAAACCAATCTAAATGCAAACTGACCTTGGCAAGAGTGATAATTCAAATCATACTGGTATGACCAGCTTATCAAAGTTCTCGAAGAGCCTTTTCCAATCTTCAATGTGTGATGGTTCATGGAATGTTCTACAGTACGAGGAATCGCAGTCTCTGCAGATTTAATGGGTGGCAATTGACGCCCATCGTTGATGCCACGATCATGGAGTGGCCTTCATGAGCGGAACATACTGCATTTGTTGCTTGGCAACATAAACAAGAGTGGGGATGTGATTTTGGGCGCAGAATGACTTGCGACTCGAAGGCAAAGGCCGACCAACTCGGTACGATGACTTGACAAGCTGGTTGTGAGGAAGAAGCGGTCAAAGGCCTTGCATCGCAGAGCTGAAAACGTCGTCTTTTGTTCGGGTTTACGTGGTTTGAATGCTCATTCATCCATGGAAAATGATTGAGAAATCGCCTTCAAGTGGTCAGATCGGTGTCAAGAACCACACCGAGTTGACAAGCATCTGCATGTTGTTAAGGATATTATCCTTGCTTGGAGATGGGTATCGCCGACTAATCGCGAAATTATTCAAACCGATCCCCTTGGTGTTCCCTGTCGAGTCGAATGACCATTTTGAGCGAAAATCCCATCCAATTTGAGACTCAACTTGCTCTCAATAGCTGCGGTATACCTTCAAGTGCAATTTGAATCTGGAACGCGATGAAGGCAAGCGACTTCATCCACTCAATCCCACGACAAAGCGAATGAATCTACAGCTCCCATTTAACTCATGCGATCACTGCGTTTGACTGAGGAACGTCTGCCCAATCGATTGTTCTCACGCAGTAAAAAAAATTTCGTTATGGAGACGAGGTCTTGGAGTTACCATTTCATTCTTTCCGCAAATGGAAAAAGTTGAAGTCATCTCGCTTTGTCAAATTAACTTGGGTCGCAAAAGTTCAAAGTCGACCAGAAAGGACCACAGTTCATTTAAATGGTCCCACTCGAGACAAACTTACGACGGAGTGATCGCCGAGGAAAACTTTTTTGCTTTACATTTACTTGGACACTAAGTCGCACAGATTCGATTCTGCTAGCGATGTCTTGTCCTTCTTGGAAGTTGTCGGCTGGTCGAGCGAATTTTGTAAAAACTTCACGATTGTCGTGTGCCTAGCTCGCGATGCCAGTTTGATGGCGGACGTCTTGGTCGCCTCGTTGACAGAGATTTGCTCCATAAGACTCTCCAGCGTCGTCAAGTGTCCATTTTGTGCAGCCCATTCAATGCCTGCGGTGGATTCACCAGGATGCCCAATGCGGTGGAGGTACTTGATCATCTCAGTGTGTCCGTTGAGAGCTGCCAAATCCACAAGTGGCTCGTGAAACAAGCAAAGATCCACTGCAGGATGGATGACTGCGACCAAGTCCATGCGGCCAAAGTAGACTGCATATTGGACCATGACCAGGCGGAATTTTGTCGAAAAAGCCAAAAACTTGGGCAATCGCACGAGGCCGTACGTGTGAAACCACGTCTCGAGGAGGCTGTGCGTCAACTGCATTTGACTGCGGATGAAGGACGGCTCGTAGTGGCTTTTGTAGATTGGAACCAACCTAGCGCGTAACGTGGTCAAATCGCGATAGCCTGCATTTTGAAAAGCTGCAAGGATGGTTGCAATCTCCGACGAAAGCAACACTATGGTGAACAGCGAGCTAGACTCTCGGACTGCAGCCATGGCAATTTGTAATATGAAGAAGAGCACATGGCAGCGACGACACCATGCGACACTCAACTGATGCCACCATCTCAAAGCTCAAAGTTGCAAATGGCGCATCTGTCGTCCAGCTGGCTCTGGCGAACAAGAACGCTCGGAAAGTTCGGTAGCTCATGGTTTTTGACAATGCAAGCTATCGATTACGTAAAAGCTGTGATGAGCTATGCAGATATCGACTCAAGTCACTCCTGTGAGGACTTGTTGTCATTCGCTTTTGCCCAACGGAGCATTGACAAATACAAGTTCAGCTGCGAAAGATAGCTCCACTCATCGAAATGATAAAATTGCTTTGTCCTACTGTTATTGTGCTAGAGTTATTGCATCGAACAGTTATGCACTAAAGTTAGGCCCCAAGTAAAGGCATGAGTAATCTTTCGCCATGTACTTAAAGTTTTTGCTGAAGGAACGATCAATCGCCCACTTCCGAAACCGAAACAAATCTGTAACTGTCAACGTCCATTCGGTTTCAAAATTGCCAATGTCGCCATTGTATGGAGCCTTACTAGCGCGCCTGTCGTCGAGTTTGAACGTTAAGAGCTTGCATCGATTGCTTCAAACTCTTACAATTGTGTATTGTACTGTGTGGCATTGTATAATATCGCCTGCGAGATCCTTCCTGTCCTTGGACAAGGTCGATTTGCAAAACAGATCGTTAGTCTTGTGATGGAAACAAAACCAGATATCTACTAACCTGAGCAGAATCTTGCGTAAAGATTAGTTGGAAGACAGACATTAAAGACACAAAGAGACCACGAAGAACTTATCTGGTAAAGCTCGTGTGTTATACTGGAGCTGTCTGAAGTGGCGATCTCAGCACCCGACGTGTGTTTTTCGTTGAATTGTTCAAAAAGCATTGAAAACTGTACCATGACGATGTTCTGTACCCCAAGAGCGAATCTACGACAATATAATTGTAAGATATGATATTATAAAGCTTGCTCTGTTGCTTGATGCTGGAACGTGCGGCCAAGATTAGCTGCTTAAATTACTACCGCAAGCTTGATTTAGGCTTATTTTTTATCACATACGGGGATGTGACACGATGGCTTGATAACGTAGAAGGTATTGCACGATTTTAGCATGGCTTGACCTTTTAGCTAGCTTGGCAGCAGTCATCCTGGCAAATTCGTCCTCTGTCATGTGTTCCATGAGATCAATCAAAGTTGATAAGTGACCAAATTTGGCAGCCCACATGACACCGAGTGAGGTTTCTCCAGAATGACCCACGCTTCGAAGGAACTTCACCATCTCACATTGACCATTTAGAGCTGCCAAATCCACCAAAGGCTCTTGGAACGTGCAAAGGTCCAGCTTCGTGTGTAAACTGGCAGCAAGGTCGAGCTGACCAAAATAAACAGCATATTGGACCATGATCAATTGGAACTTCTTTGAAAAGGCCAAAAACTTGTGCAGACGATCCAGCCCGTAGGTGTCAAACCAAGTCTTGAGGATATCACGCATGTATTGCATGTGTCGGGGGATAAACGATGAATGATAGTTGTTTTTGTAAATTGGGCAGAGCCGAGATCGCAATCCCATCAGATCCAAGTGGCTGCCATTCTGGTACGACGCGATGATTGATGCCAAGTCTGACGACAAAAGCACTTTAGGGATGGACGAATTGCTTTTGCTGGCCATTGAACATTGAAAAATGCAAGGTGCCCCGTCGAGTTTCGTTTGGGTGCAGTGTAAACTTTGGATATCGGTTTATCATTTTCGATGCATGATTGGTCAACATACGCATTAAGATTTAGGTGCTCTCGAAAGAAGTTTCTGTTTATCGATGTCCAAACGTTTTCTGTTGAACTTATCGCAAAAAATTGATATGCTCCTTGGATGAAATGTGTAATGTGTAGCAGATATGAAATTATACGTATGGGGACGGTTCCGGATCACATTTTTACAGCTCCAGTTGAATGCATAGCACATGTCCAATCTCTCATCAAAATAGCATTTTTAATATCTGGGCGACGAATCCAGTTTGTACATCAACGGAGAAAGTCAAAATACGCTGTTGTTTATTGGGGTCATGTTAACCGTATCCGGATAAGATTTTGAGGGAAATCTCCGGATGACAGGTTCACATACAATGGCAGAACATTGGGTTTCCAATTCGGATTGACGGCGCTTGCGGTACTTCTTTTCTGGTTTCTTGTCTTCTCCAAGCATCAGCTTGCGCTCTTTTGACTCACGGCGTCTCTCTTCAGCTTTTCTTTTGTGTTTGGCTGCTGTTTCTCTCTTTTGAGCAGCCAAAATCTTGTTCTTCTTGATTTGTTCTTGTTTGGCTCGCTTATTTGCCTCCCTTTCAGCCACTTTTCGCTGTATGTCGTCAGTGGTCATCAAGCAACCACCGTGGACCCATTCATCATTCTTTTTTACGACTGTTGAGGGGTTTTCCATGTTTTTCTCCATTGCCCTTTGATTCAGACAAAGAACTCGCGCCACATCAATATCGATTCCAATTTCTTGCAACTTCACAATCGTACGAGTCTCTACTTGAATCGTTGGATGAATCTTGCTTTTAGGCACCATGGGGCCAGGTTTATCACCAAGAATTTTGCTCAGCATGACGTCCAAAGACAATGGGTAAATGCCAGACTTCTCGAATCCACTCACGATGTACGTTCTAGTAAGGCTGCTTTTAAGTTCGCTGGACGAAACAGAAACCATGTCACTGGTCACTGCGTGACGCATGTGCTTGACTCGGAAACGGGCCAACTCGACATCGAGACGACGCTTGAAATGGCCAAATACAGCAACGTCAAGAGGTTGAAGAAAATGAGACGTGTGTGATGGTAACGAATACAGCATCACCCCATTTGATTTTGCATAGGCAATTGTTCTTGAAGACCAGTAGGCTTTGTATCCATCCATTAAGACAATGACGGGCCGTTGGGAGCCAATTTGCTTGATGAACCATTCAAAGTACTGGATGAAAAGCTTCGTCGTGAGAAAGGAAGAATCTGAGGCAGCAAAACTCGACCCAGGTAGAGCACCTTGCACCATACGACTGCTAATATTCACTCCAGGAAGTATAAAAAATGGGGGAATGTAGTCTCCATTGGCATTGACACAAACCAGGACGGAAACATTTTGTCGACTGGCGGATTTTTGAGTGTTGGCAGGTAAATTTTTTGTTGCCAGCACTTTGTTTTGTTACGCGACCCTTGCGCACAAGTTCCGCTCTCGTCGAAATTCCAGATGCAGCTGGAGCATATGTCATACTCATCAAAGATTTTCTTCAAGTTTTCGTGATGCGGCTTGACAACGTCGACTGTACTACGTCTTGCTCTGGCAGCTTCCATTGTCAGAGCAGACCGAAATGAAAAGTTTTCTCTGTGTCGAGCAATAAACTTGGTCACATACGAAGAGGACGGAAATGTCTCGGGTACGTGTCGCTCGTGTTGGCTATTTTCAATGCATATTCGTATAAAGCTTGTCAGCTCGTCTCGTGTGAAACATTGAGCATGCAATGTTCGCTCACGAACTGCCTCCACGATTCCACTTTCTTCACCCTGTGTCAATATTGGATCTGGGCCATTTCGAGAAAGTGGCTTGACTTCTCCGCTTAATCGTCGTTGCAACATGCTGCGACATAAGTTATAGAGAGCTGCAGCACTTCTACCAGTCATTTCATGAGACTTCACAGCCTCGATTGCATTCAAAATTGCTGAATCTCTCGACACTTGTTGCATGGGGACCTCTGATCAGTGCAATGTATTCGAAAGTGAGAAAGTTTCGCGCGCAAAATTATCTTTAAAAGGTTTATTATATGTTGAAGGTTGTCAATTCCTGTATTTTGATTGGTGGAAAAAATATGTAGTCAGCCAATTAAATCGTGACCCAAAACTGTGCATGACCCGGAATTGAACTCGTTCGTATAGTTGATGCAAGGTGCATGCAAGGTGTAGAAGTCGATGGAAAAAGTATATGATTGGCTAAAATCGATTTGACTTACTTCCTCTGTTCCACATTACTGCTACCAAACGATTCTCTTCAACCCCAAAAATTCATTTCTTTACCAAATTTGATGTTTGATATCATTAAATAAAGTGCATAAAAAACTAAAGGAGTCGGCCGTTGGCTGCCACGAGCGAAAACTGAAGTCTCGCGCTCAAAATCAACGTCCAATATCCACCACCTGAATAATAATACGCCACATATACAAATCAAAACATTTTCAAAAGGTCAATGAAGTGATCCGATACACTCTTGCTGCGTTTGATGAGTTGAGTTATGAGAAGCCGGGAGTGTCTTTCTTACCTTTTAAGCGGTCATGCGGCTGGGACTGGAGCATAATGGCGACAACTACTTTGCCCTGCCTCACCTGAAGAAGGCGTTCCTGCCTTCTCCAGGTGAGGTGAGGCTGGTCTACTTATGACGAACGTGTCCTGCCCGGTGTCGCCTCATGGGATTTATAACCGATGAGTGCATTGTATTTTGTTGATCAACCAATCATATGAGTTTGGTCTGAGTAATGTGGAAAAAGTCTTTTGGCAGAGTATTGTGGAACAGAGGAAGTAATTGTTTTTATTCAAAGTGCCAGAGTGCAACAAGTTATGGATGTTTTTCTGATGTATATACCGTACTCCGTATATTAAAAGTTGCAAGATATTATAAGTTCACAGTAGTACCTACTACGAAAATTAGTACAAATCTTATGAAGGCAAAATATAATAAATGAGAGGTAGAATTTTTTCGCACCTGGGTCTGACCTATACCTTTCCAATTTTATAAATCTATTCTGACGGGTAAAGTTTGACATCCAATGGCCATTCTTTTTATCAACAAAGAAGCTGACAGTGCAGCTGTAATTCTCACCGATTCGGCAAGTGATCAATCAGGAGACGCCGACATGATAGCAGAACACGCAAGGGCAGAACACAGTTGTTCGTGCCTGCAAACGACGCCGACTCGTTTTCTTCGGCGTAAGCCTATGATAGCACGCCAATATCATAGGTAAAGCGACGACAACAGCGAGTTAATAGAGGTTTTCTATACATTACACAGAATCTCGAAACAATTTTATCGTCCAGACATCATGCCTGAGGCCTTCTGTGATCGGCAAAGTGGTATCCTGTAGAAATTGATTATCTTAATAAATAATACCCCTTATAATAGATATCTCGTTCAAAATGTAGCCATAGAGTGTATCTTAAAATTTGTATGCAACTTACAATATACGATTTGTCAAAGTCCCACTTACCTTCAAAACTTTGTATAAAGTCTGAAATATGGACGCAACTTTTGATATACGTTATACGGTATGTTTAGAAGGGATAACATATCTGATTGGCTGGATAAGCCACAAGACTCGCGACTCCTTGTGCCTTATCATGCTGCCTCGCGTGAACAGACGCCTTCCAAGAACCCAACGTAAAATACACCCCGCAAACTAATATACTGTTTAAAACTATTTGAATTTATTTTATTAGTGGTTCTCAGAGTTGGCAGCATCTTCGTCAGACAGGTTGGAGATTCATCCAATCAAATGCGTAGATGTCTGACACACTCTGGAAGCATAGCTCTCCGACTATGTGGATTGCAAATAGTACAAGATTGCTGCTATCGAAGAAGGCTTGGACACTCCTCGAGAAAAGACAGAAATGGAAGTGTCTGCAGCTCATTCTCGACTTAAACTGCGAGATTGACAACGAAATGGATCAATCCCTTCAGTGACTCATACTGTCAATTGAATCCACGACATATACGTTTCACTACGATCAGTGTTTCAACACCATTACCCACAATTTTATCATTAAATCAAATAAATAACAGACATTCGCTACCAAAAGGTATTTCGTGCGAAACGAGTCTCATTCCAAAACTAGTTGGGAGGCTCGAATGGTCTGCCGTATTTACTTCTATCAATTGAAAACGTAAAAAGCTCATGTGTCACATCATTTAGTTGTTTTATTGTACTACCTTGACACAAATGGCAATGGTGTGGGCAATTCCTTTAAAACAAGAATAACACTCCTCTTTCCTGTTATAAAGGAATGACATCATCCGGAAATTATCAATAGGAGTTTCAACCCATCCACCAGTTAAGTGTCGATGCCGAAGTATGTAGTGGACTCGATGGTCGCGCGTAGTTCGTTGAGGACTCTGAAGTGTGCACCGGCATGAGTGAGGATTCATCACAGTAGTCTCCCCAGGTAATTTGTCTCAACTGCTGTTCGAGTGTTGTGTTTGCTGGAGACAACAAGAGACTGAAGTAAGTGGTGAATGCTATGGTGCACTGTAGCCGCTGGAGTGTGTGTGTCATTGGTATTCGATAAGTGATATGCAATAGAGAATGTGCATTTCATTTAGATGTGAGCTACAGTATCTTAGGCATGTTGGTGGCCTTTTGTCTTGATAGTTGCCGATTTAGTTTTTTGTCGCAACTGGCGTGCATACACCTCGTCGGCAGAAATATTGTGCGACTTCTTGTGATCTAGAGACGATGAGAAAATTTAAGTGTCATCCCTTACTCGATATTCTGATGGGTAGATATTCGCGGCGGTGTTGGAGGGTGAGTCATTTGAGTGGAGTTGAAGGATTAGAGGGAGATCGTTGATGTGACAAAAGGTGAGGGGTCTCCTCCATAATGCTTGTATTGGACAAATCGACATTTGGTCAATACGCAGTTAAAATATGTCACACCTGCTACTTCTCTCATTGAGATAGCTACGGTGCTGTCGATACTTGAGTTACATCTTGTGTGACCTGGACACGTGTAATATCTTGAACAGAGCTATCTACTGCTTTCCTTTATAGTGATAGGAGGGGAAAGAGTCTTGGTTATATCTGTAGTTGTTATAGGCATGTCTAAAACACTTTCTTAGCCTTTATTGCCGGATAATACTATTCCTTCATAACGGGATGATTCAAGGTCGAAACAGGAGTGTCATTCCTGTTCTGAAGAAAATGCTCCAACGGCGTCTCAAACGAGCTTATCTTTTGGGTTGGAAGTGGAACGGTTCATTCTTTGCATTCAGCGAGCAAATACGGCAGTATCGTCTACGACTGAAAAGGGCATTAGGTGGCCAAACCATGTTCAATCCTGTGATATTGCGAGTGATATTCAAAGTCTATTGGATTTAAAACAGTTTTGGATTTATCGATGGAGCTCTGTTTCCTTTTGAAACAAAACCCATATTACATGATGAAGATTACTTTTCACGCAAAGATTGATATTCCATCGCAATTCAAGTTGTTTGTGACATCTTAGAGTGATTAGAAATGTATATGCTGGCTGGCCAGGCTCTACCCACGACAACAGAGTATGGAAAAATAGTGATCTGTGTTTAAGACCTGCTAAGTATTTTGCTCCACACCAATTTATCGTTGGTGGCTCATCATGCATCGAAGATAAGCACCTCGTACCGACATTCAAAGTACTTCCTCGACAATCCTTTCCCCCCATGGATGGACTACGTAAATTCAGTTCCCTGACAGAGTCGAAATGAAGCAGAGCATTGTATTGGGAAGATTTCAGCATTTAAAGCATACACGCAATGTCGCCGATGGAAAAAAGAGTATGATTAAAGTTATTCGATTGATTTACTGTGCTTGCGTGCTGCACAACATCCTTTCGACTGAGAATGATGTCGCGCCAGAGCATTGGATTGATCATGACACACATTGTTTCTGCAATGCAAATCATAGAGGGTGCGTGACATGCTCTTCTACAGATGATACAGACATGAACGATCGACGTGAGGCCAACGACATTACTTTGATACAGAAGCGCGAGTGCTCCCAGCTGGCGGTGAGCCTGAAACAGCAGAATGTAGGAACAAACAACATTTGGTGCGATTGACTCAGGACGACCGCTCCATTCGTCACTGGTTTGCTGAGCAAGCAGACTCAGATTCTTTAGAGTGCCACCACGACCTTGGCCAATGCTATTAGGTCTTCTGATGCAAGGCGGGAGTTCGAAATGTGCGGATCAAGGAATTGACTATGAAGCTGAACCATTCCTTCCAGCTCATTGATGGCTGCTTCGGTGCGCACGCGCTCCATAACTGCTCCAAGATATGTGGTGGACATCGAAGAATGACGATTCTTCGAGAATGCCTGCTTGCTGACGGCCTCCTGGTCTCTCTTTGGTGACGGCATCCCGCGGTTGAGAAGAAGATGATGTATTTTATTGGCGACAACCAATCACAATAGCTTCTCAAAAGGATAAACACTGTATTGGCGACTTACAAGAACAATCACCGAAGGATATCTCCGTACGATGGTCAGTTAGAGCTCGATCTTGAGGATCATTGCGATGAGACATGCGATGGGCGTGGGTGACAGTGTCGATGAAGTCGTTCAACCGCATGACAGCCATCCCGAGCTCCTTGATGATCATTCTAATGAAGCTGCTCGAGTGACCATTGGCAAGCTGGAATCACCGTGCAACTGTTCAATGCGACCAGTGACATCGGTGAAATCGGTGAAATCGTCGTGCGGGTTTTTCAGCTCTCCCGAAACAGAGTGGCAGTTGGCTTGAACTTGCTCCAGGCGATTGTCGGCAAGCTGGAGGTTGTTGCGCGATTGCGCAAGGCGATTTTTAGCGGTGTGAGATGTTCGATCGTTTGGGACAACTGGACAATAGCTTGCCCATACTTGACAATCTAGTCCGACATCTCAGCAAGCTCTGCTGCTTGCTTGTCTATCTGGCAATGTATCTGCCCGACATGAGCCGCTTGATTTTTCTCTGTGCTGGCTATATCATTACTGAGTTACCCTGACACATCCTCCTTGAATTCGATTTGACTGTGAGAACCCTGCGATTGTTGGGACTGAGCCTGGGACTTACAGCGTTCGGTTTTGCGCCTCAAGACGATCCTTTTATAAGGCATGGTATTTGAGCTTCAGCTGGATTGGACGAAGTGTTGTTACCCTGGGTGATCCAGGAATAGGAGCAGTGTCGAATGGAGAAGATGCGTCGAAAAGACTGCGGTACGAACAGGGGTAGTTTGCTCGCCTTGTCCTTGTGGCATATGCAAGTTGCTGCAACCTGGTGTGGCTGTCGTTCACGTCGTTGACGTCACGATGCACCAGGGGTGGCTTGTAACGAAGCTACCTAATTTGACAGATTGTCCAGACATTCGAAGATCATGTTGCTGCCAGGATGTGTACCATGAGTGTGAAGTCGCCAAGAAGTCTGCGAAGAAGCAATCATGCGAGTCCAAATGAAAACAAGTGACAGCGGATCGCAACTCACCATCGGTTAGTACACGCTGAAAGGTCTGCCTACTCTATTGTAATGCTATGTAGGTCCCTGTGACGACTTATCTTGAATATCTGTGTCAGCTGTGGCTGAGCATCTGGCCAAACGACGTGGCAGATGTGGAAGAAGCGCTCAACTCCGAGTATCGTACCGACTTGGTATTACTGTCCCGAAGCTACTCGTAAGGAAGAGTGATCAAGGGTGAGTAGTTCCCAAGCTCCGTGGTTTCGGAATCGCAAGGAGAAAATGCCAATGTGGTGTGGCATGAGATTGCTAGTCCGTACGTCAGCACTGTAGGCAAGGTCAACTCGACGCAAGCTCTTGTGCAAACAAATCACTAGCACCGCCCTCTCATTGAGCACTGTGTGTACGAGCGTACGAAAACACTAATGGACCTGATACATCGTGGCAAGTCAGAAGTGACACCGGAGGCAAGTCAAAAGTGACACCGGAGGTTAGACGAAGGCGTTAGTATATGCAACAGAAAAAAACATCGTTGGCATCTATTCTCTGATGGCTTAAGCGGGTAGTTCTTCGTGTCAGTGTTGTGCTCCCGGTAAGACCGTTGCCGCGCAAGACAGCGTGAAGGATTAATGGATTATGTCAAAAACGTTTACGTATTCAGTTTCCAATTTGCTACCGCAAGCGCAGCGTTGGCGTGAGTGGACGAATTCAAACTCCCACCCTTTGTTCGTACAAGTCAATCACAGTCGTGACATTGTTGGTGCAGTACCAGACTACCCCGCGTAGATAATCCAGCTGTCCTTCTAACATTCGCCCTACCCCTTGCTTTCACTTTTCCTGCGACCACAGCAGGCTATTCCCCACCTCATACCCCCACATATTTATGGAAACGTTGTGGAGGTCGGAGCTCCATAACGAAACTGCCAGAAATTATGTATTCTGGGATATTCAAAGTCACGTACTAGACACTTCACCCCGTTGAAGTGTTATCCCAGAACGATGATTTATGGTAAAACTTGGGTGAAAAGGTATCAAATTGAATGCACTACACGCTCTCTTGTTTAATGAATGCGGGCAGCCAGCCTTTAAGACGATTTATAGAATTACACAATTTGTCTTCAAAGATACTGCTTCATCAAACAAGAAAACGTTACAAATTAATTAATTTATCAATTTTTCGGGGGAATCAAATTAGAAAAATCGGTGCTTTTGCGTTTCGACTTTGCTTTTCGAAGAAACATCGAAAACAAAAAGGAGAAGCAAATTTTCTAATTTGACCCCCCCCTAATATTTGTCGTTTGGTCCAAAACTGGAGTTTTACAGTGTAGTTAGGAAAACTATTGTGATTGGCTCCAACACTCGAGGTATGGAGCTGTGCTGACACTCACATGGTCGTTCTCGGAGAACAGACGACTAAACCACACAGTTTCCAATTTGCTGCTTGTTGCAGTTCACGGCGAAATGATAGAATCTCCACTGTCCACTCACTGCAACCAAACTTTAACCAGCGATAAAATGAATGTTTATCAGCGTGGTAATGTAACAACTTACATCCATGGTCGGCAGGACAAATAACATTTAAGTCCAGGGGGAAACTGGAGGGATCGAGGCACCTCTACTTGCATTTGCCGAGTGAATACATGCAACTGGCGACGTCATGAACATCACAGATTGCGAAAGTACTCCATCAACCACTGAATTGACTACAATTTAAGATATTACCACGTAGTAGTTCAATTCATGCCATGCACCTTTTACAAGTCCCAAGCCATATTCCTCTGAGCAGAGCGCATTGGATGCATTCCCTGTGGCGCTATCTCTACTTGAGATAAAGAAACCGCATCAAATGTTCGAGATCTTGGGCTTCTGCGACATTTGACGAGTTGCTCCAACTTGACGAGTAGCGCCCTGTCTCGGCATGCTTCAACCTTGTGCAGCTTAGTGTAGAGCCATGCAAGACGACATAAACCATGGATCAAGGGCGATCAGACGCACCCTAAAGAGATCGCCGTATCTTTGCTCCAAAGCTGAATCCAAGGTTCATGGCCTTGGCCTCCTCGGTTTGAAATCTTGTCAGAAGCTTCCCAGTCAGCGACGAGAAGAGCGTGATAGGCCTTCAACCTCCGCCGTTGTTAACATCAAAGAACGCCAAGAGTCTTGGTTAAACTATCAAACCAGATTTCGTTGCCCAATTTGAATAGCTTTCGTTGAAGATGGCATTGTCTAAATGGCGTAGCCAATCGCAACATCGAGCCAAGTGCGGCTTTCCCATTGACCATTTTCAAATCTAGCTCGCCATGACACATGCCACGCTACGCGTTTTGACCTCTCCAGAGCTGAACAATGTCATTAGCTCGTACCAACATGGTGCCTATGAAGACATGCGAGGCCTACGCTGGAAACTCTGCCCGCTCTACGATGGATTCTACGATCCGAGTTACATTCGCCCACACATGCAACGTGTCGATGACTTCTTGCGACCATGGCTTGCGAAACACGGCATGAAGCGCCTCCCAAAGCTCCTCGAATACTGCTCCATGATGCGATTGATTCTCGTGCAATATGCCGTCCACTTTGGCAACATGGACTTGGCAACCCATCTTCACAAAACAGTCAACCTGCTCCTATTCCCACGATGGCTCCATGACCTTGCTGCCCTGAACAATCAAGTGGACATGCTTCGCTTTCTCCAGCAAATTGGCCATTGCGGTACATCAACGCGGGGCTTAGTGTGGGCTGCTGAGTTTGGCCATCTACCGACTGTGAAGTATTTGATTGACATGCACAAAGCGCTCCACAACGACAACGTGTCGAGGTCTACAGCGGCACGTGTGGCGGCGAAAGCTGGCCACCTGTCGATCGTGCGCGTCTTGTTGAATCCCAAGCAGCAGAGATTCCCCCAGTTTGTCCTCACGACAACACGATCATAGTTTTAGTGAACCGAATCAACTTATTTTTATTCCTCTGTCAAGTGACTGCTGTCGTCCTCCGCGAGCGTGCATACTGTGCACAATCGTGAATTGACAAAATCGTCAGTCCTTCGAGCGTTGGAGATAATCTTTTACTCGTTTATGTGTATCCATAAAAACTCCTGCTTGGCGTTTGGCACGGAGTGGATGGAGTAGAGGCGGCGCCATGGCCGTGGTCTCTGTTCACAAACCACAACGAATGATTGCATCATTGTGCCACCTCACCTGCCTGCAGAGGATTATCTGAGCTTCCCTCAGCTCGTTTTGTTCTTCCAGGTTCAACTACAAGACACTCGAGTGGGTCGATCGTACGGTATGTCAATGCTTTCTTCCTAATAAATGAGATTACCAGCGCCGCCCTCCCACTTCAGTATTTGATAAGTTTGTCCCCAGAAGGCAATCACTTCACGGCGGACGACGACAGATTTGTAGACTCAGCATTGGGTGGCTATTTTGCCTCTACCCTGGTGCTTATTGACTCCCTTTGCAGCGCATACCACTGAGGTTGCATTATGATCTTACTGTATGATGCTACCTCGAAAGATCTTACCTCTTTAACTTTATTAATTCGTATAATTAGTATTTGTGTATTATGACTCAAATATAAAAGAAAAGAGGTCATTTGATAAGCCAGCTTGACATGACCTCGTGACTCCAGTCCTCAAGGTTAGACGATCACAATCTCACGACGAGTTCAAGGCTCGACTCTTATCACCAAAAAGAATGTATTGTATCTACTGGGCTTATGGATAAAACACACTGCGCGCACACACAGTTTGTTGAAGCAATATGGCTGGCTGGGCCAACACTGTTGGGATGGCTGCCAACACGATATATCATCCCCCCATTGAGATTCACAAGTCCTCTCTGAAGTTCATTGATGTCATGTTTGAAAAGGGGCGAATAATAATGAAACGACCCTTACTTTCCCAAGTCGTTTGAGTGCAGACTAAGCCAAGTACCAAGCATCCATCGCTTCCCTTGCTATGTGTTAGACGCTATCTAATTGATCGCTTTCATCGAACAGAACGCCCTCCATCTTTAGTTTGACAAGTCGACCGACATCAATTTCGTGAAATACCTCTCAAAATTAATTTTTGTCAATATGGTTTTGAACGATTGGACACAGTGTACATAATTTTGTCGAGAGTTGGATGATTGTCCATGCGGTACATGGTAGTTGAGAAATTTCATTGACACATTGCCAATTGCAGCGCAGTCGGTCGGCCAGGTTCAAGCACTTGGCTTTGTGTACAGCTCGAGAGAACATTTGCCGGTCTCTTTGCACGTCGTTCTAGATTTTTTATCCATCGCCCTGCTGGCCTTGCCCTCCAAAAATTACACTATCGCAGGGTGCGGCCGAATTATTACAATGTTGGTTTGGCGTGTCCGCTGTCTTGGGTTGTGCTTGCCACCTGCCCGTGGTGCTGCAGGCAGGCGCTCGCTGGCTGTTTGTGCAGGGACGTGTCGTTAGCTCTACTGCAACGCAACGTCAAGTCGTCTGTCATGTTTGCATCCAGCCGAGTCAGACATATGACTTTTCACTTCTGGCATCCACCTCTTAGTAGGTCTCTATCTTTTTCGTAAGTAAGCAGCACCTTCTAGAGCTCACCGACGGAGCTGACAATGTCATAGAGCGACTCTGCTCGCTGTGGAGAATGGATGGCACCAAAGTGGCTGCCGACAACTTGCGGCAACATGCGCAAAGTTGAGTCAACCCTTCGAAAAAAGTGAAGCCGCAGCTACTTGACTGATTTCACCCATCGATGGATGAATCCCTGAGCTATTTGCATGGCAACATCAACTTGGTCGCAGCTGAACAACTTTTTTCGCTCGTTCTTCACGCGCACCCTGATCGTTGCCTCTTCCTTCCGTCATTTTTCAATTCGTGCTCGTATATCACAATGGTCACCCTCGAAACACTGAGCAACTTGCACGTCCCGCATCTCACCTCGATGGCCTTTGCTGTCCAAAAGCGCTCGGAGGTTCAAACCAAGCCGGCGTACAGCCCCCGTGCTCAACGAACCCAAGTTGTGATGCAGCAACCGCAACCAGGAGCTCCTGTGAAAGCCAAGACCGCCATGCGCATGGCCTACGTGTCTGGAGCGAATGGCAGAGTTCACCGCGTCCTGCCTCGCGATATTCGATAAGAACGCTACGAGACTATCTAATTAATGCTTAATCTATTGGGTTTTCCTAACTTATCCATCGCTCACTTGCTCCTTCGCTCGTGAAGGTCCACACCAACTCAGCTAATGACACCATGGAAGCGGCCAGTCGTCAGTGATTCCGCAAGGAGATGAGTTTCCTCGACGATACAAACGCTGACAAAATGAAGTGTTGGCTGTGCATGCACTCCATGCTTGGTCATTGCACTCATAATAGAATCAACTCTTCTGCTCTGGTCGTATGTGTTGGATCGTCATACACTTGTCAGCAGCGCGAGATGATGGAAGCAACATGTCGCCTTTGCCATTCAGTAGCTTGCCGTCCCGCGTTCCAGTGGACTCCAACCTGAGCGCATTAGCTGAAATCACTTGACACCAGCAAGCAGCTCACTAGCAAGAGCGATCAGTCCTCGACGCGCACTGCTGCAAAGATGCAAAGACCACACGCCTATCGCTCACTGAGTGGATGAAAATAAGTTGTTCGGGGAGGAGATATTGTGTCGCTTCAGTTCAATCGTCACGTTATCCCTTGCGAATGCGACTCAGTTCGTGTAACGCTTGCCGCGACGGTCAAGTCCAGACAAGATGGAAGGACATGTTGCTGAAAAGGCACTCCCACAAACCTCCAAGCCTTCACAAACCCCTCGCTACCAAGACAAATCGATCGTCTCTAAGTTCAAGGCGACGGTAAGGTTTGCTTTCCAGTCGGATGTCCACGGACGGTTTTCTCGAGTACCTCTGCGGAGTATTCGCTAACTCTTTATCTTATCGTCGTCAACTTCGTCAACGCAAGCTCGAGAACACTTTACAACCACGAGCTCAGTCGATCAACTTAACATCTTTCTAGCTGTTATCCACGTGTTAGCTTGAAAAGAAATTGAAGATGCACTCCTTGGGCATGGCACGATTTCGCAGTGTGTCGACGATTTCGGCCATGGACGGCCTCCTTGTCGGGTCTTCTTGGAAGCATTGGGCCATGAGCTTTTGATACTTGGCGGGGATTTTACTCGCTTTCGTGTCGAGTCGAGCGCCTTCAAGGACACGCGCGGCAGCTTCCACGGCCGAGATATCGGCAAACGGTGGGGTTTCCATAAAAGTTTCCCACATGAGCACGCCAAAGGCATATGAATCTGACTTGAATGAAAACGCATGCGGTGGACGAAGCGTTTCTGGAGCCATGTACTTGATCGGACCGACGCCACTCTTTGTCTGAACGTGGCATCCACAGTTGACATCCACGCGGCGGCACATGCCAAAATCGCAAACTTTGGCGCGGCCATTCTTGTCCACCAGACAATTCCGCGCGGCGATATCGCGATGGACAAATCCTCCTTCGTGAATGTTGAGAAAGCCAGCGGCAGCGTCGGCTAGAATGATTTCCTTGGCGCGATCGGAGAGTCCACGGCCGTATTGATCTTCAATGCTGCCGCATGGTAAATATTCCGTCACCAAGCTCAGCGGACGTGCGCTGTCAGTACACGCGCCGACAAACGGCACGATGTTTGGATGGTGGCCAAACATGTTGAGCACCGCAGCTTCGTGGCGGAAAGCTTCTACCACTCGATCGTAGTTGTCACCGAATTCATTCCCCCGGACGGTCTTAACGACGACCTAGAGACGATTCCATCAATCAACGTGCCGACAATGTCCTGGACTTACTTGTTTCCCGCGGTAGTTGGCGCGATAGGCGTCGCCAAAGTTGCCTTGACCGACAAGTTCTTGAATCTCCAGCTCGTCGTATGGAATTTCGTGAAAAGTTGTTGGCAACACTTCAAGATTGCAACGCAGTTCGCTCTGTGCGGTGGCTTCGGCAAATTGGTCAAACGTGTGGCCCACAAAGACGTAAGAGCGCAAGATCATGACGCTCGCGCCGATAACAATCGTCGACTTGAACAACACTTGGCCCAAAGCGACGTCGTCTGTGCAGGTAACTTGGTATTTCACTCGCGTGACTCGGCCAGTCCATTCCAAAGCTTGCGTTGGCTCGTCGTGGAGTTCAAAGCCAGGAGGAACTTCGAGACTGACGTGGGCTAAAGCGCCGCGACGGACTCGAAGCAGTTCGTCTCGAGACAATTTGGTTTCGACGTCGTCGTCGTCTTCGCCATCATTCATGTCATCACAATGATGCAGCGCTTGATCCAGCATGGTTTCTCGCTGATGGACAAGGTACGCCCACACGTCAAAGCGGAAACAACTAGATGGCGCGATCATCGAAGGAGCAAAGGCATGGAAATGCACGCCGTCTTGGACACTGTCGATCGAACGATATGTTGGTGCGAATTCAATCCGTCTGGATGCTTTTGCGGGTGAGAGTTGGCCGTAAGTGACTTCTGCCGACGAGGATTTTGCCCCTGGTGGAGTTAAAACTGTGTAGTAGGATGCCTTTGACGGTGGCCGCCGATCAGGCACGGTGCCTTGAGCTGGTACCGCATTTTGATAGTCTGGCGCCGAGTTCTCAATCACATTCAAGTCGAGGGATAGAGAGGATGGTATGGAGCGGGTTGGTCCTTTAGGCGCTTCAAACGACGAGTTGACGGCAGGCTTTGCGGTTCGAATCGAATGAATCGATGCATCGCGCGTTGGTTTGATCGGATCGGCTGGTTGAAATGGTGTTTTCCGGTCGGTCACGTAGAGATAATACTTGATGGTGAGCACAGCGCCAAGGCAGACCATCGCTAGATGCATAAAGACGTAGACAACGAGCGTCACTGGAATCTCGAACGGGTGGAGATGGATCCGTCGCACGACTGCAGCATCCAAGAGCCAATAGTACAATCGCTGAGAGAGTTTCCACAGGATGCAGTACAGAATAGTCCATCCTGCGTGTTTGTCTGGCACAGTTGGGACGTCGTACGCGCGGCTTGTGTCGTACAAACGGTGAATCTGGAGCTCGACGATCCAAAGCGAACGCGCAACGCGTTCGATATACGTGCCACTTTCATTGCAAAAACACTGCATGATTAGGATGACAACAAATGCCATTGGGAAAGCTGGGATCCACAATACAGCAGCGACGATGTAGAACATCGAGCGTTGCCATTGCGCCTTGGACTTCGCCATCAGCGCAGTCGTGATCGGACACGCGACTTCCATCATGTCTCCAAGTCGGACAATATTTTAGCTGGAAGAAATATTATCATTTTGATTGGTGCAAAATAGACTATTTCAGCCAATCAGAGAAATTATTGAAGTAGGTTTTAGAATAAAACGCTCATTGAAGAAGTAGTAATAAACCAGTCCCACCTTCAAGGTTTTATGTTTAGGTTTTATATCGGACATACATTTTTCAGCAAAATCTAAATAATAAACCCAAGGACAACATTTCACCCATCTTCATAAAAACCTGAATCTGCATTGGTTTTTTAGTCAACTGCATTTGATTGGTCAAAGAAATTTAAATTGTAGCCAATGACACTACTCCTTTGTTGAACTTTCTTTCGAAACTTTGATTACTGTACACCTTTGATTTCATAAACCAAGAAAAAGAATAAACCTAACATATGAAAGGTTTATTAGTCTGGTTTATTTCAAGTTAGGTTTTTAGGAAGAATTCCAACAAAAGCAGCGGATAAGATCACTGCTGAAGATCACCAACTGCAGACAAGACGACGGTAGAATGAACGAGGGGCAAGACTTTCAAGAAAAGAAGGTTGGACGAAGTCATAGTGCTCCTCATGGGCAAGCGAAGGAGCGACCTTCACTTGGAATGGACCAGTCAAATGCCCAATCGGCAAATGAAGGTCCACTCAAGTCAAGGCAAAGACGTCACAAAAAGCAAATTGGCAAGTCGGACGAAGGTACAGCAGAAGCGGTCATGACGGAATCGACAAAAGCTACAGAAAGAAAAGATCTGTCCTCGTCAAGACGGCGAAAGAAGCAGAATACAGCTCCCTCACAAGTCGATGTGACCAAACCACTAGACCAAGATGAAACCAAAGCTGCACACCAAGCTCATGTGTCCAATGCATCCCTAAATGCACCGAGTAGAAGTCCCAATGAAAAGGCCACGAAGAACGTGGATGAGACAAGTAAGACGCCAAATGATGACCACAAACAGTCTCCTCCCAGTGACTAGTAGCGATGTTCAACAGCGGGACACAGCAAACGAAGCGACCACTCCTGGGAAATCAAAGAAGGGCTTCCGCGCTCAAAGGGCACCTCGTAAGAAAGAGGTATCGACAGTTGTTGATGAAAAGCCCAATGTACAATCTGCCGAGGCCGAACTGTCCAAACCACGACGCAGCCGTCGGGGGTCTCAAAGAAAAGCGGCTATCAAAGGCTCCAAAGAGCACGACGAGAAGCAATCAACAGACATTGCAGCTGGCGTAGATACTGGACCGATCAATCAGCATTCCATCCAACTAGAGGAGTCTTCCCAGCAAACTTCCACCAACGCATTGAATACCGACGACACAGAAGCCAAACATCGAGAAAGCACGTCGAATGAATCTCAAGAAGTTGCAGAGACCAGCTCAAAGTCACCAACTACCACGGATAAAGAGAATGGCGTGCGAAGTAAGTCATCCAATGACGATGACAAACCAACATCAGGGACGAAACTTCGTACAAAGAACAAAGCAAGAGATAAAACAAGGCAATCAAAACCAAGTACTCAAGCCGAGGCCGCTGAAAACGAAACATCAAATGAAGCAAGTGGTGCCGACTCTTCCAAGAAAGAAACAATCACATGTGGGGACGTTGCCGTCAACGCGAAGAATGAACCCAGTCGTACTCGCACCTCAAAATCGATTGTATATGATGAACACTTACCTCTGGAAGCCATTCAGTCTGGCTTGGATTCTGGCAAGTTTGTCGTCGGCAATCTTCGCATAAACAAGCAAAATCGACAAGATGGCTACGTGACAGTCTCAGGTCTCGACCGCGATGTTCACATTGACGGTATAAAAAATCAAAACCGAGCTCTTGATGGCGACACGGTCGTGCTGTCCATACTGCCCCAACGAGCATGGCGAACTCGCGAGGTGAAAGCTGCTATCTCCACGAGTGCATCGATATCTCTAGCCCCGTCGACGAATTTTTCCTCCACACTGCAGGCTTTGTGGAACCCACAGATAAAAGCTGTTGAAAAAGCTCCTAAAGAAGCCCCAGTGCAAGCCATCGAACTGCAAGAGCACATTTTGACACTCCAAGCACGTTTAAAGAATTCCAAAATGCAACCCACGGCGAAAGTGGTGCATATTCTCAAGCGCAGCACTGAGCCATACGTTGGTATCATACGCGTTGGCAAGGAATCTGCCTTGTTCGATGCATTCGACAAACGATTACCCCGTAGTATTCGCATCCCCATCGATGATATGCCTGAAAAGTACCGCAAGACGGCGAAGCAATTTGCTCTGTCGACGCTTTGCCTCTGCAGAGTGACCTCGTGGTCGCCAGCCCATCGGTCGCCCAATGTAAGTCTTGCTTGGTGTTGTTGCATGGCAATGACGATATCCCCCCTAGGGTACATGTGTCGAAGTCGTTGGTCCAGCCATGTCGGTCGAATCGGACATTCGTGCGCTTTTAGCCACCAACAACTTGCTCGGCCACCTGAAACCTTTCTCGAAGCAAATTGAATCGTCACTACCAAGCAGCTCAAACTGGAAAATTCCCGCGAGTGAGCTCAAAGTTCGCCGAGATTTACGCGACTGGACCATCTTTTCCATTGACCCGTGGACAGCTCGAGACTTAGACGACGCCATGTCGATTCGTCCACTCGAAAACGACATTTTTGAAATCGGCGTCCACATTGCCGACGTGTCGTACTTTATAAAAGAAGGCACTGAGTTGGACTTGGAAGCCCAAGACCGATGCACGAGCGTGTACTTGGTGAATCAAGTGCTTCCCATGCTGCCACGAGTTCTCTGTGAGCATTTATGCTCACTCAATGCGTCAGTCGACCGTCTCGCTTTCTCGGTACTTCGTTTCCATTACATGAATGAGCTCATTCTAATTAGGTCTTGTGGCACATGCGTGGCGATGGCTCCCTGGTTTCTGACGCCCCCATTTGGTTTGGCAAGACTATAATTCGTTCTTGCTGTCAAATGGATTACGGCACTGCTCAGCGCATACTTGACGGTGAAGAATCGTTTGAATGGCCACGAGAACCGACGGGTGGGCACTCGAAAGAAACGATTGCTAAATGCGTCAACGATTTGGGTCGAATTGCTCGCGCTCGCCGTTCGCAGCGGTTTGCATCTGGCGCTGTGCAATTGCATCGTCCCAAGCTAAGTTTTGAGCTCGATGAAGCTGGCAATCCGATAGCGATGAAGGAATATCCCATTCGCGAAAGCAACCATCTTGTCGAAGAGTTTATGCTCTTGGCGAATTATCTCGTGGCGCAGCACCTCTTGCAGCACGGACCAGCGGTTTTGCGCCACCATTTACCACCTGAGGCCACCAAGTGGGAAAATGCTTGGTATCATCTTGAAGGCTGTGGCTTTAAAATGGATCCAACGACAACGCTGACGCAGTGGCTTGCACAAGTGGGCCAACAATATGGCCAAGTCGCGCTGAAAACTGTGCAGCACTTCTTGACAAAGCCGATGGCGACGGCAGAGTACATAATTGCCGACCAGTTGACCGACTACCACCGTCATTTTGCATTGAATTTGCCGTATTATACACATTTTACCTCGCCCATCCGACGGTACGCAATGGAATCTCGTGATGTGTAGTGACACCTTTGTAGATATGCCGACGTGCTCGTCCATCGCTTGTTGGAGAAGACATTGACTGGAACCTCAGTCAAGCTCGAAGCAGACGTGGTCGATCGATGCAACGCTCAAAAAATGAACTCCAAGAATGCGCAGCAGCAATGTGACAAGTTGTTTCTCACACGGTATATTAAACACACGGGCGAGATTGAAACGACCGCGACTGTCGTTGGTGTCGGCGCGAGGAGCTTCACAGTGCTCTTGTTGGCGTTTGGCTTTGAGCAACGGATAAATGCCATGGACGTCGCGACGAAATTTGAGTTCAATGACGTGTCCAACGTCCTCCATCTCACTTTGAGTGGCGGCGAGACCTTGGCGCTGGCGTTGTTTGCTCCCGTGAATGTGAAGCTCACGACGACGAATGGACTGCCCCTCGAACTTGTCTTTCGCTTGTGCCCCCCACAGCCTGGACTGTAATCGTACAAAGCGTATTTAATTATGAGCTTTATCTTTGAAGCGATTCATTGTCGCCACGTCTGTCTTCATCTGGACGTCAAGGAAATGGAATTTATCTTGCAGTGTGCTTCGACCCCCCTGCGGTTGTTCTGGCATCGATCCGACCAGTTTCTTGCACTTGGCTAGATCCGAGCAGAGAATTGCATATGCGTAGCATCGCCCTCGGAGCCATTTGTTCTCTGCCCTGACTCTTCGTTGGTTGTGGAGCTGCTTTTCCAAGCGAGTGGCTTGTTGCAAGAGCTCGCCCCTCTCTAAACGACTCTGGCGGCGAAGGAGTTGTTGGCGAGTGCGGTTGTAGCAGCGTTTCGAGGGGGAACACTTGAATGCCGACGCGAGGATGTAGCTCAAGCGAAGCTTCTCTAATGGCATCGAGGACGGGAAAATTTCAAAATGACGACTACGATGCGACCCAACGACAACCCCAGGGGGGATTGGACGAACATTTCGTGTTCACTTTTGTTCTGGCGTTGAATGTTGTTGTCAGACAAGAGAATGAAATGTCAGATCCAGCCAACACAGGCAATCGTCCGTTCGACAGGACCGAGCACACACAATGCTGATGATACGATTGCGATCCACGACCCCAACAAACCATCAAACGCTTGGTGGTCAACGATTTCGAGCACATCAAACACGGGTGGAGCTCAAGGGAGCTCGAACGAAATTATCTTCCTTAAGGCAGGAGACCCAAGTTGGAAAAACATATGAGTAATAACTTGGAGGGTATGTCAATAAGTTTCCGCAGGCGATTACGTGGCAAGCTGTCATATGCTGTGTATGTGTAGCATGCAAGTTTTTCACGAAAAGCAATCGAATGGAGCCCATGAGAGCCATTCAAACGACTGATCTGTCTGTAAGTCTCCTCAACATTGAAGTAGGACGATCTGCACTTTGTACTACGTCGTACTCAACCCTTCTCAGTCGTGGCAACACAGGGTTTTGACTTTGACGCTGCCAGTTCCCCGACTTGTGGGAACAAAACATCAAGCCCAAGCACTCAAGAAGGTCATTTTGACTGTAGTTGACAGGAGAGTGAAGGATGAAATGAAGTGTTCGCACGTCAATGTACAGTATGCCGACATAAACGTGGACCTTGTCTAGCGTTGAAATCGCCAAAATCGAGCTGAATAACCACCACAACAACGAACACACTGTGCAGTTGACACTTTGGCCTTTCATGAGACACGGAACGATTGAAACTCGACCAAGATAGAGCAGAGAAAGTCGTTGATATATATTCATCCTCGTTGCCTGGTGAATTGTAGAGTTCCCTTATCTAAGTATTGCGGTCGACGTTAGTTCGTCGAAGAGTTGTTGCGGCGGCGTGGATCGCAGCTTTTGAGCCACTCTTACTGTGCCGACGATTCGGTCTCTGTCAGTGGCGGCAGCACTTCTGGCATCCTCAGCGGGCTGTTCTGTCGTTCTAGGAGCATCTCTCGAATCTTTCCTCGTCGGTGCTTGGCTTGGAGGAGTCGTAGCTGCAGTTCTAAATCTTTCACTTGGCGCTCGAGGTGCAGTCGCTCGATTTTTTCCCGGTGTCTCAAGTTGCGCTGCCGTACTCGGTTGTAAATTAGCTTGAGCTCGGTGCTCTTGCGTTCGGGTGACAATGGCGAGTCGGATCGTTGTTTCGGGCTCGTTCGTTCGTGGCTTGTCGCCTCTCGATGTGTTGGTGACGTCCGCTTGTCGTTTGTGTGGAGAATAAAACTGAGCTGTGTTTTCGAGTCCATGAGATGGTCACAAGTGTGCAAATTTGAAAATGAACTCTGTCATCCATCACTAATCTTGATCGCCCTTGAGCTAAAAGAGTTGTCAGCCTCTTGCATTTATGTCTTCACAGAGATGATTGTTTGTTAAACTGTGTATAGTCTACGTTCATACTTATCGAGGCAATTAATGAGACTAAAATCGAGACGATACAAATCACAATATAAAATCCTATATTTCAAATTATCTCTGGAATTAAAGTGTACGATTGTGTTGGGTCGTCAATGTATTTCGTGTTTGCATGCGCCTCACTCTGTATTTTTTAAGAGGGAATACTTGAGAGGCGGGGGGATAGCGTATATAGAAAAAATGGAGCACCAAATTTACGACTTTTTCATTTCGCTATATTGACCTCTGTAGTTTCGAGGGTTGATTGAGCGTTAAAAAAGAGAGCTAATTCTGTCTTCTACGTCCGATAAGCCTTCAGGATACTCGAGAAATGAAGTCTCAAAGTCGGCGATTTCGACCCTTTTCGATGACATATATGCAGATTTTCTTCTCCAAAGTCCTATTTAGATAAAATGTCCTTACTTACGGTGGAATGATGGTAGTCAGTAAGGAAAAATCCTTGAATAAAGACTCCGACGACAGTGAGAGTTCGACAGAAGACATGTGGGATACGACATAAGAAACGTGGGACGGAAGCTTAGTACCCTAAAGTGTCGTTGGTCAAAGTAGTACTTTAGATCATACTGAATATTTGTATGTGTCAGATGTTTTGTTGACACCAAAGTTCATTTGAAGTACAGGATAGAAACATGGGAAATGACAAAAAGGAGACTTTTTGTTCAACGCAATATCTTGAAAACTACATCGGAATGAGTCCTAGCTGAAACATGGATCGCTTGTTGCTCGCTCATCTCGAAACCTATGACGATAATTCCACGTTCAATATGCTTAGATTTGTCTGTTCTATATGCCTTGATAGTTGCAGACCTCGTCTTGGCCCAGGAGAAAAGTTGGTATCTCGAAAATTTGCCAAAATTGCTCCCCTGTCTGAAGAATTCTCTGTTAAAATATGTCGACACAGAGGAAATACTACACATATTTACAGACAATGATTTTGGTATTTAGTGTAAATTCATCTTGTCACAACGAAGAGCGTGAATGCCACACTACGCGCAAGCTCATCAAAAAATTAGTGGGGATAACCACTGCTGTCTTTCGTGCCAAGTCTATGCTTGACTGGCTTTAAAGTTGTGTCGTGACTACTTCGTGGCGTGGCATTTTGCTTAATGTGGAAAAAGCGCCCATTGTTGTGTCGGGCGCTACGTCATGCGCCGATCCTTTTGTCATGTGTCATCTTCTCGGTCTAGTCTGTGTGTACAGCTGAAACCAGTAAACGAGATTAGTGACCAGGCGCCAGTCAGGCGACTAGGCGCCGTGACTAGGCGGCAGTTTAATCATGATATTACGTCGATTGGCTCAGTAAGGGACTGGTTGTCCTGAGCCGTTGTAGGGCAGATATGTTTCTAGCCTTAGTTCGGAATTCACAGCGATCTAATCAAGTGCCATTCTCTCCATCTCGCGTGTTCGACTGCTGTTGTCGCCCGGAAGTCACAACAAAGATCTTTCAAGTACAAGTCCAACGAGGCTTCTGGACTGTCTGGACTCGACCTCAGTGGTCGACATGCGGAAATACGTTTTGATTGCATTGAGAATCAAATACGGCTCTTACGCTGACTGCAGTTAATCCACCAAGTTTTCCAACCTTTTTAGACATGATGGTAATAAACAAACTTCACACTAAATTCACACATTTAAATATTTTTAATGGAAAAATGTGGTGAAATCACTTTGTATTGTGAAATTCCTCAAACGAGAAAATGCAGGTTGTTGTGACGTTTCGAGTGAAATCTCAGAGAGAATAAACCGAAACCCATCGCGTGAACTTGGACAATGCAGCAACAGATTGTACCGTAGCCACTCTTAGTAATGTATTCTACCACGCATGATTACACGTTGGGATATCTTTACACACTTCGTCACTTTATACGTCCTGGGCTAGACACGAAGGAGCACGTTTTTTGCAGTCAGTAGAGCGGCGAGGCGACCACACTTACACTACGAGCTACTGTAGCGTCCGCCGCATCCAGGCTGTCAATGATTTCCAACTGCGCACATAAATATAGCTGTCGATTACCGATCCCATCGTGTAGGCTAATCTTGTGGACTCTCTAGCCTACCTTGCCACTTGTCTTTCGTCGTGCAATCATGAAAGAGGCCACTCGAGTGAGATATTTGAGTGGACGTCAGCGATAGCACCATTTATACAGTTGCAACATTTTGTCAACCTCGAAGCCATGACGGTGGATTCTGGACGTGAAAGCAAAGAGAGCTTCCAGCTGGTTATGCGATATCCTCCCCAGCTATCTCGCCGGCAAACCAGCTACGAGATCTGGTCGGTGAGCAATCTTGAATGGTTGATTACACGGCACTCGCTTTACAAAACTGTTCAACTTTGCAGGCGCAGTTTTCGTCAGACCAGTGGTGCAGCGCTCTCCAGCTGTCGAGTTCGCATCCCCCCAAGTCCATTTTTCGTCAGACTTGCCAACTGTCTGGCCAGTTTGCAACACTGGATGCTTGGATCATTGGGCTCTGCGAAGCCCTCGTGGAACTTTCGATGCTGGGCTCCAATTTCCGGCAGTCTCGAGCGCTTGACACGCCACAACACTGCGATTTCATTGTCTCGTCGAGCACAATCCATACATAAGAACAGCCTTGATGCACCTGCCTTGTAATCCAAGCTACAAGATAAAGGTGGCAGCAAAAACTATTTCGAGACGCCACGAGCTGTGTCTCGTCAACAAATCTTCATGAAGTGGTTTCCGTAGCTGTGTTGATTGATAAAAATAAAGAATAAATAAACGAATATATAAATAAATAAATGAAATAAAAAACAAATAATGCTTTTTTTACAATTTCTTTGTTTGACACGTCAGTTTGGCGCACCGCACGAGGAAGCAGAGAATCGGCATGGATGAAATGAGCCCCGATTTGGTCGCTGTCTTGGAAAGCTTGCTTGTAGACACCACCACCGTCCATGTCGCTCTGCTTCGGCCACTCTATGATTGTCTCGACGCCGCGGATGGCCACGGACCTGCTCTGCAGCTTGTTGCAAGTTGGATGCAAGAATGTAGCGCGTGGATTGCCCTCGCAACTTCGGACGAAGATGCTCGAAGGCGTCGTTTGGCTGTGCTCAAACTCGAACAATTGCTTGAAGCTTACTTGGATGACTTGATTCCTGACTACCCCCCGGCGTTTTACCGTGGAGACTCGTCATTCTATGAAGATGCGCCACAACCAAACGAATACGTTGTTGCACGCAGTCCACCAACAAATTTTCGCGGAACCGACGAATGGAATCCATCCTACGACGTCCTATCACCCACACATGCGTTCAACCCAACCTTCTTTGCAAGGTCGCTTGTTTCCCGATCCATTTCCGAGCCTTCATATGTGCAAAACAGCTTCAATGGTGGTGATATCGACCCCGTTCTCTTTACAGCCTATGCACCGCCATGCGTTAACCCATCCATGATGTTTCCCTTTTCAATTTGGGCTTTTCTCGCCCACCAGCGCGATGAAATGCACGAACGAGCGACTGCGGATTCGTCCAGCCAACATATATCAAGGGACATCCTCTTTCCACTTCGCCGAGGTGCACTAGCTCACGTCCGCCTGGAAGTCCCGACAGGATTCATCCTCGAAGACAATCCAACGCAAGCGCTTTTATGGGAAGGCGATGTGACTGGCGTCGATTTCCACGTCCGCTCGACGTCAACTGTCCAACCAGGGCAAGTACTCTTCAAAGCTACCATTATCGTCGGTGCATCCGTTATGGTTCTCCGTGCTTTCGTTTTCGTCGCAGCAGCGCGGCCATTCTCACACGAGGAAGACATGCTAGCGCCGCTAGACGCTGAGCTTGAAATGCTAGACATCACGTATGACGAAGTTCCATTTCAAGATCTTGAGCTTCATGAGATGGTCGGTCGTGGCCACTTTGGAGATGCATTTCGTGCGACATACAATGGCAAATCCGTCGTGGTCAAGACCGTCCGTGGCCAAGATTTCGGAACATCGACTGAAGAAATCGTCAAGGAATTCCGCCACGAAGCTGCCGTGCTCAACATGTTTGGCCATCATCCCAATATTGTCCCCTTTGTCGGCGCGTCCACCGATCCATCAGCGACACTGGCGCTCATTACAGAGTTCATTCCATGCGGAAGCTTGGAAGATCAACTGGCGAGTCATCCACGAAGGTGGTCCGTCAGGGAAAAAACTGCGATCCTCGCAGATTCCGCCACGGGTTTGCTCAATGTCCACGAAGGAGGCTTTGTTCATCGAGACATCGCAGCTCGAAATGTCCTCGTCGATGGCCAAGACCGAGCAAAATTGTGTGACTTTGGCATGTGTCGACGAGTCCAAGCTACTGAGACGGGCATAAACTTTGAATCAGGCGTCGGACCGCTTCAGTACATGGCACCAGAGTCACTCCAGCCACCGCATTCATTTTCATACCAGTCCGACGCGTATTCTTTTGGCGTGCTCCTGTGGGAAACATTTTCTGAGAGGCGGCCGTTTGACTCGTGGAAACCTGCTGAGGCCGCAGCTTTTGTTCTAGAAGGCGGACGACTTGACGATGTACACATCCCGACACAGTTTCAACCGCTCCTTGCCAAGTGCTTTCAAGAAAACCCTATGAACCGTCCATCGATGGCCACAATTGTGCATACTCTCGCCGACATGCTCAACAACTAATCTATAGAGGAAGTGCCAATGTGGCCTCTACAGGCATCTTGACACATTCCCCCTTATAATCCCATTATTACAATAGTATTTCTGGACACCCAAGCATATATATCGAGCCTTCAGAAATCACGTCGAGTTGAAAATGCAACAGCAGTGTCTGGACTGTATGAACTGCAAATTTCTACATGTTTCAGAGGGGAATAGCAGTGTTTGGCCGACGAATTTGACTTGTTGCAGCCCTTCAAAACGTGTTGTCGTCACGCAATCCTATCACCTTTATCTCACAACCGAGGAGGTAGATCGTCATGAGTTTTGTGAGGAATATCAGTCTTTCCCGAAACTTTAGACTTCAAGGTTGAATGCAACTTTGTGGTTGTGGAGCATTACCGGAGTAAACGTCCAGAAAGTACAGATCTATTTTGATTCGTAGATAATCAAAATATCCCGTTTTGATTGGCTAGAACCAATTTTCAAGTTTGACTTGGGATGAGTGGAAGGAAATCTGTTTGACTTTGTTCGCCTCACGGGACTTTGATCATGAAAATGGCGATGGATCGTCAATTTTGAAAAGGATTTTCGGTGCCAAACCATGTTAATTCAAGCAGCAAACGCCCAACTATATATTCTTACAACACAAATGAATTCCTACTTTTTTTCGCCGGCCCAGAACGATGCGTACATGTTGACACGGTCGATAAACATGGTTTCGCCTTCTCGGATCTGGCATGGGTAGACTCGGAAGCCCGCCTTCTCAAAGAGCGTGTTGTACCATGGGTATTTACCAGCCGAACGCCAGTATGCCCGACCACCCTTCTTGAGTTTTTGAGCGACGGCCATGATTTCGGCTTCAGCGTCTTCTTCGCTGAACCAGTCCAAGTGGTCCATGAGAATGACACGGGTCAAGTCTTCGTCGGGGATATCACGCTTTAGCACTTCGACAATCGTGCCGGTGTGGATCTTGATCGCATCCAAGCGGCGTGGTTCCGTCTGCAAAACGTTGAAATACTCTTCTTTCAAGTACGAAGGTGCATTCTGTTGGTTGTAGCAGCACATGAGGCACGAGTAGTAGTAGTAGTTGTCCGTGCGCAAGAGAGAATGCTTCATCACAGGGTCAAGCGTGTTTTCGATGTACTTTTGTGCCGAACCTTCTTCCAACAACATTTGCATTTGAGCAGGCGGGACACCCAACGCACCCCACAAGAAGTGATCGTTGTTGAGCAAAGCAATCAACCAGCGGCTCAAAATGTGAGGTCGGAGGTCGTTCTGCCAGACGCGCCATTGAGTTTCCAAATCTTTGGCTTCACACAACGCGCGCACTTCCTTCTTCAGTCCACGAGCCGCGACGACAAACTTGAAGACGCGGACAGCCAAACCAGAACAGCCCGTTTCAAACAAGTTCGAGAAGTTCGCGTTTTGCTTCCAGAAATGATACGCATTAGGCGACAAGAAGGGAGAAAAGTGCGTGTCGAGCAAGTGGTTGAAGCCTGGAATATGGCCTTGACCAAACAATTTCCAGAAGTCGTTGTAAGCCATCGACGAGATACCAGCAAGCTTTAGTTCCAGCATGTTGTTTTGGCATGGGTTCAAGTCGACGCAGTGGATGCGGGCAGGACCAACCTTGCAAGCATATTCGAGCGCATTGCATCCGCCTGACGTAATAACCATCATACGATCATCAGGTGTCAAATCCAAAAATTCCAAATCTGTGCGTGGATCTTCCCAGGCAAAGCAGTAAATATAAGTGTTGAAACGAGGGATGAGCTTTGTGTCGAAGGGTTGACGCCACTTTTGGCCAGAGCCATGGACATGCTTGAAGGACACAATACCTTCCACGGCCATGACTTCACCATCTTCACTAGACCCTTCTTGGTTCGAAGCGTTCGATTCGGTCTCGAGTCGCTCTTGGTCAATATCTTCAACAGGCAAGACAATATTCTTTTGAGCACCAAGCCAGACATAGTATGGAATTTGCACGATCGGGCGGATGAAATGATTCTTGCCGTTCAAAGCTTTTATGGTATTGAAACGGTATTCCAAATATTCACGGCGAGAAGGATGGAGATAAATGTTGTCCAAGTCAAACCAAATGGACCAGAACCAGCGCATGATCCAGCTCAATTGACGGGTTGGGTCAGCCGAACGCTTGGGCGAGACATAAAAATCAGCAACACCAATAATACCGGTGGGGCACAAGATATTCGTCAACGAGTCAACCAAACCATAGAATGATTCCATCATGCTAAGAGAGTAACTCAACGTGATCAAGGCAATTTCAATGTCCGAGCCGTCTTCTTCAGGAACAGTAAATTTAGTCGCATCCATGCACAAGACAGTCACATTGTCCCAGCCGAGGCGTTCAAAGCGCTTGCGGGCGACTTCACATAGCGATGGTGTGATGTCAACCAAGTAGACTTTGTCAAAATTAGAGATAGGGAAGAATTGGTTCATGCGCTCAATGTTTTCACCAGTGCCACCACCAATATCAATCCATGCAAAGCGGCGGTTGGCCCCGCGAGGGTAGCGAGGGGAAAGAGGAGCCATAACTTCACCTTCCGAGTCACTTGACACACTTTGGCGCAAGGGATAAAATTGAGCCAACTGAGCGGCGCACAATTTAAGCATGGTCGAGCGTCCGCGGAGAAGGCGTCGTCGCGTGACGTCGTAAATGTCAGCTTGGGATTCGTAAAATTGTTCGAGGCGTGCTTGGTGTTCTTCCGAGTCAACGCCGTTGGCTTTCTTGGCATGGAGGAAAGGGCGGATAAAACAATTCCACGCAAAGAGCAAAAAGGGGCGTCCAGAGGTGGCCAAGAAGGCAGCGACAGCAAACAAGAGCGTGAGTCCCACGACTTGGACCGCCATGGGCAAGAGCGTAAAGAACGAGAAGGGGGCGAAGACTTCATCTTTGGTCGGGAACGATTTCGGGATCCAGTCAAAGACGGCTAGTACGACAACGGCGGCTGCCGCAGCAAAGTAAACACGTTTGTACTGGTAAAAACTGCGCGACGCACGGGCTTTCGAGCCGAGAGAGCCGCCAGCTTTGACGGAAATACCGGCCTTGTGGGCGCTCGGGATGTTGGCACGGGGCGTCGTTTTCACAGCCATCACAAATTGACAACTGAGAGGCTCACCGCAAGTTTGCTCGCTGAAAATCGAATCTTGTGTGACGATCGAATCTTGGTTCTTTTTTTCAATAGAAAAGGACGGAAGACATGGTGTCGGTGCCACGACACCCACTACCATACAAAGTTTAAATATACTATTCCGGATACGATATCCGGTATTTTCGTCCAGCAGTGAAGTCATCTCTCCTTTTTGAATTTCACTGGTAAACCTGTGAAATTAAATAATATCCCCCATCCCCAACGGGCCAAATGACGTCATAAGGTTTCAACATCCAATCAAAGGCGAGCAGAATCTTTGCGAGGGATTTTTCCCTCCCGTGGTTTAATCCCATGGCAAGATTTCAACGCCAAGCAAGCAGAGAAACACTCGCAAATTGTGCTGAAGACTTGCACACTCGAATGAGATGCTTGAAACCAAACAAGGAGCGAAATTCGACGGTTCGAGACTCACACTGGAGCTTCGACTGTGCTTGGGTGAAAATGGATTTGCACAGTACAATCCAGGTGCAGAAATACACACTCTAACGAAGAGAACCTGTAGAAAGTAATACATTTGATGATCCAATTACGGTACGCACACCGGTGGCAGGCGTGTTAAGCGTCAAAGCGCATGGAGAGCTCCGACACAGGGAAATCTTAAAGATTGCGCTTGCTTGGTCTTGCTATTTACTTAAATACTTTAACCCCAGCAGGTTAGAATGTACATGTTAAGCTAAACTTGATTTGCTGCCGCAATAACCCCCAGCATAACATTAAATCATGTTGGAAATGAATCAAGCTCAAGAGTCAGCTCTCGAGGATAATTTGCTTGCATGCAATACAGACAATAGTTTCTCTTTTGTTCAGAAGCACCAGCGTTGATTGTTTCGTCGACTCACATCGACATTGTTGATTTCAATGGAGCTGCTACCATTGGCAACAGTTTCCACGGCCGAGCAGACAGCGAAGCATGCTTCACTCAGGCAAAACCATCAACAACTGACCTTTAAAGTTCAAGGTGTGCGCAGTTGTGTATTTTAACTGATAAACCTCTTAAAATTTATTCTCTTGATGAGAATCTCGATTGTTTCCATGGAAATTGTGTCAAATGTTGACAATGAATCTTGGACATGGGCAAATGTGTGACCGGATGCGAAGACGACATTTTCATGCAAAGTGTTGTAAGTTTTCATTCATGAAAAGAGGCGAATGAATCTTCAACGACAGCGCGTTATTGAAGCCCAATCCAACAGTGAACGAGATGCTAGAAACCATTGAGCTCCATACACTTGAATCTTTTTTTATTGATCTATCGAGAGAGAGAATCTCTTTGCCTTGCATTTTGTGTGCGCTAAATTCAGAACCCCATGTCACCTGCTCGTTATCCGAACCTTGACTTGCGGCTGTCCTCCAACAAGGTCAACGAGTTGTGAACTTCATGCATGACACAACTGTCGTCATTTGAACTCGATCCAATGGGTCAAATCAGTCGCAGTTGATGCATCTCCCAGTCAGCATGATTCGATTGTCTTTTGGCAGCGTACAGTACACAACGCTGATCAAGCTCAAACACCCCAAGCGGTGTGATTCGTCATAGTCTGAAACTTTTCCATTGCAAAGTTTCATTGCCTTGTGATGAACCGGAAATACATCAAGCCCAAAGCCTGCAAGCTGCCCCTTGGCATGAATAACCTGGAAAGCTCAGAGTATTGTAGGATATTTTGAAGACTTGTGAGTGAAAACACATGCGACTTTCAGCTTTACAGGCCATTGTAGGATATTTTGAAGACTTGTGAGTGAAAACACGTGCGACTTTCAGCTATGCAGGCCAAGTTTCACCCTCCGTTGCAACTTGACTACATTGTCAACAAAGGTAGCCCTTCAGACGTCACAAGATGTAACTTGTACACAAGAATACTGCTTTGTAGGCATAAATATAGTGTCTGGGGAGCCAATTCGTGTTGATTTCGATTGCCAGAGAATCCAGCAAGTCTGGGACTCCAGGAGTCGACCGTGTCGGCCCGACACTTTCTCCGAGAAAACTTGCAGGTATACGCAGTCGGTTTCATCCAAAAACGCCACTCAACAAATGAGAAAAGTGCCAACTGCTTAATCCTCTGGCCAATCCAGTTATTTCATTTGTATTTATCGAACTTTGATTGGATAAAAAGAATGAAACACACAAAAAACATCAAATAAAGTTCTGCTGATTACGCTATTGCAATGTGCTGAGTAAGTCTTCTCTTGCACAGTCAAACTTCTCGCTGACCAAGTACAATGAACTTGTCAGTATATCTCTTCTTATACACTTCAGTGAGTCCTTTCTAGCGACAGTGTGAGATCGATCTTGGATGGCGGAACCAAGCAACCACAACAAAATTTCACTGTCGCAAGATTGACAATCTGGAAATGAAAATGTCATATCGATCAAATTAAGCGAACAAATCTCACCATCAAAAGTACCCGTTCATGGCATATAGCTATGACCGGTAAGTTTGTGTGGGTCGTTGATAAAGCTCTACCACTGTAAATGCGAGGAAGTAAATTGATGTAACGTTAAGCTTTCACGTTTGCCAAAGACAGCCAGACTTCCAAGTGTACTCCTCTTGGCATGACACTGCTGTCCCTCATTCTTTAGCATTCCCCCGAATGTGGATTGTAGTGCTAGAATTGTTAAATGTCCTGAATGCTCGGGGGCATGCCTTTGTCAATCCCGATGAGATGCTTGTCATTCAAGCATGGATTGACTGCTCCAGGCTTGTGAAAACGAAATGGACTGTGTATCTTTGCAGCTTTATGTTCCAACTTAACTTCAGGGGTGCTTCGCGGCGTGATGCATTTCAAAGCCGAATTTCCAAGCAGCGGCTCGTACCTTTGGCCACACACGTAATTCGCTCTTCAACGCAACGAAATGATGAGAAAACCATCTGGATTCCCCAGAGCCAAGCCCCCAGCTCGCTGTTGATGCGACCATTTGGCCTGACAACTTTGGTGACTTGTTTCATTTGGTTGATTACCTTCGAAAAATTCAAATTAATTCTTCAGTCTAATTTAGATATTTTGACTGAAATGGTCAAATTACATGCAGGGTGAAAACCATTTCTGCCGCAAACTCACTGGCTTCTTCCAAGCTCGTCGCAAGATGGCTGGATTTGTGGCAGGAACGTGTAGCGCTGCCTTCCGCTGGATTGTCTTTCATATCAAGGTGTGGGGTGTCGGCACGGGGCAAGTCTTTAGTCTCTTGGTGATCATTCTTGGCTTTTCAATCCGCCTCGCGCTTCGACCGCTCAAGCTCATCGAGACGAAAGTCAAGGTTAGACAGTTTATCTTGAAGAGTGCAGCAGCCGACGTCAGAATCAAGAACGATTTCCTTCGTGGGAGTCGCATGACACCAAAATTGCCAGAGATTGATACACTGGACCAAACGATTCCAGTTCCCATCATCTTGTACTTTGCTGCTTGGAAACCCTTTGTGGTGACGGCGTACTATCTCTCAGTCATCACTATTTGCAGAAGTACTCCAACAACGTTCGAGCGAACTGTGCAAGCCGCTGTATCTATATCTTTTGCCATCTTTCTCCTCATTTCGCCCTGGCTCCATGTGTGGATCATTGACGCTGTGATCATGCCGCTCTTCAGCACACCAGAGGACGTTGTAGGCGTTGCTACACCTGCACAATATGAGCCACTGACGGAAGGACAAGAGTCTCACGAAGTCTCTACGGCTCTACCCCCCGAAGTCAAGGATACACAGGACAATACTCTTTATTGCATTCCCGTGCCTGTGGCGCCATACGTTTCAACGTGTGATCTGGGCGATGTTTCAGCAATCAACATGCCTCCAACATTTACATCCGCTACAGGCCAGGAGAGAATTCCATCCATGTCACGAGAAGGCAGCGTCGAGCTTCAAAAATCCATCTCGTCGTCGTCATCGTCAACGCCCAGTGCTCCAGAGATCCCAGGGACCAAGCCACGTCCGTTGTCGACAAGTAGCGTGCGTAGCAATACTCCTCCGCCGTCGTATGCAACGTTGGCTCCAGCGTACACTCCAACTATTCCCCGCCAACAGCAAGTCGAAAACGATGCAGAGGTCGATCAGGTCGTCAAACCCTCGAACAACAGCAGCTTCTCGGTTGCAGAGCGCCAAAAAGCAGCAACTTCCAATTTACCGCCTGATCACGCATACGACTCATGGGATGAACCGGGCAACGTCCCAGCCAGTGCGCCGGCGTGGCAATCCCCTAGGAATTATGGGCAAATGCCTCCCCAGTACGGCATCCTGTCGCCAACTTCTCAAGGCGGCACGACGCGTGGCTTTGAGCCCATTCGTGTCTTCCGCAGTGCAAGTCTGAATGATATTTTGTCCCCTCGAGAGATTGAAAGCCCTCAAGACGCTGTGCATTTCCTGGCATATGCTCCGCCCACTGTCGCAATCGAGTCCGTCTTTTCCTTGGCAATTTGGGCCTTTTTGGTCAACCAACGAGAGGATATGCGCGAGCAAGCGACAGCAGAAAACGACAGAGTGCGACAATTGTCACGAGAAGTCTTGTTGTCGGTCCGTCGTGGCGCTCTTGTCCATGTTAAACTCGAAGCCCCAGATGGATTTGTCATTTTGAACGACCCGGTTCAAGCTATGACTTGGCAAGGCGAGGTCACAAGCGTCAAATACAAAATTAAATGCTTGGCATACGCTGAAATGGGCCAAGTCTTGTTCAAAGCTACGATTGTTGTCGGGTCCAAGGTCATGGTGTTGAGCTCGTATGTCTTTGTTGGCAAAAACTCGAACGAAGTGGAAGAATTGTCATATGAACTCGAAGTGCTTCCGGCAACATTCGACGAGATTTCCTACTCGGATTTGACGTTTAAAGAATTGGTTGGTCATGGCAACTTTGGCGATGCTTTCCGCGCTGAGTATAAAGGCAAAGAAGTTGTCGTCAAGACATTGAAAGCGCAAGAGTTTGGTGAAACGAATGAACAAATTGTACGCGAATTCAGACACGAAGCAGCTGTGCTCAATATGTTTGGCCACCATCCCAATATCGTACCGTTTGTCGGCGCATGCACAGATTTATCGCAGCCACTGACACTCGTGACCGAGTACTTGCCCCACGGCAGCTTGAATCAGCAGTTAAAGCTGACCAAATTGAGCGTTCTCCAGAAGGAAACGATTCTGAAGGACGCCGCAGCGGGCGTGTTGAATATTCACGAAGGCGGCTTTATCCACCGCGATATCGCCGCGCGCAATTGTCTGGTGGATACGAATCTCCGCACAAAGATTTGTGATTTTGGCATGTGCCGTCGTGCCAATTCGTATGGCGGATCGCATGTCGGGCCGGGTGTCGGCCCACTCAAGTACATGGCCCCTGAATCGTTGGTTCCGCCGCATTCGTTTTCGTATCGCTCTGACTCGTATACGTTTGGCGTGTTAATGTGGGAAACGTTTTCCGAAGCAACTCCATTCAGTGACTTGAGCGGTCCTGAAGCTGCAGCACTTGTCCTTGAAGGGGCTCGGCTCGACTTGAAAGGCGGTGCGATTCCATCCAAGTATGAAGCGCTCATGGCTCGTTGTTTTGCCGATGATCCATCCAAGCGTCCATCCATGGCTGAAATTCATCAATCGCTCAAGGTGTAAAATTGATCTTGTCACGCTCACGGGATCTATTTGGTTGGAGTAATTCTTAATATTTATGTTGCTGGGTCAATGACATTGGCGTCCTTCGTGCAAACCCATCCAGCTCTTCAGGAATCGTACTGAGCCGTGGTTCTTCCATTGTCATGAGGAACTCTGAACCAGGAAAAAAAAAGGGGACCAGCCAAGACTTTAGCATGATCCTGGGATGTCGTACAGAGCTCATCGGCCGCATAATGCATTTCGTCATTTTTGGCATTCAGTCCCCCATGGAGGGGGATAAGTTAAGGGGAGTAGAATGGCCAGTGGAGTCATGGATGTGTCAAGGAAAATATCATCGTCGTACTCCAATGCTTGAATGGCTCAATGTTGGGGGGCCACACCGTTCCATTGGCACATAGAGAGCGATCGCCGTAGCTTGCAATTGATAAAGCCATGACATCTTCTTGGCGTCAATGTGCGAATAGACTCTGAACCATAATTCCGATTAGATGTTGTCAATTATCCACTCGACTGGTTGAAATGGAATTTCGACCATGTAACGATACAAAGGTGACCATTACGCATGCCGTGGTTTGCATGACGCCATGTCAACCAGCAACGCTCGGCAAATCCATTTTTTGGCGACGTTGCTCTGCCGTAATCTCCATCTTGCTGCGATACAAGCCGACTCGTACTCGCCTTCTCGATGAAAAGACATCCAGGAATTCATAATTGAAGCCAACGTTGAAATAAATATTCATCAGTTGATGGTTTCGATACGTCATGAGCAAGTAGCGTTACAGTCTCGGGAGTCCACTTGAAGCTGTTTGTACAATGCCAGCGAGAGACAGGAGTCCTTCTGTCTCTCTGGATGCATCCTTCAGAACGACGCATCCAGTCCTCGTTGCGATTCCACTCGCTCTGTGTATGGTCCACGTCATTGCAAACCCAAGCGTCAGACAGTCGACATCTCGTCCAGAGTATTCCAAAAACTTGAAATTCATCAACGAACTTTATGTACGCCAGGGAGAAGCTAATGCTTGGGCTTGCTGAATAGCGTCGACTTGGAACTTTAGCAACTCACTGGCGCCAAACGCAAGAGTCAGCTATGATTGCAGTAGAAGTACGTACGCGACTTGATCTCAGCAGTGTGAAACACTCCAGCCACATGTCCCAGTACAGTACATCCACACGGTGAGCTCGATGAATTATTACCACAGATGACCAACAGAGTTGCTTTGATCGCTGCTGTCGTGACGGCAGTCGTCGTTCTGCTCGGCCTCACAACGCTCCTCATCGTGCGGAGACGACGACGAGATGCCAAGGACAACTACAACCAACCAGCGCCGACCAAGACGCTCACCGTGGATGAGATGTCGTCCGCTCTAGCCACGAACGCAGCATCGTACCCAGAGCTTCTCCAGCTCCGTCTTGATGCGAATGGCCTTCAGATCTGGTTTGAATTCCAACGGAGCAATGTCTGGCGTGCCGAATACAACAGCCGAGCGGTGGCTGTTCGACGAATGCGCCGTGGGGATCTTCATTTTGCAGGCGAGATCCTAGCCATGAGTCGTCTTGACTCGCCGCACCTCGTTGGACTCGTTGGAGCGACTTGGACCGCGCCTGGAGATCTAGCTGCTGTGATGGAATTCGTGGATGGACCGCTTCGTGATCTACTGAGCGATTCGACAGTCGCGATGACGTGGGCACCAACCAAAGTTGCGATTGCTCTTGATATTGCCCGAGGCCTGGCGTATCTCCACAGCCGACGGCCCAAGGTTTTCCTCCGAGAGCTCACTTCACGCCATGTGCTCGTCTCCCACGACCGAACTGTGGTCAAACTGAACGTGTTTCAATTGCTTTCAACTCGCGAACGCGAACTCACAGCGCGAATGGCAGACATGGCTTGGATGGCCCCTGAAGTCCTCGCAGACGACAAGGAACCAACAGAAGCGGCCGATGTGTACTCTCTCGGCGTACTTCTCACGGAGCTGGACACAAGAAAGCGACCGCTGGACGAAATCAAAGCGGCGCATGCGAAAGCAAGTGGAATTGTTGCCGGCACTCTTCGCCCTGCTCTTTCACCATCTTGTCCTCCTGCCATCCAACGCATCGTCGAAGCTTGCCTCAATCATGAACCTCGCCTTCGTCCGTCGTCAACAAAGGCGATGACAATGTTGGAGGAGGCTAGCAAAGATATCGTCGAGCCGAAGAACGCGCAGACAGCTCCTCCAAGCAAGAGCGACGATCGATGAAAGAAACCAAGCATGGAATATCCAACAGCCTCAAGTGAGAGGGATAGATGAGCACCCTCACGCTGAAATCCCCCAAGGATACAAATATGATCGACAACAATCGACAACTTCCAGGACTTATTAACACTTTAAGTATAAAACTTCAGCTACATCAAAAAGACAAAAACCAGCACGCAAGCCTTTGTCTGGCATCCGATGAGTGTTTTAGCTCTTACTTTCAAGCGCACTTCTTGGTAAAGTCTCACGTTATGTGGTTATGGATATTGTCTGATTCACTCAAAATTTCCGAACTTGGCTGAAATCGATCAAACTTTGAATCAAACATCATTCCCAAATATTCCTGGTACAGAGCAAGCGGGACGCGGAGCACCAACAAAAATCCTCCTCGTATGGCGCCGCCGACGCAGCCTTGCGGTCCACTATCAGCCAGCGCACTGCGCGTTGCGGCGCACATGAGCGAGAACCCTGCAGACCGACCGGGTCTCATCGAAGAAATCAAAGCTTGGGACTACGTCATGGCAACACAAACTCGATTAACAATGGCCAAACCAAAGCGGCGACCGTTTTCCCCCTCTTGACAAAGTTCGAATGGGGTCCTTACCACTGTATCCGAAGTCCAATGGTGGATACAGACGAGGTGGTTGATCCATTTTCAACTAACACTTTCCTCAATTACATGGCCAATGGCTTCCCTGGCATTCCCAGTAGCGCACAGTCCGACCGACATGTGCGACCAAGAAACGAACCACACGTGGTTTTGGCGCAACCACGCCACTCACATCACACTGCCTGCAAGGCAAATGGCTTCTCTCAGCGAGTTTACCAGCAACATCACTTCGCATACGCTTCGTCCTCCGTGAAGGACACCAGCAACCCTGCGACCCGATTATTGGAATGCGCCCCGCCAACAATTGACGACACATGCCATCCAATCAATCCATCCTCTGATGTGACAAACAAAATCCATTCTGGATCACAGCCTCAAAACACATCGATAAAGCGGAATCGCCGTCTCAAAGCAAACTCTCAACCAAGCTCTACCGCTCAAGACAGTTCTTCGGTTCGGAAAGTATTTCATTTTGGTGCACATGGTGCATGGATGCAGCCGTTGGTAGAGGCAACTCCTCCCAAAAAACCGTCCTATCCAAAAGGACTTCCTGATCGTGAGGTCTTCCACTTTGGAAAACAAGTTGACAATAGTACCCCACCAAAAAATGAACACCCTCTGATGCAATCATTACCTCTGGGGAATTTTTGCTGGCCCAAGTCAGCCGAAACGGCACAAGTCGCACCAAAGCGCTCATATGACGAAATGATTACAGGGGTTCCTATAACAGACCCTTCGACCTTTGCCTGCCTTTCTTCATTCGACACTGGGTAGCTAGGCCACGCCGCAAGGCCTTCCCATTTATGATCCGCCATTGGCGTTTTCTCAACAAATTTGATTTGCCCGTGAAGCCGATCAAGATGGTTCCTGAAATGAAACAAATTCCCCTCAAAGGAAATATGTCTGCGCTTGTTCAGAAGCCCCTCGCGTCCAAGTGCCCCCGCCGATCTTGCCAGGTCTACACGAAGAACCCCTTCACGTACTCACTTTCCGCATGTGATCGCCCCGTAAGCGAATACGCACCCGCGTTTTTGGCTAAATGCCGTCGCGTCCATCCACGACGCCCACCCCCCAAGCCCATCATATGGACGAACCGTCATTAGTGACCGCACTAATGGACGTTGAGCTGGACCAGCAATTACACCGACTCTGCAGTGGACAGCCCTCCACCCCCCCCTTTTTCATATTTCGTTACCTCCGCTAGGTTAGCCCTAGTACGCGGCCCGTGGCTGCATTGCGCCCGCCGAGTGAGTGTAACTTAACTGCGAAATAACAAATAACATAATGAATCAAACATCAAATCGAACCAGCCAATCAGCGTTCAGATTTTGCTTAAATCACACACAAAGCCAACACACACACATTAATTTATGTACCTTCCGATTATACTTGAATTTACTATTACCAGATTGATCACTCAAATTTCGTCGATTTGGATCAAATCTGCAAATTTAGACGAAAAAGACAATATGGAGTTGATCAGCAATTTGCATTTTTGCAAAGTGAGAATATGAGTTCAAGTTTTGGTGAATTTGAATTTTCTAGCCAATCAAATGATGCGATCGAAAATATAAACCAATCATAATTGACTGATTTATAAATTTTGACCAATCATAATTCTAGTAACTTGAGTGCAATTTTTGTCATCTTTCTGCTTGAGGGAAATTCGCATCCGACGACAATATTTACTTGGCTAAGCAAGGAGAATCAGCTGTACAAAGCTGCAGAAGATGGAGACATATCACGCGTACGCACGTTGCTAGCTCGGGATACCAATGTCAATTGCCCCAATGGACGAGAAGTACGTTGAGCTCTTTTGTCTGAAATTTAACAATGCGCGGCTGGATCAGCATGGAAGAACGCCGTTGTTTGTGGCAGCGTGGAGAGGTCATTTGGGCGTTGTGAGAGAACTGCTTGCACGCGGTGCCGTGGTTGATATGGCTGACGAGGTAATTGAGATTATGTCCTAATGAACTGACGCAAAGTGGAAATAGTATGGGACGACCCCACTCCACTTGGCATCGAAAATTGGACATGTCGTCCTGGTGAAAGAGCTGTTTGCTCGAGGCGCCTCTGTCGACTTGGCTGACAGCGTAAGGACGAATGATCACATTATTCGCTCGCTAACCTTTCGGTCTAGTATGGTGCAACGCCACTACATCTCGCATGCAAGAAGGGCCATATTTACGTCGTCAAGAAGCTCCTCGCGCATGGCTATACCATTGACACGCCAGAAAAAGTGGTAAAGGACACCCCGATTATCATGCAACTGATTTGAGAAAAGTATGGAGATTATCCACTTCACTGGGCTGCAAAATATGGATATTTGGAAGTGATCAATGTGCTCATTGATCATGGTGCTGCAATCAATGTGGTAAACAAGGTAGACAATTTAAGCTGGGAATCAAGTACACTCACTGGACAATAGAAAGGCTTGACCCCACTGCACTATGCATCGTATAAAGGACATTTGGAGGTCGTTCATAATCTCTTGAAGGCTGGCGCTGATCTTGCAATCAAGTGCAACGTACTATTCATTTTGCTAATCATTGCTCATTGCGTGAAATTTTTAGGAAGAACAATATGCTAGAGACGTTGTTCGACAATCTGTCGTGAAGGGTTTCTTAGCAGAAAAAATGGACGAGCTGCCCCTGCCGACTGAAACAAGCTCGTCAGTAAGGAAGTTATTGGAAACCGAGTCGACTCTAACATCCACGATGAACTCGTCCAACGATGACGAGGCCACAATAATTCCAGAGCCATCACTAGATCTATATTCGATCCAGTCGGCAATGGTGGCTATTTACCAAGCTTTGCAGGATTTCCCTCTCACGACATCATCAACTATGGTCAAGACAGTGTCGGCAATATTGAGACTATCGTTGAAATTCCAGACATGCCGCGAGTGCATTTTTGCCACAAGTCTCATGGTGGAACGCATTGGTCGACACATTCTATCCCATCATGACGAATTTCCAAATCCACAGCACATCTCCTTACTGCAAGATATTCAAAACTACTTTCATTTTACGCTCGACATGACGAAGTCGTGGAAATTAATCCGCTTTTCTCCTGAGCGACAAGACGATGTTCAACAGATCGTGAATGACGTCACACAATTCCAAAACCGCCTACGTCAAGCTGCCAGTCCGTTGAAAGTCAATTTAAATATTCAAGTTGAAGGCAATATTCAAGACTTGGCTACGGATCTTGCCAATATGATGGCAAATATGAACGTCTTGAGCGACTGTTTTGAATGATCGATAAAGCAAGCTTATTACGGCAACAATTGGATCGGTTGGTCGAGTTGGCTGTTCAAATGCAGCGTGGCTTGGAGCACTATGAACGCCAAGTAAGTCTTGCCAATATTCCGCGAGATCTTGCGTTTGAAGACAGAGTGGCTTCGTGTCGAGTACAAATTGCTACCAGGACAACTGCAATCAATCAGTCACAAACCGTTCCAAGGTCCCAGAAGGGATTTAAAATTGAATCGTGGATGCAGTCGTCGGACGACGTGAGCTTTAACCCAGAAGACTTGAGCACGTTTTTAGGACGAGGGGGCTTTGCGACTGTCTTCAGAGGAAAATACCAAGGTCAAGATGTCGCTGCCAAGCGCTTTGATCAAATTATTCTGGCGGATTCGATGGAATGGGAGAAGCTCATTGCCAAAGAAATCAAAGCATGGCAAGATATCTCGCACGAGCCGTTCGTCTTGACTTTGATCGGCGTCTGTACAAAAATTCCCGTCCCGATTCTCGTGAGCGAGCTGTGCCAAACGAATATTCGTCGCTTCGTCCGAGATTGCCCGGATGCAGTCTTGCCAATGGTCTATCAATTTGCATGTGGCATATCATCGCTCCATAGAGCGAATATTATCCATCGAGACCTCAAAGGTGACAATGTCTTGGTCACATTTCGAAACACGGTGGCGATTGCAGACTTTGGACTGAGTCGAACTGCCGTGAGCCTTCAAAATACACACAAAATAGCCTCAGGGACGCTCAACTGGATGAGCCCCGAACAATACTTGACAGCGCGAAATGTGACGACGAAATTCGACATTTGGTCATTTGGCATGACTATGTGGGAAATTATCTGTGATAAATCTCCCTATCACGATTGCTGCGCAAATGAAATCTCGGAAGCTATCCAAACGACCCACGACCGACCAAACAAGCCCGACGACTTATCCAGCCATCTTGAACCTCTATGGACATTGATCACAAAGTGCTGGCAAAAAGAACCGACAGCTCGCCCCTCAATTGAAGACGTGATTGCTTACCTCGAGAGCAATATTCATCAAATGAGCTGAAACTATAAACTCTCGAGTGGAAAACTCTACTGTGAGTAAATTGCCAGAGAATAACGTGAGTCGGCATGCCAAGAGCCCCACACGATCCAAATTATTTCCGTCAGCTGAAATCATCAAACGGGACAAATCTACCTGGTATCCATGAAGAACCTTTTATGCAATAAGCAAACAAGGGATAACACTGAAACATCGTCCAACTCAGCAGCAGACACCTGACAACTTATCGCCGTCAGCTACATCACTCGATTCCCCTTGGAAATATATTCGTCAAGTGGCTTCAATAGTTTCAACAAGCCTCGAGGACACAATGTCAATGAGTAGATAACAAGAGGCTACTAGGTAACCTTTAATTTCGCGCTTGTTCGTGCGATGCAGCTTTTCGACTATATATCATAAAAATCCTTGTTCAAAATTACACCACATCGATCGGTTCAAACGCCCGCATGATTGAGACCAACGCCGGCCGCTTCATTGGGTCCTGCTCAAAACAAGCAGCTAATAAATCTTGGTATTTGTCTGGCACCGATGTGTGATCGAGTCGATGGCCTTCTAGCACAAGCGCGGCGGCTTCTGGTGCACTCATTGATGCAAACGGTGACGCTTCCGAAAACGTTTCCCACATGAGCACTCCAAACATGTACGCGTCTGACCGATATGAGAACGCATAGGGCGGCTGGAGAGATTCAGGCGCCATGTATTTCAGTGGAAATTGGCCCTCTTGGAAATGTCCACCGCCCACCGAGGCATTCACCCGCCGACAGAGACCAAAGTCACAGATTTTGCCTCGGAGTTCGTCATCCACCAAGACATTCCTCGCTGCAATGTCGCGGTGGATAAATCCACCTTCGTGAATATTCACAAGGCCAGCAGCAGCATCGTATAAAATAACTTCCTTCTCCGTGAGCGACAACTTGGACGGAAAAGCATCGCGAAGACTTCCATGGGGTAAGTATTCCGTGACAAGTGTCAGCGTTGACGATGGATCGGTCGAGGCGCCGACAAACGGGACAATGTTTGGATGATGACCAAACATATTGAGCACCGCCGCTTCGTGGCGGAATTCTTGGACGATTTGATCCGTCGACTCGCCAAAGGTATCAGGTCGAAGCGTCTTGACGACGACTTGGCGGCCACGATAATTCGCTCGGAAGGCTTCGCCAAAGTGGCCTCTGCCGACCGCATCTTGGAGTTCCAACTCGTGATATGGAATTTCATGATATGTTTCTTCCAGGCGCTCCAATTCGCACGTGAGCGGCACCATCTCGACGTCGTTGTCTTGCGGCTGGTGGTTCCTTGGACTTATAAAGAGGTACGACGACAGCACCATGACTTTTGCCCCGACGACAATTTTGACTTGGACCATGGATTGGCCGCCTGCTGGTGCGTCTGGGGTGCATTCAATATGGAATTGAACGCTTTTCAACTCATTGCCGGTCCACTCGAGCGTCTTGACAGGGTCATCCAGGACGAGAAATCCAGGTGGAAGGTACAGCTGGAGGTGCGCGACGGCCCCTCGGCGAATTGGCATCAGGACGTCGCGCGATAATTTCCTCGCAAATGCATTCGCACTTTTTGCGGCGTCATGGACGTCGTCACGTTGGTGGGCCAAGAACGCCCAAATGTCATAATAGAAAGCCGTCCCAATGCTGATGGTCGGAGGAGCATACGCTGTGAAAAAGACAGGATCGACAGGGTCGACATGCGTGCCGTCCATTTTGTCTTCGATCGAGCGAAAGATCGTATTCGTTTGGGTGTCCACGCGGGGCGAGAGCACGCCGTAGGTTCTTTCACTCGCTCTGGGGGAAAAAGTGTGATAATGACGGAGGGGATCGTATCCCTGGTGCGACACAGGCCCCCAGCCACGGGCGTCAGTATTCGTTTGATGGCTGAATTGCAGCTTGTGTCGCGACTCTGACTGGGAGACTGCAGTGGATTCGTCGTCGTCGCCGTGGTCAATCACGACCGCTGGACCGGTCGACGATATGCCAAGCCTCCCACTTCGACCAGTGGATCCAAATCCAGAATCAATGAGCGACGTGCCCGAGCCCGTATGAGGAAGAGAAGGCGGCTGGCGTTGGAGAAGACGATCCACGTCTCGATGGAGACGATGTAGCTCACGTTGGAAGTCGTCCGCATCCCATTCTACGACTAGCAACGGGTTGATCGTCTCATTGAGCCATTGTAGGATCGCTGGGTCAATGCTGGGAGACGCCGCTGCCAAGCTAAACATTTGCCCAGCTAGCGACAGCGTCAATGAAGCTTGGGCTTTGGCCATATCGTTGCGATGGGCTAGTTTCAGCACCGTGGCCACCACGGGCGATGTAATTTGCGTGTCGACCGTTTGATCAAATGGCATGGTCCTGGCTATCATCGACTGGGAACCTACAACGACAGCCATCAGTTTGTAGTCATCAAGGAGAACAATACTTTGACGAGACATGGACAGCAGCGCGACCGATTCGTAGCGATTCCTTGCGATATTGTAGTCGATAATTGGAAAAAGCAAGCTGTTGGCAAAGGTAGACCAGTCCAAACACCACCGAATCAATGCATTGCCAACCACTACGCCAAAGGAAACATACGCGCCGCCATTCAGGAGGAGAAACCATCGCGAGTCATAAAAGTAGTGCACGAACGGATCGTCCATAATCGGCGCGTAGTTGAAAAAATGGACGAAAAACACGCCTGCAATCGTCCACAACGCCGCTGGCAAGAGCGCAATCGACGCATTGACGAGTCCGCGCCAGATATAAAAGTACACGAGGCTGTGCCAGACGGTCGAGACGTCGCTTTCATCTCGTGGCACATGGAGCTCGCGGGCCAAGGTGGGATCGTACCAGCAGAGAATAAACGTGTCAATCTTGTACAGGAGCAAGCACGACTTGCGATACGTGACGAAATATGGCTGGAGATGGTCGTGCGACGTGAGCGTCGATTGCGTGAGGAGCACCAACGCCCACAAAAGCATCAAGATCGAGCCGAGGAGATGTAGCACGAGGAAGAGAAAGAAGAGGAGCGAGAAGAGCACGTAGAAAGTCAACCGAAAGAGCGGCGGCGCCGTCGTCTCGGTCACTTTTCGCTTCGGCTGGAACATCCTCGCCAGCGTCTTCATGAAGGGAGTTCAATTAAAAAGTTGAATTGCACATGGTTTTTTTGACATCCAATTGGATTTTTTTCACTGCCGTCACTCTCGCCAACAATTCCTGGAGGAAATTCACCGGCGTCGCGCGGCGTCATCCAGACAACACTAGCTCAACACAGTTGGTCTTTTATCAAGAGAGCCCGCAAAGGAATCGTCGGCGCGCGGGGCCCGAGCTGCTTGGACGCATTGGCGTTCGTATCCATGATGACTACAATTGGAAATTAGACTTGAATAAAGTATACGATACGAAAATGGACCTTGGGATTTTACATATGTAGATACAAAAGGCAGAAGGCAGCATTGGCATCGAGGATTCCAACTTCGTCGTCGTCTGTACGGTAGAGAAGGATCGACTTCGAAGGACTCCTCGATGGTACTGTAGATCATCCGAGCGTCTCCCTGAGCGTCCTCCAAAATCGTGGCTCGATTCCTTGAAGTATGAGAATGAGGAAGCTGGCTCCTTGGACGAGGTTGGCGCCGTCATGGGCCGACGCCAACAGCAACCCAAGCCACGGCCATGGATCGTGGAGGTACTTCACAGGGCGTACCGTACAACTTGGAGGTTGAGCTGCGATCTAAATCTCACAGCGCCTACAGCCCTAGCCCCTTCAACCCCCTGACAATCCAAATCTTGAAGGGGAACTCCGAAACACAAAGAGTCCCATGGGATTGATACGATAGACCGCAGCATGTCCTCGTGAAGGAATAGTCGTTTGCTCTTCGTAGAAACGCGCTCTGTGGTCGTGATTCCAATCCAGGCGACGGTACACCCTAGCGTGCCTTATCAAATGCTGAGTGAAGAGTTTATTGAGCATTCAATCTTTGGAACTGCAAGATAGATCCAAGCAAAAAGGGCTTAAACGACGGCGCCACCATTGACGCGAAGGTTTTGACCATTCGCTTTCGTCTCCACCACGGCAGGACTTGGTCAACTTGAATGTTTAGTCTGGTGGATTTTGATTGCCACTCGCAATCATTTCCTCTGGCTTCTGACAAATGCTAAATTGGTACTCAATTAAGATAATTAGACAATTGTTCACCGGAAATGTTTATGTTGGCCAAATCGACACTATGCAATCTCGCAAACTTCCGTGAGCTTTAAGTTGTTGAGAAGAAATGTCCTGCCACTCAGCCAACAGATCGAGCGATCTTCTTGCTGCAAACAGATATTCGCTCACGGACGATCGCTCATTCTTCAATTTGACAACATGAGCTTGAAAGGAAAAGTGGCGCTCGCGACGGGTGCATCTCGCGGCATTGGCAAGGCCATCGCTCTACGCTTGGCCCGAGATGGCGCCTCTGTCGTCGTAAACTACGCCACCAATGCAGCCTCTGCCCAAACCGTGGTCGATGAAATTCAAGCCAAGGCCGGAGATGGCCAACGCGCAGTGGCAATCCAAGCCGACGTGAGTCAATACAACGAGTGCCAGTCGCTCGTACAAAAGTCTCTCGCAGCGTTTGGACAAGTGGACATTGTGGTCTTGAATGCTGGCATCTTGCACAACCTGGCACTTGCTCAAATCACAGAAGGTATGCCAGTCCTAACAAAGACATCTCGCGAGGACGTTGCTTTGTAGAAGCGTTCGATCGCTCGATTGGCATCAACGTGAAGGGACCGCTCTTCTTGACCCAACTTCTGGCGCCATCCTTGAAACCAGGCGCTCGCATCGTCTTCCTCTCTTCGTCGTTAACGGCCATGAGCTCCATCACACCCAACTACGCCCTCTACGTCACGACCAAAGGAGCGATCGAACAGCTCTCTCGTGTCTTGGCCCGCGATCTTGGCAAGCGTGGCGTGATGGTCAACACGTTGTCGCCAGGTCCAACGAACACGGAGCTGTTTTACGAAGGCAAGTCGGAAGCGATTGTGAATGCGATTGCGCATATGAGTCCGTTTGGTCGTGTGGGCGAGCCGGATGAGATTGCGAACGCCGTGGCGTTTTTGTTTGGTCCTGATGCATCGTGGGTGAATGGTCAAAACCTTCGCGTCAATGGTGGCGCCGTCGTCTAAGGTCTCGCTAGGAGACTCAAAAAGATAACCCATGAATTGTATTTTCATGTCCTTAACTTGGAGAATACTCTAACGTCTTAAGTGGATCGCAGGGACGGACGGACGTAGCCTGTTGAAGGGCTCTATTTGGAGCACACGCCCGTGAAGCCCAAGTGAACTCCTTTGCTAAAGTCATGGACGACGGTTTGATATCCTGAAATGCCCATCGCGACTGCTGACGCTGCAATCGTAAACGCCAAGACGTAGACGAGGATCGACGATCGCTTGTACTTCTTCACGATGTAGCTCACAAACTACAAACAAGTTGAAGCCGCAGGAGTCACGAGAGAAAGCGACTTACTGTCTGGCCAAACGCAGCACCAAGACAACCCATCAAGGAGTACCAAAAGATGTAATCTAAATGCGCTGCATCAACCCAAACAACGTTGTGTGTCGCTTACCGTATTGGAGTTGGCCTGGAAATTGACCAGCCACTGCAAATTGCAATGTGGTGGCGGACGATGTAAACAAAATCATGTACGACGCCGACGCCGACGAGATCGCTGGCAACAAGCCATACTCGAGCATGATGGGATTTTGAACCATGCCGCCTGCAATACGCGTTCGTTGGACATTACAATAGAAAAGTCGATTCGTGTACCGCCCACGCCGAGTAATCCAGCAGCGACACCAGCTACAAACGAGTAGAGTGGAAAGACAAACTGAGCTGTCTTGCGTGTCCAGTGGACATCTCCAAGTGCCAACTCAGCGCCGCTGACGACTCGCAATCGATTCCGAAGGCGTAGTCGTTGGCCCATGAGCCTAATCCAACATGTGAATATATATATTGCAAAGTGGACGATATTTACCATGTGATCAACAACAAGCCTGTCAAGGGGACGAACGTCAAGAGCCAATATGCCGTCGATCCGCATGGAATGCCAACTACAAGCGCCAAAGGTAAGAGGCAACGACGTGTAGAATCAGCGGTACCAATGCTGGGCGTGCCGTGGCCGCCGCGAAACAAAGACTGGACGAAAAGGAGCAGCTACATGACAAACGCCAGTCCGTCAAAGAATGCCCATGTAGTTGTACCCAGCAAAGAAACAGCGGCGTGACGTATGTGAGAGGGAACACTTGGCTTTCTTCCTTGTACAATTGCGCTTTGACTTGTTCGCAAAACGCTTGCTTGTCTACGTCGCCATTAGCTCCACGATCTTGTCGTCCAATTGTGGATTACCGCAGTTTTCAGGCATGTCGATCGGTGGCAACAATTCAAAGTCTTCATAATCTTCGCGTTGCAAGCGTGCTTCTCGCTAGGGAGAGAGAGAGCTAAGCTGCTTCATGCCGCGAGATTATTACCGCGACATCGCTAGGCTGACGGGCTAATGGAAGCAATTTCGCCTTTTCGCCGGGTGGCGTATGATTCGCTTCTTGTTTGTCAATCTACATGCATGAGGAAGAGCTGGGAGACGCCATGGGGTAAAGACCTTTTGAACTTTTTCAAGCGTCCGCACGGCCATGAAGGACAAGAGCGTGAGCAGAAGCATGAGGATAAGCCAAGAAGGGAACGTGGCATTGGCCATGACGCCAAAGATCGTCCCAATCAACGTCGGCGGTTCCATCATCGCCGCCATCATGTAGTCGATCAGCGGCCGTCGACTTTGGTCTACGGCAGCAGGAGTGTTCCATCAGAGCTTGAGACGACGACGTACATGGGTGTTTCCTGCGGAAATTCATCATGAAAGTTGCCATCGCGCCGCCGAAAATAGTTGCTTTCGACATTGGAATCGCATGTTTCGGACCCAGTCCAAATGCCAAGATGAACATGGGCACGAGGAGGCCACCGCCGCCAGTTCCAGCCGCAGAACCCAGCGCTGTGCAGAGGAACGCCAAGAGCGACGCTGAAAAGTCTTGCCACGAGAACGGATCAAACAAGTTCTTCTCAATACAGTTGGACACTGGTTGCAACGTCCCGTTCAGCGACGTCATCATGGTCGCTGCATCTTTGACGACACACCGCTTGGAGAAATCGAACGGACCTGCCGAGCAATCGGCATGGACTTGACAAAGCTGGCATTTCCTACAGTTCCATCAGTCCTGAGGAGGAAGTTCAAGCCACGTACGCGTTCATGCACGCAAGGCCAGGGAGAAAGCCACAATCCGACTGAGCTTGACACGCTGCACCGAGCATTTCATCCCGCGCGACAATGTGGACTTGGTTTGCCGCCGCGGTGGCCATCGCAACGACAAACGCGAGAGGAATACACCGTAGGTGCATGTCAACCAGCACGATAATCGACAAATGCAACGTTGCCAGTGGGTTCCGATTGGGTTCCGTCAAACCAGGACCGTCCGAGTGAGATGGTCACTCCTCTCGCCAACATCCAACTTTTCAACTCGGGCCCGTTGATCGAACGTCTTCCGCTCTTCCGCGGCAATGAAGGAGAGAGACTGCAGTGGATTGTCCATGGATAGCAAAAGATCAAAGCCTCGCAATGGACCGACCGATGGAGCATGTTGGTCGACTGAATTTCCTAAATAGGTCAGATGCACATGGCAATCTCTCCCCATGTCGCAATCGATCAGTCGTCGTCGCACCCAAAGAACGACGTACGTGGAGCCCAAAGATGTTTCAAGACGACATATCTATCAGCCGTACTGTACAGTCATGACGCTGTGGCTTCTTTGATATCCGCGCTTTCTTGCATGAAGCTTCAAACTGCAATTGAACAACAGTAGCGCCAAGTTTGGCGGGCGTGGATGTAGTTCTTCTTGGAGGTGGAGCTCTCTATGAGATATCCCAAAGTTGTAATCTTACAGACGAGAACTAAGAGAGCTCAGTGGATTGTATGTGTGCTGTTGTCTAACGTTAGAGGAAGAATGACGCATTGACGGCTCGACACGCTCGTTACAAAGAGGCCACAATGAAAGAGGATTCAATGACTGGACCACGTGGTCTGCGTAGCCTGTGCCTTGGTCTTTGATCCATCATGACGACTCGGCATTTTCGTTCAGACAGGACGAAAGATTCATGGAATGAATCAAAGCGTCAAACCATGAACAATCGCGACCATTTCCCAAGAGGGCACTAGAGTTTGGATCTGTCGTTTGAAGAGGGGAGAATGCTACGCAGCCACAGTAGCTCGGCGCAATTGCTGAGATGCTGCCTGCGAAAATGCAATCGGAAGATTGAGATGCGGCTTCGGCTGCGACTGGCAACCAACTGTGGCTTGTTCCCTGAACGTGAAAATGTCAATTTGACAAAAAATGTCATTTTTGAATATGGTAAAAAGTTTCACATCCATCCGGATGTGAAACTTTTGTGAAATTTTTACCATCACTCTCCTCAGTGATAGTCTCGTCGAAGGGGTTTCGCAGTTGACAGCGCGAAGCGCTGTTAACAATTGTGAAACCCCAAAGACGAGATTATATCACTGGGGTTCCCCGGGGGGGGGGTTGCGGTTCTCCGCAACCCCATGGTGCGGACTCCCGAACCAAACCTTTTTCTAGCATACATTTTTCAAGTCAGATTAAAACGTGTTTAAACGCGTTTTAGTCAGAATGATGGTCAAAAGTTTCACATTCAGATTAAAACGTGTTTAATCTGACTTGAAAAATGTATGCTTAGAAAAAGGTTTGGGAGTCCGCAACCCCCCCCCGGGGAACCCCAGTGATATAATCTCGTCTTTGGGGTTTCACAATTGTTAACAGCGCTTCGCGCTGTCAACTGCGAAACCCCTTCGACGAGACTATCACTGAGGAGAGTGATGGTAAAAATTTCACAAAAGTTTCACATTTGGATGAGTGTTTGTAATAACTTGAAATATTTCATACAACCTTGCAGAATGACAGTCAAAAGTTTCACAAAACCCAATATATCTATATATATTTTTTTTACCAAAATCGAATTCTATTCCAAATCGATTCGATCATACTGAAGTCAAGTATAAATGAAAAGTATGGCAAACGTCCCAAATTAATTACACGTGTGTCTGGGTGTATTTTGCGTGAATTTGGTAAATACTCGATTCTGATTGGCTGAGCGATTTGCAGATCGATTCGAAAAATCGATACATTTCGTACCCCCCTCACAATTTCGAATGAAATTCACTATATTTTATATCATTTTAGAACTGATATTTTGTTTCCTGGTTGTCAAAAGGCATGGACGTGATCTTCACAACGGCGGGATGCAACAATGCGTCGCAATGCATGACTGAAGCCGTGGCATCGTCCGATGGAACGTCCCGCATTGCGTACGCAGCGTCAACGTCGCTGGCCATTGCGTCGTTCTCGCCCAACCGCACGCCAGTGGTCACAGCAAGGCTGCATGGTCATCAAGCCCGCATCTCGAGCGGTATTCTCTTCCTACGACGAACAAATAACTCATGCATTCTATCCTAGTGCATTGGAAACATGGCTTTCTGCTCTCTGGCGACGCTGCTGGTCGTATGCGTCTCCACGTCGAAGTCGTTGAGAATGGCAAGAGTTCATGGCAATCGCAAGATGTCGCGACCTGCGCGTCGTCCATTTCAGCTCTCACGTCAATCTCAACTGCTTCACAGTCTCTTTTCATCGCAGCGACGTCAAATGGACAAGTTCTTGCCTTTGGACAAGGCGAAACAACACCAAGATGGACGCTTTCACTAGGAGAACGACACATCGTCGAGACCATGGCGACAATTGTGGATGCCACGAATGGAACCGTTTGGCTAGCACTTGGTGGCGTCGATATGCTCGTTCATTTGTACGAAATCACAGACGACACTGGGTTTGTCCACGTCGAATCGCTTCCTGGTGCGTCCTGCTCCATCCAAAATGTTCTAACGTGCGAAATCAGGCCACAAAGGATGGGTACGCGGACTAGCATTTAGCGTCGACGACAACCAACCGAGCGACATTCTCTTGGCGTCGGCTAGCCAAGACCACAAGATTCGTCTCTGGCGCATCCCATCCACTCGGTTGGGGCTGTCGTATCTTGGGTTTGTCTTGACGTGTTGATTCTCCTAGACAAGTTTCATTTGATGCCATGTTGGTCGGCCATGAAGATTGGGTCACGGCCGTTTCGTGGGTCCGTCCAGGCTTGCTCCTCTCTTCGTCCATGGACAATCGCATGATCCTATGGCAGCTAGACGAAAGCCACGTCTGGACGCCGCAAACGCGCGTCGGTGACTTGGGGTAAGAGCTTTCTTGTTGTCAAAGCGCTGGAGATCAACTTATCATCCATGCAGGGGAACTGGACTGCTATCAAGCGCTGCGATTTCATCGACCGAGCTCATCTCACTCACATTCAATGGACAGCTGCATCGGTGGGTCGTGCCACAAGACCAGCAGCATTTTGAACCGCGTGTGGGCGTCACAGGCCACACGGCGACCGTCACGGACGTCGTTTGGTCTCCCTTGGGCGATTATGTCGTCTCGGTCTCGTTAGATCAAACCGCACGCGCGTTTTCCAACGTCCATGGCGCTACATGGATAGAGATCTCCCGAGCTCAAGTCCATGGCTATGACATCAATTGCGCTTGTTTTATCAACGAGCGACGGTTTGTCAGTGGCGCGGACGAAAAAATCCTCCGCGTCTTTGACGTACCAGAAGGATTGTCGGCGTTGTTGCAAGGCCATACCTCCACGAGTGGATTCGGCACCGTTCCTGAATTGAGCTTGACGACCAAAGCCGTCAGTGACAAGCAAGACGATGCGCAAGACGCCAGCCAACCTGCGATCGCATTTGTCGGCGAGCAACTCAACCGATTGTCAGTGTGGCCTGAGGTTCAAAAATTGTACGGCCATGGGAACGAACTGCTCTGTGTAACGAGCAATCATGCCAAGACGCGGCTCGCGTCCGCTTGCAAAGCCCGCGATGAAACGTCAGCGTCCATTTGGATTTGGAACACGTCGAGCCATGATATTCAACCGACACAGCAAGTGCCAGGCCATGCGTCGTCCGTCGTTCAACTCGCTTTCTCCCACGACGATAAATACTTGCTCTCTGTGTCGAAAGATCGCCACTGGTGTCTCTACGAGCGTCAAGACGACAAAGGTTTGTGCCTTTGCAATGCCCAATTGCTCATGGTGACGACTAGATGGATTGTACGCCTTGGCATGCAAGCAAAAAGCCCACAAACGCATTATTTGGAGCTGCGACTGGTCTCCTGACGACGTTTTCTTCGTCACAGGCTCTCGCGACGACACGTTGATGCTTTGGACGCGTTCCAAGGACTCGTCAGCTTGGCAACCAGTACGATCGTTCATACAACAACTTATTTCAAACTTCAGACGTAGGCCGCAGCGCCAATGATCTTTTCAACCGCTGTGACTGCCGTCGCCTTTGCCAAACACAAGACCGTGGCGGATGGATATTTACTCGCTGTTGGCCTTGAATCAGGCTCGTTGCAAGTCGTCTCGGTGGTCCAGAAGGACGATTCGATCGAAACCCACGTACTAGAGAGCCAACAAATCCACGGGGCGTCCATTACTCGCTTGGCATGGCATCCAACGTCGCATCTCGTGGCGACGAGCAGCGCCGACTCGGCCATTTCGATTGTACAAGTCACGACATCAACTTAAGGACACCATATTTGTTTTATTCGACGACCAGGCACTAACTAGATTTGCTCGCCGACTGGATTATTCGCCGCACCATGTAAAACCCACGGCGCGGCATTGCAAGTATGTAAATCCGATAAAGCAACCGTTCGATGTCGGGTAGAAGCAGTTGGTGCAGGTGCCACACACGCCTGCATTGCGAGGGGGCGCGGTGGGTCCTCGAGTTGTCACGGGAGGGCTCGTTTTCGGTGGCAACGTCGTTGGTGGGGGCGTCCATGGGGCCACCGTCGTGTGGGGCTGTGTCGTCGACACACGTCGCCACGCTAGAATTTGGTACGTCGTGCGGAACCCCTTGAGAATATCGTTCGAGCCGGCATAGATCATAATGCCGCCCATGTTGTGGCCGTAATTGTACTCGACCCACGACTGAATGACCCACTGCATGGGCCCAATGCCGTAGGAACACGCTGCGTCCATGCAGATCCCAATGGCGATCTTGTCGCGGGGAATGAGACGCCCCCATTCTTCAAAGACGCTGGACGTCGCAGTCGCGTAGACGTACTAGAAACGAGGATAAGAGGGGCAGCTCGATTTGGATGTGAGAGAACGTACGCCAGCTCGGTCGGGGTTTCTGTCAATGTTGTACGCCATGATGTTGATCCAGTCGACATAATTTTCAATGCCCTTGGCGAAGCAACGAGAGGTTTGCCAGCAGCCAAGACTGCCTTCAAACATGTACGAGTCGTACGAGATGAGGTAGTTGTTGCCTTGGCCTTTCAGCATCGAGTGGAGCACTTGCATGTACGTGTTGACGCGCTTGGGGTCGTAGTTGCCTTGGTATTTGGTCGTCTCGTCGTCAATATCGACGCCGTCAAAGCCAAATTCATCCAGGAATGCCTTGACACTCGCGGCAAAGGCGTATGGATCGTTGATGGACGACATGCCGTCGTTGTTGTTGGCACCGCCAACAGCGCCCATCGAGTACACGCATCGCCTATTGAAAACGCCGTCAACGTCGGAGATAGAATATTACGAATTCGTACTGGCGCAGAAGTTGCACGCAACGCTTGATGACATCCGGCGACGTCTGGAAGACGGGATTCACGCGGCCTTCAAACGTCTGCGCAAACCCAAAGACGACATGCGTGACGCCGTATGGGACCTACAAGCGAAAGAGTCCATTTAGACTCGAACAAGCGTGTCGGTCTGTCAACCTGTTCGCAGCCGTCGACTTCAGATTGCCAAAACATCACAACGCGGTCTTGTGGCGAGACTTGTGGGCACGACGCCAGACGCATGGCCGATGCTGCGTTCATGGTCGACGTGACGAGCGCTTTGGTAGTCGCGTCGACGACTTTGTGGTTGTTGACAGTCACGAAGGCCATCAGGAGCGTGAGGCAAAAGGCCACTAGCTTGGCATGAGCATCATCGATTGAGATCGCATTGGAAGTACCTGCAACGGCCATGGCAATTCGGCGCGGTGCCGAAGGGCGTGGAGCGGCGTCGTAGAGAGGCAATGGGGCCATTGAATCGAGAAAATGACTGGAAGACGAAGGCATTTTGTGCGCCAAGTACATTGTAGGATGGCTGGCACCCTTCCTTGGAGAACCAAAGCCTTGACAAGGGTGATTTATATCTATGTCACATTTATTGATAGAAAATTAGCCACCACGCGACAAGGCACTACTGCAAAATTGCAATTTTTCATACAAACTCAAGATTAAACGTGAAAGTTGAGGGTAATTAATTTCGTGGAATTTTGTGTGAATTGGACGTTTTGGTGATGACATCGTGCCATTCAACGTTGACGAGTTGGTCAATGAATTTTAGCATTAGACAGACCTTGCAGTTGCTGGTTTGGAAGGCATGTTGTCGTACGAGAGCAGGACAATTGGCCTTGGAGCGTCAGGATCAAGCCCACGGCGGTCTCAACGTGACAAGAAAAAAAATTCACCATGGACTGCGTAAAGTTGGCATGAAGTACTGCGATGTTGGAGCGAGAAGATGGCCAGGAGGCGCCCGGTGTTCCCCCTGCCACAACTACGATTCAACATGGAGATCTGGATTATCCCACGGCCATGTACACACAACACCGAGATGTGGCTGCGATTCAGAGACGAAATACCAGTACACGATGGAAGTTCCTGCTGCTCTTTTTGTGCCCAGTCATCCATGTCAAACGTACTGTGAGTTGCTCGTTTCCCTCACGTCACATATCAATTCGTCGACTCAAAATGCGCAAGGATGTGCACAAGGTTGTCAACTCGGCACGTCGAAATGGCCATCCTTTGCAAAGCAATTGAGCGCTAGATCGCCAACAGGCAGCATGTCTAGCATTGTCTTTTTTGTCGCATTATTTGTGAGGCCTACGGCGTGCACACGCTTGAAAAGCCAAGGTCGACGCCTTTTTCAAAATTGCGGATGGCCGTTTGAGCACCGACAAATCCCATGCACAAGGCGGACAACCCGATCGTGAATGCCAAAATGTACACGAGGATCGACGTGCGGTTATACTTTTTCAATAAATAGCCCACGACCTACAAGACGACGACATTTGAATCCACTCCAACTTCTTATGGAGAGTTTACCTTTTGGCCAAAGAGACCTCCCGTAAATCCTGCGCAGGCAAACCAGGCGACGTAATCTAAAGGAACGATTGCTGTCAAGACAATAAAAAGCATGACAACAGCGCACCGTATTGCAGTTGGCCTGGGAACATGCCAGCAATTGAAAAGAGCAACGTGGTGGCGGACGATGTAAATAAAATCATAAACGACGCCGTGGACGTTTGCACGGGTGGCAGAATACCATTTTCAAGCATGACTGGGCCTTTGATCATGCCACCTGCGCCGTATTCGCGGTGAAAATCGCCAAGCTTTGACTAAATTCTCGTACCTCCAATGCCGAGTAGTCCAGCCGCAATGCCAGCCAAGACGCAGTACATTGGAAACACGACTTGGGTTTTCAAACGCGTCCAGTGGACATCGCCTTCGACAAACGCAGTCTGCGTCAACACCCGCAATCGATTCCGAAGCCGCAATCGCTGTCCCATCCATCTACATTGAATTAGAACGTGCTTTTGACCATGAAAATACGTACGACATGATGAAAAGGAGCAAGCCAAGTGGTAAAAACGTCAAGACCCAGTAGAGAGAAGTCCCGCAATGGACATCAAACAAGCTGGGCACGCCATGGCCACCCAAAACCAACGCTTGGAAGAAAACCACGAGCTACAAGTCGCGTCAGCTCCTCCTGATGTCCTTCTTCAAGCCCTGCTTACCCAGCAAACGATCAGCGGCAGGGCACTTTGAACGGGGAATATCGTATACTCTTCCGCCTCGAGCATTGCCCGCGTGTCTTCGATAAAGCGCGTCTTGTCGATGGGCATGACCAGTCGTGTCAACGTTTCAAAGTCTTCTTCGTCCGCTTGGAGCTGTAGTCGCTCCTGGCGCTTTGTCCGCGTGACGGAGAGCCAATGTTGGGCACACCATTTCACTTTATTCTGTCGACATGTCAGCTAGCTCGACAAGGAGACGCAACCTCGATCGTGTCAATGTGAATCAAACACGACTTGGATTCGTCGTTGGGCGCTGCCTTGGCTTTCGCAATGCGCTCTTTAGCGTACAGCTAATGCAAGGAAACAACTTGAGTCCAAAGCAGCAGCAGCAGGGGGAAGAACGTTGTACCTTGTTGCCCTTGAGCATGGTTTTGTACGCAGTGTAGGAAAGCAACGTGATCAAGAGGATCAAAATCAACCACGCTGGAAGAATGCGGTTGAAGAGAACGCCAAAGATAGATCCGACGAGCGTCGGTGGCTCCATCATCGCAGCTAATGCGTAGTCGATCAATGGCCGCTTGGGGCGATCTACACTCGGCCAAGTCAACAGAGCAAGAAGAGCATGGTCCTACGAGGATGTTTCTTGCTAAAGTTGACCCAAAAGGTTGCGACGGCGCCGCCGAAAATGGTCGCTTTTGACAATGGAATGGCATGCTTGGGCCCAAGACCCACGACTAGAATATACAATGGCACGAGAAGACCACCACCGCCAACGCCGCAACCAGAGCCAAGCGCGGCGCTGAGGAACGCCATGAAGGTTGCAAAGCCATCGGCAGGCGTGAATGGCGAGAAGAAATTTTTCTCAATGCACATTGTCGACACTGGGCTCACATGGTCCTTGCCACGCTTGGTGGTCGTCGTCATGAGGATGCAGCGTTTGGACAAATCGGTTGGCGACGCGCCGCAGTCGGAATCTGTGCTACAAGCAGCGCAAACCCTGCGTCAAGGCGTGAATCCAACCACGACAACGACAACTTACTCGTCAATACACGCCAAGCCTGGCAAGAAACCACAGTCTTGCCGCCGCGAGCACGATATTCCAGCAGCTGCAGGCGCATGCACTGAAGCGCCTCCGTCCACAGCGCTCGAGGCGCCTAGAACGACCACGGCCGAGGCGACCACGACAGTCCACTTGGCCATCATTTGCCGCATGGGCTGTCGAACCAGAAATACATCGCCAATGAGCTTTCAGAGACAACGGTGTTACACACCCATGGAGATGGAATCGATTCTTACCACCAAGCAGCAGCAGCTACAGCAGCTAGCAAGGAGCAGCCAGTCGTGTTATCGACGAGTTCTTACGTGAGTAGACAGTTGCTGCTCAATCCAAAAGAGCGTCGGACGCCTCGACGGGTCCTCTTGAAACCATTGGATCATGATGTCAGCCATCGGTGGTGGAATAGCTTCACACTCTGAAATGTCCAACCGACCGCCTTCCAACACATACGCCGCTGCTTCTGCCGGTGCCATGGATGGAAATGGCGGCGTGTTTGAAAAGGTCTCCCACATGAACACGCCAAACGAGTACGCGTCCGACTTGTACGAGAACGAATACGGCGACTGGAGCGATTCCGGAGCCATGTACTTGAGCGGTCCAACGCCGCCACGTTTCATCCACTGCGTGCCGGTCGAAGCGACCCGACGGCTCAGTCCAAAGTCGCACAATTTGGCTTGAACGGAGCCATAAGAGTTTATATCGACGAGACAATTCCGAGCTGCAATGTCGCGATGGATGAATCGACCTTCGTGCATGTTGGCAAGAGCTTGAGCGGCTCCATGCAAGATTGTCATTTTGGGCCGACGACTCAAAGATCTTCGTTGCTGCTCGACGTTGCCGTACGGCAAATATTCTGTGATGAGAGCGAGCGTCTGTGATGGGTCCGTCGATGCACCGACAAATGGAACGACGTTGTGTTGGGATGATGGCCAAACATGTTGAGCACCGCGGCTTCGTGTTGGAATTCTTTCACGATTTGATCGGTCAAGCCATCGCCAAATGCTTGAGCGCGGATCGTCTTGACCACGACCTAGGAGACAAGATGACATCCTTTCTTCTGTAGAAATGCTTGCTTTACCTCTTTGCCATCCAGGTCGGCTCGATAGACGTCGCCGACATGGCCAAAGTCAACTAATTCTTTCATGTGGATGTCGCTGAAGGGAACTTCGCGGTACGACAATGGAAGTTGCTCAAACGTCGACTCCAACTCCGTGTATTCCATCCGTCGTCGATCGACGGCCACCGTCACGTACGACCGAAGGACAGAGATGGAAGAGCCAACGACAATCGTCGCTGTCACAATCGTCTGGCGAGGCCAGTATTGATTGCACTGCAGTAGAAACTTTGCGCTCGTCACTTGGCCATGCCATTCGATTGTCTGCGTCGGCGACGATCGGGTTCGAAACGACTCTGGCACTTCGAGCGTGATCGACACTTTGGCTCCTCGTCGAACGCCCATCAGCGCTTCTCTCGTGATTTGGGTCGCGCCGTCTTGTTCATGGATCGCTCGGTCGTGCATTTCGTCCCGCTGGTTGACCAAATAAGCCCAAATGTCGAAGGAAAACTCTTGAAATGGTATGACGACCGCCGGGCCGTACGCTGTGAAATGGACTTGATCGCGTCGGCCTTCAAATGCCGCCAAGCTGCGAGAGTTTGAAGGCTTCGTTGGGGTCAGAGCTTCGTATGTCTCGACGACATATTCCACCGACGGCGCGAACGGCCGCTCGATTCGTTTCCTTGCTGGACTTAACGCATCGTACACGTCGTACAATTGGGATTGAAACGCGCGCTTTAGAAGTTCTTCGATGTATTTCTTCGCCGCATCCTCATCGCTGCCGCCGGTTGGGGTACTTTGGCGCGCTAGTAGATCGGGCGCATATGTGGTGGACGTCTCCTGAGGTCGATACGCGTACGTTTCCTTAATTCGATATCTCGTTGGTTTGTATGGTGCTGTTGGGATGTCTGGTTGAGGATCTACTGACAACGGAGCCAAGTAGCGTGATTCGTGTGGAAAGCCGTGTGGTAGAAGTTCGACGAGGTATTTCTTCGCCGCATCGTCATTGCTACTGCCGCCGCCTGTGGTGTTTTGGTGCGCTGGTAGATGGGGCTCATACCTAGCGTCAAACTCGGACGTGTCCTGAAATCGATAACTCGTTGGTCTGTATGGCGCAGTCGTGGTGTCGAATTGAGGTTCTGCTGATGGATAGGACAGCGATGGAACCGAGCGCGATCGACAGCAGCAAAGGAAGACTCCAAGAAGCAGCAAAAGAGCGACGACACCACCCGAGACGCCTGCAATCTGCGCCACATTTGCCATGTCCGTCGTCGAGAAAGATTCTCCAACTCCCAACGTGATCCGACTGGCACTTGTCAGTTCGTCCATTACAAACACAGCATTGACAGATCAAATCGTCTTGGATTGTCCACGGAAGGGGAATCCTATGGACGATGGACTGAAGCAGCGAAGAGTTGATGCGATCTTCACGTGGAATATTGCCATCTCTTGCGATGAGAACAGGTGGAATCAATCCAGAGCCACACATTTCTCCTACTGAAAACGGCGCAATTCAAGGAAGGGATCGTCAGCTCTTCCATGGGGCATGTTCTCTGTCAGGATCGGTCGAAGCACAAACAAATGCCGCGTCAGCTCACGCGACACTCTCTGGTGTCTTCTTGCCGTGATCGCGATCCTTTGTCGCCCTGAATTCAGTGGCTGTGCACTGATTCCACGATGCGCGTCAACACGCCAGACAGGGCTACATGCGACCTGAAGATCGCGTCATTTTTTCGCTGCCCATGCTCCTCCATGCGATCTCTTCCGTGGACAATCCTTGGTGAGTCCAGTCATCCAAGGAGACGAAGAAATCTTTTCCATTCTTGTTTGTAATGGACAACTGGACGACAGTCGGAAATTGTCTGGTCACAATCTTGGAGCATCTTTCTCCACGACGGACATGGCGAATGTGGCGCTGATTGCAGGCGTCTCGGGCGGTCTCGTCGTTCTGTTGCTGCTTTGTGGAGTCCTTTGCTGCTGCTGCCGTCGATCTCGCTCTTCTCTTCCGTATGAGAGCCAGAGCATGCATGAATACTATGCACCACCAGACTCGAATGTCAGGAGCAGCGCCCGGTATGACGATCCTACCGAGAAGAAATACACCGTCGAACGACCAGAAGGCAACTCTCCACTTCATGCTGACAGCTTCTACGATGCGTTGAGTCCGACTGCGAAAGGAACGGAGCCGCCAGCCACGCCTTTGAAACAAGTCGTCGACGATAGCTATGAAGCTCTCACGCCAAAGGAGACAAGAAGATCCATCTCTCGCAGCTTGGCAGCATTTGAAGGCCGACGCGATCAAGTCCATTTCACAGCGTACGGCCCGGCGGTCGTCGAGCCATTTCAAGAGTTTTCTTTTGACATTTGGGCATATTTGGTCAACCAACGGGACGAAATGCACGACCGAGCGATCCATGAACAAGACGGCGCGACGCAAATCACGAGAGAAGCGCTGATGGGCATTCGACGAGGAGCCAAAGTGTCGATCACGCTAGAAGTGCCAGAGTCGTTTTGGATCAACTCCTCGCCCACGCAGACAATCGAATGGAATGGCCAAGTGACGAGCGCAAAATTTCGGCTGCTGTCCAAAGAAAGTTTCACTGGCCAGACGATTGTGAAAGCGACGATTGTCTGCGGCTCTTCCGTCTCTGTCCTTCGGTCATACGTGACGGTGGCATTCCTTTCGAGAGAGTCAAAGTACACAGAATTGGAGTCGACGTTTGAGCAGCTCCCGTTGTCGTACCGAGAAGTTCCCTTCAGCAACATCCACATGAAAGAACAAGTCGGTCATGGCCATTTTGGCGACGTCTATCGAGCCGACCTGGATGGCAAAGAGGTAAAGCAAGCATTTCTACAGAAGAAAGGATGTCATTTTGTCGCCTAGGTCGTGGTCAAGACAATCCGAGCGCAAGCATTTGGCGACGGCTCGACCGATCAAATCGTGAAAGAATTCCAGCACGAAGCCGCGGTGCTTAACATGTTTGGCCATCATCCCAACGTCGTTCCCTTTGTCGGCGCATCGACGGACCCATCCGAGACGCTAGCTCTCATCACAGAATATTTGCCGTACGGCAACGTCGAGCAGCAGAGGGAATCGCTCAATGTCCTCAACAAAGTCAGAGTCTTGCATGGTGCAGCTCAAGGTCTTGCCAACATGCATGAAGGTCGATTCATTCATCGCGACATCGCAGCTCGGAATTGTCTTGTGGAGAAGATATCGCATCGAGACGTTCAAGCCAAATTGTGCGATTTTGGACTGAGCCGTCGTGTCGCTTCGACCGGCACGTAGTGGATGAAACGTGGCGGCGTTGGACCGCTCAAGTACATGGCTCCGGAATCGCTCCAGTCGCCGTATTCGTTCTCGTACAAGTCGGACGCGTACTCGTTTGGCGTGTTCATGTGGGAGACCTTTTCAAACACGCCGCCATTTCCATCCATGGCACCGGCAGAAGCAGCGGCGTATGTGTTGGAAGGCGGTCGGTTGGACATTTCAGAGTGTGAAGCTATTCCACCACCGATGGCTGACATCATGATCCAATGCTTTCAAGAGGACCCGTCGAGGCGTCCGACGCTCGTTGAGATTGAGCAGCAACTGTCTACCCACGTAAGAACTCGTCGATAACACGACTGGCTGCTCCTTGCTAGCTGCTGTAGCTGCTGCTGCTGCTTGGTGGTAAGAATCGATCCTTTGGACGAAAGAGGAAAGTGGGCCGAGATTTGACTTAAGAAGGATGCAGGCCAACCACCCGCCAGAGGTTGCCGTCTACGTACCAGATACAAAGACGAAACAAAAGCCACGGCAACGCCACAAGAGAAGGATCTCCTGTCGGGACAATTCATCGCGACGACGCAATGTGATTGTCAGGTAGCATTTGCTCCTGCCAATTCTTTGATTCTATCGACAATGCCAGCCATGAATCTTTTGTCAAACTTGATTGCCCCAGGAAACATCAAGATTGATTTTCTATGTCAATCCGAGGAGAATCTGTCGTGGCGTCTCCATCAAGTGGATTTCAGAACTACATTTGTCAAAGCATTGCCGACGAGTTTCAAAGACGATGACAGTCTTAGCCGCAATGACAATTGACTGTTCACGAGGTGGAGCCTGCAATGTCGATCGAATCACAAAGCGAATTCAAACCTTTTCAAGTTTTACTTTCCAAAACGTATTTCCTTTGCCTTTGATGCCACCAAGATGGTAAAGACTCGTTGGTTTGCATCACTCTGCTCGGTGGGATCCACGCATTGTTGACGACAGGAATTGGACGCCATGGGCGGCGTGGATAAGCGGTATCACAGAGGAAGGGAAGTCAATGAGAGCGTTGAATTTGACTTCGAAGAGCGGTAGGTTGTTCGAGGAAGCAATTAATAACTTAATGGACTTGGACGGTCTTTCTTGCCAAAGCCATGGACTCTACAAGAAATTTGGCGTTTTCTCATGGCTTGCTTGCAAACAAGCGAGTAATTGTTGCTCCACTTGAACCAGTGTCGGACGTTTCGACGGGTCTTCTTGAAAGCATTGGGTCATGATTTCAGCCATCGGTGGTGGAATAATTTCACACTTTGAAGTGTCCAATCGACCGCCTTCCAACACATACGCCGCTGCTTCTGCCGGTGCCATGGATGGAAATGGCGGCGTGTTTGAAAAGGTCTCCCACATGAACACGCCAAACGAGTACGCGTCCGACTTGTACGAGAACGAATACGGCGGCTGGAGCGATTCCGGAGCCATGTACTTGAGCGGTCCAACGCCGCCACGTTTCATCCACTGCATGCCAATCAAAGCGACGCGACGACTGAGTCCAAAGTCGCACAGTTTGGCTTGAATGTCACAGCAAGACGTCATGTCGACGAGACAGTTTCTGGCTGCAATGTCTCGATGAACAAAACGCCCCTCGTGCATATTTGCAAGACCTTGAGCAGCACCATGCAAGACTTTGATTTTCGCGACTTGATCCAGCGATCCTCTCTGTTGTTCGACGTTACCGTGCGGCAAATATTCTGTGATGAGAGCTAGCGTCTGGGATGGGTCCGTCGATGCACCGACAAAAGGAACGACGTTGGGATGATGGCCAAACATGTTGAGCACTGCGGCTTCGTGTTGGAATTCTTTCACGATTTGATCGGTCGAGCCATCGCCAAATGCTTGCGCTCGGATTGTTTTCACCACCACCTATGCAATCCTTGTTAGCTCGTTGGTGTGGCAGAGTTTCTTCTACCTCTTTGCCATCGAGGTTGGCACGAAAAGCATCACCAAAGTGACCAGAGCCGACTTGTTCTTTGAGCTTGATTTGATGGAACGGGATTTCATTGTACGACATGGGGAGCTGCTCAAACGTCGACTTCATTTCCGTCATATCTTTCTTGTCCCCTGCGATAGAAGACACGGTCACATACGAGCAAAGCACTGACACGGTCGAGCCAAAGACGATAGTGACTTTCAGAACGCTCTGGCAATTGAAGACGCGCTCGCGACACCGCACCAAAAACCGAACGCTGGTTTCAGTGCCCTGCCACGTGAGCATTTGCGTTGGCGACGAATCGATGGCAAAAGTCTCGGGGACTTGCAGCGTGATGGACACTTTTGCTCCACGTCGGACCGCCATCATCGCCTCTCTTGTGATTTGAATCGCGCCTTGGTTTGCCTGCGTGGCTTGTTCGACCACGTCTTCCCTTTGGCTGGCCAAGAACGCCCAAATGTCCAACGCAAACTGTTCCAACGGAGCAACGACGGCAGGGCCAAACGCTGTGAAATGCACATGATCCCGTCGGTCTTCCAGCGACCTGGCCAGACTTCTTGTTGCAAGTTTGGTGGCATTCTTTGGGGACAGCGCTTCGTATATTTCAGCATCAGGCGGTGTTTCTTGATAGACAAAACGAACTTTTTGACTTGTCGTCGCTCCAAACGACGAAATCTGTGCTGTGGGTGTCTGTGATGGATAGACTGGACTTGCCTGTGGAACGCCAAACACGTACCCACTCGAGTATGTATGGCTAGGACGAATTCTTTCAGTGGATGGTGTCTCGCCAAAGTGCAAGCCACTGGATGGAGAGGACAAACTTGGTTGCGGCAATGCACCAGGTAAAGTGGACGAAAACGAGCCAAATCCGACTGCAGGTTGAAAGCTTTTCGAGTCTGGTGGAGATGAAAAAGTTGCGGGTTTCGCTGCTGTACCACCGAAAGAGAAACCTTGAGTGAAGGGGGAAGTGACTGGAGTTGTTGCGGATCCAAATGAAGGAGTCACTGCAAATGCAGAAGTGGTAGAACTGCCAAAGCCTCCAGTCCCAAACGGTGTCGAAGAACTCCTTGACGCGGCAGGCGACGCACCAAAAGCAGAAAACCCACTCGTGGGCGGCGGATTGAAAGGACTTGCTGGTGTCGACACTGGAGCCCCAAAGGTAAAAGAGGAAAAGGGAGCAGGACCACTTGTGGTTCCAAAGGTTCCTGTTGGGTGTAACCTTGTATCTGGAGAAAAAGGAGCACTTGATGGAGTACCAAAGGAAGAGCTTCCAAAAGAAGAGCCGCCAACTGAGAAGCTGGTTTGCGCTCCAGTTGGAGCGCCAAAGGCGAAGCCTCCTGTTAGTGCTGCGGGATTGGCAGGCGCTGGTGTTGTTGCGCCAAACGAAAATCCACTAGTATACAGTGGAGAGACAGCGCTGGCTGGAGTAGATGCAGGAATGCCAAAGGACAGGCCTCCAGTCGGCGGGGAATACGCTGGACTTGTTGGGGAGTAAGCAGGACTTATTGGAGAGTAAGCAGGGCTTGTTGGAGAGTAAGCAGGACTTGTCGGCGTGTAGGCAGGACTTGTTGGAGAGTAAGCAGGGCTTGTCGGGGTGTAGGCAGGATTTGTTGGAGAGTAGATAGGATCTATTGGCGTGGCTGTCGAGGTGTCAAAACCTGACGAACTTCCTGTTGGTTGGGGACGGGCAGGACTTGTCGGAGTGCTTGGTGTGGAATCAACGGATGAAAGTGCACCGCCACGACTGGAGTCCAATCTATGGAAGTCGATATTAGTTGACATTTGGATGAATTCTACGGATTTTGTGGCTGAAATGGAGGCGAGACTTGCTTGTCATAGACTTGATTCCAATCGAGACCTGCAAAGAAAGGATGCGACTTGATCTCTTTCACACCAGTGGGGCCACTCCCCAAGCGATCTGACACCTAAATGGATTACATTAGGGAATAGTTTCAAGGCCGCATACACACCTTGCGCTCTAGCAATCCCGCGAGGAGACTACTCGCCTCCGCCGACAGGAACCATGGAAACTCTATCGGGGACTTGATAATTGTGTAGCGCATTTGCTAGAAAACAAAGGGAGTCAGTCATTAGAAGTGGCAAACCGACGTACTTGAATGTCTTGATGGCGAAATGGCGACGTGCCAGTCAGCATTTCATAAATCAAAGTGCCAAAGCTCCACCAGTCGACTGCCTAAGTCCATTTCGTGCTCCTGTGAACTCTGAAATCGATACAAGATGTACCTTGCCATAGCTCTTCTGTTCCAGCACTTCAGGGGGGAAATGTTCTGGCGAGCTGCATGTCGTGGAGGTCTTGGGGAGACCAGGAGCGCCGGCGACGGTGATCGGAACATGCGGCAATCCAAAATACGTCAAGCGAATGTGTCCATCGACGTCGAGCAACACATTCTGTGGCTTCAAATCGCCGTAAATGATATCATGGGAATGCAATTCCTGCAGCGCGAGGAGGATTTCCGCCGCGACGAGACGTGCTTTTGCCTCCGAGAAGCGACGATCTTGGCGGAGCCAGAAGGACAAGTCGTTGCCAGGACAGAAATCAGTCACGACAAACAATTTGTCCGGCGTCTAGACAAAGTTGAATGCGCTCGACAAAACACGACGACGTACGTGGATCGCACACGATAACGTGGTCAAGAATGGATGGTTGAGATGGAGCAAGACGATGTTTTCTGTTTGGAGGAGAGGATTGTGCAAGGTCAAGGCAGATGTGTGGAGTGTCTTCACCGCGTAGATCTTCTCGTCGTCTTTCTTCCGCACCATCAAGACGATGCCAAACCTTCCTTTCGCGAGTACTTTGAGCACGTCAAAGTCTTGAGGAGACACGTCTGCTTGGACGACGATCGCTCCATTTGAGGCCTTTAACGTGACTTGTCGGGTTGAGAGAACGTCTCCGTCTACACCACACGTCAACACTTCTCGCAAATTGAACAGCGCAGACGTACACCTTGGTCCCGTCGGCGTCGCCGGTTCACCATTTGCAGAGGCCACGTCGCTCGTCCACCCTGTAACGTTCCTGCTCCCGTCGTCTCGCGGACTGTCCTTCCCAACCACACATCCTGTATTGGGAGTTGTCACGCGCAGCAGCGGGGGAGGACTGAGTCTATGCACATCTTCATAGCTTAAACCTCAAACAACGCCGTGATACCTCCCGTCGCTTTCTCTTTTCTCTTCCATCGGTCGATGATGTTGGTTGTTCAACGTCCCCAGCGCGCAACTTTTCACAATCAACTACTGGTACATCTGTAACAAATTCTCGAAGGAGATCCATGGAAGACCGATGGTCGCAGCGCGGAAATCTTTGGATATCCCATGGCATTCCCACTGCAAGCAGCATGGCGCGAGAGAATTGTCCAAGCTGATCGCACTCCAGGGAAACGACGACGTTGTTGGCGTGAATCCTGCGCACGTGGTCGCGAGAGGATCCTCTTGGAAGCATCAGGCGGACGACCACACAGCACGGATGCTCCCGACCTTTGCGCATGTCGCCAAGACTCACGAGACTCTTGCGTCTACCACGCCGTGCTATGCTACTGAAAGGGATCTCAAGTTGCCACGGCTTTGTCCGCGCGGATACAGACGTCCGTCGCTCTTCGACAACGGGCTGCCACAGATTTACTTGCATTACAACACACACACGACGACGACAACTAGTCGCATCCTCGTCCGCCGGCAAGTCGAAGACATGCCGTTTCGGGGAAGATCGTCAGGAGATTGGTCACGACGCCATACAAGAGTGAGCATGCCATGACGACGAGCGTCAAGACTGCCATCCACGGCTGTTTGCCGCCTTCTCGCTTGAGCGCTTGCGCTTGCGGCTTCTGCGGCGGGAGGAGGACGAGCGTGACGAGGCTCAAGAGGCGCATGACGTAGGCAATGACGAATGTCATTTCGACTTGGTTGCGGACTTGCGGCGTGTCGGCGTCAATGTCTGCTTGGTACACTTGAAACGCGCTGTCGATGATCTTGGAGATGGACACGGCGAGCGGCGAGGCCAAATTCGAGACGGTCGTCACCAAGCCATACGTCGCGCCTCATCCGGCGTCCGTCACTTCCACAGTCACAAACCCCGTCACGACAAAGCGGACGCCTTGCGCCAAGCTGTTGACGACGGGCGCGCCGAGGAAGAACCATTCGTTCCGCACAACGTCGTACACGGTGAGCGTCGTCACGGTCGCGTCGACGGCAACGATTCCGATCGTCGTGATCGCCACGAGGAGGCGCCAGTCCGTGCCGAGGAAATACGCATTCGTGACAGCCATGCCAAGCGCCATGAGCGCCGCCGAGAGCATGCTAAAGATGCTGTCGTTGATCGGCTCGACGTGCGCCCAGTCGGACGCGACGATGCTGCTCGGCGTGGCTTGCATGTCCGACAAGAACGCGTTCAAGTAATGGAACCACATGGTCTGCCAGATCGCGCGCTGGGTGCAGATGGAGAACATCTCGTTGCATTTCGCGCGCAGAGACGTCGAGAGAACACACCGCGGCGGCGCGTCTGGAAAGACGACCACCGCCGGCAAGACCGCAGCGACCGTCAAGCTCAAGACCCACATGACGGTGCTCATCGGGACGGACCATGTAAACGTGCCGCCGTACTCTTGGCCGTTCATCGCAAGGCCGACCGCGCCCATGGACAAACTTGCAAAGCAATATCTACAAAGAGAGAGAGAGCGCGGTAAGGAAGCGGCGGTGCTTGGAATGGACGTACTTGATGATGTAGGACCAGCTCTGCGTATGGCCACGGACATCCTGTCGCTCGGTTTGTGCCAGTTCAACCATGGCGGCGTCGCACGCCACGTCGGCCATGACGTAGCCCATGCTTGCCCCCATCAAGAGCAAAATGTATTTGGTTCCGTCGGCGGGGGCGGTCGGGTTGATGACGTGGCGGAGCGTCACGTTTGGGATCGCGACGATCTCGCCCTTGGCAAAGTACGGCGCGTCGGGCGGCAAGTGCGCGACGGTGAGGAGGAAGAAGAGGCAAACGATCCATCCAAGGAGGACGTACGGCCGCCGCCGAAAGCCCCACACGGGGACGCAGTCGGTGACGAGCCCAAAGAAGAGTTTGAACGACCACGCCATGTCAATCATGCTCGCACATGCCGCGACTTGGTAGCCGTCCATGTTGAGATACATGCGAAAGAACGGATAGACGGTCCGTGGAAACGCGCCGTGGAGAACGCCGACGCCCGCGTACGTGATCATGAGCCCGACATGCGACGGATGCCAGAGATTCGGCACGCCATTCACGTACGAATCGTCGGATTTCCGCGGCGACGGCGGCGGCGGCAACGAGCTGCTTCGCTTCAGCAGCGCCATGTCGTCGTCGACATGGTGGCCGAGCATCTCCAAGATCGAGGCGGGCTTGTTGTTCCACGATGGGATTTGCGGTTTCACGGCGGTTTCATGTTGAAAATGACGTGGCACGCTGAGAGCACATCTTGACAATCCAACGACAGTAGATGGTATGGTGCTAAAAATAGTACGATTGGACCGGTTGGAGAGATGGCGACGCCGCCGATAGATGCGCTGGAATCGCTCGGTGCGTTGGCCTCTTGATATCCTTTAGGACGCTCATGACATGCTCGTTGTAGTGCACAAGACGACAAGAAGCGACGGAGAACGACAAGATGGCGATCCCAAGAACGTCGATATCAAGTACCCGACGGGCGACCAAGCGGTCCTTCTCGATTCAAATGGCTGTGGCTTTTGCTAGTACGTCAAGCAGCGACTGCGAGCTCATCTCATGGCGTCTGCTGTAGCTACGAGAGCGGTCGCGTCGCAGTGTGCGTGAGCAAAGTCAATGCGATTCAAAAACGATACTATTTCTATGAAGGTACGACCAAACGACCGTCCTCCATGGATGGAGCGCACTGTGACGGCAATGGCGGCGACGTAGACCATCGAACGCAATTGCTTTTATGCTCCATCGACGAGCACGTGGTGCGTCATTGATGGCGTCGTTTGTCGCCAAATTGACGCATGTTTGCAGGTTGGCTCGGCCGGTCGTCCGAATGGAAACAAGTTGGTGTTGACCAAACACGGCGCGATTCTCTCGGACGCCAAGAACGACATTGTCAAGGTCCTCTAGCGCTCTCTCTCGCTGGCTGACTGACGCCGCCGATCGTAGAGTTGGAAATGGCGCGATGGCCACCAGAACAATCCCATCACGATCGGGCTCAACGACATGCTCACGTTTAAATTTGTCGACCGCAAACACATTTCCGTCAAATGGAGCCATCCCCGCGGCATTTCGCTCGAGTTTTCCTGCGGCGAGAAGCTCAAACGCGACGACAACTACCTCGACCACAGTCGACGGTCCGTCAGACTCTTTCCTTGGCTTGAAATCTCTGCTCTTGTAGCGCAACGCATGGCGTTTATCGCGGCAAACTTGTCATTGACACCTCGCATGAACCGAGTCTTGTCGCGCGGCAGAAACAAATCGAAGTCGCCGCGCTCGAGAAACGATCCAAGCAACATCCACGCAGCAACGATTTGACCCACGACGCGATCAAGCAAGTCGTGTCGCGGCTCGAAGACACGTTTGACGACTACCAAGCGTGCCGCGTGACGCCATTTTGCACTGGATCCTGGCTCCATGAAGCGCACAACAAGACGCTGGCGGAGCTCCCCGTGCTGCCCAAGACTGGCTTTGAAGTCGGCAAGGAACCGACGATCTACGGCCAGCCCATGGAGCCACACACGCCAACGCATGTGACGGAAAGCTTGCAAGATAAAGACGGCCAGTGGCTTTCGTCGCTCGACATCCACCACCGATTAGAAGCGCGGCATCCCGTCTTGCCAAGGACCGCCGTGCTCTGCAACGCGAGCGGCCGCTATAGCATCGACATCCAAGTGAGCACTGCCAAGCGAGCGTTGGAGCTCAATGGAACTTTGTAGGTGCCAGGGGGAGCAGCGCAGCCCGAGGGGAAGAAACTCCAGAGAGTGTCGGCATGTCGTTTGGACGCTTTCCTCAAAGACGACGTCGCTTTGGACCAGCTCGTCCTCGTGGCATGTCTTCGAGACGACGACGCACGGAGCCGCCAGGCTGAAAAGACGATCGAGTTGGTCCATGGCCTCCTTGAATCGGCCAAAGACCACCAGCAGCAAGCTCAGGAACAGCTCGACCAACTCCCGCAGTCTCTCGTGTAAGCGCATCCTCCTCGTACCTCCGACGGAATGTGATGACGACTTTGTAGCCAAGCCATGACGAGCGACAAATTCCGACTGGTCAAAGTTGACATGGCCGAGTCGCGCGAGATGGCGCAGCGGTTCCGCATCCACGCCGTCCCGACGTTCCTCATGTAGCTGCTGCTTTTGTTCGTCCAAGTCAAATTGATTGCTTTGGTTGTAGGTTCTTTGAGAGCAAACTGGTCGCCGCGACGAGTTTGGGCGGTCAACCCATTCGGTTGACGCCGACGACGCGGAATGTCCATTTGACGCACGTCATGGACCATCCACCGCGGACGCTTCTCGTCCAAGCGCAAGCCAAGCAGCAAGTTTACAACGAGAAGCTCCTGAAGAAGGAACTCTTTCCATGGGACTTGGCCATGTCTGCAGAGGTTTTTTTTTTTTTTTTCCACGGTCGCCAAGGTTGAAAAATGGATTTTGTAGCAAGCACTTCAGCGCATTGTCAAGTTGTCCAAAGCCGCGGCCGTCAACGGCGTCGTGCCTTCCTACAACCTTGTCCTTCTCAGCGACGACGTACGTTGCAGCTCGCTTCCTATCCTCAGCATCGCTGGCGTTTGTTGTCTAGCTGGGCGAAGCGGACTTTCGCATCTTGGAGCGGTATTTCCGCACGACGGACGCCAAGAAAGCCCCGAATGCAGCGCAGGAATGCGTCGTCGCCATGATATTAACCAAGCCAGTCTTTCCATTCGCCTCGACCATGTGTCCATTGTGCCGCGCGGCGCAAGGACGCCGTGTGAGCTCTGCTCTGGATCTCGACGACGGTAAGCTGGAGGAATAATCGACGCTCTCCAAGTTGACGGCCACTTTGTAGGCGTCTGCCCGCATTGCGGCATTGTGCCGAAATCGTTTGTGGAATCGACGACGACGTATGCCAGCAGCATTGGGGCGATCGTCTTTGTCTATCGCCACTTGCGAGTACGTCGTCATGTGGATGGAACGCTTTTTAACGTTGGTCGTTTGCTTGGAGTAGGCGCCGACATTACATCGCCTCGCGGAGCGATGGCACGGCCAAGTCGTCCAGACAAAGTCGCAGCAGGTTTGGCGTTGCAAGATTTCGCATCGTGTTCATGGAAACCACGATAGATGACACGCGGCGCCGAGGTGGAAGCGCATAAAGGCTTGACACAGGAATCGTTGCTCAAGGAAATGGAGCAGTTCCTCCAAGCGGGACGGCGCGGTCTCTTTGCCCCGAATGACTACATTCCCCCCATGGCGCTCTCTGCGACGGACACGGCCATCATCAACACAAGATTGACGAGCAAACCGCCCCATTCAGCGTAACCTTGTCAACTTATCACTTGAGCGCATGAATGTCTTCCTGGGACTTCCCCATCGTATGACTTCATGGACTGCTCAAAGACTAGGATCGCTTGGCGACTGTCCAAATGGTGGTTTTGCATCAAGCCGATGGTTCATGAAGGCTGTCGTATCTCGCTTGACGACGTATCCACGCGCGAGTTGTCGTCATAGAGAGAGGACTCAACGAGTGCATTTGCTGGATGTTCTCTTTGTCGTCATGTCGTGGAAGTTGAAAGAATTTGGCTGATAGGCAATCCAGGCATCTTCGACCTTTGACACCTCAAGAGATATCCTGTAGCTGTGCCTAGTCGGTGTCTTTCTTCTCATGGATCTTTCAGACCAAGTTTGGAATGTATCTCAGCGGGATATCTATCATCAGGAGAGGCAGAACGTGACGATTGTGCATAGAGGCGCTGCAGAACGTGTTGGACTGTCACCTGTTCACAAGTGGATGCACCAACACAGTCTGTTTGTCATTGACGCGACGTTTTCTTGGGACATCCATGGTCTAATCGATCGTTCGTCGACGCATCTAAAACTTGTTTTCGACGAACTTACGTGAAGCCACGCCGCGACTGTAGTCAGATGCGAGAACCAGAGACATATTTGAGCTTGTCTCTTCTTCGCCTGTCCACGTCTTGCGTTCTCCACCATAAAGCAAGCCTTCCATGCATTCTAGCAATACTCTAAATGCATCAACGACGCCATTCCATTCCTCGTCGTCTGGAGACAGGTGGGCGGCCTGATGGTCTCATCAGGTCGGGTCGTGAGTTTAACATCGTGTACGAGATACGTAACTGTACGTACGATGTAATCTCGTACAATAAGTGCAATACAGCCAAGACTGGCATGTATTGGAGTTCGAGAGGAAGGCAAGTTTTACGCAATGTCTGATGGGGTGCTCATTGATTGTGAAGCTGTGGTTTTAGCTTCATTCAGGTGGTTATCTTTTGCACGTACAGAGATGAAATGTACGTCTCGTACGGCGTACATTCATGGATATATAATATTATACAGGTTATCCTCCATAAATGCATTAGCCATCGACCTTTCTTATCCGGATGGACGTTGAATTTTATCCGGATGGCACCTTTCGACGTTTTCAGTAGCGATCAAGGTACACTTTTTCGGCTGAGGAGGCTCTTCCTTGGTGAACGATGAACCAAATGAGCATGGAGCGCGACGATGTGCTCATGAAATGCATGAATCTAGCACAGAGCCTTCAACTGACGTTTCCCACCAAGCACCACACGTACGACGCCGACGCGTACTTGCCCCACGTCGTCCAACATTTGGTCCATGAGCAAGCCTTGCCGGTCGAGTTATTGCCTCCTCTCTCGTTCGTCACGTCAGTCTGCGAGCAACTGACGCAATCTCAATACGTGGAATCGAATGTCCTCCACACGGTTCTCTACCACATGCACATGCCACCACTGAGCGCGTTTGTCCGGTCGTCGTCACCGCCGCCTTACCAACAAATACCAGCGCCGTTCCATCATCAGCATCCTTACCATCAAGTTCCACATCCATACCACCCGCATTACTATGGATTCGCACTCCCTCAACCGTACATTCGCCCGATGGTTAACCAAATTGAAGCGAGGACACCAGACTTACATACGAACCAGGATGGCAATATGCCGCCGCCTCCATTTGGCCAGCAGCAGCCCCACCCTGCCTCTTCGATGGCACTACGACCGCAATTTGATCCCACGTCCGATCATCTTACATACTCTTCGTCATTTGATCTCCCATCCGTGAATGATCGCCCTGAAACCAACTACACGTTTTCCAAAGACATTCTTCGGCAGGAACATTCTCTGGACGACAATCTCGCCGACTCGTCAGCCGATGACGCCGCTATTGCATGGAACTTCCAGCCATTCTTGGACAGTTTGACGCACGACGAAGACGACGACGAGACAATAGGATCTCTCACCCAAGCCAGTGAACCTCAACTGCACATTGACTCGTGTGCTGCAAGTGTGACAACGAGTCCTTCTGACGACGATCGCGACGACGATCTGGACGAAACCAAAGCAGCGCCATCGCCTCCTCCCAAACGTCGCTCGCTCTTTGATGCCCCCACCCCTCTCGAAATTCAAAAGCAGTCCGTGCAAATCCACGCCACCAGTGACCTGTTACCTCAAACGGACAGCGTTGATGACATCAAACGCGCTACATCGACGTGGATTGCTCGCATGCACGCTCAAGGCCATACGTTTGACGAAAAAGCGGTTCAGAAGTTTCACGAACTCGCCGCTGCCGATCCGTACCGTGCCGTGGGCATCACTGTGAGCTTTGACATTCGAAAGGACATGATCCACAACAAGTCCGCGTGGCTCGCGCGCGCATGTTTTAATTGCCAGCGCAAGCATCTGCCCAAGGCGACGACTACGCGAAAGCCGAAAGCAAAGACCTTGTAAGATCGCACTTGGCCAATCAAATTGGAGAACTTTCACGAAAAAATGCCCAAAAATGTCAAAATTTTCTGGAAATTTTCTGGCTCCGTTGTCAAAATTTTGTCAAAACTGTGTAAAAAAGGTCAACTCAGACCATATGCCGTCAAAACAGACCTAGCCCTGATACAAGACAAGGGAGGATGGCACTTGTTACTTGCTCGAGCGTGTTACGGAAAGGTGGGACGAGCCCTCAATTAAGTGCTCGATTTCCTTCGCTGGCGCGTTTGATCTGTGTCTCCTTCTCATACTGCGTAATCTCGTCGGGGGAATTATCCCAAAACTGAATCTCAACGCATCCCCAATCATTGTGGCCGATTTACCACTTTAAGCTGGCCCAAGCTGGCAAGATGGCAATAAGTCCGATCCTAGCGCCCTTTCCAGCAGGATATTTTCCGAATTGTATTTGGGTTTTGAAACATGGACTGGGAAGTTCACATTTGACAATTGGGAAAGAGGGATCTTTTGTCCAATTAAGTACGGTACAGCCTCTTCCGCACCTTAAATTTCGCCCAGAAAAGAACGGCACATGGCTTCAGTGTGGAGATGGACCGCTTTGCAGTGGATGACGTCGACTTCGAGTCCGTCGAGCCATGCCGACCAAGCTCGTTCGACTCGTCAGGTTCATTCCAATTTGATGTTGCAATCCGTGCGCGCCAAGCTCTGGAAGGGATTCATCTCAAGGTGAAAACGTCACAAGCGAAACATTTCGACTGGCGCCTTTCCAAGAAAACGAAGGATGTGATGGTCCATCGCCTTGAAGAATACTCTACCGATAGTGTCGCGACACGTGTGAGCTTTCGCATCTCGTGTGAAGTCAAGGCGATGCTCGAATCGATCGTGAATGTGCTCGCACCAACGACCACGTCCGAGTACATGCGTGTAGAAAAGCGCGTGTTTCCAAAGTTCCTCCAGTGTGCGGTCTTGAAGGAAGGACAAGAAGGATGCAATGAGGCAGACCTGTCTGATTTCTCCGCATCGTTTCCACGCCACACGATCAAGTGGCATGCGAGTCATCTTCTGACGAACCGCATTACAGGGCGTCTTGGCACACCGGCTGAGTTCGTCTTCGAAGAATACGTCGAGCTGGAAACTGTACGCCCTCCTTGACTCCAGTCGTGACCATTTGCTCAACGTAGATTCATGGACGAACACGAGCATTTGGCTTTCTGCAAAGCGTTGAAACAGCAGAGGTCTCGAGCTTCACTCGACCATACTCAACCTATTTCTAGGATGAACTGCGCAAGCTCTCTCCCGTGAAGTGCAAGCGCGGCACGATTCGCAAATCCTCGTTTCTCGTGACTCCTCTGGATGAACAAGGAGTCACACATGAAGTCGCCCTCATGTACATTCTCGACTTTCCCAAAAGCTTTGGTGTGAGTGTCGAACGTGTCGTCGCAGCCTACACAGAACGTCTCGTGAACGTGCGTGAAATTCTCTTTAATACGCTATTTCATGCGATCAAGATTCTCCCTCGCCACAAGTGGGTGGACGATCGATCCAGACAATACTGCGCCGTGTGTGAATCCTCATTTACAATTGTTCGGTCGCGCCATCATTGCCGAGCTTGCGGCGAAGTCTGCTTTGTTGACTATTCCCATTTAACGCCCATTTTGTAGGTGATTTGCCACTATTGCAGTCGGAAATGGTCAATTCCAATTCAGGATGCAGGTGAACTCCAAACTCGGCTCTGCACACCGTGTTCACTCCGTGCACGAAGCCATTTGATTCCAGCTGCCCCTGTCACTGGCCCTATTCGTATGTCCCGTTCTACGACATCAATTGAACATCTCACAACTGCTCCAACCCCTATGGAAGACTTTGATTACGATGATGTGATCCATTCCATGCACGAAGCTCATCGACCTTTGTATACAATGCCACATAAAGCTGCATCCATGAGTTTCCGTGGAAGCGGATCAGTTCCTGTGCTTCCACCTCCTGTCCGGGTCGCATCGGCAATGAGCTCGACATCCGATACATCTGCTGCTGTGGAAGATGCTTGGGAAAAGCTTGTGTGCATGCTCCAGCAGCACAAACCTCACTTTGTGTTTGTGCAGTATTCGTGCGACCATTCGCCTAGAATTGTCGCCGAAACTCTACAACGACTCCATCCCGATGTTGTCTTTTGCGGCAACAGTCTCGGAGCTGTTGATCAAGATGTGGTGCTTTTCCAAGAAGAAGCATTTGTACGCAAGAAGCATGCACTCAGTTTATGGGGTCTCTGGGATGTCGATGGAAATTTTGCCACGGCAGGCGGTTCATTTACCGAGACTCAAGCCAAAGAAATGACTCGACATGTGCTCAAAGAGGGCATCCGCAAGCTGCAGCTTGGTCCAACTGAAAGCCCTGTATGACTTGACTCAGCCAAACCATACTGATTGATCTTTGTAGGATTTTGTGTGGATAATTCCCAGCGAAGGCCACGAAGACATTGTTGTTGAGACAGTCAATGTCATGCTTGATACGTCGATTTCAACTGTTGGCGCCTCGTCCAAACAGAGCCGCATCTGTGGCATGCCTCATGAAACACACGTGTTTGAAGATGACAGTGTCGTGTTGGCTATGTGCTGTCCGTCCGTCCACGTTAGCCATGCATACTTCACATGCTACGAACCCAACGATCGACTTTTCACGGTCGGTAAAGCAGAAGGCAAACGATTGCTTGAGCTGGACTCCCAGCCCCCACTCGGTCTGCTCAAAGAGGTATTGCCTCTCACACACGATTGAATTGACTTATTCTTTTCGTTCAGGGTCTGGACCGTCACCGCCGTCGAATCTACTTGGATACATCAGTGTTTCCAGCCTTTGGCCGCGTGCAAAAGAAAGACAAGACGCGACAATTGATTGAACCTGTGGCCATCCACTCTGACTTGACAATGACGCTATCGGCACCAGTCTTTCGCGGCGATCAAGTTTGTCTCATGTCAATGGACCGCAAGATAGTTCCAGGGTCAATTGCATCGAGGTATACGTATAGATATCATTCATTATTGTTGAGCTGACGTGAGAAATGTGTAGAATACAACAAGGCTGCCAAGAACTCGATGTCGTCGGCTGTTTTGTCAGCTGCAGCACAAGTATTGTGAAGCACCTTGGTGACGACTATGACCAGCTTCGAATTGCCATCCAAAACGGTCTTGGCGGTGATCCAAACGTGGCCATCACTGGCAGTTTGAGCACTTGCCAGCTTGGTGCAGCAAGCAACGCTCACCACTTGAGCCAGTCAAACGGAATGGTTGCGGCGTTAATGATTTCCACCAAGAAGAAGAGTAATTGGCGCCCGCGCATGGCCCATCGCAAGTCGTTCTAAATGTGTTTTTTGCCCATGTTGTCGTGCCCATATGCTTGAAATAATATCACACGTGTCAAATGTCTACCACCCTTACACACACTTGAATTTCAACAAGATGCCATCAGGTGGTCCCAGATTTGTTCAGCCTTCTCTCGCTCCTGCTCCGTAGCAATGGATTTACAGTACTAACATCTCCTTGCATCTTCATGTATCCTGTCTTTGGCGACGATCGCCGCGTTCAAAGGTTTATTCCATCGGTGGCAGCGGCGGCGGTGGCGGCGATTTCCATGGACTTCCCTCGATTTTCGAATATCACAAATGCCAAATGTCCATCAAGCACATCAGACACATCCATGACAGCAGAGGAAGTTCAATCTAACAACACCACATGTGACTTCGATTCACAACGTCGTTGCTCTCTCTACCTCTTGCTCAGTCAGTCACGTCATTCGCGGCCCTCCCCTTGGCAATATTGACGAAAATACTGTAAGTACACAACAAAAGCAGCGTCGAGGGAGGCAAGTCGAGCTGGATTTTGCCAGCCAGAAGGCTCGAGTAATTCCCTCATTAAAACAGTACTACAGTGTACTGTTGTTTTGACCCTCTGAAGCTGTTGTTGTGAGGCAAAGGATCTATCCGGCAGAAAGCCCTCTAAATTGCCTAAATAAGTATGCTCGGACACGTATTTTAGAGCATTTAAACGGATTAAATACTATTTTCCGATAAAGTTGGATATATCGCTCCACAGGCCTCGTCAGGGAGCGGCACGGCCTAAAGGCCTACCTGCCGCTTTTCCCGACGAGAATAAAATAAAGATCATTTGGTTAACACGAGAGGCTTTGATCCGCGCTCTCGTCCGGCTGCGCTTGCGCAGACGGCCTCCCTAGCGCTCGGGGCCAACACGAACGTACCTATTTAGTGCCTATACAAATACGTGTCCGACTACTTATTTAGGTAATTTAGAGGGCTTTCTGCCGGATAGATCCTTTGCCTCACAACAACAGCTTCAGAGGGTCAAAACAACAGTACACTGTAGTACTGTTTTAATGAGGGAATTACTCGAGAAGGCTATCTGCATGCTCCGAAGAACTGAATGCTCCTGCAAGCAAGTCGCAGAGAGAGAAGCCCTTGTCACAGCTCTGGACACTCCATGTACACCCATGTCACGGTCCGTCTATTGACGAATCTTCGTTCGCCAGCCACATCTTGCGCCCCATAGTTCCCCTAAAAATCCCGGCTGTCACATCCAATTGCGCATGCAAAGAAGGCGCTCTAGACGGGACGGACACAGCGCGTACGCAGACGAGCGGAGGCGTGTCTTTATCTGTTGCAGAGAAAGCCCACGGGCAAGACACAACGAGTACGTCGTCGTCGCATCTTGGTCCTGTCCTGACGTCGATCACGACTTGGAAATCCAACCATTCGTTGTAAATTCGGAAACGTCATGAAACGGGTGTATAAATTCAACTATTTAAGATATTTGGGATCCTAATTAGGTGTATTTAGGATGAATGGATAAATTACATCCGAAGTAAAGGACAAACGTCACTTGTGCTGGTTGCAACGCTGGTTGTGGTCTATTTGATTGGCTTGAAAATGTAAGTTGCAATGTTGCGTTCGAGTGCATCCAAGCGCACCGTCCAGCGCGCTTCGGCGCTATTTAACCAAGTCCGCTGTGCTTCCGGAACGTCCTACAAGGACTTGACGACCAGTTCGACCAATGTCGATGACGAAGAAGAAGCTTACAGACGACCAAAGACCAACATGAAGAAGTTCCTCCCGCCCCTTCGTACTGGCAAACACGGCATTGATATTGTACGCCCTCCATTTTGCTCCTGCCTTCTTGATGCTGATGTCCAATGTAGATCCACGATCCGCTCTTTAACAAGGGTACGGGATACAAACATGTCGAGCGCGATCGCTTGGGTACGTTTTCGAGGATCGTGGAAGACACTCATTTTTCCCGGGGATAGGACTTCGTGGCTTGGTGCCCCCTCGACGCCTCAACATGAAAACTCAACTCGAGAAATTGTACGAACTCTTCCATGAAGAAAAAGACCCATTGCGCAAGAATATCTTTTTGTCCGACTTGCAAAATCGCAATGAAACGCTGTTTTTCCGCTTGCTCATTGACTACATCGAGGAAATGGGTACGTTTCTCTCGTCGTCCATGGGATTTCGAGCTCATGTCTCTCGTGCTTAGCTCCTATCGTGTACACGCCCACCGTTGGTTTGGTCTGCCAGAAATTCGGCTCGGTGTTCCGCCGCTCCCGCGGCATGTACTTCAGCTCGGAAGATGCTTCTCAATTCGGCTCCATGGGTAAAATTCGTCCATGCTCCGCCTCTTCTTACTGCATTCTTCAAATGCGATGTAGTTTACAATTGGCCTTGTGATGATGTCCAAGTCATAGTCGTGACGGATGGCAGTCGTATTCTTGGTCTTGGCGATCTTGGGGTGCGTCTTTTTCCTCTGAATTTCAAAAGTTAATTTTGTACGCTTCTAGGTCAACGGCATGGGTATTCCCATCGGAAAGCTGGCGCTGTACACGGCGGCAGGCGGCATTGATCCGCGCAAAGTCTTGCCTGTCGTCTTGGATGTCGGCACGAACAATGAAAAATACCTCAACGATCCTTACTACTTGGGCATGCAACATCCCCGTCTTACTGGCGAAGCGTTCTGGGGCGTGGTCGATGAATTTATGCGTGCTGTGCGCCACCGCTGGCCTCGTGTGTTGGTCCAGTTTGAAGATTTCTCGAGGTCTTCCTAGCTCTCCTCGGACGCCACACTCAATTGTTTGATTGTAGTGACCACGCCGCCGACGTGTTGAATGCCTACCGCTTGAAGCAATTGTGCTTTAACGATGATATTCAAGGCACGGGCGCGACTGTCTTGGCTGGCGCCTTGTCGGCCTGCCAGCGTGTGAATATTCCACTGAAGGATCAGCGAATTTTAGTGGTGGGTGCTGGCAGTGCTGGTCTCGGTGTCTCCACGACGTTGCTTCAGGTAGACCATTTCTTCCAACTCGAATTTGAAAGCGTGGAATTCCTAGGGCATGTTGCAAGAAGGAGCCCAACTCGACGACTCTCGCAAGCGCTTTTATGTCTTTGACCAGTACGGATTGCTGGGCAAAGATCGCGCGGATTTGTCGTCGGGACAACAATTCTTTGCCCGCACGGACATGCCCGACAAAATGTCGTTGCTCGATGTGATCAAGGAAGTCAAACCAACCATGTTGCTCGGTCTCAGTGCCTCCCGTGGAGCATTCACCGAGGTAAACCTCCTCTGCAATGCCTTTCTAAGTCTTGTCTCTCAACAGGAATGCGTTCGCGAAATGGCCAAGCACACCCCATTGCCGATTATCTTCCCCTTGTCCAACCCCACGTCCGTCGCGGAATGTACCGCCGAAGAAGCGTACAAGTGGACAAACGGCAATGTTGTCTTTGCCAGTGGTAAGTTTGGACAGCCTCCTCGTCTCTCTGGTTGCTGACAAACTAAATTGACTAGGCTCGCCGTTTGCTCCTGTGAACTTCAAAGGCCAAGAATACAACGTGAGCCAATGCAACAACATGTTTATCTTCCCCGGCGTCGGTCTCGGTGCGATCGTTTGCGGCGCGTCGCGCGTCTCGGATCGCATGTTGTACGTCGCGGCACAAGCCCTAGCGACGTGCATGACACCAGAAGAAATTGCCAAGGGCCAAGTCTTTCCCAGCGTGAAAAACATTCGCCACGTCTCCCTCAAGGTATTGTCATTCTCCCAATGCAAACTTGTCATGGAAACATTAGGTGGCGACCGCTGTGGTCCAATGTGCCGTCGACGATGGCTTGGCAACGGATCCGCCCAATATTCGCCGCGGTGCCAACTTGGAAGAATACGTCGCGTCCAAGATGTACTTGCCCATCTACCGCGCCCTCGTCGAGTAGAAAATTGGTTGCACTAGAAAGAAATACAAAAATAATTGCGCTCATACGAATTGCATTATCGTTTGTTCGATGCTCTGCATGTTGTGGGCGACGCCCGTCAACAGCGCATCAAGAATCACCTTGGGGTCGATCGCTGGCTTGTCGTCTTCCGACGCGTCTGTCTTGGGCATGACGGGGGCAGTCGCTCGGCCAAAGTATTTAAAGGACAATGAGTTTGGAGATGAGCCGTCTTTTTTTCAATCACAATCCTACGACGAGCGATGTTAATGGAGCCGTGGTTTGGATAATTTACCACGAGGATTCATTGCCCACACAGGATGCTTCAATGGGGATAACATCGTCTTGGAGGATGGATCTATGCACAAAGAACTGAGCTCTATGCAGAAGGATGCAAAGCAGTACTGGAAGATGATGATTTCTCGGTGCAGTTGGGAGATGCGCCGCGGTATTCGCAGTCCATGTCCATCATCCAGGGACTCCTGCTCGTGACGTAGACAAAATTTTCGTCAAATATTTCCAAGACCTACACAAAAGTACACGTTGAGATGGAGAATAGACGGAGAGACGGACTTTGACCGGCCGGGAGAGGTCCGGAATTGTTCCAGTGACGATCGCCCACGTCGTATCGGCGACAACGCGAATATCAGCGTTGCATACATGGCGACAAGCTGACGCCTCGACAACGATTGAATCATTCTGCCAAGACTTTGGAACAGTTCGAGTGAATGGCTGGGAGCAGTCGACAAGTTGACCGGTAACGAGCACGCTGTCAAGCTGTTGATACTGGTAGGCCAAAATGTCGGTCGCGGTCTTTGCACGATTGTGTTGCGTCAAATGGAGCGAATGCCACGCCATGACTTGGTCAAACGACGGGTTAATCGTCGTTGGAAGGCATGGACGCTTCGCCAAGACTGCATACAATGCATTGCCAAATTCAATTTGTTCGTTCAAGGCCGCACGAAACAAGTCGTTCGTACTCAACGCATGATCTTTCTCGGCGCGCATTTTCATGGCCAAGATTTGCCACCGCGATGCCTTGGACATATCCACGACTTGTCTGGACTCCAAATCCTCGACTTGAGCTTCAAGTTCCGATACTTTGGCCCGCAAAAAGTCGAGCTCTTCACGCTGTCGCTTTCGAAACATGTTGACTTTCTTGGGCCGGGGCGCTGCTGATGGCGCTTTTGACGGACTGGACGAATCTGCAGACGAAAGTGCCCCTTCTCCATGGCCTTCCTCCGTCGAATCGGACAGGCAAGCTCGAAGGTTGTCGTCGTTGTCCATGCTCGTCTTGGCCCACTTCTGCTGTACTTCGAAATGACACTGGTAATACGAAACACGAAAAAAGTGTTTGGTTGTTGTCATCATCAGTCTGTAATAATCTCAATATTTTATATTGAGATTAGTACAAGTATTTTGAAACAGCCAATCAATTTCAACTTAAAAATATTTGTCCAATCACATTGAGCAAAACTGGAAACTTCACATCTGTGAAGTTTGCAATGACAGCAAACACCATGTCAATCCTGCTGACTTGCTGCACCAGACATGATGGAAAGAGAGACAAGCTGTTCTCTTCAAAGAAATTGGTTGATCGCTCGATGTATGGACTCCACTAATTTCTCCGTCCACTTCAGGAGCTCCACGAGAATGGAATTTGGATCTGTCAAATATTGTGGTGGCATCGTCGGTGTCGTGAATCGTCCGAAGTATTTGAAGTACGCTGCGCCATTTCCATCTTCTTCCATCACTAGCCTGCAGGCTACATGTCAGCTGAAATTGATGAAGAACGTAATACCAAGCGGGATTGATTCGCAATGCAGCCAGCATTCAGTGGCATCTTATCATCGTGCAAGATTGATCTACGATGCGGCTCGAGTCACACACTACATACAGAATGCAAGTACCGAAAGACAATCGCTTGCCGATGCGGCTGAATGAATCGCTCGACCACATTGCGGCATTCGCGCATCATGCCAAAGAACTCGTTTGGCTCGTGTGTGTAGACAACATTGTTGTCAAAAGCTTCCAAGACCTACAAAACAACAAGCTTCATCACGTGGTAAACGCGTGAAAACACGTACATAAATCGGTCGAGTTGGGTAAAAAATTGAGCCTGTTGCTATGGACCATGCAGTTTGTGTCACGATGGGAAAGCTGATGGTGGAATAGGCACACACAGCTGCCTCTACAACCAAACCACTTGAATATTTCCTTGGCTCGATGTGAGTAAAGGGACGTGAGCAATCGATAAGACCGCCGGCGATAAACGCGCTCTCAAGTTCTTGATACTGCCGACTTGTAATAGCCTTGATAGCCTGAAATCGGTCGAGGCTTGGTAAGGAGGACGAATAGTTTGTCAGCTCGTCGTCTAGAGGGAGAGAGTAGCAAGGACGCTTGGCAAGCGCAATCTGTAAAGATTCGATGTATGCAATGTGGTCTTGCAGTCTCGCACGGTAGAACTCGTTGAGTCCAAGCAAATTCCCTTTCTCCGCACGCATGCGCATGGCCAGCCTTTTCCAAGGAGTCGCGTTGGCTAATATGGATGCACGGTGAGACTTCATTACGTTCAGCTGGGCCTGTAGTTTTGCAGCAGTGACGCGCAAAGCTTCCAGTTCTTGGCGTTGCCGTTGCCGTGACAGGTTGGCTTTCTTCAGTCTGTTCTCCTGTGGAACCGAAGCGACTTGGTCAAATGATGCGACGTCTTCGCCTTTGCTTCTTTCCATTTCTTCAGGGACGTCACGCTCACAGTCAGCTCGTAAGTCTCTACCGATCGGCTGCATGTGCACCATTTCCAAGCTCACAATGAACGACTTCTTGACTATTGTTAAAAATCGTTAACTTCTGAACATACCTCTTTAAACTAATTCTGTTACAAACATGTGTTTTCAAAGGGTAAAATTCACAATCACAAGCAATTTTCCCACATTTGTGCCAATTTTTTAATGTGGGAGTTTTATATCTATCCCCCAGCAAGAGCGAATTCTTTGTGGCAGCTTTTGGTTTTTGAAACGATAGGATAGGCCAAACAAAAAGGACTCCTCCCATTTACAAGTTTTTGGTATTCTTTGCTCGATTGCCGGTCTGCCACGATTCAAGCAAGAAGTTGCATGGCAAGTGGCGTGGTCGTGGGATTTACCCTTTTTCCCTTTTTGGGGACAAATTCAGGCTTCTGATTGGTCGATTCCAAACTTTTCCGGATAATCTGGGCGTCGATGCTTTTCTAGAGACATGCAGAGGTGATATGAATACATATGAGGACCCGGAATACAAAAAGTGTCTTCCTCACCATTTTCACTTTTTGAGAAAATCAAGTTCAAAGACAATGGATTCTTTCTTTTGTCGTCTCTATACTTCGGAGAAAAACGAAAAAAACACTTTCTGTAAAAAACACCCTTGACTTGTACTATTGTAGTAAGAATGAACTCGGACCACCGAACGCAAGCCAATGCTACCGCGACAGAATCGCAAAATGTGACCATGGAAAGGGTTCCTGCAAGAGCAGTGGCTCCCTTAACAGCGTCATGTTGTTCTCAAAACTGTATGCTTGGGAAATAGGGCGATATTATAAAGTTCTTAGCCTCAATAGAGTTCTGAAGACACCCCAGAGTTTGAGATCGTCGCAGCGCAAGTTGTCGATGAGCAGCAAGAGGCAGAATTGTTCATGTTGTGACTTGTTTCAGCCTCTGGAAATCAAAATCAGCCTTTTTGGTGGTTATGCAGTAAATCAAAAAATGTCTTATTGCCATGCTGAAAATCTTAATGACACCACGGAAATCAAAACCAACCTTAATGACAAGCATTTGTTTTAAACTGTTGTTGAAAACATTAGCGATTCAGCGTAAAAAGCTCTACATTTTGATATAAAAATCTAAAAACGCGATTTTGGACGAAAAATCAGTGCCAGCCGCGGTCGAGCCACCATAACTTTGGACTGCGATGTCATTCACGGGCGCTGAAGGTGTCAAAATGAAGCTGAATCACTGTTGATTCCAGTGCAGTATCTAACTCAAATGTTGCACGATGGTTGATAAGCTGCTTTTTGTTTTCCGGGTCCTCATATGTACCTCTCTGCCTTAGTCGCGGAACATTCCATCCCCGCTCCAGGGACAAACTCAGGCTTCTGATTGGTCAATTCTACAACTTTCCGGATAATAAGGTCGTTCATGCTTTTCGGGCAGGAACACCTTTTTCCAAGCAGAGATGATCCATCTCTATCAGACACATTTTCAAGAAAATCAAAAGAATATTTTGATATTTTTCAAAAAAACGTACAAAATATTCCGGATAAGTTCCTGCACTTAACAAGTCCGTTTCCAGCACCGAACTGTAGCCATTTTGATGTCAAATGGAGTCATATTCAACAAAATCGAAAAGATGCAGTACTTCCTGGCTATGAGATGTTTCAAGAAAACGTCCAAAATGTCCGGATAATGTTCCTGCCAGCCAGGATTGCCTTCCTATGCTCCACTTTACCACCGACAGTTCACAACAGCTGGCCAAAAAATAAAATCCGTGCATGTTATTGGCCAAAAACTTGTCAGTCATCCAGCCTGGAATGGCTGCAAAAAAACTGTGAAATATAGTTTTGAGAAATCAACAACTTGCGATTTCCTGAGATGAATGAAGAAGGCGATATTTTGGCGAGCACTGTACTCCATGTATTTTATTGTAATAGTATATCACGACCAACGTGGCAAAATGCAAAATGTCGGACAAGAATTGTCAATCGTAAGTATGGTTAATGTAAATCGATATAAAATTATACAGGTTTAACTTGTATGGAAGATAAGACCCACATTGATGACAACTTTGATGCTGGAATGATAGAGAATTGTAAAATGAGATGTCAGCAACACGGAATAGATTGCGTTAAAGATTTCAAACACTCGATAAGAATATGAACAAAGGTGTTACTGGCTTACCTCCATTTCATCGAAATCGCATACTGAGCGGAGAACGTCTCGTGAATATCACTCGCAGTTCAACCGCATGAATCAAAATGCTGCTAGAACATCGCCAACCAAAGTATACATGCACATTTCCACACGTACACGACATACGCTGGCGAAAGAACAACCACATGGCTAGAGCATCAATGTCGAATGGCATGCTACGTCGCACCATATTCACATTGGTCCGCTTTCAACAAAAAGTCAAAATTCAACCAAAAATCCTGTCATTCTGCGCAATATTTGGTCGATGCCTGGAGAATAGGGACATTAAAAGCAAGCGCGAAGTGCACAACGCAGTAACGTTAATGCATCAGCATGACATTGTCTTTCATCTGGAGAATTATTCAAAATGTTCTCCACTTAACGGGAATTCGGACGAACCGCTGGAGAGTCTACATGGCTGCCAGTCGAATCAACAAGGGGGCTGGAATATGATAGCCATAATATGCTGAAATTTCAAAGGAATTGTCGAATGGATTCATCCATGCCTTGCAACGTCTTCGTCGCCGATATCAGTAGTTCCCGGAGCATCGTACCTGAATCAATCGACAGCTTTGATGGCATTGTTGGTGGAGTGAAGCGACCAAAGTACTTCAAGCATGTCGTTCCATCAACAATGACAATCCTATACGTTCAAACGGCAATGAGACGTCTGCAAGTTGTGGCATACCAAGCGGTTTCATTCGCAATGCATGGCGCAGTGATGGGCAATCTGTCATCTTGCAAAACTGATCTACGATGCGACGGGCGTCAGGACGAGCGGCGAGGACAAGTACCGAAAAATAATGACTTCTCGGTTCGGCTGCTTGAATCGCTCAATTATATCTCGACATTCAAACGCCATATCCATGAATGTACTGGTCTCACTTGTATAGACTAAAAGCTCACCAAACATTTCCAAGATCTACACGAGAAGACAAGCTTCATGAGATCGCTGACGGCTAGAACGACTTACCCGGATCGATCGTGCTGCGTCTGGAATAGCCCCTGTGATAACATCCCATGTCGTCTGCGCAATGACTCGAAAGTCAATTGTTGAAAATTCACACACAACTGCTTCGACCCCGACCAAACCGCCGGGCCATGTCTTGGGTTCGATTCGACTGAACGATTCCGAGCAGTCGATGAGGTTGCCAGCGACGAGCGCGCTCGTGAGTTGTCGGTACTGGTGTTTTGAAATCTCTTTGACAGCTTCGGCTCGGTTCTCCAGTGGCAAGTAGAGCGAATAGTCTGTTGGTTTTTGAGTGGAAGGAAGACCAAAGCTGGGCTGATTTGCCAGCGCACCTTGCAGCGCTTGGCTGTAGGCAATTTGAGATTGTAGTCGAGTCCGGTAGAGCTCGTTCAGTTCAAGCACCTGCTCCTTCTCGACTCGCATCTGCATGGCCAGATGTTGCCACGGCGATGCTTTGGCAAGTTTGAATGCGCGCCTTGCTTGCATGGTGGTCAATTGCTTCTGTAGCTCGGATGCAGTGACACGCAGCTCATCGAGCTCTTCGCGTAGCCGCTGTCTTGACAAATTGATCTGCTTTGGTCGTGTCGATGGCGAGCTCGACATGGCTTCTCGTGGTGACCGAGAGGATTCACCCGAGTCCTCGTCAACGTGGCTCTCTCTCACGATGACGCCACGCTTGGCACGCAAGCGCTTTCTGCGTGGAACTCGCGGCTGCATGTGGGTTTCAGCTTGGCAACAGCATTGGTTCGACAACGCAATCATCCAAAAATCCGGATAATCATCCGGATAGCGTCCATTCACCCCGAGGAACGGTTTCATCTGTCAGTTACAGCCGTTCCACGCAGTGACTCACAGAGTTGTCAGCAGGATGGACTGGACTTGCCTTTCCTCGTCAGCATCTTGAGGAGATCTGTATGCGATAGATTCCACGATGCCAAGCATGCCATGTCGATCGCGAGTTCAAATATGGCCGTTCGAGTCGTCTGCGCGAAGTCAGCGAGACGACGTTGCCAAGGTTGCACCTCGTTTGGATTTTACCGCTTCTTTTGACATTCGAGACCGAGGGAAAGACCACCAAAGCTGCTCTGTCCATAGTCGCACGTGGGTTTTGCTGGGGACGTAGTGCGTAACAAGTGTGTGTCACAAGACGAAGAATCAAGTCTTTGCGTGGAACACCACACGATGATTGTAGAGTCATCAAGCGGCGAATGGTTTATGGCTGTCGTCAACATAGCCAACTCATGTGATGTGTGAATAGCTGAAGCCGTCAATATTTGCACAAAGCGTTATAAATGGGTGCGCAAAAGATGCAGCATCACAGAGTCGTTGGATTTGTCATCTTATCCATGTATCCGCCTTCAGACACCAACTCAAAGAAGATGCCGCTGCCTTGGGCGACCAAAATGCTGGGCTTATCGCATTGCACGAGCTCGCCATGGTCAAAGACCATGACACGGTCGTTGTCCAACACGGTGTCCAAACGATGCGCGATCGTCAACACGGTCGACGAGGCAAACTCGTCCCGAATGACCGCTTGGAGCAACTGGTCCGTCGCGTGGTCAATCGCCGCCGTCGCTTCGTCCAACACGACGATCTTCGCTTGACGCAACAACGCTCGAGCCATGCACAGCATCTGACGCTCGCCCACACTAAAGTTGTCGCCATTCTCTTCCACGGGCCCGAGCAACTTTTCTTCCACCGTCGACAAGCGATCCATCAACTTGACCTTGCGGAGCGCCGACCACAACTGCTCGTCGCTGTACTCGTCGAATGGATCCAAGTAGTTGCGCAGTGTGCCTTTGAAGAGGACTGGGTTTTGAGGAATGATCGCGAGACTGTTTCGAAGCGTCTTGAGGCCGATGGTCGCCGTGTCCATGCCGTCGATTTGAATCCTTCCCGACGCCACTTCGTTGATGCGGAAGAGAGCCATCATGAGACTCGACTTGCCAGCGCCGGTGCGACCGACGATGCCAATCTTTTCGCCGCCTTGGACGTCAAACGAGACGTTCTTGAGGACGAGTGGGTCGTTGGGTTTGTATCGGAAGCTGACATTGTCAAAGACGACACGACCCACCGTCGGCCATTGCTGCTGCGGCGAGCCATCACGGTGGCCTTCATGCTCGACGTTGATGTATTCCAGGATGCGCTCAGGGGAGATCATGGACGTCTCAAGGCGGGACCAAATATTGACCAAGAAGGCCAAGTTGGATGGAATCGTGAGGCCATACGTGATGAGCAATCCAACGAGGCCAGGACTGAGTGTGTCGTGGAGAACGACCACCGCAAGGAGCAGCACAGCCACAATCGAGTCACTCAACAGCTCAATGCGGAGACTAAACCACTGGTTGATGCTCGAGTTGGCAAAGCGCGTGGCACAAAACACTTCGAGTTCTTGGTCGTGGAAGCGTTGGAAGCGACGGCGTTGTTTGTCACCAAACGCTCGAATCGTCGTCGAGCCGTCGATGCCTTCACTGACCAAGCTGATGAGCGGCGAGCGCGTCGTCTTTTGGATGCGGTTGACTTCCCGAAGGGGCTCTAAAAAGTAGGCGCCGATGCGAATGTAGATATACATGAGCGGGAGGATGAAAATGCCCAGCCATTGCGTCAAGACAAGCGTCGTGCCAATGGTCAGGAGCGCACTCGACGCTTCAAACAACATGTTCATGACGCCAAATGGAATATTCAAGTCGCACGAGGTCACATCGTCGCCAAAGCGGTTCAAGAGGCGGCCGATTGGATTCGTGTCGAAAAAGCGCATGGGAGCTTCCAGGAGACTCGCCAACATGGCCGAGAAGAGCTTGTTGGCGCCACGGACACTGAAGATGAAGACACAAGCACAACCAATGGCTGTGAACACGCAACAGCCCAGAGCCAACGAGCCATAGACGGACATGTTGTAGTTGACCGAGGCGACAAACACGGCGGGGTCCATGTGGTTGGTGTCATTGCTCCACTTGGTCAGCCAGAGGTCGCTCGTGATCTTGAAGGCTTGCATGCCGACCGTCACGAGCAGCAGCACCGTGATCGCTGGCCAGCCACCAATGCACTCCAAGTACTTGAACACAACTGCTTTTGAGACGCGACCTACAGCACGCACCTCTTCTTTGACAAGGCGACCATGAGACTCGTTGACGTCCTTGCCGCGCGGAGTAAACAACATTTCCACAGGTTTGAAATTGTACGGAGTCGACGCTGTCGGTGTCAGAAGCGAGTCATGCTTACGAACGACGACGGGAGCTTCAGTGTAGCTTGCTTCCCAGTAAGGACGGCGCTGACGGAGTGGCGACACCAGTGGGCTCTTCTCTTCAGCCACAGGACTGAGCGTCGTTGGCGATCGAGTCGACTCTGTGATTTGACCATCTTGGATCAAATACGCCTTGGCCACCTCTGGCGACGCAATGATCTCTGGGTTGTGCGTGACGAGAAGGACCGTCTTGTGGTGGAGCAAACCCTGAAAACACTTGCGGAAGATCTCGCTCGACACGATCGCATCCACGGCCGACAACGGAGAGTCCAAGATGAACACGTCGGCATCGCTGTAGCATGCGCGAGCCAAACTCACGCGGGCCTTCTGACCACCAGAGAGATTCAATCCCTTGGCTCCAATTTCCGTCCGGTCGCCGGCGGGAAACGACGCCATGTCTTTGGCCAGCGCACACGCGTCGATCACTTTGTCGTACTTGGTGCGGTCGTACGGTTTGCCAAAGAGAATGTTTTCACGGATCGTCGTGTTTTGAATCCACGGCTGCTGGCTAAAGTACGCCACTTGACCGCCCACGAAGACGGAGCCGTTCGTTTTGACCATTTCACCGAGGAGGATCGAGCAGAGGGACGATTTCCCTTGACCGACCGCGCCATGGATCACGACGAGCTCGCCTTGGTGGACTTTCAAGTTGATATTGCGAAACAAGAGATTGTCGGCGTCCCAACCAAACGAACCATCTTCGATCGAAACGACAACTTTGTCCTTGCCATAAGCTGGAACGATGGAGGCATCGGCAGGAGTCTGCACGTTGGCGGGATCAAACTCGTCCATGATGAGGACTTCGTTGATGCGCTTGGCGGAAATCAACGACTGCACGAGGCTCATGATGGAAAATGGCAAATTGGCCATCGCGTCTTGGAGCGACTTGAAGAGCGCGATCGTGGCAAACACCACCGTGACGGTCAACACTTGGTGCATGAGAAGCGTAAACGTTGCAAAGACGGCAAGCGCGACAAGCACAGGCGCACTGCTCATGAGTGTCATGAGCACCACGACGTACTCGTAGAAAACTTTGATGGATTGCACTTCCGAGTCGCGCAGCGCTTGGACGCGCGTGGCAAATTTTTCTTCCCACGCATTGATTTTCACAATTTGAATTGCCCCAAAGAGTTCATTCAACAACTTCATGCGGTGATCCTTGCGTTCGAATAGCTCCTCTTCCGTCCTGCCGAGCAGCACTGCGGCTCGTGCATTGATGGCAATGATCGATCCAACGATTGCCAAGCCCACAAAGCTCGCCCAGCCGACAAATTGGTAGAGCAAGTAGAGTACGATCAGCACTTGGAGCGGCACGATCCACATTTGATGGGCGTTAAGTGCAAAGTCCATGATATTGATCACATCGACGCTGAACAAGTTGGCAATATCCCCAGCAGTCTTTTCTTTCTTGGACTTGGCGCTCAGCTTGAGCGATTTCTCAAAGAGCATCGAGCGCAGACACGCTGAGAACTGAATGCCGACAATGTCGTTGAGAAACGCGACGTGGGCTTTGGCAAACGCAATTGCAACGGAGATGGCCAAGAGCGACCCAACGAGTTGCAAGACATAGATCGAGTCAAACGTCGGCGATTCCAACGCAGCAATGACTTGACCAAGCACAAATCCAGGGCCGTAGAGACTACAGATTGCAATGAAGAGCTGCAGCAATCCAAGCCAGAGAAATTGCCACAAGTAGATGGAGAAGAACGTCTTGAGAATTCCTTGGTTGTGGACACGGTAGGCGGCTGCAAAGCGTGTCGTGAGTGGCGTGACTTTGTTTGGTCCTTGGAGCGGCCACATGTCATCCGGCGAGAGCTGGCGCTGGTTGCCCAGTGCAATGAGAGGTTCCGCCCATCCAAATGCAAACTTGGACCATGCAGACGCAACGTCCAGCGGGTGGGGCCCATGCGGGATGGCTTCAAATGTGCTGTACTTCTTGCTGTCGGCCAACATTGTCGTTTGCCAAATGCAATTTGTCAATACGAGGCAAATTGGAGAATGATGTTGTCGGCGACGACCACATTGCCCAGTCGGAATGCAGCAAACAGCAATCTTCCAGTGTGTGCTCTGGCTCACACGGTTTTGGTTGGCAGCGGCTTAAAAAAGGACAACAGGTGATAGCTAATCAACGCAGACGGTCAGGAAGAATGAAGGACCATGTCTGTCAAAGACGAGGACAACATGGAAATAAAGTTCTGTTTCGTGACGCCAACAATCTGGTGTGTTGCAACAAACGTTTTTCATCGTTTTTAACAAAGAATCACTTGATTTTTGTATACTGATTTCAACGTTCAATAAAATACACTGACCAACCTCGACAATTTTCACTTTGCGGAATGCACGTCTTGAACATTTCGGAACAAAATTTCCGCTCTCGTTGTTTGCTGGGGACGCTGACAGCTCAAGGCCGAGCTATCCTGCCGATGAAAACGAGGCCGTCGTCTCCAAAATCTCTCGGCATAGCTCTATTTCAATTGCTAGGAGAGGTTTTGCCGTCGACAAGTTGGCATTTTGCCCAAGTTTGTACTACAAGGAGGCGAAACGAGGGCGGCCCTGCTGTTGCTTCAAATTGGAGTTGTTGAAACCACGAGGGGGCAAATAGCTTCATTGAAACGGATGACCCCTCTGCATTCAAGGAAGAGGATCTGTTGTGAAATTTCCAAAACACAAGAAGGGGAGGACAACATTAATTCCAGTAATCCAAGTACGTGTACTAGTACTGTTTACGTCCATCTCGACTCGATGGAATTGATACTTTGGTCAGTCGAATCTTGGGGCCCTCCATCGCTGTTTGGATGACATGAAAAGTCTCCACAAATTATTGTCCAGCGCGTCAAACCATGATTTCTCCGAAAGCAATAGCCCCACGGTGTTGTCCCATTCGCATGGATCAGTCATTAGCAAGAACCTCATCAGCTAGAGGGGGAAAGCGTTGTCTTAAGAATAGACTGCTCTCTGACAGCAAACCCAACTGCTTTCCGAAGTATCACAAACACGTTGTCACTCTAACCCCTACACCCCGTTAAGTCTTTAAACCCCAAACTATAACCCTACACCCCTTCCAGTGTTGCAAACCCTTAACCCCCAAACCCTACACCCCTTCAAGTGTAAATTTTTCAGAACACACGTCGTGGCATGGAAGGTCTCCTCGCCGTCGTCATCCTTGTGCTCTTGGCCGTCGCTGGTTACTTGTACACCCGGCAGTCTCCTCCACTGCCTGTGCCAGATCGCAAGGAAGAAGTGGTGGCCAAGCCTCATGAAGCTAAGAAACCCGCCAAGAAAGCAAAACACCCAGAGATTACGTCGCATCCAAAGGCCAAACCATTGCCGGAACACGCGTTGCTCGCTCATGTTCTCAAAGGGCACACGGGGGCCGTGACTGGCGCTTGTTTTAGCCCGAATGGACGGTTCATCGCGACAACTTCGACGGACCGAACGGTTCGTTTGACACTCCGCGAGTCTTTGGGAAGCAAGAATCCAGTTTTTCGAACGATCAATATTCCGTACGACTATGCGACCACGTGTAGCTTTAGCTCGGATGGAAAGACGCTGGCAATCGTCACGGCCGATGGACAAACTGTGCAGCTCTTTAGCAAATTCAAGGCGAAGCCTGAAATGACGCATTCAGTCCACATTGGCCATGATGTGCAATCGCTCCTCTTGAACGACATTGGCGACGACTGGATGACCATTCTAAGCGTCGGGAAAGATCAAGACACGAACGTCAAGTGCTGGAATACCCTTGGGGATCTCCTCCAGACGACAAGCATCAATCAAATTGAAAACTTTCATGGCGTGCAGTCGAGGGACAATCGATTTATCGCAATTGCAGCTTTTACTCCTGAAGTTAAGGTAGCTTCATCCATTGCCTGAATGCCCTCTTACTTGCCTACGGTAGATTTACGAGATCAAGCGTACGAAAGATGGCAAATTCGACAAATTGACCAAAGTCATGGCTCTCCAAGGGCACAAGATACTGTCAACTTTGGGAAGTTTCCATGTCTGACCACGTTGATGGTAGAGCGGTGTCCTGGATGTAGCGTTCGATGGGTCGGACACCACGCCACTGAACCATATCGTGACTTCATCGAAGGACGGCACGGTTCGCCTGTGGGATATCAATGGTATGGCGGTAGCTCCGTTGAAAATAGCTGGCATTCTTTTTACAACATTCTCTCACGAGCGCTTGTAGTACGTTACAAGCTCGAGGAAGATCCCAAGTGCTTTCGAACGTTCACGAGCGATCAAGTCTATTCTGCTGTCGATATCACAGCTAATGGCAAGGTAAGAAGCATGGCTAGCAAGGTAGAGTTGACGGGATTTTGTCTGGCGAGTGTAGGTGATTGCGTTGGCGCATGGAACCGCCGTCACTTTTTTGAAAACCGAGAACATGCAAGTCGTGGCTGAAATTCCAAACGCCCAAGAAGGTAAACAAGAACTTTTCGACCTCGGATTCATGCTAGCATGGGTGTAGATGCGATCACGAGGGTTGAATTTGATGCCTTGGGAGAGGAATTGCTCGTCCAAGGCAGTGGCAGTCGAATTGTCAAAGTCTACCACACGCCAAAGTCCATCTAATGAAAGTCTCTAGCCATTATCGTCTTGCATATATCTCTACTCCTCATCTTGGCCAGCTTCGTTGAGACGAGCAAGGACGGGGAGAAGCATTTCCTGGAGCATTTCAATCTGTGCGTGGAGAATGCGTTTGTCCGAGAAGCGCAATCGCAGCGCCATGAGTTCATGCGACTCGTCATCGGAATCTTGTGCGTTCGAGAGCGCTTCTTCGTCTTCTTCGACGCTCGTTGGGAACGCTTCGAGCATTTGCTGCAGCGCATAAATGAGCGCAGTCAACGTGTCTTTTTCATTTTCGTCATGGACAGGTTCAAAGGCAAAATTTGGCGTCTCGACGACGACCGAGCTCAAATCCGCCACGTCGAGGCGCTGAATACGCAAGTAGGCCAACAAGTCGTCGTTGACGCTGTCCCCGTGCAGCTCAAACGGAGCTTGCGCATGCTCGGCCAAGCCGTGGCCTTCCATGAGCTTGATCTTTCGGTTGTAATACGGCGCATCTTCACCCATAGGAGCCCAGAGCTCGACGGAATCGAATGGATTTGACGCCAAGACAAAACCATACAACGTCAAGAGCTTGTGGTTTGGCAACGCTCCTACCAAGGCAACAATGAGCGCAAGAAGTTGGGAGTCCAGAGCTACCGTAGTTGATAAAGACTTGAGACCCCGAGCTCCAATGCAGGTGCGATCGAAGGACGAAAGAATTGGTCGATGGATCAAAGCCATGGGTCATCTGGGCGAGTGGGTCGTGGTTGAACATGTCAAAGACTGGCACCATGCTCTTGGCTAGGTTGTCTTCGTCCAATGCTACCGAGACGAAGCGGCTCCAAATCACAGATAGCGCCCATTTGTAGTTCTACGCAAAAGATGGATAAATTTGTCGCTCAAAAGACTCTGCGGCGTACCTCAATGGAGAAGGCGGTCAAGAGGACTTCGGTGGAGAACTCGCCACTAAGGAGACGCAATGTATCAGGAACGAGCGTTTGCTGCAATTCGGCAAAATCGGCATCGACTTGTTGCTGGAGTTGGAGGGCAATGTGGTAGATGTTGCAGCCCGCGAGGAGATCGATTTCCTTGGTGGTAAAGTACAAAATGTTGTGGTATTTCTTGGGCAAGACGTCCAAATGGCGCTTCCACTTGCTCTGGGGGTTCAAAAAGTTTTCGTAGATGAGAAACCACGCCAAGAGATCATCCTCACGCAGCGGCAACGACAAGAAATTTTGCAATGGCGAGCTTGCAATCGAATGCACATTGAGCAAACTCTCGGATGGAATGGACAACACCGTCGTTTGCGGCATAATGTCGTCGGCAATGTACACGCCACGGTCACCACCTTCACTCTTGGCTTCATAGACTAAGTCGGCATTCACGGAAATGCCGAGCGCCTCCGAGGCCCACGCATTGTATCCAATGAAGAGATCGTCGTCCATGGTCGCGGCACTTTCGCCAGTCAAAACAAGAAAATACCGGATTTTCATGAAAATTCATGAGAAAATGATGAAAATCATTTCAATTTTTAAATGATCATTCATTTATTTATTCGAGAATTTTGGTCCAATTGACATAAAAATATCATATTTTAATTATTGTGTATTTCATATGAAATTGTGAGGAAGGCTTGAAATCAATCGATCACAGAATCGCTCAGCCAATCGATCACAGAATCGCTCAGCCAATCAAATGCGTGGGAATTTTCTTCGCCACCAAGAGTTTTCTTTGTATTTCTTACACCCCTCTTGCGTTCGACACCACACATCGCTCGATGTCATCGCTTCACCGCGCAGTATTCAATGGACATGCATCCCAAAACACGACATACCATGCTCTCTTTGGTTACTTCTTTTTAGGACTGAAAAAGGAGCAATTGGCCCATATCTATTGCAAACATGTCAACACGATATCAAATTGGATTGCTCGCTATGAAGAAGACAAGTCGTATCAAAGAAAGGCTAACAAAACGAAAGGTTTCTTCACAGCCGAGCAGAAGATATGGATGATTCAATACTATACCGACAACCCATTGACCTTTCTCGACGAAGCCAAGAAGGCATTCTCTGACAAATTCCGTCGCTTTATCTCAATATCGACGATGGCGATGGATACAAGAGCATGGAATGACTTGGAAAGTCTTAGAAAGACGTGCCATCCAAATACGAATGAACGATATTGTCCGCTTCACGGAAGAAGTGAATTCAATCAATTGGAATCTCCACAGTCTCCAGTTCCTCGACGAAGTCAGCTTCGATAATCGAGGGATGCTACGAACCAGAGGATATTGCATGCGCGGCAAAAAATTGATATTTCGTGGTGAATTCGTCCGAAAAGCTCGAGTATCCCTTTTATGCTTTTTGGCTGTCAATGGCATCGTTGAAACATTCCAAACGGATGGCACGTTCGATCGAGCTCAATTCGTTGAGTGCTGTCGAATTTATGCGCTGAAGAACAAGCACAACAAGATATATCCTGGTCGTGGATCAGTGTGGATCCTGGATGGCGCCAAGATACATTGTGACCCTGATATCATACACTTTTTGCGTTCAATTGGGCTGGTGGTGATATTTCTACCTGCGTATTGCCCCTTTTTCAACCCAATTGAGTACTCATTTGGGTTGATGAAGAAGCGAATGAAGAAGCTCTACAAAGAGGGCTCAAAGAGGAGTTTGGACTTATTCATTGCAGAAATTTTGGATGAGTTCACACGATACGACATGGCACGAATTTATGAGCACTGTGGGTGGACTCGTGTTGGCATGTTTGATCCACGCCGAGGCGTTGACAACGACAATGTCTGTGTCTCAAAATATGAAGCTTACGACGTTGATGATTTGCTTGTCTTTGACGAAAATCGTACAGATTATGCTCAGGAAACCAACGAAGAATAGATTAAAATGCTCAGATATGCTTTGATATCAATCATATAAATAATAAAGATAGATGCATTCATAGTGCATGAGGCATTCATAGATCATGGTCGATATCTTCTTGATTAGGGACAACTGACAGTGCTATCAGAGCCTCCATGTCGGTGGGTTGTGGGTCCATTTCCTGAGTAAATCCATCGATAATTTGCTGCTTTCCAAGAAGCATGCTATGGGTAGCAATCAACTTGATACGCATCAATTCGTGGTCTGCTTGGAAATTTTCAACCTCCGCAATCAAGCTTCGCACAACATCTGCAGCCAATGTAGCACTCCGCTGCAATCGCTATAGATGCTCCTGACCACTTGAGGACAAAGGCTGAAAGAAGCGAACTAAGTTTGAAGGAACTGGCTTTGAAATTTCGGATGCATGCTTGTGTCGAGGTTGTCGCAAAATCGAATTCGCCCACAACCTCCAGGAAATATCTTGTCCATAAAGAATGTCACCCCATTTGGCTCGCAACTAATTGATAATATCGCGCAGAGACGATTCGCTTCCGGCTCCGGCACGGTCAGCTTCCATCGGCTCAATGCACTGTTTTGAGAATTCATTGTGCAACTCTGATGAGCAAATTTCATTGCCCCATTTGTAAGCCGATAATGTTAAGGTTTCACCGCGATACTTCACGAGGAAACGGCGAGCATCACTGTCGTCACAGGGCGACAGAATTCGTGTCTTGTATCGTAGAGAGATATACTTATCAAACATCTCCATGCTGGGTTCTGAATCGCAAACGCTCCATGTATGTTGGGATTCGTCGAGAATTGCTCGCTTTTGGAGGTGTGTTTGGACTATCGACCATATTTGCTGCTTCAGCGAGGCCCAGTCGTCTCCCGAGAGAGTAAAAGACCCCAATCTACGCGAACTTGAAATTCTTTGACCGATTGTCTCCTTCAACCGACAGTCAATCGAAAGTTGATAGAGGGAGTCGGCATTTGTCGTTGAGGTTGAGTGGAGTCTCGGGCTTCGCCGCAGAGATGGGGATTGTGTCATGTTAGTCGGTGTCGTGGTGCCCAAAGCACGCTCCGTCAGAGGACTAACAGGTGCTGGCTCCATTCCAAAGCGACAATGCCCACAGAGTTTCTTAGCTGAAGCCGAGCACGAAATTGGTTGGCTAATCGATTTTGTATTCGATTTCAGCTTTTCTTCGAAATCGCCCAACTTTTACAAATTTTCATGAAAAAGACAATATATGAATATTGATACTCTGAGTGCGCAACACATTGGCCGATAACAAGCTAAGTAATCGCGGATAATGCTTGACAATGATGCACAATGTCTTGCTGAGATCATATTAAGCAGGCTGTACACTACAAAGCCGACCAAACTGACCAAACTTTTGCTGAAGGGGATACGATTGACAGTGAATTAACCTACATAATAGTAATTAAAATCCATGTCATTTTTACAATTATATCCATCGTACCATCACGACATACCATAGCAAAATCTGCAAGGAGCATTGGAGCTTCAGGGAAATAAGATCGTCAATATTGTCGATAATGCGCGGCTTGCACTCTCGTGGGCGCATCAACTTGTCGCTGTACTCTCGCTGGGGAGAATACGATTTATAAAATGATATTTTTATAATTATTGATACATACATTCTAAATTGTGACTGGGTAGAAAATGTATCTATTTTTCCAAATGTATTTGGAATCTAAAGCCAATCAGAATCGAGTATTTGCCTTCTTCACAAAAACACACACAAAACACACATTCAAAAATTTACTTAATTGAATGTACTTTCATGTTACACTTGAACTCACTATACCTGAATAGTATTCGAGAATACTTCAGTTTTTAGTCAAAAATACAAATTTCAGTGAAAAAGACAATAAAATGATACAGAATTTATATCAAAATGGTAATTTTCGAAGAAACTCGAAGCGACAAATTATAGTATAGTGAAATCAAGATAATTCTTATTCCTGACGTCAATAAATCAACTCCAAAGTCTGTCCATCGGTTCATACAGAGATCGCATGTCCATGAGACCGAGACGCGGCACGTTGGAGCGCTCGACTGATGATGTCGAGCAAATAGAAGACGCTGAGGTGATATCGACGATGTCTGAAGAAGCGGACGGCATCACTGTCACATCGTCGAGTGAAGTCGGGAGTGATGACGACGATCAAGTGGAGATTCTCAACCCTGCGTCGCCTGGGTATGAGATCTCGCATGTTGTGCGCCCAAACGACAACGAGACCCTTGAAGACGACGAGGTTGTCGTATCCGAGGTCCGACCACGGCCTGGCCTTGCTACTCGCATCGGTCAAGAAGTTTTCACAGCTGCAACGGGTCCATCGTCTTTCCAGTCCGACGAGATTCACAGCAGCAACACCTCAGGATCTCCTCTGCGAAAACGACAGCGGCCGCGGGACGAGCCTCACCAGTTTGACGTCGGTCGGACCAAGCAGGCATGCATCGATGCCGCAAAAGCCCGCTTGAAATGCCCGCTCTGTCTCGACGTGATTCAAGACATGACGGCGACGCCTTGTGGCCACGTGTATTGCAAGCTATGCATCACCGAGGCGCTCCAAGCGACTGGAATCTGTCCTCTGTGCAAGCGACGCCTTGATTCGCAAGCCATCCATCCGCTCTTCCTCTAACATTCGCCTCCTCGCCACTGCGCTGGCTTTGTCTGGTCGGCCAATCCTTGCCATGCAATGTGACATCGAATCTCGGTTGGCCCAATCCCGTGTCGAATGGAATTCCCTTAAAAAGTACCATCCGTCGTCATGCTGCACAATACAGCTAAAGTGTACAACGTCAACTTGACACCTGATGTCACAGTTGAGGAACGGCCGAAGCAAGTCAACTGTGATCACCAGCGAGCGAATTCCACGCCGACGCTTGTCCATTTGGCAAGCTTGGAGCTGAGAGCAGCCACGTTTTGCATCCTGGGCGCGCACAGCAATGCTAAGCTGTGGGACTCAACAAGGATGATGGATAAGGTTGTAAAACACAATTGAAATCGAAGTAATGTCCGGTAGCGTTCCATTCTTCCATCAACGCGCTGCGATCCCAGAAGACCACAAAGATGATAGAGCTGGACATAGCGGCGCCGTGTTGCAAGGAGGACCAGCGGGCGGCGATCGGTAGCGTCGAGTGCGTTTTGCACCATGGAGGACCGACCAGCCAGCTGGCTGCAACTGAATGCATCTGGTCGAGGAACTTTGTGAATTTGCTTAGCCAAGTACACCCATGTAGAGCCGTTTGATCGAGGGTCTGGATAGTAGGCGTTTCGCAGATGGGGCTGCTGCTGGCGTTGATCATTTGATTCGTCTTGGCTATGACGACGACGCCTCGAGGCATTAGCATGTACGTGAGAGTCTCCTTGGAGCGCCGGTGGGGACAGCGGTTGACCAGACCGACGTGTAGGCCGCCGCCATCGTCGGCAATTCCGATGAACCTGCCGAAATCGGTCGCGCAGTCGTTTTCGCAAGAACAGCCACGGTCGCCATCCAACACGAGTACGAGCTCCTCCCTTGGCAGCAGTCCACGGAAAAAGATGCACGTCGACGTGGAAGGAACGCTCTTTGTCCAGGAAGGCGATGTATGGACCAAGGTAGAGATTGAACCACCGTCGATGGAACCATACACAACTTGATAGTGCTATGGCCAGCTCGCCGGAAGTACCTTGTACGTTTACGAAACAAGTGACTGCGACGACTTGCACCTCGAGCCGATTCACCTGTCGGCGTATTCCCTCTCGTCCGACTCGACCAAGTCGTTCGTCCTTGTCATCAAGGTATGTCCAAGGCCGCCACAAGTTGGAGCCAACGAGAGTATTGATAGGAGGAAGAACAAAGTCACACAATGACGCGGTTGGAATTCCGTGTCGCGGCGAAAGACCGCACGGCTGCGTGGCGCAATATGCTCGCCACCGCGACAACCACGTCGAGCGGCTCCAAGAAGCAAAAAGTCATCAAGACAACGCCGATCGACCTCACGACGCAGACGATTGTGAAGCTCCCTTCCACTCCACCAGCGCATGTTATGCATCTCGTCCTCATTCGCCATGGACACTATGTCAACGCGTACACAAGGCATGCTCTAGACTCGGACCAAGTACTTTCCCACATTGGAAGACAGCAAGCTGAACTTACAGGACGCCACCTCCATGATCGCTATGCGAGTGCGCCGTCCCGCGACGATCTTATCCTCCTCCACAGCGACATGGAGCGAGCTGTCGAGACCGCGTCGATCGTGAGCACTTTCTTCTCGGATTGTGTGCTCTCGTCGACGCCTCTGCTGCGAGAAGGCTGGCCAGGCGCGCCGTCGGACCAGCAGTCTCATCTTGACATACCAGCCCTCCCACTAGACGACCAAGCCAGCGAAGACGAACGACTCGAGCAGGCGTTTAAAACCACATTTGCCATCGACGGAGAAGACAGAAAGACAACGTACGGCAACACGTTTCGCATGGTCGTGTGCCATGCCAACTTGATCCGGTACTTCTTGTGCCGCGCGTTGGGGATCAAGGCCGCGGGCGTGTGGGGGCAGTTTGAAATCAACCACTGCGGCATCACGCGCATCGACGTGAGCCCCCATGGAACGTGCAAAGTCCTCGCCGTGAATGAAAGTGGCCATCTCCCGCCCTCCCTGCTTACAACCAGCGAAGATCATCTTTAACTTATCAATCCATTTCCCATGTTCATTGAAATTCATATGTCCATCAACAGTGAAAGTACTGTCAAAATACATATCTCTCACAAACAATATCAAGCTAAATATTATTTTATAGAGGTTTGTATTGTTAGCAACATTCAGACATAAGTTTGTGGCATGTCGTCAACATGGCTACAATTAATAATAACCAAGGTCTTTCATGACGATAGCGAAGAAGACTTGAGCTCATTAGTTCTCTTATGTAGATTGTAATTGCAGATATGTCTGATGGAATAACAGGTAGAAAAACCTTTCAAATTTAATACAGTTGAGAAAGTTGGACATTTGATTTGTGTGAAATATGAAGCCAAGTAAATTAAAATCAGTCTTATTGCCAATTGGGTGCCGTTTGAGTTAGATATATACCTTGTATCGTTGGTAGAATGTGGCGGAACCGGATATTCAATATTATCCGAAATAGAAGGACCTGGTTGAAAACCAACTGTTCCTTCACAGTCAGCGCACGGCACGCGTATCACGTGTATTCACACTGCAAAACAACAACTTTTGAGTTCCATGTTATACATTATGACAAGTACAAACATCCCCTTTGCCGCTACAGCAAAGCTTTCCAAACTTTGAATGCGAAAAATTTGGCCACCTCTGCAGAAGCACTTCTTCGTCGTTCTGGCAATGACGCTGCAAGCACATCGCAATGGGTACTACTGTAGATATTACAAATGCACGTGCACCCTCGGTAAGCTCATTTGAGCTTGCCGGAATTTGTGAGTGGAAACGCAAGATTGTTTTCAACTTCTCTGCGGGGTCCTTTATATTCTTGAGGCTCAAACGACCATCAAAGTCGAAGCGGCCGCCACGCTTCCTCTTGTTGCCAACAATCTAGTTGAGTTCAGTTTGCAGGAGAATTATGATTTTACTGTACATCGCTAATCGTGTGTAATTCTGAACCAGCACAATTCACAGATGAATGACCAACACATGCAACTGCACCAACTGCACCAGCAGAGTATTTTGGTCGCTGGTGCCGTCTTGTGTTGAGTTCTGTGAAGTAGATGGAGTTGCCTTGAAAATATCGTACTTCATTTCTATCGCCATTGCATTCAGAAGCTGCATCAATTGCCCTTTCTGATTTGAATTCAAATTATTGTTGCAAAAAGTCTCTATTTGCTCCATGGTGGTACTTGGCTTGTTGAAATCTATAACTCGTCCCACCATATCCAAGATATTTGTCTCAGGGGGGCATTTGCAAAATTTCATAATAAAATCAACTGCCAGGTCTTTCAATGGTTTCAGTGATAGTGCTCCTGAAAAGTTTATAGCTCGACCCATTTGTAAATCACAACAAACAGTTGGTTTCCACTTCGATACCAACTCGCTTAAATTGCGATTGTTCTTGTTGGCCACGTTAAAAAGGAACAACGCGTCTCGTTTGTATTTCATTGCCTGAGACAATGATTTGTGCCTTGCACTGAGCATAATGTCACCTTCCTCACCACCACCCCAAACACCCAAAAGATAAGCCGTCTTCCGGCACGAATGTGAACCAAACGGGCCAGATCTACCTAGCAGCTTATCACAAACAGATTTAAATCGATGGTGGAAGGATTCTGCAGCATAATGGCCATCACAATCACCTTCAAAGAGGTATCCATGATCAGAAATTTTTGACAAATACAGATACATAAGAAGATGACGAATAGGACAGAGCATAGGAAGCACATCGTCACACCATAACATCAAAGTAACAGGTGCAGCGACGCATTTGCCCTGGATATTTAATGCTAGGGCTTCAACAATTCAATCATGACGTACAATAGCTAAATCAGGCAAAAAATGTTCGAGCTTGATTGATACAAGCTTGTCTCCACGCAAAAAGCGTTTAGTGCAAAGCAAAACCATAACAAACAGCTGGAAATCAGGGTAATGGTTTGAAGATAGCAGATGTGTCCGAACATTCATCAATTCCCAAGGTGGAAGGGGTGAGTCACCTTGGGCTCTATATCCAGAACTTCTGTGAAAGTTGGCTTTCGCCGTATTTTCGACAATTTTAGAGACTTTGGGATTTCCTTTTCTCCACAACAATGGAGATCCTCTATGAAATCGGCAACCAATAAAGCTGCTATCAGTCCTGAATTTGCAACATTCTTGACAGTGGTCGATAAATTGCCCACGCTGGCCACGTGCTGCATGAACAACTGTAATTGCAGAAAGCATCTGATCCACGTTGCGTGGGTCATTCCAACCTCCCTGGGCTGTCATACGACGGCCAAGGACATCCACACATGGTGGTGTGTAACCTATACGATAAAAAGTCGTTCCAGCTTGACTGCTTTTATAGTTGATGAAGTTTGCAATTGTTGTGGGATTCATTGAAGGGCAAAATGGCTCTGGTGGGTTATCTAAGAGCACCAAGAGGCTCTCGTAGTCGCCTATTAAAGAGCAAAAGGACTTTAAACCATTGAGATGCTTTCTGTAAGCCAACTTTGAGTTGAGTTTGAGGCATCTGGACCCTGTGTGAGAGCGTGAAACATTGGACTGTTGGAGAGCTAGTTTAGCCAAGAGCTTGCTTACTTCACTGTCGACTCGTTGTTGCACGTCAGGTTCGAGCATGTACAAGCATATTGATCGCGGCATTCTGTGGACAAGATACAGTCCAAGAGTGAAAAGGCACGATCTTGGTACGGATAATACTATGTTATCCGTATGGTGGAGTTTGGTGGAGGTTGGTTGAAGCTGGGTGGAAGTCCAGTTAAGTGCTGTTATTTTGATTTATTGCCAGTTTTTGCCCGAATACATAGTGTTATTTGCCACTATTCTAGCTATGTTTTGCCGCTCGAATCTCCCCAAACAGTGCTCTGGTCGCCGAGATATGAGGCATCAAAGCTGGTGGTCCGACTTTTCCGACAAAATTTGAGGTTTGAGTTTTTGGTATCGTTCAACTCGTCTCAGCAACACCAATGTTGCTGTGTTATTCAAATTGAGCAATTCAGTCTTGATTTTGAGTTATTCATAAAAAGCTGGAGTGTAACATGTAGTATAAAACTGTTTCAAACACTCACACTATAACTAATGAGATATATGTTGTAAACTAGTTGATGCTTTCCCAAAACTGTTTTTTTAGTTTTCTCAAAACTCAGAATTTTTAACAATTTCCCATCACCATACTTTGCACCTCAATTTATCGAAAATTGGTCACTGGTTGATAAGACTGGTTTTTATTTACTCGGACTTCCATGAATATTCACGTAGTTACACAACCAATTGACGAAACAACGTATAGCGCATCATGCACATTTGCGCTTCATACGCGCGTTCTAGAGCCAAGAGCGCATGTGCAAACGATGGATCGACGACACGGAGCGACAAACTGCTCGCGACGACGCGCTCCATCGAGCTGTGGCGGAGGACGCCACTGGCGAGTTTGACTTCACGAAGCATGGGAAGTGCCATGAGCGCTTGCAACACGGTAGACGTGGCCAGTTGCGACGCTGCTGATAGATCCACACGCACAAGCGTTGCTTTCTGTTCTTCAAACGTCAAGCAGCTCAAACAAGCGAACAACTACCTGCGTGATAACCAAGAGAGCGAGCCATTCTCTAGTCGCGTTGGCTGGAGCTTGGTAGCTATGCCACCGCTGCCGCATTAACCGCATCGTTTGCTCGCCCGATGGCTCTTGACGTTGATTCCACACGGGGGTCAAGACGCTCCACTCTGTCAAGGCACGGCATTGCGTCGTTTGTGCCCACAGTTTGATGATCTCGTCCATGTACATTGTCATCAATGGCCCTGTAATGCGCTCATGGGCGACGACTGGTAGCTGCCGTGTGTCCCTCATCTTTGTAAAGTACCCGTGCTTCAAAAGTGGCGTGAGAGACGCCGTGTCGCGGCGGACAAAGGCGCCATACTCGATCAAACTGACCAAATCTACAGCCGAGTTCACGACGATCCAAAGCACTACGAAACAAGACCTCGAGGAAGAAGATGCTGAAAGCCATGCAGCGTTTCCAAGACAGAGCGCGTACGATATTGGACTTGAGCGATGACTGACGAGGCCACGCGGCCATGGAGAGCCAATTCCAGGATCGTGTTCAAGAAGCCGCACATTGCATTGCGCCACGTCTGCTTGTGGGCGACCATGCCTCGGTAGACGAGCAGGAAGAGCGCTTCGTCTCGCTCTTCAAAGTATTGAGCCGGCGGCACGGCGTTCGATTCGACCACGTGGTCGTCCATGACCTGGAGCACGGGAACGCTACCAGGGCTGGCGTTCTTGGCCGGGTGTGCGACGGCAATGTACTGCGTCGAGACGTCGCGGGGTTTCAATCCTGAACGTTCGAGGGCGACGAGACCATGGAGGATTTGAAAACAAAACGAACGGAGCATGTCGTCCGACAATGGCAGCGTCGCATCCGCCATCCATTTCCTGAGCGAGATCTTTCCATCGTAGACTCCTGTGACGTGGATCGAACGGAGGTCGGCGCGATAGAGTCCGCTCTCGCGGAAGAGCATGGCGACGTGCATGGCTGGAATGCTTGGGCAAGCCAAAAGCACTCGGAGTGAATGGCGCTCGACAGGCGTCACGAGCGACTTCTCCCAGAAAGTGTGGTCGCGGCAAAGATCACACCACCGCTTGCACACGAGAGCACCGACGAGAAGCTCTGGAATGCCAAGAAAGTCGAGCACAACGTGTTCCATGCCATCAAGCTGGACAAGACCACCGTTGGTATGAGCGCTACTCGAGTACTTTTCAATGCTGGAAGCCGCTGGCGACGTTGACCAGTAGCTTGGGGCTGCTGCTACATGAAGCTTGCGCTGGAGAGCCCGCACAGCCTCCAGTTTGTCAGGAAGACCTTCAAGCGATCCCATTCTTGAATCGTCGTCGAACAATCTCTTGTCGATCGTTTCATCGTTGACAGCATATCTTTGAACACAACTCAATCGTCGCGAAATTCGGCATAGTCTTGGTGATAGATTCTTGCTTTTTGAAATACACCCGTTTCAACCTTCGCAACTACTGTGAGATGGACGACTTTTTGCGTAAGTAAATGTCTCTGCCCTCCGTCTTGAGCGTGTTGGATTCATGTAGATCGCAGTGAGGTAGATGTCCTTCATCCTTTTGTCTGGAATAACCAGGAGAAGACAATCATCTTTTGTGACTGTTCGCAAGTTGGAAAGATTTCTTCACAAAATTCGAATGTCCATGGATAACGACCGCAATATCCAGTCGATTCTGCATACCTAAAGCCGTCAGGACTGCAGTCTCAAGACAATAAGTAAAGTCTAAGGCTTACTCCTCATCCAACATCCAGACTGAGCGCGAATTCTGAATCAAAGTCCGTCAAACTCGAGTCAAACACCGATGAGTTCCGTCTAGGAGGCAATTACCATTGTTCAGCGCGGTAAGTTGCTATGAATTCAGGTTGTTCTAAATAGTTTGGCCCTAGCGGGTGAAGTTACCGCTGTTGCTACAAGAATGAAGAAGTTTCACAAGATTGCAAGGGGAATGGGGGAATCTTGGGGGACGTTTTGTTTCAAAACAAAAAGTGTCTAACTAGGGGGGACGTTAAGGGCAATCTCTTCCCCCTTTCTTTTACCCCCGTTATAGAAATTTGGTCATAAAACACTACGGGCCTTAATCGTAGTCACCTGGGGGCGGTTGTAGACAAATAACCTCCTCTAGGTGGGGTCAAGACTATTCAGTTTGGAATATTCACGGCAAGGACACAGAGATAAAGCTCACGATGAGATCAAAGACTAGCTATTAGTAGAGATAAACGCTGAAAGCTGTCGCGACGCAAAAGAGGCTTTCGTTCGTGTACGTCTCGGTCGCATAGCAGTCGGTCTCCGAATCCCAAAAGCAACGGCATCCCATCCGCACGCCTTCGCCACGTTGCTCGCCAATGACGACCTGGACAAGGTATTTGCATCTTGGAAACTCACACGCTTTGAGCTGGAGCTTGACTGCGTCGGCAATCTCTTTGGTCACCTGCGATGCCTTGTCGGATTGGTATGTGATGTTTTCGAGCTTCTCAGTGAGCACTGCTGCAATGATCTGTTTCATCTTGGTCGTTGTTGGCTTGTTCTTGTAGCTCGGACGCAACGATAGAAAGGCCGATTCAGCCGCAGTCGACGTCGCTGGCATCGTGGCGCAAAGATTCAAATGTTCCAAACTGCCCAGTGATACGAAACCGACAATTGTAACCGATCGTCGCATCGCGGCTTTGACCGCGAATCCTCTGCAGCTTGCTAGCATCCATAGCTTCTTCAACTCTTAGCAGGAAAGAGGCCTTCCTGCACTGTGTAGAGCGCAGGAAGGAGAAGATTTGGATGAAAAGATGGAACGATCAAGGTTGTGATCAACACATGGTTGAGAACTTCAAAATTTTGGTGGTGAGATCTGACCAGTATACTTTAATCAAGATAAAAATTGACTGATTTGCACGAAGAATCTCCAGACGATGGTGGGGAGATTTTGGAGACGTCGCGTTGTCGTTTCGGCACTTTGGTCAAGTCGTAGCCACGCCATGACAACTTCCAGGGACATCCAAGTGGTTTGTTGCTTTCTCAATGCCTTCCTCTGCATGATGGACCTGTAGGAACAAGCTCGAATCAACGCTACGATCGCAGCCGACTTGAACGACCTAGCAGGCCAAGCAGCATGGCGAACTCGGTGGGAAGCGCTCAAGGACACACCGACGACCAGCGAGGATGCAAAGCCTCTCCTTCCCCAGCATATCTTTGTCTGCGTCCACGGTATCTACGGCAAGCCATCGGACTCAGAGCACATTGCCAATGCGCTCAAGCACACGTTTGGTCCGGCCGCGATGGTGGTCCAAAGCAGCGCCAATACGCACAAAACCCACACAGGCGTCCGTCAAATGGGCACAAACCTGGCTATCGAGCTTTTGGATATCCTGAAAGACCATCGAACGCAAGACAATCACAAGTTGACGATCGTGGGCCATTCTCTGGGAGGAATCATCGGCCGCTACGCTCTTATCTACCTGCAGCATGCCTTGCAGGAACTCCAAATTACTCCCATGACATTTGCTACACTCTGCACGCCGCATTTGGGCTCCCGAAGGCCCGGAGGACATCTTTTCAAGGTCACTTCTTGGCCGTCCCTCGATTTTAAAGCCCGATTATAGGAAATGTGGAAGATTGTCGTCCATTCTATCATGTCCATCTCGGTCATTTATGGCCAAACAGGCATGGACTTACTCCTCGAAGGTATGCCGCTGGCTCCTGAACCTTCTTAGCCCTTTGGCTTGGATTAGACGACGTAGATGCACCGCTTCTCCAAGCTATGAGTCTACCAGGTGGAATTCTCGTCTCTGGGCGAATCTTGTAACACTTTGAACATAGATTCCGCCTTCATGGCCGCGCTGGGGGGATTCCAACATCGCACAGCCATCGCCATGATCCAAGGAGACCATATTGTACCCTACGCGTCGGCAGCTATCCATCCCCGTGTACTGGAACCTGCGTTCATCAAACCGTCGGACGGACCATGGCAGTGGACTTTGTCGTACTCTGGATTTGACCACACGTCGGCGTTTGGATCATTCCTTGCTGCCACGTATCCCGAGGATGCAAATGATGACCCCCTCGATGTCTTTGGCAGTGCATCCGTTGACGAGCGGTGCTTTTTTTAAACTTGGTTCGTTCTCATTGTGCTCGTGGTAGGCACGAAGTGGCGATTCCCCCAGGAGTACTTGAAGGTCTGTGCAGTATGTCGTGGCGACGACTCAATTTGTTTGTATCCTACGGAGGGCTCTTCCAGTTCTTCTGGCTGAGCTTTCACACGTGGCCACTTGGCATTGGATTGCCAAAATCATCGCGCAGCCGAGAATTCATCGACGTCTTGGTCCGCATGCTGGTTGATGACCATGACTTTCAAGCAACATGACGTGGCACATTCCTAGCGCAGGTGTAGATCAACGTGATTTCGACCACGGGGCATTTTAGAACCTGCATTGGACGCTTTATTGTGTGCTGCTTAACATCATTTGCTAGACAAACAAGACACATAAATTCAATACATGACGTGGCAGTCTCCACATCAGAGAAAAGGAAGCCAGCATTAAGTCTTTTTAATATGATATCTTGTCACATTACATAATTTTATTATATTATATTTTACAGGCTTCAGGTTTTAATCGAATGTATATTTCTGTATAAATTAATTACTTGTATAAACAAGTTGAAATAGATTTACAATGTTTTGACAAAGTTCAAACTATGACGTGGCAGTCTCCTGAAGCAGCTACATACAATTGCTTCATCCGCGGCTAACTCGTAATACATTGCAGTGCTCTGAAGAACTTTTAGTGTGGAAAGGAACTCAACGATGGGTTTCTTAAATATGAGCTTTACGACAGGGCATCGACGGTCCAGTCGTAGAAGTAAAACGTGACGGCATTGACCGGAAAAGCTCGGAGGACTGTCGTACCAAGGCCAGCAGTGAAGATACGCCAGCCATGCTGGTGCAAGAGTCGCTTGGCTTGATATGAAATGCGCCGCTCATGGGCTGGCGCTTTGGGAGGCAGCGTCTGGATGACCGATTTGATCACATCCATGGGGTAAATGATCGTCCAGCTCACAACACCAGCAGAACCACCAGCAAAGAGCAGAGTTGGCGTCGATTCAGATTCGAGCCAGCGTTGGATAGCATCGTAGACGAAGAAATAGACGCCAAACGAGTAAGAATCACGCATCAGCGTTGGCCAAAGACCTTGAAGAAGACCACGTGGACCATGCACTGCTGTAATTTTCCGCAGACAGTCCAATGGACCGGTGTATTGCTTCTGGGTGAACCTGCATTGCGTCAGGTTGCAAGAACAAACAACACGCTGCATTACCCGTCCTGCACTTGGAGCTGACACTTGACTAAATCGGTTGGACAAACGACAAACGATTGCAAGAAGCCAGCGAACGACCCGGCATAAAAGATGGACGACAAAGCTGGTTTCGGTGCTGGATCAATAGCTTGCAGTGTCGTACCGTACATGCCAAAGACGATCGCATTCACAGGAACGCTCCCAATAAGAGGAGACGCCAGACCTTTGAAAAAGCCACGCACGCCTTCGCGCTGCCACTACAGAAAGAGTCAAACCTTCAGTGCTTGTCAGGTCAATGTTCTCACCGTATATTGAGCACACTGTAGAGGCCCTTTGTAGTGCGCGCCGTGGGTTTGCAGGCGCACTTTTATTGTGTCAAAGGGTTGGCCGACGAAAATTCCCATCGATCCGCCCACGCATCCCGCCGCAAATCCGATCGCCGCTGTCCTCCATGGACTTGTCGGCGAGTCTTCCTTGGTCATGATTGCTAAACTACCAAATACCTTTGTAATCCTATATTATATTAAGTTATGCAGTCGTTACTCTGAAAATAAATAAAACATTAATTATAAGAGTAAAGTGAAGTAAATTCACACAAAATAGTTAAAAATAAAAATATTAATTATATATGTTAATTCCGATAAATATAATTTTGATTATGTTTTGCCAATTTTGAAGATTACCTGGCTATTTCCTAGTCCACCAACCATTTTTCAAGGACAATCCACGATCATGTCGGAGGACAAGAAGCTGGCAAAGAAACTGCGCAAAGAAGCCAAGCGCAAGGCCAAAGAAGCTGCCGAAGCAGTTGAAGAAGTAGTCGTTGAGGAGGTCGAAGAGTCCAAGAAGGACAAGAAGAAGAAGAAGAAGCGAAAGCATGCTGAAACAGCCGAGGAGGCCGACGACAACGACGACGCTGAAGTGTCGAAGAAGTCCAAGAAACACAAGGAACGATCGACAGATTTCTCCAACGGACCGTACCAACAACCTCCTCCGTCTGACAAATCGTTTGTCAAGTCCTTTTACGTCGAAAGCGAGACGACCGCGGCTTTGTCGAACGCCGATGTGGATGCCTTTCACCAAAAGAATCAAATGACGCTCTCAGGCAACCAATGCTTGTACCGCCCGCTCTTGACATTCCGCGAAGTAAATTTCCCCAAGCATATGATGACTTCCACGACTGGATTCGCCGCGCCAACGCCGATTCAAGCGCTTTGCTGGCCAATTTTGACCTCTGGGCGTGATATCATTGGTATTGCACAGACAGGCTCGGGCAAAACGCTGGCCTTTGCGATTCCAGGCCTCGTGCATATTGCCGACCAAATGAAGAAGTCCAAGAAACTCCAAGGCCCGGTCATGCTTGTCGTGGCACCAACGCGAGAACTGGCAATTCAGTGCGCAGAAGTGATTTCCATCGCCGGCAAAGCGGCCAACATTACCTCGATCTGCATTTATGGTGGTGTACCAAAGCATGAACAGAAGAAAGCACTCAAGCAAGGCGTGCATGTTGTCGTGGCGACTCCTGGCCGTCTCAAGGATCTCATGGAGGAAAAGGCGTGCTCGTTGAGTGGCGTCACGTACTGCGTCTTGGACGAAGCCGATCGCATGCTCGATGACGGCTTTGAAAAAGATATCCGCCGCATCATCGGCGGATGCCACGCCGAACGACAAATTGCCATGTTTTCCGCGACATGGCCACAGTCCATTCAGACGCTCGCTCACGAATTCCTCGTCGATCCTGTCAAGGTGACGATCGGGTCGGACGAATTGGCCGCGTCGGCCAACGTGACGCAAATCGTCGAAGTTGTTGATGAATTCAGCCGCGATGGTAAAATCGATGGCCTGCTCAAGAAATATCACTCGAGCCGCAAGAACCGCGTGCTAGTCTTTGTGCTCTACAAGAAGGAAGCTGTTCGTGTAGAACAAATGCTCCAACGCAAGGGCTGGCGGTGTACAGCGATCCACGGCGACAAGAGTCAAGAACAGCGCATGGAAGCATTGGAAGCGTTCAAGTCGGGCAAAATTCCGCTTTTGATTGCAACGGACGTCGCTGCACGTGGTTTGGATATCCCCGACGTCGAGTTTGTCTTGAACTATTCATTCCCGCTCACGATTGAAGACTACGTCCATCGCATTGGCCGTACTGGCCGAGGTGGCAAGAAGGGCACGTCACACACCTTTTTCACCAACTTTGACAAGCCCAAGGCTGGCGAGTTGGTCAACTTGCTGCGGGAGTCGAATGCTCCTGTGCCCGAAGAATTGACCAAGTTTGGCACGCACGTCAAGAAGAAGGAACACAAATTGTATGGCGCATTCGCCAAAGACGTCGACATGACAAAGAAAGCCACCAAGATTACCTTTGATGATTAAACCAATAAGACATACACACTTGATAGATTTTTGAAAAATGACGAGTCTTCCTGACAGATTGTTGCAAAATGAAAAACCACCTCTATAGCCCTCCTAAAAGGCCCAGAGTCCAACTTAAAAGAGTTGGGATGAAATCGAGAGGAGCCATAGAAGACTGAGCCGCAGTGCTGAATGAAAAGCTTGGGAGGGATGGCTTCATCGTCGGTCGCCTACTCCCACGCGTCGGTGGCACTACTGAGGAATGAATTGCTGGCTTCCATCGTTTAGCATAGGAGTCTTGGGCCAGTAAGGCGATCAAACCTTGTCGATCTCAATGGAGTATACCGACGACTGCGACTATCCTTCTAGTTCAGATTTGCGAGAATGTCCAGCTTGATGGTACGAAGACATCAATGGGAAGTCATATTCATAGATTTGATATTTAGGCATGAAGATGAGTGTTGCGTTCAGCGAGCGGGACAAGAGCATGTACAACGTTTTCAATGGGAGGTCGTGCTGCCGGATCTTTCGAGAGGCATTGGCGCATCAAGGATTGGAAAGCATGTGGCCAAGTGTCCACCACCGACGCTGGAAATGGAGTATAACGTGATTCAGCCACTTTGGACGACTGCGCAAGATAGACATCGCCACCTGCAAAGCCCAATTCGGCGTACATGTCCGCGTATGGTTTGAGTTTGGACAATACTTGGCCAAATACAATGGCCAGAGAATAAACGTCGGCTGCAAATGGGTCATAAGATGATCGATGGCGATCCAACGATTCTGGAGCGGCGTAACAAAGCTCGCCAGTACCAAAACGATCGTACTCTCCGGATGGTGTTATCGCTGGTGCGCCTGGCTCTGCTACAGCATCGATTTCGCGATGCATGAGATGCTGGACGTTCCATTTGCATTGGTGAGATGCATTCACAAGCACTTTCGAGGGAGAAATGCCTTCGTACGCAACATGTCGGCTGTGGAGATAATGAATGCCCATGGCCATTTCCAGACACATTTGCCACGGGAGATGCTTGTCTGTCCAATCGAAACGGGGATCCACGAGGCACGTCGCGAGGCTACCCTTTTCCATGTATTCGAGCGCCACACAAAATGTCGTGCCATACGACACGAGCGAAAATCCAACGACATGAACCAAATGGGGATGATGGAGTGGTTGAATCCGCAGCGCGCCGTCAACAAACGCTTGTTTTTCACGTGTGTAGGTAGTATAAAAATCGATGCACTTGAGGAATACTTTGCGTCCGTCGAGCGCTGAGACTTTGGCGGTCGTGGGATGCATGCCCCCTTTGTGCGCTGTCACTCGTTCTTTCTCCAGTTGAGGCAGCCAATGCGGCGCCAAATCCGGCCGCGTGGACAGAGTCTTGGGGTCTAATTCTGGATGCTTCTTCTGTGGCGCGGGTTTCGGCTCGGACTTCGGCTCGGACTTCTTAAGAAACCCGTCAAAGATGGACGGCATGACGGCGCCGTGGTCAAAAATGCCTACTCGCTTTTCACTGCGTTAAAAAATCGCTTATTCAAGTACATTTCTCTCGTTTGTACAGTAACTGGACTTACAGTAGTGCCAGATTGAAAATGACAACAACCACGAACGAGGACTGCGCTTCGCTTGACGCTCTTTGGGCTGCTTGGAGCATTGGCTAGCTATTGCAACAAAGCCATTTCATAGCCTTCCTGTCGCATGCACAGAGTCCGATTGTACTTACTACTCTGGTCCATATTATTTGTTGGATAGTTTTTGGATAGCATTTTTGTCTGGACCTCGTTACGAGTAGTTTGATTGGTTAAATATGTAGAGGGAATAAGTATCTATGATTGGCTATATTTTGTGCATCAAGGCAATTCCAATGGCAGAAATTACAGCTCGTCAAAGTTAGGGTATCACTCAAATTGACATGTCATGGACCCGGTGTACTTGTATAGTTCCATCTATCATAGTGGTGATGGGTCGTCTACATAGCTTTTGACGAGGTGAATCGATGTGTATGGGCTAGGTGCCCCCAAAGGGTCTACAGCCTCTACAAAATGCCGACAAGTCCGTGCTTCCACAAACGACCCCATACATTTTCCTATACAAATTTTTTGAACTGTGTAATCTTATATCCATTTTTGATTAAATTACAGAAACAGTCATACTTTAATCAAGTCAAAACGAGCCAACACCATCAACATACTTTAAACAAGTCAAAAATACCCAACAAATAATGCGGACCATAGTACACTGTTAAACCTAGCTGTGTTATCCAAGTTGAGTCTGACTGTAGAATGTGTTACGGGCCGTAGCTGCGTTGGGCTGGACAATGTCAAAGTGCTCTACCTTGTCGTTGGATTGCTTGCGATTGTATGCCTCGATGCAGGCAGATTCGATGCGGACTGGGGATACAAACCCGTACTGGTTGCCCCCTTCAACCAATTCAAAATTACCGTACCAAATCTTGAATGCTCATGGCTATCTATTACTAACAGCTCGAGCACTATATCGCCCTCAACGTCTTGCATGCAACAGTTTTAGCTTTGAGAAGACACTGCTGTGAACAGAGCAGCATCAGCTTGACGGTCGTTCAGCGCATCCATGTTTTTTGCATCCACGACAAAATATATGTACTTGGATAAGGTATTTCAAACAGATTGACATTTTGGTGTTTCGGTGTTTTGGGAAATTTGAAAAAGTCGGGGGTGCAGGGGTTCAACGAATGATATAACTCACCGCGTGCGTTGGACACACAAGGAAGGGGTCAAGAGTCTTGTTCAGCCATGCTCTGCACGTAGTAATATTCATCTGACAACTCGATGGAGGCAACCCAAAGCCTTCAAATGGTCTAAGCTTACCTGTAGTTTTCCGTCACGACAGCTGTCGAACTTGATCGACACGACGTTACGACAGTTGAACAGCTTCGGTCTGCGATTCAACAAAGCCAATATCATGCTCTCTTTCAGTATATAGCTTGGCTGCATAATGCCTCTTGCAAAATAGAGCTGAGATGGCGAGCATAGTGTCAAAGTTACGAAGGAGAAAGGCTCCATCGATTTCAGAACGTTTCCCGCAGTAAAAAATTATTGTTAGAAAATACCTTTCAAAATGTATATATTTCACCTTGGTTCCTGTGAAAATGAATAAAATCGACATGTGAAAATAATTGTCAAGGGGTATTTTTGATTTAAATACCTGTTTAAAATAATATTATTGTAAATACAATAACCTGTGAAAATGAATGATTTGGTTTAATCCAATCAGAGCCGCACAATAGGATATTCGTTGTTGTGCCACCACCAGCAGACGCGGTCGAGCGCACCATCATGTCCGATTCCGACAGTGATCTCGAGCCAATTCGAAAAAAGGTTAAGGTCTCCAAGTCCAAGAAACCCGTTAGGAAAGACTCGGATTCGGATTCGGATGACCTGCCGCTCCAGAAATTGAAGAAGAGCCCGGCGAAAGTAAAACCTACAGCGACGAAAAAGTCCACGACGAAAACCAAGGAGAAGGTCAAGGTGAAAACGAAGGAAAACCCGACAAAAATCAAGCGCGAAGGTGGAAATGCTGTTCGTAAACTCAAAGTCCAAAATAAATCAGAGCGTCTCGATATGGCAATCAAAGCGTATCGTTGGTGGAATGCTGAAGAATTACCTGAAGGAATACAGTGGCGCAGTCTCGAGCACAATGGTGTTCTCTTCCCACCGACTTATGTCCCCCATGGCATTCCTCTTCTCTACGATGGCCAACCAGCCGAATTGACCCCAGAGCAAGAAGAAATCGCGTCGTTTTTTGCCTCGATTCCATTAGACGGTCCTCAACTTGGAAACCCAAAGACCGCGGCCATGTTTACCAAGAACTTTTTTGCCGACTTTAAAGCATCTCTTGGAAAGAACCACGTCATAAAAGACATCAAGAAATGTGACTTCGAGAAGATACGCACGCATCTGAACACTTTGGTTGGTGGATTTCCTCCTTACGAGGTAATTAATCCAATAATTGTAGCGCGATGAGCGAAAGGAACGCACAAAGGAAGAAAAGGCCCCAGAAAAGGCCAAGAAAAATGAAGAACTCTTCCATCACGGTTTTGCCATAGTCGATGGGTACGGCACTCCTACTAGAAGCAGGTGAATAATTTGTTGGTGGTAGGCATTTGGAAAAAGTTGGCAATTTCAGAATTGAGCCTCCAGGCCTTTTCCGTGGCCGTGGCGAGCATCCCAAAACGGGAACTCTCAAGAAAGCAGTCATGCCGGAAGAAGTGACGATCAACATAGGAATGGAAGACCGTGTGCCAATTTGTACGATGCCTGGCCATGCATGGAAAGAAGTCATTCACCGAGACACGGTGTCGTGGCTCGCCTACTGGAATGAAAATGTTATGGGTGGCATCAAATATGTTTGGCTTGCCGCGTCTTCGAGTTTCAAAGGCAAAGCAGACATGGAAAAGTATGAAAAAGCACGACGACTCAAGAAATGCATTGGGAAAATCCGCAAAGATTACACGGAAGGTCTCAAATCCAAAGACATGTTTACGCGGCAACGCTCGACTGCCATGTGGGTCATCGATGTGCTTGCTCTTCGTGTGGGCAATGAAAAGGGTGAAGACGAAGCAGATACTGTTGGTTGCTGTTCTTTGCGTGTCGAGCATGCCAGCTTTAACGACACAAACTGTGAACTCACGTTGTCGTTTCTCGGTAAAGACTCGATGCCTTACAACAATACCATCGAGTTGGCTCAGTACGGTAGCGTGGGCGAACTTGTGTACAAGAATCTCAAGAGCTTTTGCGCCAAGAAAGAACCGCACGAAGACATATTTCACGAATTGAGAGTGACAGAGCTCAAAAGCACTTAAGCTCGCTTATGCCTGGTCTATCGGCCAAAGTCTTCCGTACATTCAATGCCTCGGTGACACTACAGAAAGAATTGCCAAACATTTTGGAAGGCGACGATGTAGCTGTCAAAGTTGTAGCATACAACGACGCGAATCGCAAGGTGGGCAATCTTTCTTGTGAACGAGGTGCTGAGAAGTGCATAGGTTGCTATCTTGTGCAACCATCAAAGGACGGTGCCAAAGACGTTTGGCACAATGGTGGATCGAATGGAAGGCCAGCTGAAACAGCTGAAAGAACAACTGGAGGAGCTCCAAGACATGCGCATTGCAGTTAAGAAGAACAAGACCAAGTCGATTCAACTACGCTCGGATGATACGGAAGACGAAGAAGCGAAGAAAGCACAAGCACATCGTTTTGTCAAAGTCCCTACCGTTGATCAAATTGACAAGAAGATCGAAAGCTGGTCAAAACGTATCAAAGCACTGGATCTGCGTCTCAAAGACAAGGTAGAAGACGCTCATGAGGACTTTTGTTTGACGGGCAATCGACTCTGTGTAGAATGACAACAAAGAAGTCGCACTCGGGACGTCCAAAATCAATTACATGGATCCACGCATCACAGTTGCGTGGGCCAAGCGGGTACGAACGACCTCCTCCACGAGTCAAAGTTGATAACATGCTCCCTGTTTAGAATGAAGTGCCCATTTCAAGCGTCTTCCCGACGGCGTTGCGAGAAAAATTTGTCTGGTCGATGGACGTTGATCCAAATTGGACATTTTAGATGGCTCCTTCAATTCACATGAACAATCTTTTGAAATGATAATGTGGTCGACGATGACTCTCTCAGAGATGTCCTCTGATCTAGAAGCAGTAGAAACAGCGAGACGATGGGGAATTTACAAAATTATAAGTGCAGCAGCAGCGCTTAATGCTAGACTCATGATGGAGATGAGTGCTCCGGCTGTTGCAGACGTTGGAACTGGTGTCGCTGATGTCGTCGGCGCTACGGTGGTCGTTTTCGGGGCAAACGTTCGATTGGACGTTGTGATCGGTGGTGGCGACGTGACGTTGGTGTTGCAAAGGTCATTGAAGTAGAACGAAATGTCGTACACGTTGATGGACGAATGGTTCGCCACAAGCGTTGCATTGCAGTTCGGTAGCTCGGCCCATCGTTCGAGGAGTGACCCGCACGGCACGCACACTTTGCTCAAGACATCCTTACTGTTTAGAGTCTCAAGGAATGCGACAGCCGTCGAGATATTGGTCACCTGAATCGGCATGACAGCAGCACACGCCGTTGTTGGCTTCACTCCCGCAATCAAGCTCGTTCTGATCGTTTCTTCGCTCGAACTCGAGCACACCTGGTCAGTCGATTGAGACGCCATCGAGCCACTGGATGATCCAGTCGCAGAGCCATTGTCTTCGTCCGCAACGACTACCGACATGGCGACGGTCATCGACACGACGACAGCGGTGACTTTCATTTTGAAAACTGCTAACATTGTTCAAAACCTCCATGCATTTATAAAACCTTTTATAATTTATAAATATCCAGTATTGCAAACAGACCAGACGAGATGTCTAGTTTATATTATTATCTTGCATGTTAACAGTCTATCCTTATAATTTAAATTAATTTTGTTGAGAACTTTATCTCACACTTCTGAAATGTCACTGCATGTCAATAATCATGACAACCGCAGCGGCGGCGGTGGTTGTCTGGTCGTCGGTATTGCGACGATTGATGTGATCCTCTCGACGCCAAACTTTCCCCAAGGTATGAAAGAGCCCTCTTCGACCTTCTTCTCACCCCAGAGCGTCGCTAGAGGACACCAAGGTAGGCTCTTCTCCCGCTCTTCTCTCTCAATGAAACATGGTGCATTCATGCAGATTCGAGCGACGAAGTCCGAGAAACGCAGGTTCGCCGCGTCATTCTTCGTCACAAACTCATTGCTATAGAGGGGGGAACGGCTCCAACACACTTGTACTCCATTTCAAAGGGTTTCCGGCGATCTGACGTTGTCTGGTGCAGGTTGTCTGTTCCCAACTCGACGTGTTTTTATCCCTTCATTGGATGGGTATACTCGTCAACCCGAGCGTGAATTCCGACGCGCGCTTTATCGTGCAAGACCTTGAAGCTCATGGAATTGACGTCTCGCCTTGCCAAATCGTCGACTCTGGTGCCATGCCAACGTCTGTACGCCGTTCATTGTCCTTCGTTTGGATCATGACGCGGTTCTTGTAGTATATCTTGTCCAGTGCAGCCACGGGCTCGCGTACAATTGTCCACCACCGTGAGCTTGACGAGGTAACCGTGGATCATTTCGAAAAGACGCTCCCGACCCTGAGTTCATTGGGCTGGATCCATTTTGAATGCCGCGACGCTCGTCGCACTCTCGACATGATTGCCATCGCACGGGCGATGCATCCAACGATGCCCTTGTCTTTGGAAATCGAAGCGCCTCGGCATCGATGGGATCTCCTCCAGCCGTAAGCATCATTTCCATCTCTCTGCTTGCGAGTTTGTAGAGCATTTGGTTTGGTCTCGTATGTCTTTGTGAGCCAAACGTACGTTGAATCTCTCGGCTACACCGACGCTCCGTCGTTCCTCGACGTGTTAGCTTTACAAGTCGCCAACTCGAGCTCGTTGCGCGGTGTCCTTTGTCCATGGGGAGCTCAAGGGGCGTTCTATCTCGAGAATGGCTCGGTCCAGCACATTCCCGTGGATAAACTTGCCCATGTCGTCAGCTCGGTTGGTGCTGGCGACGCCTTTATCGCGGCAACGATGTCAGCGCTCCATGCTGGCCAAACTCTCCACCAAGCCGTCGCTGCAGGCTGCCGCGTCGCTCGACTAAAGTGCTTGCAACCTGGCATGGAGCTCAATCAAGACGACGCGGCAAAGAATGTCTTCCTCCATGCCTCGTAGCCATCCACAGAACTCTAAAGCTCTCTTTAAATATACACAACCACCACACGACTACTTGGCTTCCAACAGACGGACGAGGATCGAATGCATGGACGGTCGCTTCGTCGGGTCTTCTTGGAAACAATCCTCCATGAGCTCCCGACACGATGGTGGAATGACCGGCAAGCTCACATCGAGGCGACCGCCTTCCAAGACGCGCGCGGCGGCGAGATACGACGGCACGTCGGCAAATGGCTTGGTCTGTGTGAAGGTTTCCCACATGAGCACGCCGTAGGAATACGCGTCCGACTTGTACGAGAACGCATGCGGCGGCTGGAGCGATTCCGGGGCCATGTACTTGATTGGGCCGACGCCGTCTTGGATAAACGAACCGCCATAAGCTTGATTGACGCGACGACAGAGGCCAAAGTCGCAAATCTTGGCGCGGCGATTCGCATCGACCAGACAATTCCGCGCAGCAATGTCGCGGTGGACAAAGCCACCGTCGTGGATATTCAGCAGCCCCGCGGCGGCGTCGATGAGAATTTGCATCTTCTGCGCCGTTGTCAAGTCCACTTGGTCTTCGATCGTCCCGCACGGCAAGTACTCGGTGACCAAGCTCAGTGGCTTGGACAGATCGGTCGACGCGCCGACAAACGGGACGATGTTGGGATGATGGCCAAACATGTTGAGCACCGCGGCTTCGTGGCGGAATTCCTGGACAATTTGGTCGGACGAGTCGCCATATTCACTTGCGCGGATCGTCTTGACGACGACGTCGCGGCCATTGTAGTCGGCGCGGTAAGCGTCGCCAAAATACCCGCGTCCGACCAATTCTTTCAGCTGGAGCGATCGGTATGGGATCTCTTCAAACGTTTCCTCGAGCATTTCCAGCTCCGACATGACTGGCGCCATCTCGTTGCTCTCCATCGCGACAGCGCGGCGCTGCGAGGTGACAAACAAATACGCGCGGAGAAACATCACGCGGGTCCCCAAGACGATCGAAGCCTTGAAGAGAACTTGCGCTTCTTGCTGCGCGTTGTCATCGCATGCGACTTGGAACGTCACGTTGGTTTGGACGCCAGCCCACGTCATGGCTTTTGTCGCGCCGTTCAAAATGGTAAATCCACTCGGAACTTCCAGCGTGATATGCGCTCGCGCGCCGCGGCGCAGGGGAAACAAGACATCGCGGGACATTTGAGAAGCGTCCGGCGCGTCGGCAATCGCTTCTTCGTGCATGGCGTCCCGCTGGTGAGCTAGAAATGCCCACACGCTGAAGCCAAAGACCGTCGTGGGCTGGACGCATTGCGGTGCGTAGGCAACCATGTGCACCGCGTCTTCGTCGTCGTCGTACTTGTTGAATGGCGTCGACGATGCCGCCAACGAACGAAAGATTGGAGCAGTTGTGGTAAAGCTGGAAGTGCCCGCACTGGCGGCGTGGAGAGGACTACTCACGGGGGAAAAGCGGTCGTATTGGGCCAGCGGCTCATACGATATCGGCGACGGGCCGTCGTTCCAGTCGGTCCCTCGAAAGACGGGCGAGCCGTAGCTCAAACTTCCCGCTGCGTTGGTCGTAAAGTAGGAAGTGAGATGCGTAAAGCTCTCGGACGGCGTTTGACTTGGGAGAACATCGTTGTCCAACGAGGTCGTCTTGGCCGACATTTCAATGTTGCGGGAGGTCGCTAGCGGGATATAAACTGGTGGCGCTGGCGCGTCTCCTGCTTGTGTCTCCTTGGAGGCAGCAGCAATCTCATCGAGGATCTTTTGACGGCGATCGCCAAACGATTTGCATTCCTTGGCAAGCTTGCGCCGAAGTTTCAAGTTGGGCGCATTGGCCACCATATTTTCGTACTCTGCAATGGACGCTTCGACGCTGGCGAGCTCTTTCTGTAGCTCAGTCACGTGGAGCAGTCTTTCACCGCTGTTTGCGGGAGGCGTCTGGGAGATTGGAGACGCTAAAGGCGTCGGTGGAGAGGGAGGAGGCGAAGGTTGCATGGTGGTTTCTAAAGGAGGAGTTGGAGGTCGAACGTGGTCGTCTTGGGCGACGTTCACCGCAATGTCCGTGGCGGATTCACAACCTGCTAGAGCGTCTTGAGAGTCCACAGATTCGTACGTCGATGAGGCAGTCGTACGGAGTAAACCAGTGCGTTCTGAGTCGTCCGTCCTGGCACGACGATGGACTCGTAAAAGAAAGCGCTCAGCTGAACCACGACGGTGCCAACGACGACAGCAGCTAGCAATCCACCCAAGACAAGCAGAGTCCAGTACGCCAGAAGTTGCATCGTGTCGAACGACCCCACGAGGAGAGAGCGAAGTCCGAGGCCCCAAATCCACAAGGGAAGGGACATGATGATCGACGCGAGGTTGACTTTCCAACAAAAGATAAACAACGCCGAGTATTGAATCTGTCGAGACGTCAACGTTGGAGGCAATTGAGGCAAGGATTCTGTCGCGGGGTCAAACAAGGCAAGTAGTGCAAGCTCGTTGCGCCAAAAGGGAGCTAGGATTTGCTGCGCGAATCGACGGAAGCCAAGCTCACAGCGTTCTTGAAAGCTGAGGATCGATAGGTTGTCCGCTCCATCGCGACGAAACGTGAGCCAGAGCAGCCACGGGACCACGAGCGCCAAAAGGAACACTGAACTAGCATAGACTGCAAGGACGAAGAGGCAGTAGAAGACAAAGAAGACGAGCGTACGCGCCAGCGACCGCGTCTCGCCCAGACATAGCCGCATACGATCGATCAATGGTTTGGCATATTGATTCGCTCCCCGGTTGACAATATCCAGGTATCCGGATAAATATATTTTAAATACGCTTTAAATAATTTCAGAGTATTTTAAATTCAGCCAGCATTCCTGGTGGAATTTTCCAGTGAAAAATTCTCATGGTTGTTCCCACCTCTGATTTAAAATGCATTTTAAACATGTTAACAGTCTATCCTTATAATTTAAATTAATTTTGTTGAGAACTTTATCTCACACTTCTGAAATGTCACTGCATGTCAATAATCATGACAACCGCAGCGGCGGCGGTGGTTGTCTGGTCGTCGGTATTGCGACGATTGATGTGATCCTCTCGACGCCAAACTTTCCCCAAGGTATGAAAGAGCCCTCTTCGACCTTCTTCTCACCCCAGAGCGTCGCTAGAGGACACCAAGGTAGGCTCTTCTCCCGCTCTTCTCTCTCAATGAAACATGGTGCATTCATGCAGATTCGAGCGACGAAGTCCGAGAAACGCAGGTTCGCCGCGTCATTCTTCGTCACAAACTCATTGCTATAGAGGGGGGAACGGCTCCAACACACTTGTACTCCATTTCAAAGGGTTTCCGGCGATCTGACGTTGTCTGGTGCAGGTTGTCTGTTCCCAACTCGACGTGTTTTTATCCCTTCATTGGATGGGTATACTCGTCAACCCGAGCGTGAATTCCGACGCGCGCTTTATCGTGCAAGACCTTGAAGCTCATGGAATTGACGTCTCGCCTTGCCAAATCGTCGACTCTGGTGCCATGCCAACGTCTGTACGCCGTTCATTGTCCTTCGTTTGGATCATGACGCGGTTCTTGTAGTATATCTTGTCCAGTGCAGCCACGGGCTCGCGTACAATTGTCCACCACCGTGAGCTTGACGAGGTAACCGTGGATCATTTCGAAAAGACGCTCCCGACCCTGAGTTCATTGGGCTGGATCCATTTTGAATGCCGCGACGCTCGTCGCACTCTCGACATGATTGCCATCGCACGGGCGATGCATCCAACGATGCCCTTGTCTTTGGAAATCGAAGCGCCTCGGCATCGATGGGATCTCCTCCAGCCGTAAGCATCATTTCCATCTCTCTGCTTGCGAGTTTGTAGAGCATTTGGTTTGGTCTCGTATGTCTTTGTGAGCCAAACGTACGTTGAATCTCTCGGCTACACCGACGCTCCGTCGTTCCTCGACGTGTTAGCTTTACAAGTCGCCAACTCGAGCTCGTTGCGCGGTGTCCTTTGTCCATGGGGAGCTCAAGGGGCGTTCTATCTCGAGAATGGCTCGGTCCAGCACATTCCCGTGGATAAACTTGCCCATGTCGTCAGCTCGGTTGGTGCTGGCGACGCCTTTATCGCGGCAACGATGTCAGCGCTCCATGCTGGCCAAACTCTCCACCAAGCCGTCGCTGCAGGCTGCCGCGTCGCTCGACTAAAGTGCTTGCAACCTGGCATGGAGCTCAATCAAGACGACGCGGCAAAGAATGTCTTCCTCCATGCCTCGTAGCCATCCACAGAACTCTAAAGCTCTCTTTAAATATACACAACCACCACACGACTACTTGGCTTCCAACAGACGGACGAGGATCGAATGCATGGACGGTCGCTTCGTCGGGTCTTCTTGGAAACAATCCTCCATGAGCTCCCGACACGATGGTGGAATGACCGGCAAGCTCACATCGAGGCGACCGCCTTCCAAGACGCGCGCGGCGGCGAGATACGACGGCACGTCGGCAAATGGCTTGGTCTGTGTGAAGGTTTCCCACATGAGCACGCCGTAGGAATACGCGTCCGACTTGTACGAGAACGCATGCGGCGGCTGGAGCGATTCCGGGGCCATGTACTTGATTGGGCCGACGCCGTCTTGGATAAACGAACCGCCATAAGCTTGATTGACGCGACGACAGAGGCCAAAGTCGCAAATCTTGGCGCGGCGATTCGCATCGACCAGACAATTCCGCGCAGCAATGTCGCGGTGGACAAAGCCACCGTCGTGGATATTCAGCAGCCCCGCGGCGGCGTCGATGAGAATTTGCATCTTCTGCGCCGTTGTCAAGTCCACTTGGTCTTCGATCGTCCCGCACGGCAAGTACTCGGTGACCAAGCTCAGTGGCTTGGACAGATCGGTCGACGCGCCGACAAACGGGACGATGTTGGGATGATGGCCAAACATGTTGAGCACCGCGGCTTCGTGGCGGAATTCCTGGACAATTTGGTCGGACGAGTCGCCATATTCACTTGCGCGGATCGTCTTGACGACGACGTCGCGGCCATTGTAGTCGGCGCGGTAAGCGTCGCCAAAATACCCGCGTCCGACCAATTCTTTCAGCTGGAGCGATCGGTATGGGATCTCTTCAAACGTTTCCTCGAGCATTTCCAGCTCCGACATGACTGGCGCCATCTCGTTGCTCTCCATCGCGACAGCGCGGCGCTGCGAGGTGACAAACAAATACGCGCGGAGAAACATCACGCGGGTCCCCAAGACGATCGAAGCCTTGAAGAGAACTTGCGCTTCTTGCTGCGCGTTGTCATCGCATGCGACTTGGAACGTCACGTTGGTTTGGACGCCAGCCCACGTCATGGCTTTTGTCGCGCCGTTCAAAATGGTAAATCCACTCGGAACTTCCAGCGTGATATGCGCTCGCGCGCCGCGGCGCAGGGGAAACAAGACATCGCGGGACATTTGAGAAGCGTCCGGCGCGTCGGCAATCGCTTCTTCGTGCATGGCGTCCCGCTGGTGAGCTAGAAATGCCCACACGCTGAAGCCAAAGACCGTCGTGGGCTGGACGCATTGCGGTGCGTAGGCAACCATGTGCACCGCGTCTTCGTCGTCGTCGTACTTGTTGAATGGCGTCGACGATGCCGCCAACGAACGAAAGATTGGAGCAGTTGTGGTAAAGCTGGAAGTGCCCGCACTGGCGGCGTGGAGAGGACTACTCACGGGGGAAAAGCGGTCGTATTGGGCCAGCGGCTCATACGATATCGGCGACGGGCCGTCGTTCCAGTCGGTCCCTCGAAAGACGGGCGAGCCGTAGCTCAAACTTCCCGCTGCGTTGGTCGTAAAGTAGGAAGTGAGATGCGTAAAGCTCTCGGACGGCGTTTGACTTGGGAGAACATCGTTGTCCAACGAGGTCGTCTTGGCCGACATTTCAATGTTGCGGGAGGTCGCTAGCGGGATATAAACTGGTGGCGCTGGCGCGTCTCCTGCTTGTGTCTCCTTGGAGGCAGCAGCAATCTCATCGAGGATCTTTTGACGGCGATCGCCAAACGATTTGCATTCCTTGGCAAGCTTGCGCCGAAGTTTCAAGTTGGGCGCATTGGCCACCATATTTTCGTACTCTGCAATGGACGCTTCGACGCTGGCGAGCTCTTTCTGTAGCTCAGTCACGTGGAGCAGTCTTTCACCGCTGTTTGCGGGAGGCGTCTGGGAGATTGGAGACGCTAAAGGCGTCGGTGGAGAGGGAGGAGGCGAAGGTTGCATGGTGGTTTCTAAAGGAGGAGTTGGAGGTCGAACGTGGTCGTCTTGGGCGACGTTCACCGCAATGTCCGTGGCGGATTCACAACCTGCTAGAGCGTCTTGAGAGTCCACAGATTCGTACGTCGATGAGGCAGTCGTACGGAGTAAACCAGTGCGTTCTGAGTCGTCCGTCCTGGCACGACGATGGACTCGTAAAAGAAAGCGCTCAGCTGAACCACGACGGTGCCAACGACGACAGCAGCTAGCAATCCACCCAAGACAAGCAGAGTCCAGTACGCCAGAAGTTGCATCGTGTCGAACGACCCCACGAGGAGAGAGCGAAGTCCGAGGCCCCAAATCCACAAGGGAAGGGACATGATGATCGACGCGAGGTTGACTTTCCAACAAAAGATAAACAACGCCGAGTATTGAATCTGTCGAGACGTCAACGTTGGAGGCAATTGAGGCAAGGATTCTGTCGCGGGGTCAAACAAGGCAAGTAGTGCAAGCTCGTTGCGCCAAAAGGGAGCTAGGATTTGCTGCGCGAATCGACGGAAGCCAAGCTCACAGCGTTCTTGAAAGCTGAGGATCGATAGGTTGTCCGCTCCATCGCGACGAAACGTGAGCCAGAGCAGCCACGGGACCACGAGCGCCAAAAGGAACACTGAACTAGCATAGACTGCAAGGACGAAGAGGTAGTAGAAGACAAAGAAGACGAGCGTACGCGCCAGCGACCGCGTCTCGCCCAGACATAGCCGCATACGATCGATCAATGGTTTGGCATATTGATTCGCTCCCCGGTTGACAATATCCAGGTATCCGGATAAATATATTTTAAATACGCTTTAAATAATTTCAGAGTATTTTAAATTCAGCCAGCATTCCTGGTGGAATTTTCCAGTGAAAAATTCTCATGGTTGTTCCCACCTCTGATTTAAAATGCATTTTAAATTGCTAGAAAGGGACTTCAGTCGATAAAATGTATTTAAAAATAGTTTACAGCACCTCCTTGAATGAACGTTGGTCGTCCAGATCGTCTTGTGGTAAATTTTGCATGGATTGCTTCAAACTCATTTTAAACTTGATTTTTGATTTGAAATGCATTTAAAATATAACGAACACACAACCACAGCTGGATGAAACATCTCGTGGTGAAAGCAGCCACGCCTCTTGCATCGAGTTGGCGTCAACGAAGGATCTACACCATAGCACAGCTCTAGCCGAGCCTAATGGCTCCAAGCAAGCCGCTGAAAATTTGCGCCTTGCTGGTACATAGACGTCCATGAGAATATTCCAGTCTATCCTTCACACGTCCATGTTTCATCGCGGGGTAGCGTACCTGTAGCGTGTTTGTGCAGTAGTGGAATGTCAAGTTAATGGACCTATTCCTGCTTGAATAATCCCCGCACACACTGAGTCGAATCAACTTGTTTGGATGATAAAGCTGCATGACCATTTTATAGACTCATACCAGGGCAGTTGATGAATTATTGCCATCGAGCGAACTAGTGGAAACTACATAGAGTAGTTTAAATGTATTGCGCAGAATGCCATCATTACACTCTAAAGAAGCCGATGAGCCTACGAGGCAAGACATTGAAGACTTCCTTGTCGTTTTGCAGAAGCTCAACCTCGCTCCACCTAAAGCTGTAGCGTCCGCCTTCAAGTTTTTGGTACATCAAAGCCTCACGAGCCACCGAGCAATGACCAAGGTCACTTCTGGATCTTGAAGATTGCTTTGTCGTTGTCAGCGCCACGAAGAATATGCCTATGGCGGGTGGACAGCTTGGCATTCAAGTGAGCGATGGACATTTTAGATATGTGAAGTTTTGCGGAACCGTTTCATATCTACCCAATCAAACGGCTGGATTCGAACAACGGATGATGTCGACCGGTATTCAAAGCATATTCTCGGCAATAAGAGCCGTTTGCTTGCACTCTTTTTACCCTGGAGAGACTGCAAGCAGTGTAGAGCGACCGCACCTTGTCAGGAGTTGACTCCCTGCGGCAGAGACTCGTCACGAGAAAGGACTGTGATGTCGATTCGGAACAGGTACGAGAGGATTGACGACGTGATGCCTTATTCACAGCGCAGTCATGCCCTCAATGGTTTGTACATGACTACGTCGATTGCAATTGTAACTTTCCAGCCAAGAGGAAGAGTCCTATCTGGAGATGTCACCAATGCAAGGTATGCCTTGATCGAATCCTTGGCGGTTAAGACAGTTCCACGGTCCAACAATCAACCGCAAGGGAAAATCTATTTTTGACGCATGGCCATCCAAGCCAAGGCCGTTGACACTGCTCGACAGCCCGATGCCTGGATGGATAATGCAATGTCGACCAAGTTCACGTGGCTCCGGCGGCTCGTCTATGTCTTTGCCAACGTCAAACACATCATGACGGCCATCTACTTGGCATCACAAGTCGTCTTGCTCCTCACAACCAACGAAGCTCAGCAGCGGACGTCCCATTTCTACGCTCCAAACATAGTCGTTGTCATATACAGCTTACTAGTCGCGCTCCATGTTGCTTCCATGATTCAATATGGCTCCAGGCGGTGTCGCGGGCGATTTGCGCGACCTGGAAACAAAGTTGCGGCGATATCGCTGTCATCCGATGGAAGATTCAAGAGTCATCACAGAATTTACACGACGATTGTCCAAGCTATGTCGACCCAAACATTTATTCTAACGTTCAATGCACTCGAACTGGCATGCCAGAGCTACGAAGCCTTTGAACTCGCGTCCAAACTCGTAGACAGTTACCTCGTCACGGTCTACGTCTTGCTTGTGGTGCTCCATGCCTGCTTGACGCCGTTGTTTCTCGTTGTCAAGCGGTCGACGATCAACCTCATCCTGCTCACGTGGACGTCCAGCTTGATTAGCTTTGGCTTGTCGTGCTTGATTCACTTTTTTGGATTGATCTATCCGCTGCTGTACTACATGTTTGTCGACGTCAACTTGGACACGAGCCCAACATGGCTTACGCATTATATCTTGTACGTCCGCTACAACTTTATCACGTCTCCGACAGACTTCATCGCCAAAGTCGTTGTTCAAATGGGCTCTTTGGCGTCGCTCTGGCGTCTCGTTGACAATGTCGAGCTCGCGATGACTCTTCAAAAGCTCCAACGACACAGTTCAACCTTTATCAAGACGGCTCCACCAACTCCAACAAGTCGCCGAGCCTTAAAACTCTACAACATCCTCAGCCTGGCATGGGGCGTGATTCTCTTTGTGAGTTTATTCCATGCAATGTGGTTCCGCACAGAATGTCCAGCAACTTGCGTCAAGTCGGTCACGCCGCTGTGGTCTACGCATTGCCAATGCATGTTTGTCCATGTGAATTGTCATCTCCTGGGCCACCAAGACGTCGAAATGTAGCTCCACGCACAACCATTGGGGGTCCATGTCTTTGCGATCATCGTCAGTCGCTGTGATCTACGTCATGGCATTCTCAACTCGACGCTGCATCAATTCGACCAACTCTATTTTATTGGCATCTACTTTACCAACACAACGTCGTGGGATGGAACCTTTCCAGCGACGGTCAACACTGTCACCATGAGCTACGGCGCGCTCGAGACGATTCCATCGATTCTCGAGCGCGATATTCCAGCGTCGATGGTGGCTTTGCGCCTTTCGAGCCATCCATTTCAAGCCTTTGAAATTCCACCCGCTTGGCACCTCGTTCGCGACCTTCGTCTCGTGAATCTTTCCCACGTCGTCTTTGATCCAACGACGCTGGCAACCTTTGATTTTATCATGCTCGTGCTGGCATTTGCCAATTTGACCACCCTGCCGCCAGGCATTGACGCGATGTCACATCTCGCCACGGTCGACGTCTCGGGCAATCTTTTCGACAAAGCTCCACGGACGTTGTTGTCCCGCCAAGTCCAAGTGATTGCTTGCGGCAATCCCATCAATCTCACAGAGCCGCTAGACCCACCGCAGCGTTTGAATTTCGACTGGACGCAGTCGACGTCGTGCTGGAATCCATGTGCGCCAAGTTGTTTTCCATACATGGTGGCCGACCACCAATGTCAACTTGCATGTTTTACACCCGGCTGCAATTTCGACGGCGGCGACTGCGACGACTTTGGCTTTGATCCTCCTCTGCAGTAAAAGTCGTCGCGGCCGTCCACGAGACACTTGGAGCAATCGTCGTGCGGTCGATCGGTTGCAACAACTTCTAAATTTGGATCGTTTTCAGTCCATGCCGGCCAAGAAGCCCAAGTCAGAGTGGCCGAATCGACAGACGGTCCATGTCTACTCGGCATGGCTACGACGTTTGGTCTTTGTCTTTGCAGGGCTCAAGCATACGTTGACCGCATTGTATTTGGCGGCGCAGGTGGTTCTCCTCCGCACTGCGAACGATGCCCAGATACGATCGTCGCATTTATACGCCCCGGACAAGGTGGAAATCGTGTATGGCGTGCTGGGCAGCCTCCACATGGCGTCGTTTGTTCAGTATTGCTGCCTCTGTCGACGTCGTCCAGCTTCGTCCTTGCTGTGTGCCCCCCGGAGCAAAGTATTTCCAGACTTGGCGTCGGAAAGACCATGGCCGACGCGGCATTTTAACTTTGTCCAGACGTGGAAGGATCGAATTTTGTCCAGCGATGTGTTTTTCGTCGCGTTCAACGTGCTCGATGTCATCTCTCAGAGCTACGAAGCGTTTGCGCTTGCGACGAAATTAGTCGACCGACGGCTTGTTTCAATCTACGTCTTGCTGGTCGTGCTGTACATCACAGGGACGGCGTACGTTCTCCTCGCCAACCACTCGGCCACGAAGCTCGTCTTGCTCAATTGGGCGTCCAGCTTGATTAGCTTTGGCTTGTCGAGCTTGCTGCACTATTTTGGATTGATTCTTCCCTTGCTCTACTATAAATTTGTCGACCCGACGTTGGAGTCGAGCCCGACGTGGCTGACCCACTACATTTTGTACATTCGGTACAATTTCATCACCTCCGCGACAGACTTGGTGGCCAAAGGCGTCGTCCAGCTCGGCTCCTTGGTCTCTCTCTGGCGTCTGGTTGACAATATCAACATGACAAAGACGCTAGCGACGATTCAAACCCGCACGGGGAGCTTTTTCCAGCCACGTCGTGCAAGACCACCGTCGAAATACGTCATGCTCTACGTCTCGTGTACGATCTTGTGGGCCATCTTCCTCGCGTTGTCATTGCTCTATGCTATGTGGTTCCGCGCAAGTTGTCCAGCGTCCTGCATGGAATACGTCTCGCCGCTCTGGACGTCCAAATGTCAATGCATGTATGTCCATGTGAATTGCCACCTCTTGGGCCACCAAGACGTCGAGAAGGAGCTCCATGCGAGCCAACTCGGCTCGAATGTCTTTGCCATCATGGTCAGTCGCTGCGACTTAGCGCATGGGATTTCAAACGCCACGCTGAATCAATTCCAAGAGCTCTACTTTGTCGGCATTCATTTCACAAACATGACGTCGTGGGATGGACAACTTCCACGGTCGATCAACTTTGTCACAATGAGCTATGGCCACCTCGAGACACTGCCGTCGATTCTGCAAGCCAATATTCCAGAATCGCTGATTGTGTTGCGCCTTGCGAGCCATCCATTTCAATCGTTTGAGATTCCACCGACTTGGCACCTCGTTCGAGATTTGCGGCTCGTGAATCTTTCCCACGTCGTGTTTGAACCGACGACGTTGGCCAAGTTTAACTTTGTCCTGCTCGTCTTGGCCTTCAACAAGCTCACGGCCATACCGCCGCAACTCGATGCCATGACGAATCTCTGGTTCCTCGACGTCACTGGGAATGCCATCGATCAAGTTCCAAAGACATTAACGTCGCGTCAAGTCCAAGTCGTGGCGTGTGGGAACCAAATCAACTCGACCGACACGGCGCTGGAACCCACGGAGCGACGATTGTATGAATGGACGCAGACGGAATTCTGCGGCAGACCGTGCGCACCCGATTGCTATCGCTACATGTATGGCGATCGCATTTGTCAATGGCAATGTTTCAATGCACGCTGTGGCTATGACGGTGGCGACTGCGACGATTTTAGTTTTCATATCGGCTGACGTGGCGCCGTCGTTCAAACTCACGTCCATCGGCGACATGGCTCCAAAGCTCCCTTAGCCAAGACCATTGCTACTGTCGCTTCGTACTTGTGGCTTTTGTGCAGATGATGGCGTTGTCGAGCTCTTGTTCTTGCTGCAATGTTCGTTCAACCGATCAATATTTCATGGACCATTGCGCCGCCGTAGCAATCCCGACGCGATGGAATTTACAGAGCTATCCATGGAGTCCAGTGCCTTGTGCGGCTTTCGTGATCGTCGTGTCGACTCACTTTGACAGTTTAACGAAGAACCATCCATCTATTTTGGGCTCTTCGCATGCGTTTGACAGCCACCAAATTTAGAAATGCTGCGGCGGCGGTTGGTCTACACGTTTGCGTACGTCAAGGGCGTCGTGACGACGATCTACTTGGTCTCTCAAGTGGTTCTCCTGCACGCTGCCGACGACGCGCAGAAACGAACGTCGCATGTATACGCCCCGGAGCTTGTGATCCTTGCCTACAGCTTTCTAGCCGCTCTTTACGTTGGTACCTTGGTCCAGTATGGATGGACCGAATGCCAAGATTGCTTGTGGCTCACGAACCGCACCAAGGTCTATCCCATGGCTCGCCGATTGAAGCCCAGAAATCGCCTCGACGTTGCGTATGCTTGTCTCGTGCGTTTGGTGTCAAGCGATGTCTTTGTCGTGGCGTTTAACACTTTTGAATTGACTTGTCAGAGCTACGAGGCGTTTGAACTCTCGACAAAACTCGTCGATCGAAGTCTCGTCTCTGTCTACATTTCGCTCGTCGCCCTGCATGCGATCGTCAAGCCGTGCTTTTGGCAGTCCAAGCACTCGACAACCAACGTCGTCTTGCTCACGTGGATGTCGAGTTGGATTAGCTTTAGTCTTTCCTGTCTTGTGCATTTCTTTGGATTGATTCTGCCGCTGCTGCACTACAAATTTGTCGACTCGACGATGGTGTCGAGCCCAAGATGGCTCACGCATTATATCTTGTACGTCCGATACAACTTTGTCACGTCACTGACCGATTTGATCGCCAAAGTGGTTTGTCAATTGGGTTCCTTGGTGTCTCTCTGGCGTCTCGTCGGTCATGTCGAGCTCCTTGCGGCGCTCCAAAAGCATCCTCGGCCGTATTCAACTTTAAATCGCGCATCGCCGTCTCGGACAGGTTTGAACGTCTACTTGCTCGTCAGTGTCGCTTGGGGCATCACGCTCTTTGCAAGTTTGGTCCATGTCGTGTGTGCAATATATGTCGCCCCTGTGGTCTTCAGACTGTCAGTGCATGTTTGTGCATGTGAATTGTCCGTTTTTGGGCCACCAAGACGTCGACTTGGAGCTCCAGGCACGTCAGTTGGGCTCCAATGTTTTTGCGATCGTCGTCAGTCGGTGTGATCTCCACGATGGAATTGCCAATTCGACGCTCCGCCAGTTTGAGCAGCTCTACTTTCTTGGCATTCATTTCACAAATATGACGTCGTGGGATGGACAGCTTCCACCGTCCATCAATTTCCTCGCCGTGAGCTACAGCCAGCTCACAACACTGCCGTCGATTCTCGAAGCGAATCTTCCATCGTCCATGGTGGCCTTGCGGCTTTCAAATCTTCCCTTGCACTCGTTGGAAATTCCACCGTCGTGGTCTCTCGTGCGCGACTTGCGGCTCGTGAATGTTTCCCGCGTCGTGTTTTACCCGACGACGTTGACAAGCTTTGACTTTGTCGAGCTTCGATTGGCATGGAACAACCTCACGAGCTTCCCACTCGGCATTGAGCCGATGAACAACTTGGCAATCCTCGACGTGTCGGGCAACGCGTTGGATCAATTCCCGCAGAGTTTGTTGTCGCGTGGTGTCCAAGTCGTTGCTTGTGGAAACGCCGTCGACTTGACAGAGTTTCTCGGGCCGGTGGGGAAAAAGATATTCGAATCCTCGTGGTCTGCGAATTGTGCAGCTCCATGCGCACCAGCGTGCTTTCCTTGCATGCTCGGCGACCATGAATGCCACTTGGAATGCTTTGATCCGAGTTGCAACTACGACGATGGCGATTGCGACTACTTTGGCTTTGACAAATGAAGCCATGCCGCGTCAAACAGAGCGTCGCGTGACGCCCCAGAGCGGCCTAGTAGGCATAGACGGTGGTGGCTCTTCTGCCGTGGATGCCATCATCTAACGCGGGAAAAGAGATGGAAAGCGTCATGCGAGAGCACATCGTGTTTTGTTTACTCGTACATTTCTACAAGTCGGAAATATCGCCTTCGTAGCGGGCGACCATGTGATCGGATATCTTTGGCGAGACGCGGACGATATACGCGCCGCGGTGTTCAGGCTTGGTGATAAAGACAGATCCTTGCACGCCCACGTTGGCTGCTGCTTCTCGCATGGCGTCAGCGACCTAATACGCGAGTTAAGAGTTTGCATTGGAAGCTTGTAAGTACCGAGGTTTCATCGCGTTCGCCAGCGACTTGCGTAAAGATATCGCCGCATCGACCGGACGTAATCGCGAGGACGGTCGGGCCAGCACCGCTGAGGAAACAAGCGTGGGCACCAGAGTCGAGCGACGCTTTCACAAGTGGAAACAAATGCGGGTATTGCGCTTCGCCACGCTGCGGTTGATGCAACCTGTCTTGCGTCGCGTGACGCAATTCTTTGAAGTTGCCGCTGCGGAAGGCGTTGACAAGAATGGCCGAGCGACCAATATTGAACACCGCGTCGGCGCGATCGATCTACAGTGGATTGAGAGATGGAAGAAGGGTTAAAAGGACGACCTTCTTGGGTAGAATGGCTCGCGCGACGCTCGTAGGGCCCGTCGTTTCAGGGATAAAGATGACGCATTGCATTGTGTCGGGGATCTGGACGCGGGAAGAGTACCATCGTTCGTCGGTGAAAATGCCCTAATGGAAGAATAAAAATTCCACTGGAGGAAAATGGATGGATACCAATTGAAGACCGCCATAGATACAAGGCGCAACGTTGTCAGGATGACCTTCAATATCCGCCGCAAGTTGCAATAGTTCTTCCTTGCCATGGACGGACAATTCGTGGCCCGCAATGACCAGACCAGCAATAATCCCAGCGACAATGCCGGCAGAACTACTGCCGAGCCCTCGGGCAAACGGAATCCGATTGCGGCAGTGAATTCGAAGGGCTGGCATATCCTACATCCGTTGCTTCAGTCCCAAGTCAAGAACGAGTGGCGTACCTGGCCAGCAGCTTTGAACGCTGCTTGAAGGCCCACAACGACAAGATTCGTTTCGTCGGTCGGCAAGACATCCGTGCCTTCGCCTTCGTTAGTCAAAGAGAATTCAGCCGCTCGCTCGACCGTCACTTCGTTCCAAATGTCGACAGCCATGCCGATGCAGTCAAATCCTGGCCCCATGTTGGCCGTCGTGGCCGGCACACGAACCGTCACCGAGTCTTTCGGTCCGAATCCGCTGCCTTGGCCTTGGATGCTGGCTTTGCGGACGCTCTTGGGTCGCTCGGGAGTCTTTTGCTTCTTCGTTCCGACGTACACAACGAGCGCAGAGAGCGCGACGGCCATCGCTACCTTCACACCCACATCGCTCAACATTGCAAACCACGAAATTGATCACAAGAACTTTCACTTTTCAATCAAGTAAAGTTACGCAATATGGACATTTCAAATGTGTGAAATTCGATTCGCACCACTAGAAAAAGCGTGTCACACCGGAGAACGACACACGCAGATAGCTCGCAACGAACTAGACTTATGCAGACTTGATGACACTCGATGGACAGCACAGAGCCAAGCTGACAGCGGGAAGGAGGAGCGCTCATGACGATGTCGAAGCATACGTGGTCGACTTCGCAAACACTCTGACCAACATGATATATGAAATATGAATTTTGATTGGCTAAAATTCAGTTTATTTGAGGAGGATAAGTACACAGACTTTGAGGACACTGTTTTGTTATTGTCAATCAACAAGGAAAGCGCAAACGTTAACGTTAGTTTATCTTTGGCATCAATCATATAGTCCAACTAGCGAGACAGACCTGTACGACAATTGCTTAACTTTGGACAGGAAAACTCACCTTCGTCATGTGTAATTACCGAGAATATCGTCTCCAGTCGCCCATGGATCGATTTCACGTCGTTAGGTAGAGCGCAAGTGGGGAGCGGTATGGCCTTGCAGCTTGCCCGTCGCCCTTTTGAACATGAAATGCAACAGGCGAGACGGGGATTCGTTTACCTTACAATCCAGCTCGATGTATGTGTGTAGATCATGTTCAGTATGTTGTGGCCATCGCGGGGACTTTGATTTGCTTATGTCCTCTTATCGTGTTGGAAGCGGCTAGGCGGCGATGAGCTATAGAAGTGTGGGAGCTTTATCAAAGTAGTTTGAAAGCTTTTCTAGGGGGATGGTGGTTTCCTTGAGAGAAAGACAGAGATTGGTAAAATACTATTTTTCATGCTTTTTTTGGACACATGTAAAAATAATTGTCAAGGGGTATTTTTGATTTAAATACCTGTTTAAAATAATATTATTGTAAATACAATAACCTGTGAAAATGAATGATTTGGTTTAATCCAATCAGAGCCGCACAATAGGATATTCGTTGTTGTGCCACCACCAGCAGACGCGGTCGAGCGCACCATCATGTCCGATTCCGACAGTGATCTCGAGCCAATTCGAAAAAAGGTTAAGGTCTCCAAGTCCAAGAAACCCGTTAGGAAAGACTCGGATTCGGATTCGGATGACCTGCCGCTCCAGAAATTGAAGAAGAGCCCGGCGAAAGTAAAACCTACAGCGACGAAAAAGTCCACGACGAAAACCAAGGAGAAGGTCAAGGTGAAAACGAAGGAAAACCCGACAAAAATCAAGCGCGAAGGTGGAAATGCTGTTCGTAAACTCAAAGTCCAAAATAAATCAGAGCGTCTCGACATGGCAATCAAAGCGTATCGTTGGTGGAATGCTGAAGAATTACCTGAAGGAATACAGTGGCGCAGTCTCGAGCACAATGGTGTTCTCTTCCCACCGACTTATGTCCCCCATGGCATTCCTCTTCTCTACGATGGCCAACCAGCCGAATTGACCCCAGAGCAAGAAGAAATCGCGTCGTTTTTTGCCTCGATTCCATTAGACGGTCCTCAACTTGGAAACCCAAAGACCGCGGCCATGTTTACCAAGAACTTTTTTGCCGACTTTAAAGCATCTCTTGGAAAGAACCACGTCATAAAAGACATCAAGAAATGTGACTTCGAGAAGATGCGCACGCATCTGAACACTTTGGTTGGTGGATTTCCTCCTTGCGAGGTAATTAATCCAATAATTGTAGCGCGATGAGCGAAAGGAACGCACAAAGGAAGAAAAGGCCCAGAAAAGGCCAAGAAAAATGAAGAACTCTTCCATCACGGTTTTGCCATAGTCGATGGGTACGGCACTCCTACTAGAAGCAGGTGAATAATTTGTTGGTGGTAGGCATTTGGAAAAAGTTGGCAATTTCAGAATTGAGCCTCCAGGCCTTTTCCGTGGCCGTGGCGAGCATCCCAAAACGGGAACTCTCAAGAAAGCAGTCATGCCGGAAGAAGTGACGATCAACATAGGAATGGAAGACCGTGTGCCAATTTGTACGATGCCTGGCCATGCATGGAAAGAAGTCATTCACCGAGACACGGTGTCGTGGCTCGCCTACTGGAATGAAAATGTTATGGGTGGCATCAAATATGTTTGGCTTGCCGCGTCTTCGAGTTTCAAAGGCAAAGCAGACATGGAAAAGTATGAAAAAGCACGACGACTCAAGAAATGCATTGGGAAAATCCGCAAAGATTACACGGAAGGTCTCAAATCCAAAGACATGTTTACGCGGCAACGCTCGACTGCCATGTGGGTCATCGATGTGCTTGCTCTTCGTGTGGGCAATGAAAAGGGTGAAGACGAAGCAGATACTGTTGGTTGCTGTTCTTTGCGTGTCGAGCATGCCAGCTTTAACGACACAAACTGTGAACTCACGTTGTCGTTTCTCGGTAAAGACTCGATGCCTTACAACAATACCATCGAGTTGGCTCAGTACGGTAGCGTGGGCGAACTTGTGTACAAGAATCTCAAGAGCTTTTGCGCCAAGAAAGAACCGCACGAAGACATATTTCACGAATTGAGAGTGACAGAGCTCAAAAGCACTTAAGCTCGCTTATGCCTGGTCTATCGGCCAAAGTCTTCCGTACATTCAATGCCTCGGTGACACTACAGAAAGAATTGCCAAACATTTTGGAAGGCGACGATGTAGCTGTCAAAGTTGTAGCATACAACGACGCGAATCGCAAGGTGGGCAATCTTTCTTGTGAACGAGGTGCTGAGAAGTGCATAGGTTGCTATCTTGTGCAACCATCAAAGGACGGTGCCAAAGACGTTTGGCACAATGGTGGATCGAATGGAAGGCCAGCTGAAACAGCTGAAAGAACAACTGGAGGAGCTCCAAGACATGCGCATTGCAGTTAAGAAGAACAAGACCAAGTCGATTCAACTACGCTCGGATGATACGGAAGACGAAGAAGCGAAGAAAGCACAAGCACATCGTTTTGTCAAAGTCCCTACCGTTGATCAAATTGACAAGAAGATCGAAAGCTGGTCAAAACGTATCAAAGCACTGGATCTGCGTCTCAAAGACAAGGTAGAAGACGCTCATGAGGACTTTTGTTTGACGGGCAATCGACTCTGTGTAGAATGACAACAAAGAAGTCGCACTCGGGACGTCCAAAATCAATTACATGGATCCACGCATCACAGTTGCGTGGGCCAAGCGGGTACGAACGACCTCCTCCACGAGTCAAAGTTGATAACATGCTCCCTGTTTAGAATGAAGTGCCCATTTCAAGCGTCTTCCCGACGGCGTTGCGAGAAAAATTTGTCTGGTCGATGGACGTTGATCCAAATTGGACATTTTAGATGGCTCCTTCAATTCACATGAACAATCTTTTGAAATGATAATGTGGTCGACGATGACTCTCTCAGAGATGTCCTCTGATCTAGAAGCAGTAGAAACAGCGAGACGATGGGGAATTTACAAAATTATAAGTGCAGCAGCAGCGCTTAATGCTAGACTCATGATGGAGATGAGTGCTCCGGCTGTTGCAGACGTTGGAACTGGTGTCGCTGATGTCGTCGGCGCTACGGTGGTCGTTTTCGGGGCAAACGTTCGATTGGACGTTGTGATCGGTGGTGGCGACGTGACGTTGGTGTTGCAAAGGTCATTGAAGTAGAACGAAATGTCGTACACGTTGATGGACGAATGGTTCGCCACAAGCGTTGCATTGCAGTTCGGTAGCTCGGCCCATCGTTCGAGGAGTGACCCGCACGGCACGCACACTTTGCTCAAGACATCCTTACTGTTTAGAGTCTCAAGGAATGCGACAGCCGTCGAGATATTGGTCACCTGAATCGGCATGACAGCAGCACACGCCGTTGTTGGCTTCACTCCCGCAATCAAGCTCGTTCTGATCGTTTCTTCGCTCGAACTCGAGCACACCTGGTCAGTCGATTGAGACGCCATCGAGCCACTGGATGATCCAGTCGCAGAGCCATTGTCTTCGTCCGCAACGACTACCGACATGGCGACGGTCATCGACACGACGACAGCGGTGACTTTCATTTTGAAAACTGCTAACATTGTTCAAAACCTCCATGCATTTATAAAACCTTTTATAATTTATAAATATCCAGTATTGCAAACAGACCAGACGAGATGTCTAGTTTATATTATTATCTTGCATGTTAACAGTCTATCCTTATAATTTAAATTAATTTTGTTGAGAACTTTATCTCACACTTCTGAAATGTCACTGCATGTCAATAATCATGACAACCGCAGCGGCGGCGGTGGTTGTCTGGTCGTCGGTATTGCGACGATTGATGTGATCCTCTCGACGCCAAACTTTCCCCAAGGTATGAAAGAGCCCTCTTCGACCTTCTTCTCACCCCAGAGCGTCGCTAGAGGACACCAAGGTAGGCTCTTCTCCCGCTCTTCTCTCTCAATGAAACATGGTGCATTCATGCAGATTCGAGCGACGAAGTCCGAGAAACGCAGGTTCGCCGCGTCATTCTTCGTCACAAACTCATTGCTATAGAGGGGGAACGGCTCCAACACACTTGTACTCCATTTCAAAGGGTTTCCGGCGATCTGACGTTGTCTGGTGCAGGTTGTCTGTTCCCAACTCGACGTGTTTTTATCCCTTCATTGGATGGGTATACTCGTCAACCCGAGCGTGAATTCCGACGCGCGCTTTATCGTGCAAGACCTTGAAGCTCATGGAATTGACGTCTCGCCTTGCCAAATCGTCGACTCTGGTGCCATGCCAACGTCTGTACGCCGTTCATTGTCCTTCGTTTGGATCATGACGCGGTTCTTGTAGTATATCTTGTCCAGTGCAGCCACGGGCTCGCGTACAATTGTCCACCACCGTGAGCTTGACGAGGTAACCGTGGATCATTTCGAAAAGACGCTCCCGACCCTGAGTTCATTGGGCTGGATCCATTTTGAATGCCGCGACGCTCGTCGCACTCTCGACATGATTGCCATCGCACGGGCGATGCATCCAACGATGCCCTTGTCTTTGGAAATCGAAGCGCCTCGGCATCGATGGGATCTCCTCCAGCCGTAAGCATCATTTCCATCTCTCTGCTTGCGAGTTTGTAGAGCATTTGGTTTGGTCTCGTATGTCTTGTGAGCCAAACGTACGTTGAATCTCTCGGCTACACCGACGCTCCGTCGTTCCTCGACGTGTTAGCTTTACAAGTCGCCAACTCGAGCTCGTTGCGCGGTGTCCTTTGTCCATGGGGAGCTCAAGGGGCGTTCTATCTCGAGAATGGCTCGGTCCAGCACATTCCCGTGGATAAACTTGCCCATGTCGTCAGCTCGGTTGGTGCTGGCGACGCCTTTATCGCGGCAACGATGTCAGCGCTCCATGCTGGCCAAACTCTCCACCAAGCCGTCGCTGCAGGCTGCCGCGTCGCTCGACTAAAGTGCTTGCAACCTGGCATGGAGCTCAATCAAGACGACGCGGCAAAGAATGTCTTCCTCCATGCCTCGTAGCCATCCACAGAACTCTAAAGCTCTCTTTAAATATACACAACCACCACACGACTACTTGGCTTCCAACAGACGGACGAGGATCGAATGCATGGACGGTCGCTTCGTCGGGTCTTCTTGGAAACAATCCTCCATGAGCTCCCGACACGATGGTGGAATGACCGGCAAGCTCACATCGAGGCGACCGCCTTCCAAGACGCGCGCGGCGGCGAGATACGACGGCACGTCGGCAAATGGCTTGGTCTGTGTGAAGGTTTCCCACATGAGCACGCCGTAGGAATACGCGTCCGACTTGTACGAGAACGCATGCGGCGGCTGGAGCGATTCCGGGGCCATGTACTTGATTGGGCCGACGCCGTCTTGGATAAACGAACCGCCATAAGCTTGATTGACGCGACGACAGAGGCCAAAGTCGCAAATCTTGGCGCGGCGATTCGCATCGACCAGACAATTCCGCGCAGCAATGTCGCGGTGGACAAAGCCACCGTCGTGGATATTCAGCAGCCCCGCGGCGGCGTCGATGAGAATTTGCATCTTCTGCGCCGTTGTCAAGTCCACTTGGTCTTCGATCGTCCCGCACGGCAAGTACTCGGTGACCAAGCTCAGTGGCTTGGACAGATCGGTCGACGCGCCGACAAACGGGACGATGTTGGGATGATGGCCAAACATGTTGAGCACCGCGGCTTCGTGGCGGAATTCCTGGACAATTTGGTCGGACGAGTCGCCATATTCACTTGCGCGGATCGTCTTGACGACGACGTCGCGGCCATTGTAGTCGGCGCGGTAAGCGTCGCCAAAATACCCGCGTCCGACCAATTCTTTCAGCTGGAGCGATCGGTATGGGATCTCTTCAAACGTTTCCTCGAGCATTTCCAGCTCCGACATGACTGGCGCCATCTCGTTGCTCTCCATCGCGACAGCGCGGCGCTGCGAGGTGACAAACAAATACGCGCGGAGAAACATCACGCGGGTCCCCAAGACGATCGAAGCCTTGAAGAGAACTTGCGCTTCTTGCTGCGCGTTGTCATCGCATGCGACTTGGAACGTCACGTTGGTTTGGACGCCAGCCCACGTCATGGCTTTTGTCGCGCCGTTCAAAATGGTAAATCCACTCGGAACTTCCAGCGTGATATGCGCTCGCGCGCCGCGGCGCAGGGGAAACAAGACATCGCGGGACATTTGAGAAGCGTCCGGCGCGTCGGCAATCGCTTCTTCGTGCATGGCGTCCCGCTGGTGAGCTAGAAATGCCCACACGCTGAAGCCAAAGACCGTCGTGGGCTGGACGCATTGCGGTGCGTAGGCAACCATGTGCACCGCGTCTTCGTCGTCGTCGTACTTGTTGAATGGCGTCGACGATGCCGCCAACGAACGAAAGATTGGAGCAGTTGTGGTAAAGCTGGAAGTGCCCGCACTGGCGGCGTGGAGAGGACTACTCACGGGGGAAAAGCGGTCGTATTGGGCCAGCGGCTCATACGATATCGGCGACGGGCCGTCGTTCCAGTCGGTCCCTCGAAAGACGGGCGAGCCGTAGCTCAAACTTCCCGCTGCGTTGGTCGTAAAGTAGGAAGTGAGATGCGTAAAGCTCTCGGACGGCGTTTGACTTGGGAGAACATCGTTGTCCAACGAGGTCGTCTTGGCCGACATTTCAATGTTGCGGGAGGTCGCTAGCGGGATATAAACTGGTGGCGCTGGCGCGTCTCCTGCTTGTGTCTCCTTGGAGGCAGCAGCAATCTCATCGAGGATCTTTTGACGGCGATCGCCAAACGATTTGCATTCCTTGGCAAGCTTGCGCCGAAGTTTCAAGTTGGGCGCATTGGCCACCATATTTTCGTACTCTGCAATGGACGCTTCGACGCTGGCGAGCTCTTTCTGTAGCTCAGTCACGTGGAGCAGTCTTTCACCGCTGTTTGCGGGAGGCGTCTGGGAGATTGGAGACGCTAAAGGCGTCGGTGGAGAGGGAGGAGGCGAAGGTTGCATGGTGGTTTCTAAAGGAGGAGTTGGAGGTCGAACGTGGTCGTCTTGGGCGACGTTCACCGCAATGTCCGTGGCGGATTCACAACCTGCTAGAGCGTCTTGAGAGTCCACAGATTCGTACGTCGATGAGGCAGTCGTACGGAGTAAACCAGTGCGTTCTGAGTCGTCCGTCCTGGCACGACGATGGACTCGTAAAAGAAAGCGCTCAGCTGAACCACGACGGTGCCAACGACGACAGCAGCTAGCAATCCACCCAAGACAAGCAGAGTCCAGTACGCCAGAAGTTGCATCGTGTCGAACGACCCCACGAGGAGAGAGCGAAGTCCGAGGCCCCAAATCCACAAGGGAAGGGACATGATGATCGACGCGAGGTTGACTTTCCAACAAAAGATAAACAACGCCGAGTATTGAATCTGTCGAGACGTCAACGTTGGAGGCAATTGAGGCAAGGATTCTGTCGCGGGGTCAAACAAGGCAAGTAGTGCAAGCTCGTTGCGCCAAAAGGGAGCTAGGATTTGCTGCGCGAATCGACGGAAGCCAAGCTCACAGCGTTCTTGAAAGCTGAGGATCGATAGGTTGTCCGCTCCATCGCGACGAAACGTGAGCCAGAGCAGCCACGGGACCACGAGCGCCAAAAGGAACACTGAACTAGCATAGACTGCAAGGACGAAGAGGTAGTAGAAGACAAAGAAGACGAGCGTACGCGCCAGCGACCGCGTCTCGCCCAGACATAGCCGCATACGATCGATCAATGGTTTGGCATATTGATTCGCTCCCCGGTTGACAATATCCAGGTATCCGGATAAATATATTTTAAATACGCTTTAAATAATTTCAGAGTATTTTAAATTCAGCCAGCATTCCTGGTGGAATTTTCCAGTGAAAAATTCTCATGGTTGTTCCCACCTCTGATTTAAAATGCATTTTAAATTGCTAGAAAGGGACTTCAGTCGATAAAATGTATTTAAAAATAGTTTACAGCACCTCCTTGAATGAACGTTGGTCGTCCAGATCGTCTTGTGGTAAATTTTGCATGGATTGCTTCAAACTCATTTTAAACTTGATTTTTGATTTGAAATGCATTTAAAATATAACGAACACACAACCACAGCTGGATGAAACATCTCGTGGTGAAAGCAGCCACGCCTCTTGCATCGAGTTGGCGTCAACGAAGGATCTACACCATAGCACAGCTCTAGCCGAGCCTAATGGCTCCAAGCAAGCCGCTGAAAATTTGCGCCTTGCTGGTACATAGACGTCCATGAGAATATTCCAGTCTATCCTTCACACGTCCATGTTTCATCGCGGGGTAGCGTACCTGTAGCGTGTTTGTGCAGTAGTGGAATGTCAAGTTAATGGACCTATTCCTGCTTGAATAATCCCCGCACACACTGAGTCGAATCAACTTGTTTGGATGATAAAGCTGCATGACCATTTTATAGACTCATACCAGGGCAGTTGATGAATTATTGCCATCGAGCGAACTAGTGGAAACTACATAGAGTAGTTTAAATGTATTGCGCAGAATGCCATCATTACACTCTAAAGAAGCCGATGAGCCTACGAGGCAAGACATTGAAGACTTCCTTGTCGTTTTGCAGAAGCTCAACCTCGCTCCACCTAAAGCTGTAGCGTCCGCCTTCAAGTTTTTGGTACATCAAAGCCTCACGAGCCACCGAGCAATGACCAAGGTCACTTCTGGATCTTGAAGATTGCTTTGTCGTTGTCAGCGCCACGAAGAATATGCCTATGGCGGGTGGACAGCTTGGCATTCAAGTGAGCGATGGACATTTTAGATATGTGAAGTTTTGCGGAACCGTTTCATATCTACCCAATCAAACGGCTGGATTCGAACAACGGATGATGTCGACCGGTATTCAAAGCATATTCTCGGCAATAAGAGCCGTTTGCTTGCACTCTTTTTACCCTGGAGAGACTGCAAGCAGTGTAGAGCGACCGCACCTTGTCAGGAGTTGACTCCCTGCGGCAGAGACTCGTCACGAGAAAGGACTGTGATGTCGATTCGGAACAGGTACGAGAGGATTGACGACGTGATGCCTTATTCACAGCGCAGTCATGCCCTCAATGGTTTGTACATGACTACGTCGATTGCAATTGTAACTTTCCAGCCAAGAGGAAGAGTCCTATCTGGAGATGTCACCAATGCAAGGTATGCCTTGATCGAATCCTTGGCGGTTAAGACAGTTCCACGGTCCAACAATCAACCGCAAGGGAAAATCTATTTTTGACGCATGGCCATCCAAGCCAAGGCCGTTGACACTGCTCGACAGCCCGATGCCTGGATGGATAATGCAATGTCGACCAAGTTCACGTGGCTCCGGCGGCTCGTCTATGTCTTTGCCAACGTCAAACACATCATGACGGCCATCTACTTGGCATCACAAGTCGTCTTGCTCCTCACAACCAACGAAGCTCAGCAGCGGACGTCCCATTTCTACGCTCCAAACACAGTCGTTGTCATATACAGCTTACTAGTCGCGCTCCATGTTGCTTCCATGATTCAATATGGCTCCAGGCGGTGTCGCGGGCGATTTGCGCGACCTGGAAACAAAGTTGCGGCGATATCGCTGTCATCCGATGGAAGATTCAAGAGTCATCACAGAATTTACACGACGATTGTCCAAGCTATGTCGACCCAAACATTTATTCTAACGTTCAATGCACTCGAACTGGCATGCCAGAGCTACGAAGCCTTTGAACTCGCGTCCAAACTCGTAGACAGTTACCTCGTCACGGTCTACGTCTTGCTTGTGGTGCTCCATGCCTGCTTGACGCCGTTGTTTCTCGTTGTCAAGCGGTCGACGATCAACCTCATCCTGCTCACGTGGACGTCCAGCTTGATTAGCTTTGGCTTGTCGTGCTTGATTCACTTTTTTGGATTGATCTATCCGCTGCTGTACTACATGTTTGTCGACGTCAACTTGGACACGAGCCCAACATGGCTTACGCATTATATCTTGTACGTCCGCTACAACTTTATCACGTCTCCGACAGACTTCATCGCCAAAGTCGTTGTTCAAATGGGCTCTTTGGCGTCGCTCTGGCGTCTCGTTGACAATGTCGAGCTCGCGATGACTCTTCAAAAGCTCCAACGACACAGTTCAACCTTTATCAAGACGGCTCCACCAACTCCAACAAGTCGCCGAGCCTTAAAACTCTACAACATCCTCAGCCTGGCATGGGGCGTGATTCTCTTTGTGAGTTTATTCCATGCAATGTGGTTCCGCACAGAATGTCCAGCAACTTGCGTCAAGTCGGTCACGCCGCTGTGGTCTACGCATTGCCAATGCATGTTTGTCCATGTGAATTGTCATCTCCTGGGCCACCAAGACGTCGAAATGTAGCTCCACGCACAACCATTGGGGGTCCATGTCTTTGCGATCATCGTCAGTCGCTGTGATCTACGTCATGGCATTCTCAACTCGACGCTGCATCAATTCGACCAACTCTATTTTATTGGCATCTACTTTACCAACACAACGTCGTGGGATGGAACCTTTCCAGCGACGGTCAACACTGTCACCATGAGCTACGGCGCGCTCGAGACGATTCCATCGATTCTCGAGCGCGATATTCCAGCGTCGATGGTGGCTTTGCGCCTTTCGAGCCATCCATTTCAAGCCTTTGAAATTCCACCCGCTTGGCACCTCGTTCGCGACCTTCGTCTCGTGAATCTTTCCCACGTCGTCTTTGATCCAACGACGCTGGCAACCTTTGATTTTATCATGCTCGTGCTGGCATTTGCCAATTTGACCACCCTGCCGCCAGGCATTGACGCGATGTCACATCTCGCCACGGTCGACGTCTCGGGCAATCTTTTCGACAAAGCTCCACGGACGTTGTTGTCCCGCCAAGTCCAAGTGATTGCTTGCGGCAATCCCATCAATCTCACAGAGCCGCTAGACCCACCGCAGCGTTTGAATTTCGACTGGACGCAGTCGACGTCGTGCTGGAATCCATGTGCGCCAAGTTGTTTTCCATACATGGTGGCCGACCACCAATGTCAACTTGCATGTTTTACACCCGGCTGCAATTTCGACGGCGGCGACTGCGACGACTTTGGCTTTGATCCTCCTCTGCAGTAAAAGTCGTCGCGGCCGTCCACGAGACACTTGGAGCAATCGTCGTGCGGTCGATCGGTTGCAACAACTTCTAAATTTGGATCGTTTTCAGTCCATGCCGGCCAAGAAGCCCAAGTCAGAGTGGCCGAATCGACAGACGGTCCATGTCTACTCGGCATGGCTACGACGTTTGGTCTTTGTCTTTGCAGGGCTCAAGCATACGTTGACCGCATTGTATTTGGCGGCGCAGGTGGTTCTCCTCCGCACTGCGAACGATGCCCAGATACGATCGTCGCATTTATACGCCCCGGACAAGGTGGAAATCGTGTATGGCGTGCTGGGCAGCCTCCACATGGCGTCGTTTGTTCAGTATTGCTGCCTCTGTCGACGTCGTCCAGCTTCGTCCTTGCTGTGTGCCCCCCGGAGCAAAGTATTTCCAGACTTGGCGTCGGAAAGACCATGGCCGACGCGGCATTTTAACTTTGTCCAGACGTGGAAGGATCGAATTTTGTCCAGCGATGTGTTTTTCGTCGCGTTCAACGTGCTCGATGTCATCTCTCAGAGCTACGAAGCGTTTGCGCTTGCGACGAAATTAGTCGACCGACGGCTTGTTTCAATCTACGTCTTGCTGGTCGTGCTGTACATCACAGGGACGGCGTACGTTCTCCTCGCCAACCACTCGGCCACGAAGCTCGTCTTGCTCAATTGGGCGTCCAGCTTGATTAGCTTTGGCTTGTCGAGCTTGCTGCACTATTTTGGATTGATTCTTCCCTTGCTCTACTATAAATTTGTCGACCCGACGTTGGAGTCGAGCCCGACGTGGCTGACCCACTACATTTTGTACATTCGGTACAATTTCATCACCTCCGCGACAGACTTGGTGGCCAAAGGCGTCGTCCAGCTCGGCTCCTTGGTCTCTCTCTGGCGTCTGGTTGACAATATCAACATGACAAAGACGCTAGCGACGATTCAAACCCGCACGGGGAGCTTTTTCCAGCCACGTCGTGCAAGACCACCGTCGAAATACGTCATGCTCTACGTCTCGTGTACGATCTTGTGGGCCATCTTCCTCGCGTTGTCATTGCTCTATGCTATGTGGTTCCGCGCAAGTTGTCCAGCGTCCTGCATGGAATACGTCTCGCCGCTCTGGACGTCCAAATGTCAATGCATGTATGTCCATGTGAATTGCCACCTCTTGGGCCACCAAGACGTCGAGAAGGAGCTCCATGCGAGCCAACTCGGCTCGAATGTCTTTGCCATCATGGTCAGTCGCTGCGACTTAGCGCATGGGATTTCAAACGCCACGCTGAATCAATTCCAAGAGCTCTACTTTGTCGGCATTCATTTCACAAACATGACGTCGTGGGATGGACAACTTCCACGGTCGATCAACTTTGTCACAATGAGCTATGGCCACCTCGAGACACTGCCGTCGATTCTGCAAGCCAATATTCCAGAATCGCTGATTGTGTTGCGCCTTGCGAGCCATCCATTTCAATCGTTTGAGATTCCACCGACTTGGCACCTCGTTCGAGATTTGCGGCTCGTGAATCTTTCCCACGTCGTGTTTGAACCGACGACGTTGGCCAAGTTTAACTTTGTCCTGCTCGTCTTGGCCTTCAACAAGCTCACGGCCATACCGCCGCAACTCGATGCCATGACGAATCTCTGGTTCCTCGACGTCACTGGGAATGCCATCGATCAAGTTCCAAAGACATTAACGTCGCGTCAAGTCCAAGTCGTGGCGTGTGGGAACCAAATCAACTCGACCGACACGGCGCTGGAACCCACGGAGCGACGATTGTATGAATGGACGCAGACGGAATTCTGCGGCAGACCGTGCGCACCCGATTGCTATCGCTACATGTATGGCGATCGCATTTGTCAATGGCAATGTTTCAATGCACGCTGTGGCTATGACGGTGGCGACTGCGACGATTTTAGTTTTCATATCGGCTGACGTGGCGCCGTCGTTCAAACTCACGTCCATCGGCGACATGGCTCCAAAGCTCCCTTAGCCAAGACCATTGCTACTGTCGCTTCGTACTTGTGGCTTTTGTGCAGATGATGGCGTTGTCGAGCTCTTGTTCTTGCTGCAATGTTCGTTCAACCGATCAATATTTCATGGACCATTGCGCCGCCGTAGCAATCCCGACGCGATGGAATTTACAGAGCTATCCATGGAGTCCAGTGCCTTGTGCGGCTTTCGTGATCGTCGTGTCGACTCACTTTGACAGTTTAACGAAGAACCATCCATCTATTTTGGGCTCTTCGCATGCGTTTGACAGCCACCAAATTTAGAAATGCTGCGGCGGCGGTTGGTCTACACGTTTGCGTACGTCAAGGGCGTCGTGACGACGATCTACTTGGTCTCTCAAGTGGTTCTCCTGCACGCTGCCGACGACGCGCAGAAACGAACGTCGCATGTATACGCCCCGGAGCTTGTGATCCTTGCCTACAGCTTTCTAGCCGCTCTTTACGTTGGTACCTTGGTCCAGTATGGATGGACCGAATGCCAAGATTGCTTGTGGCTCACGAACCGCACCAAGGTCTATCCCATGGCTCGCCGATTGAAGCCCAGAAATCGCCTCGACGTTGCGTATGCTTGTCTCGTGCGTTTGGTGTCAAGCGATGTCTTTGTCGTGGCGTTTAACACTTTTGAATTGACTTGTCAGAGCTACGAGGCGTTTGAACTCTCGACAAAACTCGTCGATCGAAGTCTCGTCTCTGTCTACATTTCGCTCGTCGCCCTGCATGCGATCGTCAAGCCGTGCTTTTGGCAGTCCAAGCACTCGACAACCAACGTCGTCTTGCTCACGTGGATGTCGAGTTGGATTAGCTTTAGTCTTTCCTGTCTTGTGCATTTCTTTGGATTGATTCTGCCGCTGCTGCACTACAAATTTGTCGACTCGACGATGGTGTCGAGCCCAAGATGGCTCACGCATTATATCTTGTACGTCCGATACAACTTTGTCACGTCACTGACCGATTTGATCGCCAAAGTGGTTTGTCAATTGGGTTCCTTGGTGTCTCTCTGGCGTCTCGTCGGTCATGTCGAGCTCCTTGCGGCGCTCCAAAAGCATCCTCGGCCGTATTCAACTTTAAATCGCGCATCGCCGTCTCGGACAGGTTTGAACGTCTACTTGCTCGTCAGTGTCGCTTGGGGCATCACGCTCTTTGCAAGTTTGGTCCATGTCGTGTGTGCAATATATGTCGCCCCTGTGGTCTTCAGACTGTCAGTGCATGTTTGTGCATGTGAATTGTCCGTTTTTGGGCCACCAAGACGTCGACTTGGAGCTCCAGGCACGTCAGTTGGGCTCCAATGTTTTTGCGATCGTCGTCAGTCGGTGTGATCTCCACGATGGAATTGCCAATTCGACGCTCCGCCAGTTTGAGCAGCTCTACTTTCTTGGCATTCATTTCACAAATATGACGTCGTGGGATGGACAGCTTCCACCGTCCATCAATTTCCTCGCCGTGAGCTACAGCCAGCTCACAACACTGCCGTCGATTCTCGAAGCGAATCTTCCATCGTCCATGGTGGCCTTGCGGCTTTCAAATCTTCCCTTGCACTCGTTGGAAATTCCACCGTCGTGGTCTCTCGTGCGCGACTTGCGGCTCGTGAATGTTTCCCGCGTCGTGTTTTACCCGACGACGTTGACAAGCTTTGACTTTGTCGAGCTTCGATTGGCATGGAACAACCTCACGAGCTTCCCACTCGGCATTGAGCCGATGAACAACTTGGCAATCCTCGACGTGTCGGGCAACGCGTTGGATCAATTCCCGCAGAGTTTGTTGTCGCGTGGTGTCCAAGTCGTTGCTTGTGGAAACGCCGTCGACTTGACAGAGTTTCTCGGGCCGGTGGGGAAAAAGATATTCGAATCCTCGTGGTCTGCGAATTGTGCAGCTCCATGCGCACCAGCGTGCTTTCCTTGCATGCTCGGCGACCATGAATGCCACTTGGAATGCTTTGATCCGAGTTGCAACTACGACGATGGCGATTGCGACTACTTTGGCTTTGACAAATGAAGCCATGCCGCGTCAAACAGAGCGTCGCGTGACGCCCCAGAGCGGCCTAGTAGGCATAGACGGTGGTGGCTCTTCTGCCGTGGATGCCATCATCTAACGCGGGAAAAGAGATGGAAAGCGTCATGCGAGAGCACATCGTGTTTTGTTTACTCGTACATTTCTACAAGTCGGAAATATCGCCTTCGTAGCGGGCGACCATGTGATCGGAAATCTTTGGCGAGACGCGGACGATATACGCGCCGCGGTGTTCAGGCTTGGTGATAAAGACAGATCCTTGCACGCCCACGTTGGCTGCTGCTTCTCGCATGGCGTCAGCGACCTAATACGCGAGTTAAGAGTTTGCATTGGAAGCTTGTAAGTACCGAGGTTTCATCGCGTTCGCCAGCGACTTGCGTAAAGATATCGCCGCATCGACCGGACGTAATCGCGAGGACGGTCGGGCCAGCACCGCTGAGGAAACAAGCGTGGGCACCAGAGTCGAGCGACGCTTTCACAAGTGGAAACAAATGCGGGTATTGCGCTTCGCCACGCTGCGGTTGATGCAACCTGTCTTGCGTCGCGTGACGCAATTCTTTGAAGTTGCCGCTGCGGAAGGCGTTGACAAGAATGGCCGAGCGACCAATATTGAACACCGCGTCGGCGCGATCGATCTACAGTGGATTGAGAGATGGAAGAAGGGTTAAAAGGACGACCTTCTTGGGTAGAATGGCTCGCGCGACGCTCGTAGGGCCCGTCGTTTCAGGGATAAAGATGACGCATTGCATTGTGTCGGGGATCTGGACGCGGGAAGAGTACCATCGTTCGTCGGTGAAAATGCCCTAATGGAAGAATAAAAATTCCACTGGAGGAAAATGGATGGATACCAATTGAAGACCGCCATAGATACAAGGCGCAACGTTGTCAGGATGACCTTCAATATCCGCCGCAAGTTGCAATAGTTCTTCCTTGCCATGGACGGACAATTCGTGGCCCGCAATGACCAGACCAGCAATAATCCCAGCGACAATGCCGGCAGAACTACTGCCGAGCCCTCGGGCAAACGGAATCCGATTGCGGCAGTGAATTCGAAGGGCTGGCATATCCTACATCCGTTGCTTCAGTCCCAAGTCAAGAACGAGTGGCGTACCTGGCCAGCAGCTTTGAACGCTGCTTGAAGGCCCACAACGACAAGATTCGTTTCGTCGGTCGGCAAGACATCCGTGCCTTCGCCTTCGTTAGTCAAAGAGAATTCAGCCGCTCGCTCGACCGTCACTTCGTTCCAAATGTCGACAGCCATGCCGATGCAGTCAAATCCTGGCCCCATGTTGGCCGTCGTGGCCGGCACACGAACCGTCACCGAGTCTTTCGGTCCGAATCCGCTGCCTTGGCCTTGGATGCTGGCTTTGCGGACGCTCTTGGGTCGCTCGGGAGTCTTTTGCTTCTTCGTTCCGACGTACACAACGAGCGCAGAGAGCGCGACGGCCATCGCTACCTTCACACCCACATCGCTCAACATTGCAAACCACGAAATTGATCACAAGAACTTTCACTTTTCAATCAAGTAAAGTTACGCAATATGGACATTTCAAATGTGTGAAATTCGATTCGCACCACTAGAAAAAGCGTGTCACACCGGAGAACGACACACGCAGATAGCTCGCAACGAACTAGACTTATGCAGACTTGATGACACTCGATGGACAGCACAGAGCCAAGCTGACAGCGGGAAGGAGGAGCGCTCATGACGATGTCGAAGCATACGTGGTCGACTTCGCAAACACTCTGACCAACATGATATATGAAATATGAATTTTGATTGGCTAAAATTCAGTTTATTTGAGGAGGATAAGTACACAGACTTTGAGGACACTGTTTTGTTATTGTCAATCAACAAGGAAAGCGCAAACGTTAACGTTAGTTTATCTTTGGCATCAATCATATAGTCCAACTAGCGAGACAGACCTGTACGACAATTGCTTAACTTTGGACAGGAAAACTCACCTTCGTCATGTGTAATTACCGAGAATATCGTCTCCAGTCGCCCATGGATCGATTTCACGTCGTTAGGTAGAGCGCAAGTGGGGAGCGGTATGGCCTTGCAGCTTGCCCGTCGCCCTTTTGAACATGAAATGCAACAGGCGAGACGGGGATTCGTTTACCTTACAATCCAGCTCGATGTATGTGTGTAGATCATGTTCAGTATGTTGTGGCCATCGCGGGGACTTTGATTTGCTTATGTCCTCTTATCGTGTTGGAAGCGGCTAGGCGGCGATGAGCTATAGAAGTGTGGGAGCTTTATCAAAGTAGTTTGAAAGCTTTTCTAGGGGGATGGTGGTTTCCTTGAGAGAAAGACAGAGATTGGTAAAATACTATTTTTCATGCTTTTTTTGGACACATGTAAAAATAATTGTCAAGGGGTATTTTTGATTTAAATACCTGTTTAAAATAATATTATTGTAAATACAATAACCTGTGAAAATGAATGATTTGGTTTAATCCAATCAGAGCCGCACAATAGGATATTCGTTGTTGTGCCACCACCAGCAGACGCGGTCGAGCGCACCATCATGTCCGATTCCGACAGTGATCTCGAGCCAATTCGAAAAAAGGTTAAGGTCTCCAAGTCCAAGAAACCCGTTAGGAAAGACTCGGATTCGGATTCGGATGACCTGCCGCTCCAGAAATTGAAGAAGAGCCCGGCGAAAGTAAAACCTACAGCGACGAAAAAGTCCACGACGAAAACCAAGGAGAAGGTCAAGGTGAAAACGAAGGAAAACCCGACAAAAATCAAGCGCGAAGGTGGAAATGCTGTTCGTAAACTCAAAGTCCAAAATAAATCAGAGCGTCTCGACATGGCAATCAAAGCGTATCGTTGGTGGAATGCTGAAGAATTACCTGAAGGAATACAGTGGCGCAGTCTCGAGCACAATGGTGTTCTCTTCCCACCGACTTATGTCCCCCATGGCATTCCTCTTCTCTACGATGGCCAACCAGCCGAATTGACCCCAGAGCAAGAAGAAATCGCGTCGTTTTTTGCCTCGATTCCATTAGACGGTCCTCAACTTGGAAACCCAAAGACCGCGGCCATGTTTACCAAGAACTTTTTTGCCGACTTTAAAGCATCTCTTGGAAAGAACCACGTCATAAAAGACATCAAGAAATGTGACTTCGAGAAGATACGCACGCATCTGAACACTTTGGTTGGTGGATTTCCTCCTTGCGAGGTAATTAATCCAATAATTGTAGCGCGATGAGCGAAAGGAACGCACAAAGGAAGAAAAGGCCCCAGAAAAGGCCAAGAAAAATGAAGAACTCTTCCATCACGGTTTTGCCATAGTCGATGGGTACGGCACTCCTACTAGAAGCAGGTGAATAATTTGTTGGTGGTAGGCATTTGGAAAAAGTTGGCAATTTCAGAATTGAGCCTCCAGGCCTTTTCCGTGGCCGTGGCGAGCATCCCAAAACGGGAACTCTCAAGAAAGCAGTCATGCCGGAAGAAGTGACGATCAACATAGGAATGGAAGACCGTGTGCCAATTTGTACGATGCCTGGCCATGCATGGAAAGAAGTCATTCACCGAGACACGGTGTCGTGGCTCGCCTACTGGAATGAAAATGTTATGGGTGGCATCAAATATGTTTGGCTTGCCGCGTCTTCGAGTTTCAAAGGCAAAGCAGACATGGAAAAGTATGAAAAAGCACGACGACTCAAGAAATGCATTGGGAAAATCCGCAAAGATTACACGGAAGGTCTCAAATCCAAAGACATGTTTACGCGGCAACGCTCGACTGCCATGTGGGTCATCGATGTGCTTGCTCTTCGTGTGGGCAATGAAAAGGGTGAAGACGAAGCAGATACTGTTGGTTGCTGTTCTTTGCGTGTCGAGCATGCCAGCTTTAACGACACAAACTGTGAACTCACGTTGTCGTTTCTCGGTAAAGACTCGATGCCTTACAACAATACCATCGAGTTGGCTCAGTACGGTAGCGTGGGCGAACTTGTGTACAAGAATCTCAAGAGCTTTTGCGCCAAGAAAGAACCGCACGAAGACATATTTCACGAATTGAGAGTGACAGAGCTCAAAAGCACTTAAGCTCGCTTATGCCTGGTCTATCGGCCAAAGTCTTCCGTACATTCAATGCCTCGGTGACACTACAGAAAGAATTGCCAAACATTTTGGAAGGCGACGATGTAGCTGTCAAAGTTGTAGCATACAACGACGCGAATCGCAAGGTGGGCAATCTTTCTTGTGAACGAGGTGCTGAGAAGTGCATAGGTTGCTATCTTGTGCAACCATCAAAGGACGGTGCCAAAGACGTTTGGCACAATGGTGGATCGAATGGAAGGCCAGCTGAAACAGCTGAAAGAACAACTGGAGGAGCTCCAAGACATGCGCATTGCAGTTAAGAAGAACAAGACCAAGTCGATTCAACTACGCTCGGATGATACGGAAGACGAAGAAGCGAAGAAAGCACAAGCACATCGTTTTGTCAAAGTCCCTACCGTTGATCAAATTGACAAGAAGATCGAAAGCTGGTCAAAACGTATCAAAGCACTGGATCTGCGTCTCAAAGACAAGGTAGAAGACGCTCATGAGGACTTTTGTTTGACGGGCAATCGACTCTGTGTAGAATGACAACAAAGAAGTCGCACTCGGGACGTCCAAAATCAATTACATGGATCCACGCATCACAGTTGCGTGGGCCAAGCGGGTACGAACGACCTCCTCCACGAGTCAAAGTTGATAACATGCTCCCTGTTTAGAATGAAGTGCCCATTTCAAGCGTCTTCCCGACGGCGTTGCGAGAAAAATTTGTCTGGTCGATGGACGTTGATCCAAATTGGACATTTTAGATGGCTCCTTCAATTCACATGAACAATCTTTTGAAATGATAATGTGGTCGACGATGACTCTCTCAGAGATGTCCTCTGATCTAGAAGCAGTAGAAACAGCGAGACGATGGGGAATTTACAAAATTATAAGTGCAGCAGCAGCGCTTAATGCTAGACTCATGATGGAGATGAGTGCTCCGGCTGTTGCAGACGTTGGAACTGGTGTCGCTGATGTCGTCGGCGCTACGGTGGTCGTTTTCGGGGCAAACGTTCGATTGGACGTTGTGATCGGTGGTGGCGACGTGACGTTGGTGTTGCAAAGGTCATTGAAGTAGAACGAAATGTCGTACACGTTGATGGACGAATGGTTCGCCACAAGCGTTGCATTGCAGTTCGGTAGCTCGGCCCATCGTTCGAGGAGTGACCCGCACGGCACGCACACTTTGCTCAAGACATCCTTACTGTTTAGAGTCTCAAGGAATGCGACAGCCGTCGAGATATTGGTCACCTGAATCGGCATGACAGCAGCACACGCCGTTGTTGGCTTCACTCCCGCAATCAAGCTCGTTCTGATCGTTTCTTCGCTCGAACTCGAGCACACCTGGTCAGTCGATTGAGACGCCATCGAGCCACTGGATGATCCAGTCGCAGAGCCATTGTCTTCGTCCGCAACGACTACCGACATGGCGACGGTCATCGACACGACGACAGCGGTGACTTTCATTTTGAAAACTGCTAACATTGTTCAAAACCTCCATGCATTTATAAAACCTTTTATAATTTATAAATATCCAGTATTGCAAACAGACCAGACGAGATGTCTAGTTTATATTATTATCTTGCATGTTAACAGTCTATCCTTATAATTTAAATTAATTTTGTTGAGAACTTTATCTCACACTTCTGAAATGTCACTGCATGTCAATAATCATGACAACCGCAGCGGCGGCGGTGGTTGTCTGGTCGTCGGTATTGCGACGATTGATGTGATCCTCTCGACGCCAAACTTTCCCCAAGGTATGAAAGAGCCCTCTTCGACCTTCTTCTCACCCCAGAGCGTCGCTAGAGGACACCAAGGTAGGCTCTTCTCCCGCTCTTCTCTCTCAATGAAACATGGTGCATTCATGCAGATTCGAGCGACGAAGTCCGAGAAACGCAGGTTCGCCGCGTCATTCTTCGTCACAAACTCATTGCTATAGAGGGGGGAACGGCTCCAACACACTTGTACTCCATTTCAAAGGGTTTCCGGCGATCTGACGTTGTCTGGTGCAGGTTGTCTGTTCCCAACTCGACGTGTTTTTATCCCTTCATTGGATGGGTATACTCGTCAACCCGAGCGTGAATTCCGACGCGCGCTTTATCGTGCAAGACCTTGAAGCTCATGGAATTGACGTCTCGCCTTGCCAAATCGTCGACTCTGGTGCCATGCCAACGTCTGTACGCCGTTCATTGTCCTTCGTTTGGATCATGACGCGGTTCTTGTAGTATATCTTGTCCAGTGCAGCCACGGGCTCGCGTACAATTGTCCACCACCGTGAGCTTGACGAGGTAACCGTGGATCATTTCGAAAAGACGCTCCCGACCCTGAGTTCATTGGGCTGGATCCATTTTGAATGCCGCGACGCTCGTCGCACTCTCGACATGATTGCCATCGCACGGGCGATGCATCCAACGATGCCCTTGTCTTTGGAAATCGAAGCGCCTCGGCATCGATGGGATCTCCTCCAGCCGTAAGCATCATTTCCATCTCTCTGCTTGCGAGTTTGTAGAGCATTTGGTTTGGTCTCGTATGTCTTGTGAGCCAAACGTACGTTGAATCTCTCGGCTACACCGACGCTCCGTCGTTCCTCGACGTGTTAGCTTTACAAGTCGCCAACTCGAGCTCGTTGCGCGGTGTCCTTTGTCCATGGGGAGCTCAAGGGGCGTTCTATCTCGAGAATGGCTCGGTCCAGCACATTCCCGTGGATAAACTTGCCCATGTCGTCAGCTCGGTTGGTGCTGGCGACGCCTTTATCGCGGCAACGATGTCAGCGCTCCATGCTGGCCAAACTCTCCACCAAGCCGTCGCTGCAGGCTGCCGCGTCGCTCGACTAAAGTGCTTGCAACCTGGCATGGAGCTCAATCAAGACGACGCGGCAAAGAATGTCTTCCTCCATGCCTCGTAGCCATCCACAGAACTCTAAAGCTCTCTTTAAATATACACAACCACCACACGACTACTTGGCTTCCAACAGACGGACGAGGATCGAATGCATGGACGGTCGCTTCGTCGGGTCTTCTTGGAAACAATCCTCCATGAGCTCCCGACACGATGGTGGAATGACCGGCAAGCTCACATCGAGGCGACCGCCTTCCAAGACGCGCGCGGCGGCGAGATACGACGGCACGTCGGCAAATGGCTTGGTCTGTGTGAAGGTTTCCCACATGAGCACGCCGTAGGAATACGCGTCCGACTTGTACGAGAACGCATGCGGCGGCTGGAGCGATTCCGGGGCCATGTACTTGATTGGGCCGACGCCGTCTTGGATAAACGAACCGCCATAAGCTTGATTGACGCGACGACAGAGGCCAAAGTCGCAAATCTTGGCGCGGCGATTCGCATCGACCAGACAATTCCGCGCAGCAATGTCGCGGTGGACAAAGCCACCGTCGTGGATATTCAGCAGCCCCGCGGCGGCGTCGATGAGAATTTGCATCTTCTGCGCCGTTGTCAAGTCCACTTGGTCTTCGATCGTCCCGCACGGCAAGTACTCGGTGACCAAGCTCAGTGGCTTGGACAGATCGGTCGACGCGCCGACAAACGGGACGATGTTGGGATGATGGCCAAACATGTTGAGCACCGCGGCTTCGTGGCGGAATTCCTGGACAATTTGGTCGGACGAGTCGCCATATTCACTTGCGCGGATCGTCTTGACGACGACGTCGCGGCCATTGTAGTCGGCGCGGTAAGCGTCGCCAAAATACCCGCGTCCGACCAATTCTTTCAGCTGGAGCGATCGGTATGGGATCTCTTCAAACGTTTCCTCGAGCATTTCCAGCTCCGACATGACTGGCGCCATCTCGTTGCTCTCCATCGCGACAGCGCGGCGCTGCGAGGTGACAAACAAATACGCGCGGAGAAACATCACGCGGGTCCCCAAGACGATCGAAGCCTTGAAGAGAACTTGCGCTTCTTGCTGCGCGTTGTCATCGCATGCGACTTGGAACGTCACGTTGGTTTGGACGCCAGCCCACGTCATGGCTTTTGTCGCGCCGTTCAAAATGGTAAATCCACTCGGAACTTCCAGCGTGATATGCGCTCGCGCGCCGCGGCGCAGGGGAAACAAGACATCGCGGGACATTTGAGAAGCGTCCGGCGCGTCGGCAATCGCTTCTTCGTGCATGGCGTCCCGCTGGTGAGCTAGAAATGCCCACACGCTGAAGCCAAAGACCGTCGTGGGCTGGACGCATTGCGGTGCGTAGGCAACCATGTGCACCGCGTCTTCGTCGTCGTCGTACTTGTTGAATGGCGTCGACGATGCCGCCAACGAACGAAAGATTGGAGCAGTTGTGGTAAAGCTGGAAGTGCCCGCACTGGCGGCGTGGAGAGGACTACTCACGGGGGAAAAGCGGTCGTATTGGGCCAGCGGCTCATACGATATCGGCGACGGGCCGTCGTTCCAGTCGGTCCCTCGAAAGACGGGCGAGCCGTAGCTCAAACTTCCCGCTGCGTTGGTCGTAAAGTAGGAAGTGAGATGCGTAAAGCTCTCGGACGGCGTTTGACTTGGGAGAACATCGTTGTCCAACGAGGTCGTCTTGGCCGACATTTCAATGTTGCGGGAGGTCGCTAGCGGGATATAAACTGGTGGCGCTGGCGCGTCTCCTGCTTGTGTCTCCTTGGAGGCAGCAGCAATCTCATCGAGGATCTTTTGACGGCGATCGCCAAACGATTTGCATTCCTTGGCAAGCTTGCGCCGAAGTTTCAAGTTGGGCGCATTGGCCACCATATTTTCGTACTCTGCAATGGACGCTTCGACGCTGGCGAGCTCTTTCTGTAGCTCAGTCACGTGGAGCAGTCTTTCACCGCTGTTTGCGGGAGGCGTCTGGGAGATTGGAGACGCTAAAGGCGTCGGTGGAGAGGGAGGAGGCGAAGGTTGCATGGTGGTTTCTAAAGGAGGAGTTGGAGGTCGAACGTGGTCGTCTTGGGCGACGTTCACCGCAATGTCCGTGGCGGATTCACAACCTGCTAGAGCGTCTTGAGAGTCCACAGATTCGTACGTCGATGAGGCAGTCGTACGGAGTAAACCAGTGCGTTCTGAGTCGTCCGTCCTGGCACGACGATGGACTCGTAAAAGAAAGCGCTCAGCTGAACCACGACGGTGCCAACGACGACAGCAGCTAGCAATCCACCCAAGACAAGCAGAGTCCAGTACGCCAGAAGTTGCATCGTGTCGAACGACCCCACGAGGAGAGAGCGAAGTCCGAGGCCCCAAATCCACAAGGGAAGGGACATGATGATCGACGCGAGGTTGACTTTCCAACAAAAGATAAACAACGCCGAGTATTGAATCTGTCGAGACGTCAACGTTGGAGGCAATTGAGGCAAGGATTCTGTCGCGGGGTCAAACAAGGCAAGTAGTGCAAGCTCGTTGCGCCAAAAGGGAGCTAGGATTTGCTGCGCGAATCGACGGAAGCCAAGCTCACAGCGTTCTTGAAAGCTGAGGATCGATAGGTTGTCCGCTCCATCGCGACGAAACGTGAGCCAGAGCAGCCACGGGACCACGAGCGCCAAAAGGAACACTGAACTAGCATAGACTGCAAGGACGAAGAGGTAGTAGAAGACAAAGAAGACGAGCGTACGCGCCAGCGACCGCGTCTCGCCCAGACATAGCCGCATACGATCGATCAATGGTTTGGCATATTGATTCGCTCCCCGGTTGACAATATCCAGGTATCCGGATAAATATATTTTAAATACGCTTTAAATAATTTCAGAGTATTTTAAATTCAGCCAGCATTCCTGGTGGAATTTTCCAGTGAAAAATTCTCATGGTTGTTCCCACCTCTGATTTAAAATGCATTTTAAATTGCTAGAAAGGGACTTCAGTCGATAAAATGTATTTAAAAATAGTTTACAGCACCTCCTTGAATGAACGTTGGTCGTCCAGATCGTCTTGTGGTAAATTTTGCATGGATTGCTTCAAACTCATTTTAAACTTGATTTTTGATTTGAAATGCATTTAAAATATAACGAACACACAACCACAGCTGGATGAAACATCTCGTGGTGAAAGCAGCCACGCCTCTTGCATCGAGTTGGCGTCAACGAAGGATCTACACCATAGCACAGCTCTAGCCGAGCCTAATGGCTCCAAGCAAGCCGCTGAAAATTTGCGCCTTGCTGGTACATAGACGTCCATGAGAATATTCCAGTCTATCCTTCACACGTCCATGTTTCATCGCGGGGTAGCGTACCTGTAGCGTGTTTGTGCAGTAGTGGAATGTCAAGTTAATGGACCTATTCCTGCTTGAATAATCCCCGCACACACTGAGTCGAATCAACTTGTTTGGATGATAAAGCTGCATGACCATTTTATAGACTCATACCAGGGCAGTTGATGAATTATTGCCATCGAGCGAACTAGTGGAAACTACATAGAGTAGTTTAAATGTATTGCGCAGAATGCCATCATTACACTCTAAAGAAGCCGATGAGCCTACGAGGCAAGACATTGAAGACTTCCTTGTCGTTTTGCAGAAGCTCAACCTCGCTCCACCTAAAGCTGTAGCGTCCGCCTTCAAGTTTTTGGTACATCAAAGCCTCACGAGCCACCGAGCAATGACCAAGGTCACTTCTGGATCTTGAAGATTGCTTTGTCGTTGTCAGCGCCACGAAGAATATGCCTATGGCGGGTGGACAGCTTGGCATTCAAGTGAGCGATGGACATTTTAGATATGTGAAGTTTTGCGGAACCGTTTCATATCTACCCAATCAAACGGCTGGATTCGAACAACGGATGATGTCGACCGGTATTCAAAGCATATTCTCGGCAATAAGAGCCGTTTGCTTGCACTCTTTTTACCCTGGAGAGACTGCAAGCAGTGTAGAGCGACCGCACCTTGTCAGGAGTTGACTCCCTGCGGCAGAGACTCGTCACGAGAAAGGACTGTGATGTCGATTCGGAACAGGTACGAGAGGATTGACGACGTGATGCCTTATTCACAGCGCAGTCATGCCCTCAATGGTTTGTACATGACTACGTCGATTGCAATTGTAACTTTCCAGCCAAGAGGAAGAGTCCTATCTGGAGATGTCACCAATGCAAGGTATGCCTTGATCGAATCCTTGGCGGTTAAGACAGTTCCACGGTCCAACAATCAACCGCAAGGGAAAATCTATTTTTGACGCATGGCCATCCAAGCCAAGGCCGTTGACACTGCTCGACAGCCCGATGCCTGGATGGATAATGCAATGTCGACCAAGTTCACGTGGCTCCGGCGGCTCGTCTATGTCTTTGCCAACGTCAAACACATCATGACGGCCATCTACTTGGCATCACAAGTCGTCTTGCTCCTCACAACCAACGAAGCTCAGCAGCGGACGTCCCATTTCTACGCTCCAAACACAGTCGTTGTCATATACAGCTTACTAGTCGCGCTCCATGTTGCTTCCATGATTCAATATGGCTCCAGGCGGTGTCGCGGGCGATTTGCGCGACCTGGAAACAAAGTTGCGGCGATATCGCTGTCATCCGATGGAAGATTCAAGAGTCATCACAGAATTTACACGACGATTGTCCAAGCTATGTCGACCCAAACATTTATTCTAACGTTCAATGCACTCGAACTGGCATGCCAGAGCTACGAAGCCTTTGAACTCGCGTCCAAACTCGTAGACAGTTACCTCGTCACGGTCTACGTCTTGCTTGTGGTGCTCCATGCCTGCTTGACGCCGTTGTTTCTCGTTGTCAAGCGGTCGACGATCAACCTCATCCTGCTCACGTGGACGTCCAGCTTGATTAGCTTTGGCTTGTCGTGCTTGATTCACTTTTTTGGATTGATCTATCCGCTGCTGTACTACATGTTTGTCGACGTCAACTTGGACACGAGCCCAACATGGCTTACGCATTATATCTTGTACGTCCGCTACAACTTTATCACGTCTCCGACAGACTTCATCGCCAAAGTCGTTGTTCAAATGGGCTCTTTGGCGTCGCTCTGGCGTCTCGTTGACAATGTCGAGCTCGCGATGACTCTTCAAAAGCTCCAACGACACAGTTCAACCTTTATCAAGACGGCTCCACCAACTCCAACAAGTCGCCGAGCCTTAAAACTCTACAACATCCTCAGCCTGGCATGGGGCGTGATTCTCTTTGTGAGTTTATTCCATGCAATGTGGTTCCGCACAGAATGTCCAGCAACTTGCGTCAAGTCGGTCACGCCGCTGTGGTCTACGCATTGCCAATGCATGTTTGTCCATGTGAATTGTCATCTCCTGGGCCACCAAGACGTCGAAATGTAGCTCCACGCACAACCATTGGGGGTCCATGTCTTTGCGATCATCGTCAGTCGCTGTGATCTACGTCATGGCATTCTCAACTCGACGCTGCATCAATTCGACCAACTCTATTTTATTGGCATCTACTTTACCAACACAACGTCGTGGGATGGAACCTTTCCAGCGACGGTCAACACTGTCACCATGAGCTACGGCGCGCTCGAGACGATTCCATCGATTCTCGAGCGCGATATTCCAGCGTCGATGGTGGCTTTGCGCCTTTCGAGCCATCCATTTCAAGCCTTTGAAATTCCACCCGCTTGGCACCTCGTTCGCGACCTTCGTCTCGTGAATCTTTCCCACGTCGTCTTTGATCCAACGACGCTGGCAACCTTTGATTTTATCATGCTCGTGCTGGCATTTGCCAATTTGACCACCCTGCCGCCAGGCATTGACGCGATGTCACATCTCGCCACGGTCGACGTCTCGGGCAATCTTTTCGACAAAGCTCCACGGACGTTGTTGTCCCGCCAAGTCCAAGTGATTGCTTGCGGCAATCCCATCAATCTCACAGAGCCGCTAGACCCACCGCAGCGTTTGAATTTCGACTGGACGCAGTCGACGTCGTGCTGGAATCCATGTGCGCCAAGTTGTTTTCCATACATGGTGGCCGACCACCAATGTCAACTTGCATGTTTTACACCCGGCTGCAATTTCGACGGCGGCGACTGCGACGACTTTGGCTTTGATCCTCCTCTGCAGTAAAAGTCGTCGCGGCCGTCCACGAGACACTTGGAGCAATCGTCGTGCGGTCGATCGGTTGCAACAACTTCTAAATTTGGATCGTTTTCAGTCCATGCCGGCCAAGAAGCCCAAGTCAGAGTGGCCGAATCGACAGACGGTCCATGTCTACTCGGCATGGCTACGACGTTTGGTCTTTGTCTTTGCAGGGCTCAAGCATACGTTGACCGCATTGTATTTGGCGGCGCAGGTGGTTCTCCTCCGCACTGCGAACGATGCCCAGATACGATCGTCGCATTTATACGCCCCGGACAAGGTGGAAATCGTGTATGGCGTGCTGGGCAGCCTCCACATGGCGTCGTTTGTTCAGTATTGCTGCCTCTGTCGACGTCGTCCAGCTTCGTCCTTGCTGTGTGCCCCCCGGAGCAAAGTATTTCCAGACTTGGCGTCGGAAAGACCATGGCCGACGCGGCATTTTAACTTTGTCCAGACGTGGAAGGATCGAATTTTGTCCAGCGATGTGTTTTTCGTCGCGTTCAACGTGCTCGATGTCATCTCTCAGAGCTACGAAGCGTTTGCGCTTGCGACGAAATTAGTCGACCGACGGCTTGTTTCAATCTACGTCTTGCTGGTCGTGCTGTACATCACAGGGACGGCGTACGTTCTCCTCGCCAACCACTCGGCCACGAAGCTCGTCTTGCTCAATTGGGCGTCCAGCTTGATTAGCTTTGGCTTGTCGAGCTTGCTGCACTATTTTGGATTGATTCTTCCCTTGCTCTACTATAAATTTGTCGACCCGACGTTGGAGTCGAGCCCGACGTGGCTGACCCACTACATTTTGTACATTCGGTACAATTTCATCACCTCCGCGACAGACTTGGTGGCCAAAGGCGTCGTCCAGCTCGGCTCCTTGGTCTCTCTCTGGCGTCTGGTTGACAATATCAACATGACAAAGACGCTAGCGACGATTCAAACCCGCACGGGGAGCTTTTTCCAGCCACGTCGTGCAAGACCACCGTCGAAATACGTCATGCTCTACGTCTCGTGTACGATCTTGTGGGCCATCTTCCTCGCGTTGTCATTGCTCTATGCTATGTGGTTCCGCGCAAGTTGTCCAGCGTCCTGCATGGAATACGTCTCGCCGCTCTGGACGTCCAAATGTCAATGCATGTATGTCCATGTGAATTGCCACCTCTTGGGCCACCAAGACGTCGAGAAGGAGCTCCATGCGAGCCAACTCGGCTCGAATGTCTTTGCCATCATGGTCAGTCGCTGCGACTTAGCGCATGGGATTTCAAACGCCACGCTGAATCAATTCCAAGAGCTCTACTTTGTCGGCATTCATTTCACAAACATGACGTCGTGGGATGGACAACTTCCACGGTCGATCAACTTTGTCACAATGAGCTATGGCCACCTCGAGACACTGCCGTCGATTCTGCAAGCCAATATTCCAGAATCGCTGATTGTGTTGCGCCTTGCGAGCCATCCATTTCAATCGTTTGAGATTCCACCGACTTGGCACCTCGTTCGAGATTTGCGGCTCGTGAATCTTTCCCACGTCGTGTTTGAACCGACGACGTTGGCCAAGTTTAACTTTGTCCTGCTCGTCTTGGCCTTCAACAAGCTCACGGCCATACCGCCGCAACTCGATGCCATGACGAATCTCTGGTTCCTCGACGTCACTGGGAATGCCATCGATCAAGTTCCAAAGACATTAACGTCGCGTCAAGTCCAAGTCGTGGCGTGTGGGAACCAAATCAACTCGACCGACACGGCGCTGGAACCCACGGAGCGACGATTGTATGAATGGACGCAGACGGAATTCTGCGGCAGACCGTGCGCACCCGATTGCTATCGCTACATGTATGGCGATCGCATTTGTCAATGGCAATGTTTCAATGCACGCTGTGGCTATGACGGTGGCGACTGCGACGATTTTAGTTTTCATATCGGCTGACGTGGCGCCGTCGTTCAAACTCACGTCCATCGGCGACATGGCTCCAAAGCTCCCTTAGCCAAGACCATTGCTACTGTCGCTTCGTACTTGTGGCTTTTGTGCAGATGATGGCGTTGTCGAGCTCTTGTTCTTGCTGCAATGTTCGTTCAACCGATCAATATTTCATGGACCATTGCGCCGCCGTAGCAATCCCGACGCGATGGAATTTACAGAGCTATCCATGGAGTCCAGTGCCTTGTGCGGCTTTCGTGATCGTCGTGTCGACTCACTTTGACAGTTTAACGAAGAACCATCCATCTATTTTGGGCTCTTCGCATGCGTTTGACAGCCACCAAATTTAGAAATGCTGCGGCGGCGGTTGGTCTACACGTTTGCGTACGTCAAGGGCGTCGTGACGACGATCTACTTGGTCTCTCAAGTGGTTCTCCTGCACGCTGCCGACGACGCGCAGAAACGAACGTCGCATGTATACGCCCCGGAGCTTGTGATCCTTGCCTACAGCTTTCTAGCCGCTCTTTACGTTGGTACCTTGGTCCAGTATGGATGGACCGAATGCCAAGATTGCTTGTGGCTCACGAACCGCACCAAGGTCTATCCCATGGCTCGCCGATTGAAGCCCAGAAATCGCCTCGACGTTGCGTATGCTTGTCTCGTGCGTTTGGTGTCAAGCGATGTCTTTGTCGTGGCGTTTAACACTTTTGAATTGACTTGTCAGAGCTACGAGGCGTTTGAACTCTCGACAAAACTCGTCGATCGAAGTCTCGTCTCTGTCTACATTTCGCTCGTCGCCCTGCATGCGATCGTCAAGCCGTGCTTTTGGCAGTCCAAGCACTCGACAACCAACGTCGTCTTGCTCACGTGGATGTCGAGTTGGATTAGCTTTAGTCTTTCCTGTCTTGTGCATTTCTTTGGATTGATTCTGCCGCTGCTGCACTACAAATTTGTCGACTCGACGATGGTGTCGAGCCCAAGATGGCTCACGCATTATATCTTGTACGTCCGATACAACTTTGTCACGTCACTGACCGATTTGATCGCCAAAGTGGTTTGTCAATTGGGTTCCTTGGTGTCTCTCTGGCGTCTCGTCGGTCATGTCGAGCTCCTTGCGGCGCTCCAAAAGCATCCTCGGCCGTATTCAACTTTAAATCGCGCATCGCCGTCTCGGACAGGTTTGAACGTCTACTTGCTCGTCAGTGTCGCTTGGGGCATCACGCTCTTTGCAAGTTTGGTCCATGTCGTGTGTGCAATATATGTCGCCCCTGTGGTCTTCAGACTGTCAGTGCATGTTTGTGCATGTGAATTGTCCGTTTTTGGGCCACCAAGACGTCGACTTGGAGCTCCAGGCACGTCAGTTGGGCTCCAATGTTTTTGCGATCGTCGTCAGTCGGTGTGATCTCCACGATGGAATTGCCAATTCGACGCTCCGCCAGTTTGAGCAGCTCTACTTTCTTGGCATTCATTTCACAAATATGACGTCGTGGGATGGACAGCTTCCACCGTCCATCAATTTCCTCGCCGTGAGCTACAGCCAGCTCACAACACTGCCGTCGATTCTCGAAGCGAATCTTCCATCGTCCATGGTGGCCTTGCGGCTTTCAAATCTTCCCTTGCACTCGTTGGAAATTCCACCGTCGTGGTCTCTCGTGCGCGACTTGCGGCTCGTGAATGTTTCCCGCGTCGTGTTTTACCCGACGACGTTGACAAGCTTTGACTTTGTCGAGCTTCGATTGGCATGGAACAACCTCACGAGCTTCCCACTCGGCATTGAGCCGATGAACAACTTGGCAATCCTCGACGTGTCGGGCAACGCGTTGGATCAATTCCCGCAGAGTTTGTTGTCGCGTGGTGTCCAAGTCGTTGCTTGTGGAAACGCCGTCGACTTGACAGAGTTTCTCGGGCCGGTGGGGAAAAAGATATTCGAATCCTCGTGGTCTGCGAATTGTGCAGCTCCATGCGCACCAGCGTGCTTTCCTTGCATGCTCGGCGACCATGAATGCCACTTGGAATGCTTTGATCCGAGTTGCAACTACGACGATGGCGATTGCGACTACTTTGGCTTTGACAAATGAAGCCATGCCGCGTCAAACAGAGCGTCGCGTGACGCCCCAGAGCGGCCTAGTAGGCATAGACGGTGGTGGCTCTTCTGCCGTGGATGCCATCATCTAACGCGGGAAAAGAGATGGAAAGCGTCATGCGAGAGCACATCGTGTTTTGTTTACTCGTACATTTCTACAAGTCGGAAATATCGCCTTCGTAGCGGGCGACCATGTGATCGGAAATCTTTGGCGAGACGCGGACGATATACGCGCCGCGGTGTTCAGGCTTGGTGATAAAGACAGATCCTTGCACGCCCACGTTGGCTGCTGCTTCTCGCATGGCGTCAGCGACCTAATACGCGAGTTAAGAGTTTGCATTGGAAGCTTGTAAGTACCGAGGTTTCATCGCGTTCGCCAGCGACTTGCGTAAAGATATCGCCGCATCGACCGGACGTAATCGCGAGGACGGTCGGGCCAGCACCGCTGAGGAAACAAGCGTGGGCACCAGAGTCGAGCGACGCTTTCACAAGTGGAAACAAATGCGGGTATTGCGCTTCGCCACGCTGCGGTTGATGCAACCTGTCTTGCGTCGCGTGACGCAATTCTTTGAAGTTGCCGCTGCGGAAGGCGTTGACAAGAATGGCCGAGCGACCAATATTGAACACCGCGTCGGCGCGATCGATCTACAGTGGATTGAGAGATGGAAGAAGGGTTAAAAGGACGACCTTCTTGGGTAGAATGGCTCGCGCGACGCTCGTAGGGCCCGTCGTTTCAGGGATAAAGATGACGCATTGCATTGTGTCGGGGATCTGGACGCGGGAAGAGTACCATCGTTCGTCGGTGAAAATGCCCTAATGGAAGAATAAAAATTCCACTGGAGGAAAATGGATGGATACCAATTGAAGACCGCCATAGATACAAGGCGCAACGTTGTCAGGATGACCTTCAATATCCGCCGCAAGTTGCAATAGTTCTTCCTTGCCATGGACGGACAATTCGTGGCCCGCAATGACCAGACCAGCAATAATCCCAGCGACAATGCCGGCAGAACTACTGCCGAGCCCTCGGGCAAACGGAATCCGATTGCGGCAGTGAATTCGAAGGGCTGGCATATCCTACATCCGTTGCTTCAGTCCCAAGTCAAGAACGAGTGGCGTACCTGGCCAGCAGCTTTGAACGCTGCTTGAAGGCCCACAACGACAAGATTCGTTTCGTCGGTCGGCAAGACATCCGTGCCTTCGCCTTCGTTAGTCAAAGAGAATTCAGCCGCTCGCTCGACCGTCACTTCGTTCCAAATGTCGACAGCCATGCCGATGCAGTCAAATCCTGGCCCCATGTTGGCCGTCGTGGCCGGCACACGAACCGTCACCGAGTCTTTCGGTCCGAATCCGTTGCCTTGGCCTTGGATGCTGGCTTTGCGGACGCTCTTGGGTCGCTCGGGAGTCTTTTGCTTCTTCGTTCCGACGTACACAACGAGCGCAGAGAGCGCGACGGCCATCGCTACCTTCACACCCACATCGCTCAACATTGCAAACCACGAAATTGATCACAAGAACTTTCACTTTTCAATCAAGTAAAGTTACGCAATATGGACATTTCAAATGTGTGAAATTCGATTCGCACCACTAGAAAAAGCGTGTCACACCGGAGAACGACACACGCAGATAGCTCGCAACGAACTAGACTTATGCAGACTTGATGACACTCGATGGACAGCACAGAGCCAAGCTGACAGCGGGAAGGAGGAGCGCTCATGACGATGTCGAAGCATACGTGGTCGACTTCGCAAACACTCTGACCAACATGATATATGAAATATGAATTTTGATTGGCTAAAATTCAGTTTATTTGAGGAGGATAAGTACACAGACTTTGAGGACACTGTTTTGTTATTGTCAATCAACAAGGAAAGCGCAAACGTTAACGTTAGTTTATCTTTGGCATCAATCATATAGTCCAACTAGCGAGACAGACCTGTACGACAATTGCTTAACTTTGGACAGGAAAACTCACCTTCGTCATGTGTAATTACCGAGAATATCGTCTCCAGTCGCCCATGGATCGATTTCACGTCGTTAGGTAGAGCGCAAGTGGGGAGCGGTATGGCCTTGCAGCTTGCCCGTCGCCCTTTTGAACATGAAATGCAACAGGCGAGACGGGGATTCGTTTACCTTACAATCCAGCTCGATGTATGTGTGTAGATCATGTTCAGTATGTTGTGGCCATCGCGGGGACTTTGATTTGCTTATGTCCTCTTATCGTGTTGGAAGCGGCTAGGCGGCGATGAGCTATAGAAGTGTGGGAGCTTTATCAAAGTAGTTTGAAAGCTTTTCTAGGGGGATGGTGGTTTCCTTGAGAGAAAGACAGAGATTGGTAAAATACTATTTTTCATGCTTTTTTTTGACGGGGGCAATGTCAATATCTATTCCTTGGAGATAAAGCAGTGCAATATCTATTTCCATGGTGAGATTGGAAGAATAACTTATTCGTTGGAGCACTACGCTCGAATAAATTATTCCAATGAATAATTCATTCTATTCTGACTGAATATCCAATCTTTCAAGTCAAAATCAATCGTGCTTGTTAAATAGCTTATTTTTTGTTGCAGGTTGTTGAATAACTTATTCTTAGCATTTCTTCGGCAAAGAAATAATTCACTGATAATACACCAGAAGACTTATGTATTTTTACCCGATACAAAAAATATATTTAAATAGAACTATTTTTTACCAGTCTCTGGAGAAAGAGCTTTCCTCGGAATCATCTGCGGGTGCACACTTTGCTCGCGTGGTGGCAGGCTAGTGCACAAACTGCCCGCACTTGGATGTATCGGTGGATGGACTTGGAGAAAATGAGACTCATTACCTATAGCCCATATCGTTCCATGCTCATTGTACATTTGGGTGCGCTCTCGCGTCACTCCTTTGTAAAATTGTTGCGTAACTGAACAAAGCTGCATTGGATTTGCCAGAGTTTCATGTCATGAAGCTCCAATATTCGCGAGAGCGATTGATAGTCATTTTGTTTGCGCAGTGCCAGCGGATACAGCCAGAATTACTTTGCTGTCAAGGAAGCATTCTTCATGGTTGATTCCATGCAACGAATTGCCACAGTGATTTGTTCGCACTCGTCGCACTGGCGTTATCAACGACGATACGCTCTCCTTGAAACAAGTCACTCTGATCGTATCGTGCCCTTCGAATCCCATCCTCTTCATCAACGTGGTCAAGTGAAGACAGCTCACGCGCACACTCTCGTGTGGTAGCTCGCTGTCTGTTATCCACAATCGTCTCCTTTTCATCTCTGTAATTAATTTTGTATTGTCCAATCAAGTATCGTTATTCCTATTTAATTTATTTAATTGGTTGATATTAAATATATTCAACCAATCACATGTTGTTCTGTTTGACGTCCCCCTGGACCAGGTTTTACCCATCTGGTCAAAGACAGCGTGTCGCCATGAACGCAGGCAATTATTCGCCAGAGGGCCAGCATACAAAGAGCCGAATCCAAATGGTGCGTAGAGGACCAGAGCCAACTCGAACGCAAGAGAGAGATTCCACCAGACGATGTGCATTTTTTACGTCATGCAACTTTTCGTCCAAATTAAATCTAGAATTAACTTGATTGGCTAAAAATATTGTCGAGGAATTCTTTGCACATTCAAGTTGTGGAAGTGGTCAAGGATGGAGCCTTCGAAAGCATCCCCGTGTGAAGAAGACGCCATGTTTGGCGACATGCCATGGCTCGATGCGCTTATCATTCACGACGACAAGCCCTCGCCGAATAAACGCGCGTCACCGCAGTCTTCGGTGCGTTCTGGGAAGCATACGACGCATCATGTCGACTCGAATCCGCATCGGAAACGTCAACGCGACGAATTGCTCTACCTTCGCGACAAAGTGAGCGATCTAGAAGCGCAACTGACCCGTCTCAAGAAGAAACACGAAGCTGCGTTGGCAGATCCATCGCCGTGGCGACACCTGGCTATTCAAATGCGCCACGAAAAGGATGTGGCTGTCGTCAACAACCAAGTGATTCGCGCGGCACTGCAAGAACAAATTGAATTTGGCCATGCACTCCATGCAATTTTGGTCGAGAGACCCCGCGTCGCGATGATTCCAATGCTCGACGAGGTTTCAATTCCATCACGATTGCCAGCCGACCCTACGTTCCGCTTCCAGGCGGCCATGGATATTTCAGCACATCAATACTCGATGCTCCACAGCGCGTTTGTCTCGGGCGATTTGATTGACTGTACGACAGAATTCCAGACTTGCGTCCCAAAGTTGTGGCACGACAACATGCTTGTCGTAGAAGCTGCAGCATGTCGGCAAGCTCCAGTCGACCAAGCGATTGTAGCACGAATGGTCTGGGCTATCACGACCGGTCAGCTTCGTGATTCTCTGCAGCCTCTCGAGGTGTGCCTTTGCCTTTCCCATGAGGTTCTTTGACAGTGTCTATCGTAGCGTCTTGAAGAGTTCACGCCAGACTTGGCCTACGTGAACATTCCCATTGCCTTTGTCGGCCTGGCTGGTCAGAATCGAGATTTAGTGCGGCGGTACAGCGAGCCGAATCGCGACGTCTTTGTCTATCGGTAAGTCCGTCGGCCTGCCGTCAAGTAGACGACTCAATCTTTTTAGGAGCATCTTGGAAGACGAATTAAAGCCGCATGACAAAGCAATGATTGCTAATGAATCGGCATGGTAAAGATGGACGACCCCCGGGCGAGGAGAATTGAAACTTTTGCGTAGGCTCGTGGTTGAACCGATTGATCCGTCCCAAGGCGGTGGCGGTGGCTGTCGAGTGAAATTCTTCATGCGGCTGACTCCGCCGCTGCTGTCACGCCAGACAAAGCTCGACGTCAAGACGACCATCGACGGACTCATCCACCACTCGACGACAATCATGCACGACTTTGAAATGACCATCCAGCAATTATTGTGAAGACCGCCGTGAAGCCTCCAAGTTGATCCAGTTGCAAGCAATGGCCATGACCGCTTGGCAATCTTTTTCAAGTCCTTTGGCTCCAGTCTGGCGCAAATTTACACTTGTCGGTGTCCCATTGATGTTTCCACTAAGGCGAAATGGAGAATAGAAACCAACTCTTGCCATGAATCCTCGTCTCGTTTCTTGTCCTCTGGAGGATTTTGGCAGCAGTGGCCGCTTGTATCCGATGGAGAGTGGTCACGGGCTTCCCCGACAACTTGCCATCGATCGCTGGAATGTTTCTTCATTCTGCGGTCAACTGCATTTGTACCGAAATCTCTGGTCCACCCATTGACGCCATCGTCGGCGACCACAGGGAGGAATATATCATGAAGAGCTCGGTGAAAATTCCGCGAACTCTTGCATCGTGGTCGGCTCAATGTTCCTCTTCATCTGGAAAGCGCCTCGACTGCAAGATGGACACTGTCTCTGCGTCGTCGTGGTGTCACATGACAGCGTGGCAGGTGACAAGAAATCTTTCGAAGGGTATACACAATGTATGGATGTCGTGTCGCCACGAGCGTCCAGCGAACGACACGTTTGTAGAGCGAAGATTCCCTGCAACTTTCCATACAGCCAAGGCGAGAACGAGTCGCGCCACGTCGACTTGGATGGACTCAAAGACGGTTTTCGGATCTTTCGCGATAGATTTTCACGTCATCGTCTTCAACTCTTCATGGATGACTGTCTTCATTTCTCACCCACCAGATGCTTTCAACGCAATCAAAGCGCCGCCGTCCCTTCACTCAATCGCTCTCGATCATCCGTCTCAGTTTTGAATTCGTGGAGATGACGCGGGGAGGCTCTCGACTGTTTTGTCATTCTCTAATTTACCTCGATGGTGGGCAGAAGCAAGACGTACAACACATTCGACAGCGCCGATCCACGAGCATCCTCTTGGCATCCACTGGACGCTGCGTCCGTGTGGTCCACATTGAGTTTTGGATGGGCCGAGTCTCTCATTGCGTTGGGAAACGACCGCCAGCTCTCTTCTGACGACATGTGGCCGCTTCAAGACGCCAACAAAGTCGCTCCACTCTCGGCACGCTTTGCAGCCGCTTACGAAACCAACCGCCGACGCATTTTCTAGACGTTCTTCTCGATCTACTGGCGGCCATTTGTCGGCATTGGAGTCCTCGAACTATTTATTGCCGTCTGCAGTTTGTACGGACCTGGTTTTGTGCTTGGCCAAGTGATCGCCGCGTTGGAAGCCGCCGAGTTTGACTCGATCTACGTCTTGAAGCTTGTCGGGTCGCTCTTTGGTCTCTCCGTTGCGAATGCCGTCGCCAAAGCACACATGTCGTTCCTCAACAACCTTGTCGGCATGCAATTTTCAGCGTGTCTTCGCTCGATGCTCTTTGAGAAATCGCTCAAGCTGAGCGCCAAGTCCAAGAAAGACAAGAGCGCCGGCGACATTGCCAACTTGTTCAGCGTCGATGTGGTCAATGTCATGGACTTTGCACTCAACGCGCATCAAATGTGGGTCGTGCCGCTCCAGCTGCTCGTCGTGCTCTTCCTTTTGTACCAAGTGGTCGGCTGGGCGAGCTTTGTGGGCTTGGCCCTCGTTGGCGTCATCACGGCCATCAATGCTCGAGCTGCAGTGTTGCTAGGACGGACGGAAGAAGAGCTCTATGGACGCAAGGACGAGCGCATGCAAGTCCTCAATGAACTCTTTGGGGCAATTCAAATTGTGAAATTCAATGCGTGGGAAGAAAAATTTGCCACGCGCGTCCAAGCGCTGCGCGACTCGGAAGTGCAATCCATCAAAGTTTTCTACGAGTACGTCGTGGTGCTCATGACACTCATGAGCAGTGCGCCTGTGCTTGTCGCGCTTGCCGTCTTTGCAACGTTTACGCTTCTCATGCACCAAGTGTTGACCGTCACGGTGGTGTTTGCCACGATCGCGCTCTTCAAGTCGCTCCAAGACGCGATGGCCAATTTGCCATTTTCCATCATGAGCCTCGTGCAGTCGTTGATTTCCGCCAAGCGCATCAACGAAGTCCTCATCATGGACGAGTTTGATCCCGCCAACGTGCAGACTCCTGCCGATGCCTCCATCGTTCCAGCTTATGGCAAGGACAAAGTTGTCGTTTCGATCGAAGATGGTTCGTTTGGTTGGGACGCCGACAATCTCTTGTTTCGCAATATCAACTTGAAAGTCCACCAAGGCGAGCTCGTCGTGATCCATGGCGCGGTCGGTCAAGGGAAATCGTCCCTCTGCTCGATCCTCCTCGGTGAAATGGTCAAAACGAACGGCTCCGTCTTCGTGGGCGGTCAAGTGGCGTACTTTAGCCAGCAGCCGTGGATTCAAAACACGACGATCCGTGAAAACATTCTCTTTGGCAAACCGTACGACCGCACCAAGTACGACAAAGTGATCGACGCGTGTGCGCTGGCCAAAGACATGGCGTCGTTTCCCGCCGGCGACCGGACGGAAATTGGAGCCAAGGGATTGAATCTCTCTGGTGGTCAGAAGGCCCGCGTGAGTTTGGCTCGCGCATGCTACAGCGATGCCGACGTGTTCATCTTGGACTCTCCGTTGTCGGCCGTGGATGCGATCGTGTCGAGCGAGATCTTCCGCAAGTGTTTTCAGGGTTTGCTCCACCACAAGACGGTCCTTCTCGTCACGCACAACCCAGAGATCATTGCGTCGCCAGAGGTGGCCAAGGCGTATTTGATCCAAGATGGTCAAATCACAGAGTCGACTCGATCGCCAACGACGCTCAGTCCTGTGGCTGAAGAGAAGAGCCCACTGGTGTCGCCACTCCGTCAGCGCCGTCCTTACTGGGAAGCAAGCTACACTGAAGCTCCCGTCGTCGTTCGTAAGCATGACTCGCTTCTGACACCGACAGCGTCGACTCCGTACAATTTCAAACCTGTGGAAATGTTGTTTACTCCGCGCGGCAAGGACGTCAACGAGTCTCATGGTCGCCTTGTCAAAGAAGAGGTGCGTGCTGTAGGTCGCGTCTCAAAAGCAGTTGTGTTCAAGTACTTGGAGTGCATTGGTGGCTGGCCAGCGATCACGGTGCTGCTGCTCGTGACGGTCGGCATGCAAGCCTTCAAGATCACGAGCGACCTCTGGCTGACCAAGTGGAGCAATGACACCAACCACATGGACCCCGCCGTGTTTGTCGCCTCGGTCAACTACAACATGTCCGTCTATGGCTCGTTGGCTCTGGGCTGTTGCGTGTTCACAGCCATTGGTTGTGCTTGTGTCTTCATCTTCAGTGTCCGTGGCGCCAACAAGCTCTTCTCGGCCATGTTGGCGAGTCTCCTGGAAGCTCCCATGCGCTTTTTCGACACGAATCCAATCGGCCGCCTCTTGAACCGCTTTGGCGACGATGTGACCTCGTGCGACTTGAATATTCCATTTGGCGTCATGAACATGTTGTTTGAAGCGTCGAGTGCGCTCCTGACCATTGGCACGACGCTTGTCTTGACGCAATGGCTGGGCATTTTCATCCTCCCGCTCATGTATATCTACATTCGCATCGGCGCCTACTTTTTAGAGCCCCTTCGGGAAGTCAACCGCATCCAAAAGACGACGCGCTCGCCGCTCATCAGCTTGGTCAGTGAAGGCATCGACGGCTCGACGACGATTCGAGCGTTTGGTGACAAACAACGCCGTCGCTTCCAACGCTTCCACGACCAAGAACTCGAAGTGTTTTGTGCCACGCGCTTTGCCAACTCGAGCATCAACCAGTGGTTTAGTCTCCGCATTGAGCTGTTGAGTGACTCGATTGTGGCTGTGCTGCTCCTTGCGGTGGTCGTTCTCCACGACACACTCAGTCCTGGCCTCGTTGGATTGCTCATCACGTATGGCCTCACGATTCCATCCAACTTGGCCTTCTTGGTCAATATTTGGTCCCGCCTTGAGACGTCCATGATCTCCCCTGAGCGCATCCTGGAATACATCAACGTCGAGCATGAAGGCCACCGTGATGGCTCGCCGCAGCAGCAATGGCCGACGGTGGGTCGTGTCGTCTTTGACAATGTCAGCTTCCGATACAAACCCAACGACCCACTCGTCCTCAAGAACGTCTCGTTTGACGTCCAAGGCGGCGAAAAGATTGGCATCGTCGGTCGCACCGGCGCTGGCAAGTCGAGTCTCATGATGGCTCTCTTCCGCATCAACGAAGTGGCGTCGGGAAGGATTCAAATCGACGGCATGGACACGGCGACCATCGGCCTCAAGACGCTTCGAAACAGTCTCGCGATCATTCCTCAAAACCCAGTCCTCTTCAAAGGCACACTGCGCAACTACTTGGATCCATTCGACGAGTACAGCGACGAGCAGTTGTGGTCGGCGCTCCGCAAGGTCAAGTTGATGGATCGCTTGTCGACGGTGGAAGAAAAGTTGCTCGGGCCCGTGGAAGAGAATGGCGACAACTTTAGTGTGGGCGAGCGTCAGATGCTGTGCATGGCTCGAGCGTTGTTGCGTCAAGCGAAGATCGTCGTGTTGGACGAAGCGACGGCGGCGATTGACCACGCGACGGACCAGTTGCTCCAAGCGGTCATTCGGGACGAGTTTGCCTCGTCGACCGTGTTGACGATCGCGCATCGTTTGGACACCGTGTTGGACAACGACCGTGTCATGGTCTTTGACCATGGCGAGCTCGTGCAATGCGATAAGCCCAGCATTTTGGTCGCCCAAGGCAGCGGCATCTTCTTTGAGTTGGTGTCTGAAGGCGGATACATGGATAAGATGACAAGAACTGACGAGTAATGAGGTTGGCTAGTTCGATGAGTTGTTTAACATAGATGCAAAGCATAACGTGTCATTGGCGATCGTCCTAAAGAAGACTACCTACTACGGTATAGCCGAGCCTTTCGGCTTTCTCCCCTTTTTGTAGTCTTTTGTATTGAAGGTCGTTTTTCCTCCTTGCAAATTGGTCGCAAAATCAATTACTGATTGAGTCCAGTTCCTTTATCTTGTTTAAGAGATCGCAAGATGAGAAAGGTGAAAGCCGCCCAACTTCTTTATAACGTTAGTTGACCACTGCAGTCCACTTGGTGATCTTTGTAATGTACTGCGAAGGAGATAACATGCCTCAAATCATGAAAAGGACGTACAGCTCCAACCCTTCTCTCGTCCTAGCAGCCTACCATCTCGACCGGCTCGCTTCATTGTGATCTACATTGAGCTCTTTCCATGGACGACCAATTCAAAGCTCTCTTTCCTCAATGTTTGATGGACGAATATCCTCACCGATATCACGTCAACTACCAACACATGAGCTGACGACCACAAGTTACGATGGATCATGGAGGATTTGAGCAACTATAATGCATTACGTACGATTATCCATCAACTTCAGACCATATATTAATACATGCAGTTGGAATTACGCTGGCGTTTTAGTCGCGTCCATCTTGTCCATGTATCTGCCTTCAGACACCAATTCAAAGAAGATGCCGCTACCTTGACTCACCAACTTGCTCTGTGATGAAGTGTCGACCACAGGAGTCTAGCTGTTCAACGTGGTCGAAAGACTCCAACATTTCAGACACGTCTACAGTCTACATTTGAGAAGATCGCCAATGACACGTTATGGCGCGCTCGAGTAGATCTCGGGGACTACGTACTTGCTGTCGCAATTTGCATCTATATTTACCAACTCATTCGTACTAATCGACCTCCTATTCCTCCGTTCCTGTCATCTTATCCATGTATCCGCCTTCAGACACCAACTCAAAGAAGATGCCGCTGCCTTGGGCGACCAAAATGCTGGGCTTATCGCATTGCACGAGCTCGCCATGGTCAAAGACCATGACACGGTCGTTGTCCAACACGGTGTCCAAACGATGCGCGATCGTCAACACGGTCGACGAGGCAAACTCGTCCCGAATGACCGCTTGGAGCAACTGGTCCGTCGCGTGGTCAATCGCCGCCGTCGCTTCGTCCAACACGACGATCTTCGCTTGACGCAACAACGCTCGAGCCATGCACAGCATCTGACGCTCGCCCACACTAAAGTTGTCGCCATTCTCTTCCACGGGCCCGAGCAACTTTTCTTCCACCGTCGACAAGCGATCCATCAACTTGACCTTGCGGAGCGCCGACCACAACTGCTCGTCGCTGTACTCGTCGAATGGATCCAAGTAGTTGCGCAGTGTGCCTTTGAAGAGGACTGGGTTTTGAGGAATGATCGCGAGACTGTTTCGAAGCGTCTTGAGGCCGATGGTCGCCGTGTCCATGCCGTCGATTTGAATCCTTCCCGACGCCACTTCGTTGATGCGGAAGAGAGCCATCATGAGACTCGACTTGCCAGCGCCGGTGCGACCGACGATGCCAATCTTTTCGCCGCCTTGGACGTCAAACGAGACGTTCTTGAGGACGAGTGGGTCGTTGGGTTTGTATCGGAAGCTGACATTGTCAAAGACGACACGACCCACCGTCGGCCATTGCTGCTGCGGCGAGCCATCACGGTGGCCTTCATGCTCGACGTTGATGTATTCCAGGATGCGCTCAGGGGAGATCATGGACGTCTCAAGGCGGGACCAAATATTGACCAAGAAGGCCAAGTTGGATGGAATCGTGAGGCCATACGTGATGAGAAGACCGACAAGACCAGGATTGAGCAAATGATGGATCGCAGCAACAGCAAGGAGCAGAATCGTCACGATGGCAATACTGAGGAGCTGAATGCGAATGCTAAACCACTGGTTGATACACGAGCTGGCAAAGCGGGCGGCGCAAAAGTCTTCAATTTTCTTGTCGAGGATGCGGTTGAATCGTCGCAGTTGGTTGTCGCCAAAGGCACGAATCGTGGCAGAGCCGTCAATGCCTTCGCTCACCATGCTAAAGAGAGGCGATCGAGTGGTTCGTTGAATGCGCGTGACTTCACGAAGAGGAGCGAGCGAGTAGGATCCAATGCGAATGTAAATCCACAGCAAAGGAAGGATCAAGAGGCCAAACCATTGCGTGAGGACAAGCGTCGTGCCGATTGTGAGGAGAGCGCTGGACAATTCAAAAATCATTGGCGCCATGGCATAAGGAATGAAAAAGTCGCAGTAGATGATGTCGTCGCCGAATCGAGTCAACAAACGACCGATGGGAGTCGTGTCAAAGAAGCGCATGGGAGCTCGCAAGATGCTGGCCAGCATGTCGGAGAAGATGCGGTTCGCCCCGCGCACGCAGTAATTGTACACAAATTGGTTCTCCACCGCAGTGAAGACACAGCACGCCAATGCCAAGGATGCGTAGACGCCCATGTTGAAATTGATCGACGCTTGAAATGCCGCTGGTTCCAAATGCTCAGCGGTGTTGCTCCATTGCGTAAGCCAGAGATCGCTACCAATTTTGAATGTCTGCATGCCCGCTGTCGTAAAGAGAACAACGGCGACGGCAGGCCAGCCACCGACGAATTTCAAATACTTGAAAACCACTTCCTTGGAAACTCTGCCTTCCTCACGGCCTTCAGCCTGGATTAGACGACCGTCTTCTTGGTTGTCGTCGTCCTTGGCTCGTGGCGTGAAGAGAACGTCAGGCGTTTCAAAGTTGTACGGCGTGGACGCAGTTGGCGTGAGCAGCAAGTCGTGCTCACGGACAACAACGTGTTCCTCAATTGGATGGTCAAATTCCCAGTAAGGACGGCGCTGTCGAAGTGGCGACACCAGTGGCAAGTCTTCCGGGCTCTTCTTTTCAGCGGCAGGACTGAGCGTCGTTGGCGATCGAGTCGACTCTGTGATTTGACCATCTTGGATCAAATACGCCTTGGCCACCTCTGGCGACGCAATGATCTCTGGGTTGTGCGTGACGAGAAGGACCGTCTTGTGGTGGAGCAAACCCTGAAAACACTTGCGGAAGATCTCGCTCGACACGATCGCATCCACGGCCGACAACGGAGAGTCCAAGATGAACACGTCGGCATCGCTGTAGCATGCGCGAGCCAAACTCACGCGGGCCTTCTGACCACCAGAGAGATTCAATCCCTTGGCTCCAATTTCCGTCCGGTCGCCGGCGGGAAACGACGCCATGTCTTTGGCCAGCGCACACGCGTCGATCACTTTGTCGTACTTGGTGCGGTCGTACGGTTTGCCAAAGAGAATGTTTTCACGGATCGTCGTGTTTTGAATCCACGGCTGCTGGCTAAAGTACGCCACTTGACCGCCCACGAAGACGGAGCCGTTCGTTTTGACCATTTCACCGAGGAGGATCGAGCAGAGGGACGATTTCCCTTGACCGACCGCGCCATGGATCACGACGAGCTCGCCTTGGTGGACTTTCAAGTTGATATTGCGAAACAAGAGATTGTCGGCGTCCCAACCAAACGAACCATCTTCAATTGCAACGACGACGTGTTCCTCGGCATATTCGTGGGACTTGTCAATGTTTGCTGGAGTTTGAACTTTGGTTTGATCGACTACTTCCATGACGAGCATGGCATTGAGTCGCTTTGCCGAGACGAGCGACTGCATAAACGTTGTAATGGACACTGGCAAGCTTTCGATCGCCTCTTGGAGAGATTTGAAAAGCGCCACGGTGGAAAAGACCACCGTCACTGTCAAAACTTGCTTCATACCGAGGGTAAACGTTGCAAAGACCGACAGAGCAACCAGCACCGGTGTACAGCCCAGCAACGATTGAATGAGGATCAAGTACTTGTAAAAGACGCGAAGAGCGCCAACTTCCAAGTCACGCAAGCCTTGAGCGCGTTCACCAAACTTTTCTTCCCACGCATTGAACTTGACAATTTGAATCGCACCAAAGAGTTCCGTGAGCAACTTGGTCCGATCGTCCTTGCGCTTGAGGAGCTGCATCTCCGCCTTGCCGAGCGCAATCGCTGATCGCGAGTTGATCCAGAGCACCAAACCGACAATCGCAAGCCCAACAAGACTCGCCCACCCAACGAGACGATAGAGAAGACCCAGGACGATGAGGATTTGCACTGGCACGATCCACAATTGGTGCGAGTAGTTGGCGAATTCCATCATGTTGAGCACGTCCGTGCCAAACAAGTTGGCGATATCGCCCGCCGACTTTTCCTTCCTGGACTTGGCACTCAGCTTGAGCGCTTTCGTAAAGACCATGGAGCGTAAGCTTGCGGTAAATTGAATGCCGAGGATATCGTTCAAGAACGCAACGTGCGCCTTGACCAACGCACTGGCGGTCATGACAACAAAGAGAGAACCAACCAGCTTGAGCACATATTCCGTGTCGAACGTCGGGGCTTCCAGAGTAGCAATAATTTGACCAAGCACAAAGCCAGGGCCGTACAAGTCGCAGACCGCCGTGAAGAGCTGGAGCAGGCCGAGCCAGAGGTATTTCCACAAGTACACGGCAAAGAACGCACGGATCACACCTTGACTATGCGATTTGAAAGCGCCAGAAAAGGTCGACGTCAGTTTAGCCACGTTGTTGGTACTCTGGAGAGACCACAAGTCGTCCGGCGAGAGCTGGCGTTGGTTGCCGAGTGCGATGAGCGGCTCGGCCCATGAAAATCCAATCTTGGACCAGATCGATGCAGTGTCGAGAGGATGCGCACCTCCTCCGACAGGGCCAAACGTGTTGTACAACTTGTCGCGCATGATGGTAAATCGAAAAGTGACCATTAATGTCAACCAGTTGCTCGTCAACTTGGAATGTCGTGCCCATGGAGCGTTGGTCGGAGGAAACAACAGACGATGGCACCCACGGAATGATGTTGCCGTCAACCAGATAATTTGCTGACTTGGGACTCAAGCTGTCGACGGGCGACCTCTTGACGACAGCAATGGGGTGGAAGACAAGAAGAATGGCTGCTGCTAGCGTTGCTCGCTTTCTTTTAGCTCGAGAGTCGATGGAATATGTCGAAATTGCACAAGACCGAAATGTCCATCGTGGTCAGAGTGGATGTCATGTTTGTTGCGATTTCAACGATTCCGCAGTGGACAGCTGGACGAGGGGGGCTCTGTGCACATAGGAATACCAGATGCCCATCATAAGAGGGGAGAGCTCTTACTTGCAACTTGATTTTGAAATGATGGAGGGAGTCATTGCGACTGACGGGGATTTCAACTGGGTTCTTCCATGGGCGTTCGGACGAGAGACACGAAGGGCAGCCTCAAGGAGCGAGGGCTATCCGTGGTTTTCGATGGACGTCCAGGGCATGCACTCACGACAATGATAGAGATCCTCGGGGCGATAATTTAATATCGATGGCCCTATGTCAACGGTAAAACGTGCAGATGAACATGTGGCATCAGCAATTTGGCTTGTCAGTTCACGGCATGATTGTTGACGGATGTCAAAGGAAAGCGTCCAAAATTGGCTGACGCTAGAAACATTACTGGACGGCGCCATCGTTCAGACAAGGAGCGCGATTTCTTGCGCTGTAGGTTGTCAACATTGAGTCGGGTCAGAGGTTACGCTCAAGTCGCGCCCATAGGCTTGGATGGATTATTCCGTTCCAAAGTTGTACATTGATCAATACGTGTGGTGTGTCCACGAATCCACCGCCGCAAAACAACCAAATGGGGGAGTGCCGCCTCCCGTGAACACGCACTTGATTGACTTGGGCAGTAGGCCGCAGAATATGAACTAACTAATTGACTCCAATCTTCTCTTGAGTCGTTTCCTTCTATCTTGAGCACGTCGGTTCAACAGTGACCCTTCATCTTGAAACCGGCGGCTCTTCATCTTGAAACGCCTTCGTCCTTCAACTGCGGTTCACGATCGGCGACACCGGCTGTCACGAGGACAAGCCTATGATGCGGCTGAACATGGCTTAACCACGTCACAGCACACACCACACCCCCCAAGCCATGTCCAGCGGACATAGACTTGGTCTTCGACCAGAACCACGACTAAATTGCAGCATCAAGGTCGTCCATTCTTCCTTGAGCTTGAGCCACGGCTTGACCACACGGCATCAACGCTCCACTTCAACGCGCACCATGACTTGATCGCAGCAGCTACGTTCCACTTCAACGCGCACCACGACTAAATCGCAGCAGCTACGTTCTTCCTTCATCTTGAGCCACAACTACATATCGGCCTCAAGCGCTTCGCGTATCTTCTTCGACTTGATCGTCTTCACATACGCTTGCACAACTGCCGAATATTCACGCATGAGCTTGCTGAGTCGTTCCCAAGATGCTTCAATCTCTTCGAGGCCTTCCCAGTGAACGAGCAGCACATATTCGCCAGCGTCCTTGTCCAACTTGTGCGTAGAGATAGAGCTAACCTTCAACATGATCCCTTTTTCCGAGATGTGTTCGAGTAATTCTTCAGTGACTTCAAAACTTTCCTCGGCATACAGCTTGACTCTGGACATGTGAACTTGCCGTCTTTCCTTCGTCAGCAGATGTTCAATTTCCAGGGAATACTCGTTGACTTTTGTGACGCGATAGGGTCCTAACCAGGTGACAAGCAGCTTAGGATGATGATTCTCGTCCACTCTTGACCACAACACATAATCGCCTTCACACACATTACATGCTTCTGCGTTTGCCGTCGCAATCATCGCCTTCGTAGCTCAAGCTTCGTTCTTGTCGAGTATCGCTTTGTGGAGGACTTGCAGGCTTGCACGCAGTTCGTCGAGGCTACTCCGGACATCGGCGCCAAGTGGCCCGACGTCATAAAGGCCTGATCCTAAAATGATCGCATCCAATGGGGTAGTTGGCTCCAATCCCGTAAACAGTTCCATGGGTGACTTGTTCGCTAATGATGGCACTGGCGTCTGGTTGAGGTTGGCTTGGACGATCGGCAGTAGATAGTCCCATTGATGTTCTGCCAGCCAAAATTCGCGCAGCATCACTCGCATGACTTGGAGTATGTCGCGATTCATCCGTTCAACCGTTCCGTTTTGCCATGGGCAGTAAGCCCATGGCGAAATGCTTGACTTTGAACTTGTGCGCGAGAGGTTTGACCGCAACGTTCTTGAAGTGCGTCCCTTGGTCGCTGATCCAGACTCTCGGCATACCAAAGCGCTTCGCCCAATCCACGAGTGCATCCACACAGACTTGACTTGTTGGTGCATCGCATGCCACTAGCTCACAGAAATGTGTCAAATCGTCCTTGAGAACCAATACATATTTCGATCCACCTAGTGCTTGACCCATAAACAGATAATCAAAGTGTAGACCTTCGTTTCTTCGCTTGGCATGCCATGTTGGTGCATAAGGTCGATGCACCACCCTTCCCGATTTTACATGAGGACATAGAAGGCATCCAGCGATAAAATTCCCGGCTTGTTCGTTGAGCCGCTCGATCCAAAATAGTCGCTTCACGTGGTTGACGAGCGCTGCTTGGCCACGATGTCCCATACTTCCACAGTGAGCAACCACCATAATTCGTTGAATCAAGTCTTCAGCGGCTGCTGGAATCCAAAGCCGTCCATCGACAATCCAGGGTTGATCGTCCGATGTACGCTTCGCTTCCTTTGGTCTTGTGTTTGCGTGTGCAGCTTGAGCCTTCACAATATCGTTAATACATGGCCAAATAAAATTTTCTTCATCGAGCGGTCGTAGAGTGTTTCGCTTTGGCGTGTGTCGCGGTTGCTTGCGTTTCTTCGTCCACCGCGCCGCTAAAACTTTGTGGGTCGCCATGCCTGTAGCCGGCCGACCCCATCGACTCATCATGTCCGCCCAAAGGTTGTAGATGCCGTCGATGTGCTCAATAGTGTATCGATATCCGCCGATGATCGCCGCCCATCGCATCAACTTGCCACGCGTGTGTTCTGGCCACTCTTTGCCAGGCGCAAAGATGTGAATCAAGTTCTTGTGATCGCAGTACATCCTAAATCCTTCAGGTCGCATCAGTAGATAGTTCAATTTTTCGCATGCACGCGCAATAGGATAGGCTTCCTTTTCGATCACTGACTATGACTTCTGGGCACCGGTAAACATTCCAGACTGACAAACAAGCATTTCATGCGATTACTCTTGAATCGGTAGTTCGTCGTCGAATTTGTCCACCTGCGTAACAATAATGGACCATCCTTGATCACTTGCGTCCGTGAACAGGCACAGCGTGGCGTCAGCACGTGGGTGCGACAAGTCCACCGCCGTCCGCATCTTGGACTTCACAGCATCGAAAGCAGCTTTTTCTTTCTGAGTGAGCTCGATTTTGATGCCGCTCGCGATCCATTTCTTCTTGGCCTTTCCTTCGAGCGCTGTGTTGAGTGCTTGCTGGAGTGGTTCGACCGTCATCGCGTACTCCGTGATCGATTCTCGAATCCAATTCACTGCGCAAATGAACTGTTGCAGGTCGCCAGCATTTGTCGGGTAGGGGATTGCACACAGCTGTTCGATTCTCGCGGGATCTTGCCGTACGCCGTCACCACTGAGAATGCGCCCACACCACTTGACTTCGCTCGTAAACAATACGTCTTTGATGGAGATAACTTGAATCCATAGCGGTCGACTAGGCCAAAGAATTCGCGTAGCACTTGAATGTAGTCTTCAGGGTCTTTCGCGTAGACTAGAATATCATCAATCCAAACCAGTAAATGCTTCAACAGCACAGAAGCATAACACTCCTCGCTCGTTGCTTGCACGTAAAGAGCAGAGTCCACATGTCCTTGCATCACTCGATCCGGTGTGTACACCCATCCATTCAGCAAGAACGAAAGCATTTCGCGGCTGTCTTCATGCAACGGGAATTGCCAAAAACACTTCGGCAGATAAACACTCCCATCGATCGCATGCCCTTCGGGTGTTGCGTGATCGTTGCTTGGAATGGCATCGTTCCTGCCTTTGGCTCCGTCTTACTGTGCACCACTCTGTAGTCGTTGGTCAGCCTAAAATGGTTCGACTTGCGCCGTCTGGCTTCATGACAGGATTCACTGGGCTGCACCAAGCCGATTGTTGATTGCGCTTGATGACACCAGCGTCCACCAGCTCTTGTGCAAATAGGGTAAGGAAGCGTTCTTCCAACGGGTTAATCTTCCTTCCTTTGCATCTGTACGGTACGCATCCTTCCTTGGGGGTCACCCGCAAAGGCTTGACCTTCGCCGGGGGATCTGACCCGTTGAACTTGAGTCGCCAGATGTCGTATTCAACCAGCACTTTCCACAACTTGACCGCATGTTGTTCGGGAAAGCCGTTCTTCACCGCGCCGGCTAACATGCCTTGGAGCGCTTCTTGCAGCTCGTCCTTTGCCGTCGGTAGTGATAGCTGTGTTGAATACACTCTTGACTTGACTCTTCTGTTCTTCCTTGAGCGAGACACGCGCGTACCGACGTCATCGCTTTCTTCGCGGCTGGTCGACGTCTGAGAAACCATTGGACCAGCGTCAGACTCAGCGCCAAGATCGTCTCCATCCGCTTCTCGCTGCTGTTTGGCGACTTGCTCCAACCACCGATCGATGTCGAGTCCGATAGACTTGAGTGTTTCGTGTGATGCCAAAAACTCGTCGCCTTCATCAACGATGTAGCAGATTCGTCGTCCAGGAACCGTGACCGCGCCAGCAGCTGTCTGTAATCGTAGGTTAAGCTCAACATAGGACTTCGTTTCGAATGGCATGTCGTTGCAAGCTGTTCCATGGATCGGCTCATCCAGATCAGTTACCTTCAAGCTTGGTCTCTCTTTCAGGAGTGCGTCGACCATCTTCCGTGGAATGATATTTTGGTCCGCTCCTGTGTCTGGGCAATATGGTACTTCGAGCGCATCTTCCAATGTGATCCAGCGCTCTTCTTCCTGGCAGTCCTGCATTGCAGCGGCTCTTGCCTTACGCCGAGCACGCCGCGCCGCCGGACCGTTCTTCTTCTTGTTCTTCTTGAACCGTTTGATCGCGTTCTTTCCTTTCCTATACCCTTTGTTCTGGGTGTTGGGACTGGCTTCCTTGCAATCGGCCGCCTTGTGTCCAGGTTTGCAACAAACAAAACACACACGTTGTCCGTTCTGGTCGAAACCAGGCGCACTGCTTCTCGCTTCCTGCTTGACTTCTCGCGCTGGACTTGGGGCTCGGCTCATCGCTTGGTTTTGGTGCGAATTCTCCAGCACCTTTCTGTATTCTTCGACGCGCTGTTTCTGTTCGAGATTGAATCGGAACAGGTTGTCCGCTTTTGCTCTCGCACGGTCGCTGCCTTCGCCGACAAGGCCGCGTTCTATTCCCCAGCCATGCGCTGTTGACTTGTCGGAATGGACTTTCACGGGCGAGTTCTTCCGTCGCTTGACGTCATGATTCGTCCATCCCATCGGAGGACTTCGCTTTCGCTTTTCTTTCTCCATCTGTTCTTGTTGCTCGATGACTCGATCAGATGCTTCAATCCGATCCATGTGCAACTTGATCAGCTTCGCGAAGGCCGTAATGGAGTCGATCGGTTCCCGCTTGAGTTCAAATCGCAGTAGATTTGATAGACCAGGAGGATCGATACGATAAACCACCGCCTTGAGGAACATTTTCAGACTTCCTTTCACTTTCAGGTCCTGTTGCAAAGCATTCTTGTCAATGACATCATTCACCTGTTTCATGAACTGTCCCAGGCGACTGGCCACCGAGCCTTGAGCCGGCATGCGCAGTCCCTTGCAGTAGCTGTCGAGATCAGCTTCTGTAATTCCAAATGCATGTGTTGGTGTGTTGAGGATTTCTTCGATTTTTCTCTTGAGACCTTCCTCGTCGACTTCTTCGAACCACACGCATTGACACATTGCATGCAGTAGATCAGGATCACATGACTGCAGGTATCCCATCTTGCGGTCCAGTGCACGAGCTCCATGGTGCTTGGCGAGTTCGTCGAGTTGTTGTTCGTACTCCCGTCGCGCTCTTTTCCATTCTACAAGGAACTCACGGTCGAAATCTGTGATTCGCGGGTGCTTGATGTTCGAGATAATGACAGCTGTGTTCTGTTCTTCTTCTCGGATTTGCCGCGCCAGCCGATTTGCCGCTCTCTTGGCGTCACGCTTCTTTTCAGCTTTGAGCGCCTGTCTTTTCCGCTCCTTGCGCATCGCTTTGTCCCGCTCTTGTTCCGCTTCGTTGAGTTCGCTGTTGGTGGACACGTCCGAGCCTTCACGAGGTTCGTAGCCTGGCGCGCGGTGCTTCGCTTCCTCGCGCTCGCGTCTGATCCGTCTCTTCTCGCGCTCTTCCAACAGCTTCTTGGTCTTTTCGTCCAGTTCTTCTTTTTGTCCTCTTCCAGCCAGACTCGGCCGTCTGGGTCGCGCACGTACCACTTTCCATCTTCGTAAAAGACTTCCTCATCCGGACCGTCATCGCCTTGCGGCGAGCCAGTCCCCGACGAGTTCATCTCGGGTAAATTTTCCAACTGTGGCTCTCCTTCAACAATGCCTTCATTTCGCATATCCGTATCCGGAGGGTCAGTACTTGGGGGCCCTGTATCCGGACGGTCGTCCTGCACAGGTTCTTCGTCTGGACGATCCATATCCGTAACGCGTTGTGTTCACGTACACACAACTACTAAAGTTAACTTTGTGGTGTGTCCACGAATCCACCGCCGCAAAACAACCAAATGGGGGAGTGCCGCCTCCCGTGAACACGCACTTGATTGACTTGGGCAGTAGGCCGCAGAATATGAACTAACTAATTGACTCCAATCTTCTCTTGAGTCGTTTCCTTCTATCTTGAGCACGTCGGTTCAACAGTGACCCTTCATCTTGAAACCGGCGGCTCTTCATCTTGAAACGCCTTCGTCCTTCAACTGCGGTTCACGATCGGCAACACCGGCTGTCGCGAGGACAAGCCTATGATGCGGCTGAACATGGCTTAACCACGTCACAGCACACATCAATACGGTATGGTTTGGTGGATTTGTGGTCCGAGGTCTTGTATTCCACGTGCACTATCGGATGGTCAAACACACATTCAAGAGAGGATGTTGGTTTGTACCTTTGTGCGACCCCAATAGTGGTCGCAAACCAATATGCCAAGCATTGACCCACTACGTCGATTGAATGGAGAGAGGATGGGTTTGATAGAAAATGTTTGCATTGGGGTCTGTTCACCTCACGACGATCATCACGTTTGGATTCGCCATCAACGTGAAAGAACAGCTCAAAGACGTCTCCTGCTCTGCTGGTCTACAAGTAAAATGTCAAGACAATTATCGGTACAGGTCCACGGATACCATGGAGACTCTTATGTAGAATATGTTAGTGTCCGAAACAGGTCATATCCGGGTCAGGTCACACTTTTGGGTCACACTACAAAATTGATCATATCTCCATCACCACGAAGAGTTAATGCGCCAAACTTTGTCATTGTCTAGCAGGCCCATCAGGGTGGCGGCACGGCCTTGCGGCCTACCTGCCGCCTTACCCGATGAGAGAAAATATAAAGAAACCCCTCTTTGGTGCACGTTGGGGGCTCCCTCCTCCGAGTCATCCGCCTGCAGAATATTTTTCACTCGACCTCCGCTTCGCTGCGGTGAGCGCAATTTCCTGGGCGGATGTCTGACGTCGTCCGCGCAGTTTAAGGCTTGGCAATTGCTGCTCGAATGAGAAAAACCTAAAATCTGATCAGAAATTTGAATTAAACCATGAGGAAAACCAGTAAAAAACCTGTGACCTGCACCCGTGACCTGGCCCGGTCCTGACCTGTAAAGGATTCCTCCTGTTCAAACGAGGTGGAGCTATCGAAAATGCTCGTCCCTCATCGGCGGCAAGAACTCACTTCGTATGATCTCAGGCAGGATGTCACGAATGCACTCGGCCTCTCGATCGCCCCTACTGGTAGTATTCGAGTCACAGAGCCTCGGAGAGATTCGGACGAGTACAATCATACTCACGAGGAGATTTTGCTTCACACCTGGTGAATTAATGATTGCTGACAAAAGTGTGTCACCTTGACGGCTTTGTACAATTTTTAGTGACCTTCAAAGAGCATATTCAATGGTGGATCATTGTGCTTCGACTACATACCACGGCACCTTGTGCTTTGAATGCTCAGCTCGTAGCGAAACGTGTGAATGTCTCGCCCTAGACCACCCTACACGCCGAGATTAACTTCCCATGCATACTGTGCAGCCAGTGCAGTACCAAGTGCAGTGGACTATTGAAGTCCAAGCGATATGTATGGCAAACTATCCAGCAGAATACCTGGCACCAATTGAATCTACCAAGTCGGCACGCTTTGCATGGATTTCAGTGCGTTGTTCGTCTCTTCTTAGATCCCTGACAGCCCGTGGTGTATCATGGCCGTTCTTTCAGAATACCACACTGTCAATCACACCAGGTTCTCATTGGTTGAAATTGTCTGAGTGCTGGATGACCTCAAACGCATTCCAATTTGAAAATCATGTTATGACAGTAAGCCACGGAAGTGCCCACTACTCTTATCTACACGTATCTGACTTAGAATATGCGTCACTGAGCTCGAACGACCATATGCACCATACACCGCATCAATGGCCGTGTCGCTTGTATGATTTCGATTGATCAAAGCAGTCACAAGCTTCCAAAAGGCCAATCGTGTGGAATATATCCACTTGCAAGCACCGCGTTCTTTTGAGGTAAATTCTTTCGCAGGCTTCGAGCCACCGAGACCAAACTCATATTCTTGCCATAGGTCGTACAGATCTCTCGGTCGTTTACTCAACCAGCCTCTTCTCGATGATTGAAATGATGGTGCCAGCTCAACGAGTTGTTGTCGGGGAACTGGTACAGGAAATTGGGCAATTCTCTTTTGTGATGCTATGTAGTTGATCAAATCGCTTGTCCATGTAACTTTTGAATGCTGCCCCATCATTTTGCCTACTAGTTTCAATCTCCTCTATGCGACGTTTCAAAGACATTACCATAGTGCCGACAGCATTTAATTCTTTCATGACAGCGAGGCTCGATAATCCAGCTGAAACTGAGGGCGTATTATCAAGACCAATCTCGTCAATGATTAATTCGTCACCAAATCCACGGATAGTAATAGGTATACGAGTAACAAGACGTTGAATATCATCAACTCGTTTGTAATTTCCAGCAATATGAACATGATGCAATATTTTCTGGCGCAACGAGTCTGGAATAAGTTCAAATTCTGGATCACATTGACTCGTTTTTTGAACAGCGGCATACAAGAGTGGTTTAGCAAGAACTGCTCCGACCTGTGGTGTGAATAATTTTGATGCATTCGGTGCAATGAACTCGCACAAAAAAGAATCGGTGCACCATTTCGTGTTTTCAATCGAGTACAGCACTGCACCAGACGGTCCACACAAACAAGAAGCAGCATTAGCATCTGGTAGTGGTCTATCAATGTCAATATATGTATCCACTTGTTTCTTGTGACCACGCCATCGTCCGCGGAGCTCAATATTCTCACGTGACATGCCATTTCGAGACGCGTACGTGGCTGGACCTTTGCGAATGCTGTGAGTACCCAAGTTTCCATCGACAAGCTTTTTAAATCCAGCATTTTCTAAAACTCGATGCAGCATGTCCCGTACCAATCGATCGCCATCATTACCATTGCCAAACAAAAAACCATGGTCCACTCGTTCAGGGTCGTCAGAGTCAATAAGTTCAACATACACAGCAAGATTGAGTAGAACACAAAGCCGTTCGTCCATTGAACCAAGTAGAATTTGACGTGGTGACTCTCGCTCTTCCAAAATGTTTTTCGACCACCGCATTTGACAGATTAATGTAAACAGATGTGCGGGGTTAAAACTGAAATTGCAGAATTGTAGCTTCATCATGTCGTCTACACGCCCGATGAGATGCCACTGCATCGTCAGGATGCTTGATAGTCTGAATCGTTCGAGCAAGCCCATGTCACTACTCGCTCGAGTGATAGTCAGAGCGTTCAAAAATTCCGCGAATTCAATTGGTCGCCGAGCTTGTGACTTGACTCCTTGTTGGCGCACCTCGTACTTCATGGCTCTTTTAATCAAATTGTTGATGATGATTGCTCGCGTGGGATTTCCTTCGCGTTTAACGTCGTACCATGGTATATTCTTGCGTGGCATAAAGTAGCTCAGCATTTTCTTGCATGACTTTAGTGTGTTCGACCGAGCATGAACTGGTCGGCTTGTTTCACTTGGAAACTCCTCGCCATACGCTTTCAAATTGAAGTATCGACAGATATCCTCCGGCGCCACGTTTACAAGGCATGCTTTGGTCCGCTGCGTGTCTCCGATGACCTCACCACGACCAAGAAAGAGTATGAACTTTCGAAGCTCTGCTCCATACGACGGGTGGCATTCCATTGATTGATCCAATGCTGCGAGGTGTGGCCCAGGATGTGATTTGACGACTGATTGGCCAAGAAACGCACACCCTGGGCCATACAAGGAGTGTGATAAACATTGTGTTTCCACACTTCTTTACACAAATCTTTATGTCCAATCCAATTTTCACATTCCAGGATGCCAATCACTTGATTGGACAGCGTACCGGAAAAACAACCTGGGTGTGATTTTGTAAATAACATGGAGGCATAGTGGAAGTCTACAAAAAGGTGATAGATGGCATTCAACAAATTCCTCGCCTTCTTGTCGCTCCACGTCATATTCGGTCGTGTCTTTACAGGGCATACTGAGGTGCAGTCAATTGAAGAGTGTGAAATATCGTACCTTGACATGGTCGCTTGGTCCAAAATGACACTTGTCACGCAGGACAGAGTGCGTTTGAACCCGACTTGGAGGAGAATTGCCATAAACTGCGCTTGAATGAGCAAAAGAGATGATTGCCACGTCATAGTCCATCGCACATCCTGTGGAATGCGGAAAGACTGTCCCGCCAACCAACCCAGTCACTTTTAACCAATCGATGGCGAAAAGTTCATTGACAACCATGGAGAAAGTTGAACCTGGGCGGCTTCTTGACTGTCATCCACTTTTCATCGCGATGTACAGTACATTTGAGGCCTCTCCACCTCGACTCAAGCAGCAGCATTCATACATTGAGAGCGCCACGTTCATCTCCAAGCTCACGTTTGGATGGGCGACGCCACTGGTCGCACTGACGAAGAAGCGCTTGCTCGCCACAGACGATCTTTCATATCCATGGCACGTCGACGACAAGATCAAAGCCGCGTTCACTCTCGCATTTGAAAAGCATGCAAGTCTTTGGAAGGCGTTTGCGACGACGCATGGGATCCAATTCAGTCTATTTGCGTTTGCCCAAGTTGTGATTGTAGCTTGCCGCCTGTATGGCCCAGCGTATGTCTTGGGCCAGCTTATGCAGTCAGTCAATGCGCCAGCGTTCGACATGGTCCATGTTTTCTGGCTAGTCTTGTCGTTGTATGCCCTTCTAGTGGTCAAAGCGTTCCTGGAAACCCATGTCGACTTTGCCGCGGACATGCTTGGGGCTCAGTTTGACGCGCTTTTGCACTCGATGATTTTGGAAAAATCGCTCCACCGACGCACAAAGACGTCCCACATTGAGCGCTACTTGGATAAGAATGCCGCGAGCTCCGTTGCGGCATTTCCTCGAAGCGTCATGGGCTTGTGGGGATCCTTTCTTCAGCTTGGAGTCATCGTGTGGTTTTATTTTCAACTTGTTGGCTCGTCCATTTTTGTCGGCTTGGCTGCGATCGTGGCGCTTGTTGTACTGCGAACTTATGTTGCAATGGTGGCTGCCAATGTCCGAGCCAAGACAACAAGTTTGAGCGTCCAGCGCTTGGCTTCTATCTCGGAACTCTTTGCCACGATTCAAACGATTAAAATGGCCGCGTTGGAGGAAAAATTCTTGACGGCGGTCCATCGTCTCCGAGACATTGAAGTCGACTCGATGTGGCAATTTTCTTGCTACATCACAGCGTGGACAGTGCTCATGCAATGCACGCCCATCGTCGGTTTACTTGTTGTCATTTTGACGGGCACCACTTGGCTCGACGAGACTCTCTCGGTCGTGACGATTTTCACGGCATTGGCACTGCTCGACATCTTGCGAGCGTCCATCATTGACGGCGCGACCGCCATCAAGTTGACATTTGAAGCTCTTGGTTGTATTCATGCCCTCGAACGCGTTCTTGTTGTTGAAAAGGCCGCGTCTTCTTTGGCACAACCTGATGCGCTGCCGATTTCCAATGAACCCAAGAATTCCCACGTCGCTATCTCGATTCAGAACGCAACATTTGGATGGACAGCAGACCAACCGCTCTTTCAAGATCTTGAATTAGAAATTTACCGCGGTGAATTCGTTGTCTTGTACGGCAGCGACGGACAAGGCAAGTCTTCCTTGTGCTCCTTTCTCTTGAATGAAACTTTGAAAACCCGAGGAACCGTCCATGTTGCCGGGCGTGTGGCCTACGTGGCGCAAGCGCCGTGGATCCAACAAGCTTCGATTCGCGACAATATTTTGTTTGGCCAGCCGTACGACCGCTTGAAATACCAACGAGTCCTCGATGCCTGTGGATTGACGCAAGAGATTGCCTTGTTTCCATCGGGCGATCGGGCTGAAGTGGGCTCCAATGGTGTCTCGTTGACCCCTGACCAAATCACACGATTGAGCTTGGCTCGCGCGGGCTACAGTGATGCGGACATTTACATTTTGGACTCTCCACTGGCTTCAATTGACCCGTCCAAAGTCGACGCCATTTTCAAAAGTTATTTCCTTGGCCTGCTCAAGCAAAAGACCATCGTGCTCGTCAGCAACGACGACAAAATCGTCACCTCGGAAGATGTCAACCGCACATTCCTCGTTCAGGATGGCACGCTCGTTGAAACCACGTATGATACATTGACTGACGTCGCAAGCACTGCTTTGACGTCGACTGCTGAGCGCCGCACATCGTCGTCTGCATCGTCGACAACGCCTAGCTCAACCACGTCTTCGTTTTTCGAGGCGTTGGGCTTTACGCCTCGAGCGTTGGATGGCTTCAACGACGAAGCAGTGGAAGCATATACTGGTAGATGGAGTGCTTTCTCGGCAACGTTTGCCTATGGCAAAGCATTTGGCGGCCGTACCGTCATCGTGATTGTCTTGTTTGCCTCGGCCGCGGTGCAAGGCGCCAAATTGTACACGGACATCTGGCTGAGTGAATGGGATGCCGAAGCGGAAACACCCCAAAGCCTTGCAAGCTATTCATGGATCATCTTTTGGCGCTGCTTCTTCCTCGCACTGCATTCCGTGCTCGTCTTTTCGTACGGCTCCAGCGCATCCCAATTTTTATTCCGCACCGCACTGGAAACGCTTGTCCGAGCTCCCATGCGCTACTTTGACGCGACGCCGGTGGATCATATTCTAGCGCGGTTCCGCGACGACATTGCGGCTTGTGATTTGATTCTCCCCGCGGCGTTTGCGAGACTTTTACTCGAAACATCGTCGTTGGGTCTTTCCGTCGTCGTCTTGTTTGTCTTTTCTGGATGGCTCAGTTGGGCGATTGGGATTCCTTTGCTCGTGTTGTATATACGATTTGTGCCGTCGCTGTTTGTCGCTCCAACTTTGACTCGCATGCAATCGACGACACAGACTGCGTTGAGCCAATTGACCCGTGAAGCCACCCAAGGCTCTGTGACTATCCGTGCTTTTGGATCGCCGTCGATCAACCATATTCGCCATTCCCATCGATCGTTGCTAGATCGATCGTGTTCGGCCAAAGTCATCTCGTCGGGCGTCAACCAATTCGTCCAACTGCGTGTCCAGCTCATGGGTCATACGATGGTCTTTGTCTTCTTGCTCGCATCGATGAGTCAGCACGAATCCATCGGAGCTGGCTTGATGGGCCTCCTGATCTCGTACGCCTTGACCATCCCAACGCTTCTGGCCACACTGCCGATGGTTTGGTCGCGATTCAACTCACAATTGCATTCGTCGGATCGGTTGCTTGAGTTGACTCATGTCGAAAATGAAGGCGGCCGTGGGTTCTCCACGTACGAGTCGTGGCCGACGGAAGGCCGTATTTGGTTTCAAAATGTCAGCTTTCGATATACCCGTCATGAGCCGTTGGCATTGCGGAACATTACCTTCAACATTCGTGGTGCCGAGAAGATCGCGCTCGTGGGGGCGCGAGGAGCTGGCAAATCTACCGTGGCCATGGCTCAGTTTCGTATCAATGAGCTCGCCTCGGGGTCGATCAAAATTGACGGCATCAACATTGCGACTTTGGGACTCAAAGCTCTACGCAGCAACTTGGCGTTTGTTCCACAAGTTCCTGTCTTGTTTCGCGGCACAGTGAGGCATTACTTGGATCCCCTTGATGAGTACAAAGACGATGCGATTTGGACGACGCTTCGAAAACTTCAAGTGGACAGCCTTGTCGGCCGTATGGAGCATAAGTTACTTGAGCTTGTTGAAGACGTTGAAGGTGCTTTCAACGCCAGTGAGCGATTGAAGCTATGTCTGGCGGGAGCTCTTTTGCGCGAGGCAAAGATTGTCGTGCTTGATGAAATCACGACAGGGTTGGACGATCAAGCCGACCAATTCTTGCTGCGCATTGTTCGTGACGAATTCGCTTCGTCCACTGTATTGACCATCGCCCATCGCTTGGACACAGTGCTTGATTGCGACAGAATCATTGTCCTCGATCGCGGTGAGCTCGTCCAAATTGAAACCCCGCAAGTTTTGCTCGCCCAGAGAAGCGGTGTCTTCTTTGATCTTGTCACTCGTGAAGCTAGCCCATAGAGTTGACGATAATTGTGTTTGTAGTCGTGAGATAAGGGATAACTTGTGTTGCATCTTCTACGTGACTCATGGATCTTACGCTGGGAACTAAAGTCAGCGTTTGGGTCTAAAGTCCATGTTCTCTCTTGCGAAATCAGTAGATCGACAAGGATATTGCGTACCTCGAGTTCTTTCGGAAGACAACCAAGTCACCATCAAGCGCTTGAAGTGCTGGGAAGAATAGACAACCTCTCATGCGGGGCGTATGATTTATCTGACAGCCACGCATTTCGTTGAGCCACCATCTTCGAAATGCTTCGAATCCATAGGAAGAGACTTGACAAGGAAGACCACGGACATGGAGGGAATATCGGTCTATATCTTACTGACGAGAAGTCATTCCATTCCTTGGGGAGATTTTGGCGCGCGAACGGCAGTTGAAGTGTTGAACGTTGAAAAGATCCACCACAAACCAATTTCATCCCAAGTGTGTCAGTCTCACTCGGGGAAGATGGACGAGGTGCTCAAGAAGATCGTGGCATGCCGCCAAGCGAGCGTCCAAACGACACATGGACTGTTTGATGAAGTTGATATCGCAGTACGAGAGGCCTCCGTGTTGATGACTGCGATGTTTCAAAAGCAATTGGATCAGGGCTCCAAGGAAATGCAAGTCGCGATGCTCAACAAATTTGTGCACTTTGTGTGTTCCAAAGTGGATGTGCGCAACGTGAATGGACTCGTCAGCTTGGTCCAAGCGTTTGTGTCGGAAGACGCAGATGCCGTCGAAGACTTCATCCAGAATGGAAAGAACGTTGTCTTGTATGCGAAAGAGACATCGGATGCCAAACCATCCCCGATCACTTCCATCGTAGTTCCAGCACATCAATGTGGGGCCTCTGTTTTATCTGTCGATCCCTCTCCAGACGTGTGTGCCATTCTGACCGCGGACGAGTCCAGCGTCTCCGAAGAGAGCTCATTGAAGCGCAAAGATTCCGATCTTGAACAAGTGGCGATACCTCCGTACGCGAAGAAAATCTGCACTTCGAATACATGGGAGTCGACGGTGGAAGTGCCTAGTCGACGAGAGAGGCGAACGTCCGATCGGTTTCCGCTTTCAGACCCTCCTGGAATCTTCGTGCCAAAGACCAAGCGCGAAGCCATAGAATGGATTGCCGGCCGTCAACGCGGATCCGCCAAGGACAATGCTTGGGTTGCATCGCAAGTTCTCGATGAGTTCGATATGGAGGTCACTTCAGAATACGTCAGAAGAGTGCTTTCCCGCCGCAATAGCATCATCATTTCTTGAATGCAATGCCTTTTTGAAACAATGTGATACGGATAGATTATCCGGAATTTGATCGATTTTCAAAATTTGGCGCCATTTCTCAAAAAGACAACTTGTGGTCAAGTGAAGCTGCCAGTGAAAGAGCGCCAAACTCGGCGTGCTAGGAGGTACACGGTCGAATGAAATGATGCCTTTGCTGAAAGTTGATCGACAGATAATGCTGACAAAGTTAAAAAGCGGCACGCATACACGGAGATAATCGTTGCTCATTGAACTAACTCTGCAGTTTACGAGCACCAACGAGTCCTCGATATTGCCCCTGCATTTCAAATGTTCAAGAGGAACACAACGGGAGAACCTTTTGTGGCCCAACTGATCAAAGGAACGTGTCACGTACGGGATGGAGCTTGCTTGGTATTATTGCCAAAAGAAGACGACTATCAGCTCATGATTCCAGTGACGTGGGATTTGTCTCGCATTGGGTGAAGACGGCTTTATGTTTCGGAGTCCACACGGCGAAGTGATTCACAAGCGAGATACCAAGTTTATTCGTCCGAGAGTTGATGGCGAATTTGCAGCGAAATACACTGTTCAGGAGATGTCACCAGTCTGAACATTCAAATCCTGCTTCATTGAAGAAAATTGAAGCTTAGGATGATGTCTTTGTCATCGAAATATGTGGCACCAGGTGATCCTCTCCTTGTTAGAAGGTCTCACATGGCAGCAGATGAAACTTTGCCCACAACGTTTGAGTCATTACGATTTCATTGCCTTCTCACCATTTTGAAAGTTGGCACCAATGTCACTATTCCGGATATTGCATGTTCCACTTGTCAAGGCCAAGTCGCGGCATGTGCACCGGATTGCATTCTTTGGTTTCCCCCAATGGAAGGGACTGCCGAGACGATCATGGTGTGCCGCGAGTCTATGATGCAGGTATTTGACGTCGTCACGTCCAAAATCCGAGATGCCTTTGCGAATGAGATGCGAACGTCAACTGCGACGAATGATGCGGAAGTGTTGAACCGTTTCATGTTGTACTTGCGGGATATGACGACAGTTTCCAACCTGGATGGCTTGGCCATGTTGGCTCAAGCATTTCTATGGAATGATCCAGCAATAGCAGGTAGCTTTATCGAGCAAGGAACGCCTGTTGTGATCGTAGCCGCGCGTGCTCCCCCGAATTCCGATCAGTCCAAGTCCCGACCTCTTCGAACAATTCATGGCCACAGGTTACACCAAAACAGTGTCATATCCCGCAGCCCAAAGTATTCCCCAACGACCAAGAGCCCCCCTCAACCCCGTTCGAATCCAGTGTCCGCTCCTCAGAGCCATTCACCTCGACGAAACGATACCCAAAAGCAACAACAGCGCTTGCAGCCAATGTTTTCATCATCCTCGCCATCGATTGCGTCCATAAGTCCACGATTTGAGAGCGAAAGCAGCACTTATGGAGGCTTGCTTCCGTCCCTTTCCCATACCTTGCCATTCATCCTCTCATCAACGGCCCACCATGTTCACTCTCCACTACGATCCGAAAATGTTCCCCCATCAGCCTCATTAGACCTTTGCTGTTTTCGCGGATGTCGTCAGCCAGCGATTGTCGGCACGATCAAATGCGCGTTTCACCGCCACCGGTCTCTTTGTTCAGTTGAAGGTTGCTCTCATCAAGCATACGCCCGGCAACTCTGTATCGAACACGGTGGCAAAGATTTATGTGTCGAAAAAGGATGCAAATCCAGGCGGCGGGTCGGTCTCACTTGTTCCAAGCACAGTCGCGATCGGCATCCCAAACCAGAAGTGGCTCGAAAACGGCTCAAAGGTGACAACGATGTGTACGAGCTCCAAAAGTCTGAACATTGAACGCTGCCACGTTGATCACACTCATGGTCTATCTCAAGGCGCTCTCATCTCTGACGAGTACGGCAATTCTGCAAAAGGCTGTCAATCCTTAGACATTGTCTCCACTCACCGCAAGAGCAACTTGCCACGATAAGATTAATCAACTCATCCGTGGCATCGCTGACATTTCGTTGACAGACTTCCAAGAACAGAATGACGGCATCCACAGAAGAACCGTTTGACCGTTTGGGATTTTGCATTGACCAATCAAATAGCACGATTCGGCACTCCGATCGTCCATCAACCAATCAGAATCGAGCATGTATTTTCGGTGCCATGGATTTTTACGTGGCATTCCTGCGATCGATCACTTTTCCATTTCTGTCCGCCATATCCAACGCTGGCTTTTCCCATGGCGGAAGTGGCGGCTTCCCAATATTGCCGCTGCGAGGTTTGCGCCCTGCTGCGATTCAACTGGCGCGACCGCCCACGCCTCCAGCGATGGTGTTTGTTCGCTTCAATGAAATGGCATCCCATGAAGGGATGCTCAATCTCATGCTCCACCAAGCGCTCGCATCGGTTCTAGAGGCTGAAAATGGACTCTCGTCAGCTCTTCATGATCTCTTTATGGCTAGCCTCAATCTTGACCCTTTCAACTTGCCATCGGCGTCTTCGTCGCCTCGAACGTCGACTGCTTTCCTCATTAAGCTCGAAGATAAATGGTGGTCACAGCTTCCACCCGATGCTTCGTGTAACACGGACTGCTCGATCTGTCTGTCGGATTTTGCCCCTTCAGACGTTGTTGTGAACCTGCCATGCCATCACACGTTTCACTCTGAGTGTGCTCTCCCTTGGCTTCGTGAACACAATGTGTGCCCGACCTGCCGATTTGAGCTTCCAGCTGATAAGCCAGACGAAGTAGACTCAACACGAGATGCACCGGAAGAGCCTCGTGCTGCTGAGCCTGTCGAAACACTGCCGGGTACACCTGTGGATGACGATCCTCAAGAGGCCCTTTTGGAAGCTGAAGCCACTGCTCTCGTGGCTGATGACGACATGGAAGAACTCGTGGATGAAATACTCGATGAAATGATGGAAATTGAAGCTACAAGTGTGGTCGAACAGGTGCAGGGTCAACGCAGACGCAGTGCTCGGGATTTGGATCATTTCCTCGATGAAGCTATTGCGAAGGACTCGGTCGAATAGTTGTAGGCACTCCTAACTCGATAAATGCTATTTATCATGACACTCAACAAGGTTCTCAAACACACTCAAGGATTATGCAATCTATTAAACCCGTCTTGGTAGTGGCTTAACTTGGAGCTATCCAATCTTGAGGGGATCCAATTGACTTGGCTTCAAGAGGATACGTCCAAGTCCATCATCGCCTCAGCCACTTTGGTCTAGTTCATGCTTATCTGGTTTGAATGTTATTCGTCGTTGAAAACTCTCATGTTTTTCTCCCAACTTTCTAATACGACTTTGCACTTTGCGCGATGCATTCGCTGGAAAAAGCCCTTGAGAACGATTTGTAGTTGCTTCGACTCTTGGATCTCGACAGCTCTCAAATGCACCCATCCTTGAACTCGTGATGACGGGCCTTGCGTTGTTTACCTGGTATAGCTAGCGCCACTCGCACTTGATTCACACACCACGTCATCCATACGATTAGGGTGAAACCATATGCAGAATAAACTTCCGATCTGGTCGCAGTCCAATCTCGACACCGTCCATTTTCAAAAATGACTGTAACTGTCTCGATCGTTCTCGGCTCGGTGCGTGCTGGCCGCCAAGGCACGCGTGTCGCCAAATACCTTGAAACCAAGTTCCTCGCTGCTGGCGCCAAGGTCAACATCATCGATCCTGTCGAATACAACGCCCCCTTGCTCGCTGGTCGCTTCGACTACCTCCCAGACGACAAGAAGCCCGAAGCGTTCAAAGAATTGCAAACCAAGTTTGCCGAATCCGATGCGCTGGTGCTTGTCACCCCCGAATACAACCACTCGTATTCGCCCGTGCTCGCCAACTTGTTGGACTACTTTTGGTTCAAGGAATACTTTGGCAAAGTCGCTGCGATTGCCACGTACTCGATGAGTGGCTTTGGCGGTGTCCGTGCTGCTGGCCCTTTGCATACGTTGATCGTTGGCTTGGGCTTGGTGACGATTCCTCGTGAATTGCCATTCCCAGCGGTGCACACTTTGTTGAACGAAGACGGCACCGTGAACGCTGTAGCTGGCAAGAGTGGCGAATTGTTGGAAGACGGGGCGGTCAAGTTTGCTGGTGAATTGATCTGGTTTGCGGAAGCCCTCCAAGCCAAGCGTGCGACCGGCCTCACTTAGGGCAGCATATCCCGTAGTTTATACATGTTTGACCTGGAAATGCTACAGAGGTTTCTTTCCTAAACTAAAAATTGCATTGGTCTGTCTTGACAGTCGTATCTCCTCTGTACGATCCACCTTGGGCACCTGAGTGGCCAGATGAAACGTGTCCTCTTTGCTGGGAAAGAATGCCTTGAGCCAAGTTGAGCCAATGTTGCGCTGCGCTGTGAACTCTGGGTCTTTAATGTTCTCGACCATCGTGTCTAGTCTAGTCGTACAGTTCTTTTCGCCTCATCGGCTATACTAGGCACCGCATCAGGATTTACTTCCTAGAAGCAGCAAACGGACCAAGGCGTCGAGCTACTGTCATACCGGTATCGGCTATGAGTCATCCATGTTGTTCATTGGGATATCTTGGTGCGATTGGAAGAGGTGTCCAATGTTGTACAGATCCAAGTCTATCGTGATTTCCGTCGGATAGAAGTCAGCAAATGCCTGAAAGAACTTTGATGACAAGAACCCCTCGGTCTGCTCTGTGAGAACGACGAGGAAAACTTTGATGACCACGCAGAGACAAGATCATGTTAAAATGTACAAGCTCCAGATTTGACAATGGAGTTGCCAATGTAGGAGCGACCCAAAGCACCAGCATGCCCCGACCAAACTTGCAGTTTGTACTGGGAATAGATGCCCACAGCCAGGTTGAGCCAAATGCTGCGTTGGGCCGTGCTCTCGGGGTCTTTCATGTTGACAGCATCGAGCCAATGCTGGTAACCAAAGTACGTCGTTTGGCTCACACACGAGCTGAAGAGCGGGTCCGAGTTGAGCAGCTCGGCAGAAATTCGACCAGTGGCCACGTGCAAGTAGTGGTCGTTGCTCGGATCCGTCAGGTACTCTGAGTAGCTCGCAGTGGCTTTGGCCACCTTGGTGGCTTCAAGAACCATGATGGCTTTGAGCATGTCCTTGACAGCTTGTGCGTTTGCATAGTACTCGGTAGGTTGGTCCAAGGGTGCTTCCGTCATGTTTTGGTCGAGAACGTAGCCCAAATTGGTTTCACTCAAGCGGAGAAAGTAGTGGATAGCATTGCCAATTGTGACTTTGACGATGTGATGACCATTGATCAGGAGTGTCTCGGTCTTGGGAACTGGCGAGTATACACCAAACATGTTGACCCAAGTTTTCGTCGCGGCCAACGTTCCCGTTTCACGAGCCTGCCACCAACCATCCGTTTGACCAGCATCACCTCCAGACATGTACACAAACACAGCCTTTGTGGTGGAACTCTTGAGCGAGTTGTACACTGGCGCTGCCATGAAGAGCTCATGGTCGTCTTGATGGGCCGTGATGTAGAAATCCACCTGGTTCACCGTACTCATCGTCGTCGGCAATGTCTTGGGGATGATCCATCCCAGCGTCGACGACACATCAAAGCTAGCTTGGTAATATGCGCACGTCTTGGCAGTCGAGTCAAAGACAGACGCGAAGCAGTTGTTTTGTGACGGAAGACACAACTTGTAGCAATCCAACGATGTACTAGCAGTGAGCGAGCCCCCTGACACATCCGAGCCAAACGCACCAGACAGAACCACTGGCGCCGACGGCGTGTTGAAGAAACTGAGCGACTTGGTCGTGCTCGACGTCGGGGTGTACACGTCGCAGGATAGAGTATTGCTGTTGTAGCCAAACAAGATCGAGCTCTTCGTGTTGGCATACGTCGCACAGGCATCCGCCGACGTCACACTTGGCATCGTGGACGATACATACGCCTTTGGCAGACTCGCCATCAGCATCTTGGTGTACTGAATCGAGCCATTGTCGACGTAGTACGCTGCTGGATTGACCCAGCCAGCCGACACGTCCGAGAAAGTGGACACCTTGGGCTGGTAGAACGTGCAAAGCTGTGTGGAGGCCGTGTAGACGACGCCGACACAATTGTTTTTGGTGGCACAGGCAGACAGGCAGAGGGCGTTGGTTGCTACGTTGGCTTGGCTGCCGCTCATGTACGCATCGTCCAAGCTCTGGGGGAACACCATGGTTTGACTTGGCGCAGTGAACACTTGGAGCGTCGTGTCGGCCGAGTTTAAATGCGAGAGGCAGTAAAACTGCGATGGCAAATACGTAAAAAAGTTGTTGCCGTACGCTGCAGTCAGCGCGGCGCATTCCCCCTTGGACGTGACATTGAGGTACAACGTCAAGCCCATATCAGCTTCGAGGGTGAATATTGGAACCGGTGGTGCTTCGTGCGAGTTGTTGGCGGCCTTGTTCTTCTCGATAAAGGCCTCAACTTGCGAGTTGATGACTGGCAATGTGGTTTGGTCGATCCACATCGATCCTGGGATGTACCCATACGACACTGGCGGCAGTGGGAAAGCGCCATGGACGCTAAACTGCAGGTTAGCGAGAGCTGTGACTGGAGCATCTACTGGCAAGACACCGGCCTTGGCCCCAGATGCATAGCTTGACGGTCCCTTCTTGCTCTTTAGGTAGCAGGTGCCTCGAGACCACACGTAGAGCGAGCAGCCCGGAGTGGCTTGGCAGTCAGTGCAGCAGTCCTGGTAGTTGGTGCGATAAGTTTGGTAAATGTCGTTGTTGGGGTAGTCGACATTGTCTTCAACGACAGGACAAGCTGATGGAGTTGGAGCTGGCGTGGGGACGATCGGATATGACGCGTAGGCCCCAGTGAATGTGGAAGGGGAGCCCATGCCGCTCTTGAGGAGGCACGTGCCGACATCGCGCATGACCCAGACAAAGACAACGCAGCCAGGAGTAGAGATGCAAGCAGAGCAGCACTGATCGATCGTGTCTTTTTGAAGTGTAACCATGTCGTTGCCATAATAGTCGGTGTTGGGTTGAACTGCAGCGCATTGAGTTACCGTCGTCGGGGATGGCGTTGGGGCAGCAGTCGTGGGTGCTGCAGTCGTTGCCTTCGTTGTAGTTGGGGCTGCAGTAGTCGCTGCCGTGGCGGTTGGTGCCGCAGTTGTAGGGGCTGCCGTCATTGCCTTTGTCGTAGTTGGGGCCGCCGTTGTGGCCTTGGTTGTAGTTGGAGCTGCTGTCGTTGGAGCCTTCGTTGTCGGTGCAGTGGTGGGTGGTGTCAAGTACGCTGCCATGGATCCTTTGTACGACGTTGCCTTTCCCTTCGAACTCTTCAAGTAGCACGTCGCTGGGCCATACGCATCTGCAGGTGACCAAGCGTAGGCCACACAGCCTTTCGTGACGGAGCAATACGTACAACAAAGGGCGTACGTGTCGGCTAGAATTGGATCGCCGATGTCATTGCCAGGCAAGTCAACGTTCTTCTGCACAGTCGAGCACGTAGCTGGCGTCAAGACCAATCTCGAAGCTCGAGCTCCTGGCGAGGTCGCCTTGTTGGATGGCTGGGACTTGAGCCAGCAAGTTTGCGTGTAATTGTTCCAAACGTACACTGTGCATCCTGTGGTCTTGGCGCAGTCGTCGCAGCATTTGTCGGCCGATGTCTGTTGTGTTGACTTGATGTCGTTGTTGTAGTAGTCCGTGTCTTCTTCGATCGTCGAGCATTGCGCAGCATCAACTTGCTGAAGAATGGTCGCAAAGGCTGCAACAATGTGTATCGCGCATGCCCACCGCATTGTAAATTGGAAAATGAGTTGAGGTTGCGAAGAAGAGCTGGCGACCTTGTGTTAAATTTTTATCGCCGATCACTCTGGTAGCCGCCACCGTGCATGAATTTTGTCGTGGGGACCTTGACTTGATGGTGCTGTTCCTCGTGGGTCGATCGGAAAAGCTGACATGCTGTCAACCCAAAGCATTTAATCCATGACGTCGTGTCGCCGTGAGTCCCTGGGCAAATGTTGCAAACCATTGGACTCACGATTGGTATTACACAAGCGCGCATGCACGTGCAGAATGCTCGGCACGATCCTGTCGTGGCGTCATCTCACCTTGGCGTCATGCGTGAAGCTCGAGACAAACGAGTGATTTCTTGACATGTGGTCAGTCGCCAAGGTGGATCTGCCGCCATGGGGAACCACTCCTTGAGCATATTCTGCGCGTCTTACATGGCTCGTGTGCATTCGTGCGGCCGAGGCATGAGTCATCCAAGCCACCTTGGACTTTCTCGTCGATATGGGTCCCTCGTTGTTACTTTCATCCATGACAAAGGTACCCAGCCATTGAGTCCGTCTGCAATGAATCCTGTGTGGCTTTTATGGATGCGCCAAAGAAATTTGGCCGCGACACTTCATGTTCAACGTTGGATTCATCTCCAGCGCCATCGCTTTTGTCGAATGCAGCTGGCTTGAGCACATGCAGCGTGTCTCTGATCGTGCAGTCGTCATGACCTAGAGCCCTACAGTGTACATTCCTTGCCGAGCCAAACAAAGTGCACGACAAGACGGAGGAGGACAAAGCATCTCACAGCGCAGGATCGCGTTGTGTGCGGCCCATTGCGACCAGAGTTGTCCATCGCTTGACGTCGGTTCAGTAGATCCTCTGAGCATGTCGAAAAAATCCCACATTATTGAAGTGTCTAGTTGAACTACCTTGCAATGCTCAAAATAGTCCAAATTTGAGAGGGTCTCCGAAATATAAAATATTTGCTTACAAATATCAAGTAATAAAATAAATTTATATCAATTGTGGGATAGTTTGTTCAAAATATCTGGATTTTTTGTCTATTTTGACTGAAACAGTGCGTCAAGGAGATGCCAGGGAGAGCAAGTGTATCTCATCATTCGACAGCACGGGAGGACGAAAGGCAACAAGCGCCGCGCGGTGGTAACCACCTGGCGCACTGCGTTGGCAAGATGGGCAGATGAGGTGTGCAATGCTAGCTCCGATTTTTTCAAGCTTGTCGAGTGCCACTGACGAGTAGCCCGAGCTCGACCAAATGAAAGTTGACATTTCGAGCAGACAACTTGTCCCAAAGGACGGCCGACCCATATGTCATGGGAGAGTTTGGGTTGCTGCGACAAAATTCCTTTCGCATCTCGTGCCCAACGGTGGCGCTGCCCCCGCTGCTGTCTGTTTGCGTAACATAATTCCAGTCGTCACTCTGATCTCTCTCTGAGCCCATTTTCTAATTTCCTACCTCTTCATGAAGTGGTCCATCTACGCCGTCCTTGCGGCGTCGGTCTCGTTTGCGGTTACCCACGCCGCGACGACTGCGCAATGCGCGACGATCGAAGAAAACACCGACTACCCTGGCTACGATATCAAGTCAACGTCGCAAACGTCGGCCGAGAAATGTTGTGCAGACTGCGCCAACACCACCGGATGCAAACTCTACGTGTGGAACAGCGACACCAAGACGTGCTTCCTCAAGTCGCAACCATCAGGCAAGTCTTACTACCCGGGCGCCCGCGCTGCCCAACTCGTTTTGACGCCAGGCACGTGCTCGACTATCCAAAAGGACATTGACTTGCCTGGTAATGACATTGGTGATCCCATCCAGCTTGCCACGGTCGATCTCTGCTGCACGTACTGCTCCAACACGAAAGATTGTGTGGCCTATGCCTGGTCCCCTGCCGATAACTCGGGCAACCCTGCTACGTGCTACTTGAAGAGTAAGAAGGGCACACCTACTTACCTAGCTGGGTCTCAAGCTGCGTACTTGGTCACGTCCACGACGAAAGCTCCAACGACAGCTCCAACGACAGCAGCTCCCACCACCAAACCTCCAACGACTGCAGCACCTACAACAAAGGCTCCAACGACGGTTGCACCAACGACTACTGCTGCTACGACTGCAGCTCCGACGACTACTGCTGCTACGACGGCTGCACCAACGACTACTGCCGCTACGACTGCGGCTCCGACGACTACTGCCGCTACAACGGCTGCACCAACGACTACTGCCGCTACGACTGCGGCTCCAACGACTACTGCTGCTACGACGGCTGCACCAACGACTACTGCCGCTACGACTGCGGCTCCGACGACTACTGCCGCTACAACGGCTGCACCAACGACTACTGCTGCTACGACGGCTGCACCTACGACTACTGCAGCTACGACTGCAGCTCCAACGACCACTGCTGCAACGACTGCGGCTCCAACGACTACTGCAGCTACGACTGCAGCTCCAACAACGACTGCTGCTACGACGGCTGCACCTACGACTACTGCAGCCACCACTGCGGCTCCAACGACCGCAGCTCCCACGACCGCCGCACCAGCGACGTGTAATCCAGTGCAACAAGACACTGACTACCCTGGCAACGACTTGGTTATCCTCCAAAAGGACACCGTAGCTGACTGCTGTACAGCTTGCTCGTCTACTGCTGGATGCGTTGTCTTCGTGTGGGTCATGCGTGATGTCGGGACGTGCATCTTGAAGAACGCCATCGGTCAAGCATCTACCTTCAAGGGCGCTGTGGCTTCATTCCCAGCCTCGACGACACCGACTGTTGCCCCGACTCCAGCTCCCACCGGTCAATGTGCTGCCGTTCAACCTGACACTGACTACCCTGGCAACGACTTGGCTGTCTTGCAAAAGGACACGGTTGCCGACTGCTGTGCGGCGTGCTCGACCACTTCGGGGTGCAAAGCCTTTGTCTGGGTCATGCGTGACGTTGGCACGTGTATCCTCAAGAGCGCTATCGGCCAAGCCTCGACTTTCACCGGTGCCGTGGCTTCGTACCCGATTGTCCCGACGCCAGCTCCAACTCCATCCGTTTGCTCAGCAGTCGAGAACGATGTCGACTATGCTGGCAACGATATCATGTCTGTGGATCGTGCCAACTACCAAGACTGCTGCTCAGCTTGTAAAAGTATTTCAGGTTGCTCGTTGTACGTCTGGTCGTCTGGAACATGCTACCTCAAGAGCAGCAAGGGGGAAAAGAGCTCAGCTCCAGGCGCCAAGGCCGCCGTGTTGCCAGTCCTCGTGGGCACGACGCTACTGAGCAACGTAAAGTCGGAAGTCTTTGGCACCTTCCCGCTGCCGTCCATTGCATTCAACTACATTAGTGGAGGCCAGTGGATCAACCAAGATACGTTGAGCGTGGTGAACCAACAAGTCGAAGCGTTCATCATCAAGAACAAGGAAGCCAACTTCTCGCACGATGCAGCTCAAACTCCAATGTTCACGTTGGAAGCTGACTTGGGATTGAATGCGTACATCAACGTGACATCGAGGGGCGAGTGCGCCACCCTCACCGCTGCCTTCGGTAGCAACTTCTTCACGTACTTGCCAAATTTGCTCTACTGCTTTGTGCATCTCAACACGGACGACACGTCGTTGCAAATGCTCACCGCCACGGGCCAAGCCATTGTGTTTCCTCAAAACTTGGACGATGTCTACAAGAGCTCGACTCAGAGCAACGTTGCTACGAATGATGCTTGTGTTGCTGCTTGCAAGACTCAAGGCTCGTGTGCTGGCGTTTTGTACTCTAGCTCTGCCAAGACTTGTACGTTCTATCAGCCAAAGTCGGCCACGTCGGCTGATGTTGTCGCTGGTTGGGTCAACCCAGCAGTGTTCTACGTCGACAATGGCTCGATCCAGTACTCCAAGATGCCGATGATGAGTCTGCCAAAGGCCTACGTGACGACGACGATGCCAAGTATTACGTCGGTGGATGCCTGTGCGACTTACGCCAACTCGAAGAGCGCCATCTTGTTTGGCTACAACAAGAGTTCCAAGTCGTGCGTCTTGTACACACCAACAACCAGCACGACGAAATCGTTGAGCATGCCCAACACGCCGTCGGTGCCGGTGGTTTTGTCTGGTGCATTTGGCACTGATGTGACTGGCGGTTTGCTCGCTGCTGGCTCGTCGTTGGACTGCTACAAGTTGTGCATTCCATCGCAGAACAACTGCTTCGCGTCCGTCTTTGACTCGACTGCCAAGACTTGTGCGTTCTATCAAGCTGCCTTTGATGTATCCTCAACGTTGGGTTGGATCATCCCCAAGACATTGCCCACCAGCATGACTACCGTCAACCAAGTGGATTTCTACGTCACGGCCCATCAAGACGACCACGAACTCTTCATGTCAGCGCCAATCTACAACTCACTCAAGAACCCAACGACGAAAGCAGTGTTTGTGTACACATCTGGCGGCGACGCTGGTCAAACGGACGGCTGGTGGCAAGCGCGCGAATTTGGTACTCTTGGTGCGACCAAGGCATGGGTCAACATGTTTGGAGCGTACTCTCCCGTCGTGAAGAACGACACCGTCGTGCTCAATAGCCACCACATCAACAAGATCACGATCGGGAATGCTGTCCACTACTTTCTCCGCTTGAGTGAAACCAATCTTGGGAGTGTGATCATTGACAACACGAAGAAAGCTCCAATGGACCAGCCCAAGGAAACATACGCCAACGCGGCAGCTGTCAAGGCGACACTGAAAGCCATCATCCTCGCGGAAGCCTCCAAGGTGGCCAAGGTGACAGCCAGTTACTCGGAATACCTCACGGATCCTGACGACGACCACTACTTGCACGTCGCAACCGGCCAACTCACCGCCGAACTATTGAGCTCCGACTCTCTCTTCAAGTCGTGTGTCTCCCAGACGCCGTACTTTGGCTACCAGCACTGGTTCGACGATGTCAACATGAAAGACCCAGAGATCACCGCTCAGCGCACGGCTTGGCTCAATTTAGGTCTTGGCCTCCTGAGCAAATATCCCCGCAATGTCTGGTCCGACCACTCGATGGTCTTGGGACGTTCCTACACTGGCACGCCGATCGTCAAGACTGGCGCTTGCAACTTTTAGATAGAACATGCTCAGTCATTATAATACAAAGTTCCCCTCGACCAAGAGGGAAGTAGTCTCTTGACTCTTGTCATTGCTGGGTGGCGCCATTTATCTCCTCGGTGGGTCAAACTACGGAAAAGACTCAACCACCGAGCTCGAGAAGTCAATTTGAAAGACGTAGCTCGACCATGCTAGTGTATGTTATGCCTCAACTGCGCTTTTAAACAATTTGCGATTGACAAGGAACTTCAAATGAAGGAAGACGACGCTTGAATACACATTTAAAACTTACATGCCTTTGTCTTTGGAAGCGGAGTGCCCGTGTACGATCGTCCGAGTGCCATGGAATGGTCGGACCAAATATTGCGAGGATATTTCGTCAGGATGCCGAGGCCCAAGTTGAGCCAAATGTTGCGCTGGGCAGTGCTTTCAGGATCTTTCATGTTGACGTCGTCGAGCCATTGCTGGTAGCCAAAGTAGGGCGTCTGGGAGACACACGACTTGAAAAGAGCGTCGGAGTTGAGTAGTTCGGCCGTGATTTGGCCCGTCGCGACGTGCAAAGCGTGGTCGTTCGAAGCGTCCGTGAGGTATTCCGAGTAACTCGCAGTGACCTTGGCAACCTTGGTCGCTTCGGCCAGAATAATGGCTTTGATCGTGGCTTTCACCGCAGCGGCGTTGGCATACGTTTCCTTGGGCTGGTCCATTGGTGCCTGCTTCGTGTTACTGAGGAGAACCGACGTCAAGCTGTCTTCACTCATGCGGAGGAAGTAATGAATCGTATTCCCGATCGTGATCTTGACAATGTGATGGTTGTTCAGCAAGACGGTTTCGTTCTTCAGGACGGGGGAGTACGCTCCAAACATGTTGACCCATGCCTTGGTGGCCGCCAGTGTGCCGAATTCACGGGCTTGCCACCAGCCGTCCGTTTGACCAGCGTCGCCGCCAGATGTGTACACAAACACTGCTTTCGTCGTCGGGGTCTTGAGCGAGTTGTAGACTGGCACCGACATGAAGAGTTCGTGGTCGTCTTGGTGGGCCGTGACGTAGAAGTCCACTTGTTTCACGGTGGTCATGCTGGTGGGCAATGTCTTGGGGATGATCCAACCCAACGTAGTGGACACATCAGAGATAGCTTGGTAGGTGGCGCACGTCTTGGCAGTCGAGTCAAAGACGGATGCGAAGCAGTTGTTCTTCGAGGGGAGGCACAACTTGTAGCAGTCCAACGACGAACTGGCCGACTGCGACGCACTCGTCACGTCAGAACCAAACGCGCCAGACAAAACCACCGGCACCGACGGTGTGTTGGGCATGCTCAACGATTTCGTCTTGCTCGTCGTTGGTGTGTACAACACGCACGACTTGGCTGTCTTGTTGTAGCCAAACAAAGTCGACTTCTTTGAATTGGCATACGTGGCGCAAGCATCGACCGAAGTGATGCTAGGCATTGTCGTCGTCACGTAGGCCTTTGGCAGACTCATCATCGGCATCTTGGAGTACTGGATCGAGCCATTGTCGACGTAGAACACTGCTGGGTTGACCCAACCAGCGACAACATCAGCCGACGTGGCCGACTTTGGCTGATAGAACGTACAAGTCTTGGCAGAGCTAGAGTACAAAACGCCAGCACACGAGCCTTGAGTCTTGCAAGCAGCAACACAAGCATCATTCGTAGCAACGTTGCTCTGAGTCGAGCTCTTGTAGACATCGTCCAAGTTTTGAGGAAACACAATGGCTTGGCCCGTGGCGGTGAGCATTTGCAACGACGTGTCGTCCGTGTTGAGATGCACAAAGCAGTAGAGCAAATTTGGCAAGTACGTGAAGAAGTTGCTACCGAAGGCAGCGGTGAGGGTGGCGCACTCGCCCCTCGATGTCACGTTGATGTACGCATTCAATCCCAAGTCAGCTTCCAACGTGAACATTGGAGTTTGAGCTGCATCGTGCGAGAAGTTGGCTTCCTTGTTCTTGATGATGAACGCTTCGACTTGTTGGTTCACCACGCTCAACGTATCTTGGTTGATCCACTGGCCTCCACTAATGTAGTTGAATGCAATGGACGGCAGCGGGAAGGTGCCAAAGACTTCCGACTTTACGTTGCTCAGTAGCGTCGTGCCCACGAGGACTGGCAACACGGCGGCCTTGGCGCCTGGAGCTGAGCTCTTTTCCCCCTTGCTGCTCTTGAGGTAGCATGTTCCAGACGACCAGACGTACAACGAGCAACCTGAAATACTTTTACAAGCTGAGCAGCAGTCTTGGTAGTTGGCACGATCCACAGACATGATATCGTTGCCAGCATAGTCGACATCGTTCTCGACTGCTGAGCAAACGGATGGAGTTGGAGCTGGCGTCGGGACAATCGGGTACGAAGCCACGGCACCGGTGAAAGTCGAGGCTTGGCCGATAGCGCTCTTGAGGATACACGTGCCAACGTCACGCATGACCCAGACAAAGGCTTTGCACCCCGAAGTGGTCGAGCACGCCGCACAGCAGTCGGCAACCGTGTCCTTTTGCAAGACAGCCAAGTCGTTGCCAGGGTAGTCAGTGTCAGGTTGAACGGCAGCACATTGACTACTGCTCGGCGCTGAGGTTGGCGACAGAGTTGGAGCCGCGGTGACTGCAGCAGTCGTAGGGGCTGCTGTCGTTGGAGCGACAGTCGGGGCTGCCGTAGTTGGTGCTGCTGTCGTTGGAGCGGCCGTGGTCGGCGCAATTGTTGGAGCAGCCGTGGTTGGCGCAATTGTTGGAGCTGCTGTCGTTGGAGCAGCCGTGGTCGGCGCAATTGTTGGAGCCGCGGTCGTCGGAGTGGCCGTGGTTGGCGCAGTTGTTGGAGCTGCTGTCGTTGGAGCTACAGTCGGCGCCACCGTGGGCACGACTGAAACCGGGGCAGTCGTTGGCGCGGTCGTTGGACTCGTCGTTGTGGAAACCAAGTAGGCCGCTTGAGCGCCGGTGGACGAACTCGGCGTTCCTTTGGCATTCTTGAGGTGACACGCCGCCGTTCCGTCAGCATTGGCAGGAGACAAGACGTAGGCGACGCAGCCTTGCGTGTTGGCGCAGTACGTGCAGCATTGATCCACCGACGTGACTTGGAGTGCGTCGCCAATATCATTGCCGGGCAAGTCGGTGTCCTTTTGGATCGCCGAGCACGTGCCCGGAGAGAGGACGAGTTTGGCAGCTCGCGCGCCTGGGTAGTACGACTTGCCGACCGGTTGCGACTTGAGAAAACACGTTTTCGTGTCGCTGTTCCAGACGTAGACTTTGCAGCCTGTCGTGTTGGCGCAGTCGGCACAACAGCCTTCCGCCGTCGACTGCTGGGTCGACGCAAGGTCGTTCCCAGGGTAGTCGGTGTTTTCTTCGATCGTAGCGCATTGAGCGGTGGTGGCAGCTTGGGCTGGCGTCACAGCGAACGACACTGCGGCCGCCGCAGCAGCATAGAGGAACCACTTCATGAAGAGGTTGCCAATTGAAAAGTGCTGCTGTTGGCATGTCTTGTTGCACATGCATTGAGACAAGTACTCCTCACCCACAGTGTGTCACCATGTCCAAAAGAAACAGCACCTGGTACTGTCATGTCACTCCTCTTCCGTCAGCGCCGTACTGCGAGGATGACAGCGAGGGCAGAGACCACGACAGGCTTGTGGCAACCATGTGGTGAGCTCTAGGCGACACCACAGACGGCTACACTGGTACGGGATGGCCATGACTGACGAGAGTACCGAGCCTGTGGCAATCTCGTCCTCGTTCATGGCTTAGTCTGAGCCGAATGTCGGCTTTGAGTGGATCAGTGTCTCTGACATGGATCGGACTGAGAAGTGTTGTCATGACGTGCAGCATCGAAACGATGTTGACATTGCAGTGGCCGCCACTTGCCCGCAGCACCCACGACGACATGTTGGAGTCTAGAGGAGAACATGCAGAAAACAAATAAAAAGCTCTTTTCCAAACGGATAGTCTTAAAAACAAACATCCCACGTTGGACCAGACAGATTTCCTAATGAAAACCGGGTAAAAGCCTGTCAAATACCGTTTGAAACGCCTAAAAATCTACAGTACAGTGCCACTCTGTCCAGTTTTGACCAGATTCAGTCCTAATTAGGCTTGGATACTGTAGAACAGGCCTCATCTGGGTGCGGCACGGCCTTCGGCCTACCTGCCGCTTTTCCCGATGAGAATTAAAATAAAGAAGTCCCATTTTGGTGCACGTTTGGGGCTCTCTCCTCCGAGCCATCCTCCAACAGAAAAATTTACTCTCGACCTCCGCTTCGCTCCGGTGAGAGCATTTTTCTGGTCGGATGCCTGACTTCGTTCGCGGCGTGCGAGGTTAGGTCTACCTGAAATAAGGGCGTTTGTTTTTCAGTGAATCCGTTTGTTAAAGAGTTTTTTTGTTTGTTTTTTACATGTTATCAGTCTAGAGGGTGCTCTTTGAACTACAGGACAGGCTGCGACATGTATAGAAACATGCAGAGCGGAGGACTGATGTTCACTGCCACCCATTTCGTCCCGAACCCAGTTCGACGGCACGTTTTTCTTACACAAAGGGGGAGATTGGCTGCGGGCAAGCTACACCTCACTGGGTTCTGCTCCAGCGATGCAGTTGTGAAAGGCAAGTGGAGATTATCAACACAGGCCCGGCCCTTGATGGGAAGACAAAAGGTCATGCGAGCAGATTGAACCAGGGGGGAAGCTCCGGCGTCGACCATGACATTGCGGACCAGTCTGCTTTTCGCAACAAACACAGACAGCCATCCACTGCGCTGATCCCCGTCAAGGGCTCTTTGTTGACGCTACAACTTGATCCTGTTCATCCAATGCAGGAAATGTGCAGTGGTAGCTTTTGGATTATGCATGTCATCGATT